>OZ037935.1:9698157-10898157 GCA_964035585.1 Polytrichum formosum | reverse complement strand
GCAGCAATGTTCATGCTGCCCTTATGTTGCGCAGCAATTGCTCATTGGAAGTAGCTAAAGATACTGTATAGTACAGTTAAAGAAGAAGAGCATTGTACAGAACGGGGGATTTGGATTGGAGCGGGAGTTAAGGCGGAGGACGAGGAAGATTTCAACATGCGCACATCGCTAAGGCTTGGGGAGCTTATGGGATGCAACAACGCTGTGCTGTGAGGTATGCATGTTATGGAATGATTGAAAATTAAAATACGGAGATGCATTTGTGGCGGAGTAAGACGAACACCAGCTCGTTTATGCTTGAGGAGTGGTGGTGGGAAGCAAAACATTGTAGCTGAAGTTTATGTGTAAGGGTAAAGAAGAGCATTGTAGAGAAGAGCATTGTAGAGAAGATTATTGAACATCGGTATCTAGAGAATTCTTTTTGCGGAACCACTCCGATCCGTGTGCATTTTGCGCAGTAATTTCTTGAATGTCAACCTTGATGCGGGCAAAGGCGGACGTGTCTGCGCAATTGCACTTGCTCCTCCCTCTAAAGCAGATGTCCAAGGCTCACATTGTCAAAACTTGAACCAAATTATTTGAAACCTCTTATTTGAAATAGCATAAATGGAGTAGGGATAATAATTTTGCAAGATTCTTCAAGAATCTCACTTCTGTCGGTGAAATTCTAATTAGGAAGAAAAGATTATGTAGGAAGTCTTGGACGATGGATTCTGAAGGAATTTGGAGAATTCTGTACCAACATTTTTCTCGCAAGTGTGGATATGAACCATCGTTGGTTCTGCTGGATACAGAGATGTACGGGCTTCAACACTGGACCAAAGTTTAAGAAAGCTTGGAGTTGAGAGGTTGAGTAAGGAGGATGTGCAGAAGATGCAATGGGATGCTCTAGAGGGCAAGATTGTCAGCTGGAACCAGTACATGTGTATAGCTGTAAGTTGCTTTCTACCCTGCTTCAAAAGAAATCTCTTGAGCTTGTTTAGTGTTTAGCACATTTTGCTTGGTTTGTGTTTAACCAGAAGATGCACAATGTGGCGGAATTAGGGCGAGCTGAAATCTCGGACATGGTCAACCAATATGGCGGATTTGATTTAATTGTTGGTGGAAGTCCATGTAACAATCTATCTGGCAGTAATCACGTTACCCGTGTTGGACTAGATGGGAAACAATCTACTGTCTTCTTTGAATTCTCCCGTATTGTCACCACAGTTCGGGAGTTGACGATCAGGTTGCACCACGAGAAAAGGTAGTCGTAGGTAGTGAACAGGATTTAGCGGGATGCAATGTGCACAAAATTTACCTTCAAGGATAGCAAGAGAGGTATGACATAAATGATTTAATGCTTGAGCCCACCTTCGATCCTGGTTCCTATTGGGCTCCCTCTTGAACAGGAAGAGCAGAACACTTCTGTGGTGAGTTAGGTACTGTGCTTGAAATTGGTCATCTAATGCTCTCAAGTTATATCCTTCCATAACTCAAATCTATTTGCGTTTCTTTGCTCTGTTGTAAATGTTTTCATCCACCAGTATGTCCTCTGTTAATATTCTGAATGTCCTGAGTTTTGTCTCAGTTTTGTCTTAAAATTACGTGATCAATTCTCTAAATGGTCTTGGACTGCGGTGTATCTTCCTGGACGAAAGGCTCTTCCTTCCCGACCCTCGACCGAAACGCCCTCCTCTCAGGCAAATATTGTTGCAATGTATGTCATTTGCAATTGCAAGAGATTGAGTTTGCACCCTTTCTCTCTACCTCAAGCCTGAACCTTGCACAACAAATAGCAAGCTATGGTGTCCACCAAGCAAGTGTTGCAATTTGCCCCAACTTTGCTTGCAGGGCGCCGATCTCTCTAACACTGTCTTTCCTGGAACCAATACAAATGGAAGAGCGCAAGAGCCTTAGGGGAGCCACGAAAGAGCTGAGGTGGTGAGAGTGGGTAGTGCTGGTGGAAAGCAGGAGAAGATGGAGACGAATGTCCCAGAGAGGCTGTCAAGAATGCATCATATGCACTTGCAGAATTTCAAGATCGTCAGTGTGGTGTGTGAGGACTTTTGTTAAAATGCTGATTGTTTGTATTTTTTCACTTGTTCAAACCATTTTTGCTGGAATTGCAATTCTAGCAAGCGTAGTCACCCTCAAATCATGTGCAATTCCCCTAGTTCCACTTCCCTCAGTGTAATCATTCCTATGTGCACTGCCTGTATTTTGAGACGGTGCACATTAAATGCCATTCCTGATTGTGCCTGGCTTGTTGATAGGCAAAAACCAATGTTTGAATGTATCCTTTATGTGGTAGAGAACTCGCAAAATATAACTCTCATCTTACATGGGAATGATATTGTCGTTGTCATTGTGTAGTTTCTCTACTTGGACTCTGGAGTCCAGCACGGAGTCTGTTGCAGCCTTACAAGAGGTAATTACTAGAAGTTTTCTCAAAGAACTATCCATATATTTGCAATATCTGAGTATGTCACCGTTATTTACATTTGATTCACGTTTCATCATGAACTTAAGTCTCAAAAGAGGGCTGCTGTGTGCAGTTTTGAGGATCATTTTACTACAAACCTAGATAGGGATTCACTTTCATCTTTGATAATGTCATTTCTAATATGTATTAGTTCCTCAATTAGTTTGCATCATCCTCTTTTCAGGCTTTATCCTGCATCTTTTAGTGCTCTGTTGCGGATGGAACATTTAAGGTGTGTATGCTCAATTTCCATTTCCTTTGAGTTGTTATGCTCCTCAGGTACTTGAAGCTTCGGCCTTTTCCTGAAAGTTCTTAATGCATGTGCTACTTTCTAAGTTCTTTCACATCTCATGTTATCCTCTTATACCAGTCCTAAGGTGAGTACGTCTTATAAGAGGATTTATGTATCCATTCATGAACACACAAATGCGTGTGCATGTGATGGACACTGAACTTATTCTCACATGTAAAAAGATTGGTCGTAACAATATTCTGTATGCTCATGTTTGTGGCAGTTGCATGATCGCAACAGCAGACGACAATTTGCAGATCCCCAAGATTTTCATGCTCGAGAAACTGTGGACGAATACTTTTTGACCCAGGTTTGTGATAGACATATGAAGTTACAATAATTGCAATGTTGAGATTCTTAGTCCTGCAAATACCTGGATGTTTTAATTTAATCACTTAAGATATATTGGAAGAGAGTAAGTGACATTGATGTGGAGCAAAGTTAGGAATATATTTGACACTGATGTGGATCTATTGTTGAATTGATTGCAGGAGGTATATTTGGAGAAGTATGGGTAAACAAAGGGGTCCTGCTGGTCCTCAATCTAAGGATGTAATTGTATGGGGGAGAAAGGTACTCAGGGCAATGACTCCAGCTCCCATGGTTAAAAAAAAAACCAGAGATAGAGGAAAGTGGACAACAGAGTCCATGAGATTGGCTTTGGAGAGCATCAAGAGTGGACAGATGTCAGGGCATGAAGCATCACGTTTTTACAATATCCCAGAGTCTACCATAAGAAGCTGGAAGAGTAAAAAGGTTACAAGCAGGAAGAGAGGCCCCCCAACTGCATTGAAACCAGAGGAAGAAATTGCATTAGTCAAATGGTGTGAAGGCATGCAGGATGTTGCTCACTGTGTAACACTTCAAATGCTCAAGTCAAAAGTGGAGCAAGTGTGCAGGGGGCGTCCTACTCCTTTTAAAGGTGGGTTACCAGGAGATAAGTGGTGGAGATACTTCAAAAATAGGCATCCTCATCTGGTATTAAGAACCCCTCAAGCTTTAGATGGGAAAAGAGCAAAAAATGTGACTAAAGAAAGGTGTGGGACTTTCTACACTCTTTTACAAAGCATTTATGCTAGAACATCCTATCCCCCTTCCCATGTGTGGAACTGTGATGAAACTGGCTTGTCAGCATCAATTAAGATTGGTGGAGTAAAGGTAATAGCCAAGAGGGGGAGCAAGGCAATATTGACTAGGATGCTAGGGAGCAGAGAGTGGCTTACAATTGCAGTATGTGTAAGTGCAAGTGGTGACAGGATACCATCACAATACATATTCACAGGCAAGGAGTTTTGTGGCAACTATGTCCTGAAATGTGAGCCTAATGCCATCATGAGTATGCAGAAAAGTGGTTGGATGAACCAAGAACTATTTGTAGATTTTTTGAAGCATTTCAGGAAGTGTGTCCCTGGAGGGGTGAGTGTGGAGAATCCTCACTTGTTGCTACTAGATGGACATGGTTCCCACATGAGTGAGGAAGCTATTCTCCTAGCAAGATCCATGGGGCTAGAGATGGCATGTATACCCCCTCACAGTTCCCATAGACTTCAACCTTTGGATGTAGGGGTTTTTAGACCTTTTAAGGTCAAGTTTGGACAAGTGAGGTCAGATCTAATAGCTAACAGTCCTACATGGCTCAATGGTGAGAACAATAAGGCTATGTTGGCAGAATTGGCTTCTAAGGCTTTGATGGCAGCATGCAGTCCAGAGAATATCAGAGCAGGGTTCAAGAAGACTGGTATCTATCCCTTTAACCACCAAGCTCTTGATTTAGACTTTGGGCCAAGCACGGTTTTTGAAGAAGATGGTGAATCATCTTGTAGTAGTGAAGATGATTCAGCCCAAGGTGAAGATGTGTCAACAGAAGGTGAAGGTGAATCAATTCAAGGTGAGGATGAATCAGCCCAAGGTGATGTTGCAAGTTTAGAGATGGATGATGCTAATGCAGAGGAAAAACTTTCTCAACAACTATCTCAATTGAGTATTGAAGAGGAAAATCCTAGAGTTACTAGGCTTATGGATCTGTTTACTATTCCAATTTTACCCCCTCCACGTGTTAGACATGATCAAGGCCAAATCATTTCTTCACATTCATCCCTCACCAGTGTTGAGTATACACAGTACATAATAGAACTACGTTTGGAGAAAGAAGCAAAAGAAGAGGTTGCTAGACAGAAGAAACTTGACGTAGAAGAGAGGAAGAGGACAAAGCTTGAGAGGCTTGCAGCTGATAGGCTGAGAAGGATAGAATCAGAGCAGCCAAGGAACAAAAGCTAGAAGAGGACAAGATAGAAAAGGAAAGAATAAAAGCCGCCAAGATACAGAGGCAGGAAGAGGTTGAGTTGCAAAAAACCTTGGCAAAAGAAGCAAAGGAAAGGCTAAAAGCAGAAAAGCTTGCAGCTAAGATGTTAAAGCCAGAGAAATCAAGAAAAGGTAAAGATATCAGTAACGTTTCAAGTGAAGCTGTCAACAAAGCCTACAGAGATTCAATCAAGTTTGCAGTGGAGCATTGTTTGGCTGCCCCTTCCCCACCTCCAGACTTGTGAAGGTATGTTACAAATCTGATACAATTTTACTTTCTAGTTTGCATGAACTCTGTATGGCTATGTTGATGCATGTTGATGCTATGTTTTTAATATGTTGATGTAATTGCTAGTTGATGTTTAAGTAGAAAGATTTGTGGTCCATCTACATACTGTACATAACATATTATCAATGTGTTCATATTAATATTTGTTCATATCCTACAAGAAGTTATTATATACATATCATACTGTACATACTGTACATACTGTACATACTGTACAACCTTGCTGGTATCGAGTCCCGAAGGTATATTATGTTTTGGAGTGATGCTGAGCAACTATGATTTACATGATTGCCATTCTTGAATGCTACCTCCTGTGCGGTTTATATCTTGCGTACTGCAGAGTAAATCCTTCAATAGCATGCACTGCAGATCATAATATGCAAGTCATTGGTGTGTACATGTGGGTTTGATTGCTGTGAACGACGGTGTTGTTTTGAAAACGCATATTTCTCGCATTCTGAAGACGCATTTCCGACAGTCACCTATCTACACCCAGCTTTTTGAGATTTTCAATGATGTAAGTTGTTCATTTCTCAACACTTATACATGGTTTCCCTTTCACACTCTTGAGGCCTGATTAGGGGCTTTGCAAAATCTCTGTGAAAGCATATCTGCTTTCAAGAAAATGTTCCTGCAAGTTAGCATGTGATGCGTGCCTCTATTTGCTATCACTTTATCCATGAGACTTCTGTAGAAAGCACTAATTTGGGATGGTCTTTTTACTCTTGGGTAGAAGAGCTTGAGGTCTTAGACTTTGTATAATGAAGTTTGCCATGTGAATCTTTGTTCCTAGTGAGAAAAAACAGGAGTGACCTTTTGGTGACATGGAGATGTTCAGCATTTCCAAAAGCTTGTCATTCAAGAAGTCATTAGTGTAGCTTCATTTGTGGTTTCTGAAGGTCATGTCATGTTTCCTGTCATCGTATAATGTATCTCTTTCTATATCCATACATTCTCAAAACTATATTCTTCCATGATGAATGGGCAGCCACCTCAAATAATTCTACTATGTCATCAACTATTGTTTTTGAGTTTTTCTGTGTTGAAGAGAGCTATTTATTTGAAATTGCAGGTTGAACATCAAACATCTTCTGGGCAGATGTTGGATCTCATCACCGCCCTAGCTGGAGAAGTTGATCACATATGTGATCCTGATCTACTTCCTCATCAATAGTATACAGGAATGTGGATTTTAGGACTGAGGATGTATGATAATACGTAGCTTATGGTGTGATTGAATTTTTGATGTGAAGAATGTAGAATAAGGACCGGAATTCAATAAGGTCTAAGAAAGGACCAGAATTGTGCAGTGAATTTGTACCTGTCTTTCAAAGAAATTCTTGCCATGCCCTAATATTGCGCAGTTCATTGCGCGCGCAATTATTTGCGCAGTATTAGGGCGGCATTTTTAAATTCTAAAATATCCACCCCCTTGGTAATCGGGCAAGACTGTTTGTCTGGATTTCATCCGTTCTGAAATAATTTTTCTTCCATCCAAATTACGCTTCATCCCACTAGATATTCCCAAATTTTTTTAAAAAATTCTAATTTTTTTGCCTGATATGTCTTGTCGATGTCAACACTGCGCAATATTAGGACCGTCTACCATACCCTATTTTGTTTTAAACATTAAGAAAATATTGAACTTTAAACCATACCCAATATTACTTATATGTGTGCAAGCATAGTAAAGTGGACAACTCATGATCCTTGCAAAGGTCTAAGTGTAAGTGAAACTATATACTAACTTTGCACGCTCTGTAAAAATTATCAACATTAAAAAAAAAGTATAAAACCACACAATTATCATTGACAAAAACAATGTTAAAAAACACATTCTAGAAGATGGTGCAAGTGGTGTGCAAGTAGGTGATAATGAAGATTTTTTTATAAAATTGTTTAAATAAAATAAAATAACATCAAATTGATGATTTTGGTAATTTTTTTGATGCCCTTAAGTTTATAATGAAATCAAGGAATATAAAAAACTCCAAGTTTTAACATTTAAGGTCATGAATTTTACGTCCAAAACTCAAAACTTGATTTAGCCATTCACCATTTTGGTGATTTTTTAGTGGAGTGGTTATCTTTATATACCATTGCTAGTACTTCGCCTCTTGGTACATTTTCGGGTGCAAAGGGATTGTTTCTTCTAGTGATTGTTTTGTTGGTATTGTTGTCTATATAGGCGGTGGATTTACATTTGCGTAGCTTAGTTTCTTGGAGAAGGTAGTTTACTTGTCTTGGTTGGTTTTTCTTGTATTGTTTGGATGAGTTCTAGGATGCCAGGGAGGCTTGAGCTAATATGACTTGTGTTCATGTGATTATGTGTATGTCAATAGTGGCGGGGTTTGTGTGTGGTGGTATGATCTTGTTTGCGGTGTAATGGTATGGGTTGGCGAGAATCTTATCATTGGGTGTGTGCATTTGATGTTTTCTTGTACAAGTTTCTTGGGAATGAAAGGGAGATTTTGCTTGAAGGCTTGTTGTGATATAGTTTCACCTTGGGCGATTTTCTGGTTGATAAGGTCATCTGCAACATTATTTTGGAGTGGGTTGTGTTCAAGTTGTGATTGATTATTATGGGTGAGGGGCCCCCATATATTGATGAATATGCTCCATATGTCATCATTTGTGTAGCAAAGAGAACAAAGGTCAAGGTTTATGGTCAGGTTATGTGTGGATAGACCCATAAATAACTATGGGTTGACGTATGTTGGGCTTCAATTAGTTGAAATTTGAATCTTCTAGGCGTTTTGAACTAAGTTAGGTTTATGTTATATCAACTACAAATTACACCTACATCAGAGTTTTTGTGTTTAGTGAATTCATGGTCCAATGTCTGTGAATTGGTAAATTACTTGTCATGCCAACATACCATGTCAAACCTTGTAATATGTGTAATACTGCAAACTTAAAGTATAGAAGGCGACCAAGGAAAATATGGAAAGAATATATTATTAGGTATTGCCTATTGGCAAAATCAACACCGAACCTAAAATCAACACTATGTACCATAATCATATATTCAAGGGCTTCAAATGTATGACAATGGTTCATGAGCAATGTTGGTTTTGGGCATGCATACCCTAATTATAGTTGAGCCTTGCAACACTAGATTGTGTACCTCCATTGAATAACGTGATGTATGACAATTTGGCGTGTTCATGTGTGTCGGACATTGATTCGAGTGCACTCCTTGATAAGTGTCTACAAACATACAAACATGTAAAGATGTGAGAACAATTTCACAATTTGAATGCAAGATGATCCATGCACCAAAGTTAATCCAAAACCGCCCCTTCTAGTAGTGGATGTCAAGGCAAATGTGATCAAGTAAGTTGACCATAACATTGGAATGAACATGTAATCAATCATGCTGAACTTTATAATTGTTGCATTGACTCCCCTTCGATTGGGTGAGATGGTTATTTCAAGAGAGTGGTGAAACCCAAGGTCCCACCACTTCTCCATTTTCAAAAAAATTTCTGTGTGTCAACCAGCGGCTATGAGGGAAGAAATCAAAATATATGTTATCACTTATTACCATAGGCCGGTGACAACCATCCACAATTAGAAGAAGAAAATCGTTGTGTTACTATCCATCACGCATGCTTGAGGCTAGGGAAATGCAATGGGTGACATAGCAACTTCACATTGGAGATTCCATCCACATGGTTTTGGGTCTCCAATGCTACAATGCCAATCCAATGGAGCCAAGCTTGTCCTCATAAGGGCCACTTTACGCTACGGCCGAGGGTCGTGACCATGAAATTGGGAGGGCCCTTGAAACTCATCCAAAGGCCAAACCATGGAATTTCGAATTGAATATTGTGTGGTCATGAGCCTTTAAGTGTAGTCTAAGGACATATGCAGCTCAACTCTCAACTGAATGCTCTTTCAATACCATCCTATTCATGTGGGCCTTTCTACACGATAGGTTATAATAAATCAGGGATTGATAGATTTTGAAGTGTCATGGTCTTCCGGTTTTGTGGTAGATCTACCTTTTTGAGATGGGCTTCACATAAAATCTTCTAAACCATGAAACATTATGCATTGCTTGCCATGTAGGATTCCATGTAGGGTTTTTCATCCATTCAAATTTCCTTAGTCCCTTAGTGCGAGTCTACCTCACAGGTGACAGAGCAGTGAAGGGTCATGGTGAAGGGAAAGGAGCTTCCCTGTTTCTAGCACAGGGCATGTGAAAAGACAGAGCCTTTCCTGTGGGACGCCCCATCACACTCTGGATATGGGCTTCAATTACGAGCTTGTGACGATCGCCCTTGCTGCCACTACACATCCATGGTGTCCTCCGCAGGCACATGGATCCAGGTTCCTGGATTGCTTCGGAGGAATATGCAGAATAGGGGACGCAGCATGGGAGGGAGGAATAATGCAAACAAGCATTTCATCATCACATTGGTTGGTGGGCTTACAGCGCTCGGACAGGTTGGTTACTAGTTTTCAAGCTCCACTGCTTTTGCGTCGGTGTAGTTTCAGCCAGTTTGAAAATGCTGTTCAATCCTGCTGGGTGCTACTGACTTTGCTTTGCCTGCAAGGAGGGTGTGAAAGTATCAATCCTTTTTGTTGCAATCGGCAAGTTAGAGCGGAGATACTTGCAACAGAGACAGAACCATTTTCATGAGGGAATCTCGAGTGAATACAGAATTTCCAATGTGACTAGGGTGATAAGAAATTTTATGTCGCAATTTTTAGTAGACATTGCCAGACCCATGGATGAGCTCTGATCTAATTACCATTTTCCATTTGATCCATTTGTTGAGCTGCATTTACAGCGCCTAATATTCTTGGAGCTGATCCCATTTCATAGTATTTGTCAGGATGATCATATCCTGCACTTAATTCACCCATGAAGAACGAAAATTTTGTGGATGGGTTTTGACAGCACAGCTTACCTGGGATTTGACCCTCTCCTGCTTGCATGCGAAGGAAAGTTTTCATGGCATTGGAAGCAAGTGCAATAAATGTATTCGTGTTTGAACTGCACATTCTGACATGCAGGCATATGAACAGAGTGGTTAAAGCAGTCCAGCAATCAGACACTCTTTGAGCCCTCTACACGGTGAAAAGGAAGGCAGGGAGCTCTAAGATTATCTTCAGAGACATTTGGGATGATGGATTGTGCAATGCCATTTAATGTAGGAGGGAATGACGAGGAGGTGGGTGTTCAGAGAGGAGAGCATGATGATGATTTGATGGGGATTATGAGTAGAGTGGACATGGCATGTGAGGGAATTTTTATTGACATTGGAAACAAGCACAATAAATGTATTCAGGTTCAAATTGCAAATCCTAACCTGCAGGAATAAGACCAGAGTGATTGAAGCAGTCCAGCAATCAGGAGACACTCTTTGAGCCGTCTGGACGGTGAAAAAGTAGGAAGGGACCTCTAAGATCGTCTCCAGAGGCTGTTAAGAGGATGGATTTTGCAATGCAATTTAATGAGAAAGGTGAGGATGATTTGATGGGGGCTGTGAGTAAAGTGGACATGGTGGTGGAAGAGGCTCATCAGCTTGGCAGCGACTGCGAGCTCTCAGATGGAAGTGGAAGGATTCTAGAAATGAATCGCGAGTCATATCATCATCATCCTGGTGCAACGAAAGACAGCCGGGGATGTGAAGATTGTGAAGAAGAGGGGAAGGCCGCCCAGGCAGGATCCTTGAGAGTAAGGAAATGCCATGCCTGTGATCGGAAGAAGGACCTGGCTGATAGGAGATATGCTAACAATCTGCAAGACAGGGAGGATATCCAAACCATGGACAACCAGAGTGCGAGTGGGGCAGCGGATGAATTCTTGCCTGTGATTAATAATATGGCGTGCAGTAATAATGTTGGGGATGGTGGTGTCCGGATCATCTGCACCGACAGCTTTTCCATGGTGCACGAGCATACCGATGTATGTGCGGGGGAGACGGTTTCTTCTACTCCGAGTGAAGAGGCTGAGAGGGTGTTGCGAAGGAGGGAGATTCTCCGCACCGTAAAGAAGGAATCCAGAACCCTGCTTGCAGCTGCTGCAGCAGCAGGAATCGATCCAGCAGCGCCCGCGGTGGACAGGAAAGAGAAGGTGTGTTCTGGGTACTCGAACGCATACACGAGAGCCAAGATGCTCCATGAGAAGGAGATCGCTGCGTTGAACGAGAGGCGGGATCAGGAGTTGGAGGAGCAGGAGCTCGAGAAGAGGGAGAGGGGCTGGGTCACCATTGGCAATGGTCCGGTGCCCAAAACGGTGCCAACAAAAAATACAAGCGCGGTGGAGGTGATCAATCCTGTCGGAAGGGAACCGAAGGAGCGTGCATTTAGCAAACTGAGGTCATTGAGAGAGAAGCCCGACACACAACGGGTTCTGGGTCTGGTCGCAAGGAGAAGTGAGAGTCGAGTAACGTCGCCAACGCATCGAAGGATCGACACAACGGAAAGAGATGAGCAGCATGCAAATCTTGATCACGTAATATCATCATCCGATTCCCAGAGTAAATTGGAGACGAAGGTGGAAACGACCTCACCGGGGCAAACTGACAACTCCATCACCACCACCACCACATTAATACGGAATGAAGATGACATGGTGTCTGCAGCAAATGGAGAGGGACAGCCAAAACCTTTCCGAACAAGTTCGGAGCGAGCTGTTAGCAATCCGAAGCCATCCTCTGAAATGCCGTCTCGTCAAAACTCTGGGTCAAACCGTTCGTCACCGAGAAGCTCGAGCTGTCGCGTGAATGACAACCCCCTATACGGAACGAATTCGGACGTCGAGCCTGCAGCTTGCGCTTGCAATGGGGTTGTTGCAAACCCAGCACAACTCTACTCACGCCAATCGTCGTCTTCTTTGCAACCGGTTGCACATAGCAGAGTTGCAGTACTCACCAAGGCCCCGGAAACTGGATCATCATCACAAATTGGTGAGCAGAAGAAGAATAAGAAGAGTTCGTCCTTCTCTTCTCCCAAAACTACATCAAGTTATATCACGCCGGTCCCGTCTCCCTCATTTCAATCTGCCTCTGCGTCACCTGCGTGTAGATCGCCAGAACCCACAAAGCAGCAGACAATTGCGAAGACTTCCTTCCCACTGGAACATGTAGGTGTGCAAGGCGCGGTTGAAATTGTTGCGGATGAGAGATCCTCATTGTCCACATGTGGCCGATCCTCCAAAGAGAAAGTGAGAGTCATCCAGTTGCGGGGTGGCGGGGGCGATGAACAGAAAAATTGCACAGGTTTTGTAGACTCAAGAAAGTTTAGTAGCAGCCGCCCGCGTCCCGGTGCCACATTGTGCAAGAAAGTCCTGGATAACCAGCAGGAATTGGGTTCGAAACAACAGCCAGAAGTGGTTCCGAGCAAAAGGTGTCGGCCATGGAAAAGCATCGTGTCGTGGCCTGCGCATAAGACGTATCAAGCTCTTGCATTTCAGCTCAAGGTAGCGGCGAAACTGCTTTTCTTCCTCACATGGATGTTGAAATCCATACTTTACGGGTTCGGAAAGGCATTGTTAATGCCCGTGGTCATCCTGTCAACAGTCGCCAACATGGTGGTTTCGTGGATCACCTGGCCCTTCGGATGCATTGACAGAGGAAGGTACTCAGGATGCGAGTGCCTCGCCAAGACTTATATCCTGCTTGTGCTCAGCTCCTTGTTTTTACCCAGCCTGTTCGACTTCGACTTCTTCCTTGTACACAAGTTTGTGGAAGGGGAAGTTGTCATCCGCGAAGGCTTGCATTTCGATTACACCAAGACACACCCAGTTGCTGTCGTGCATGTTTTGCCGCAGCATATTATCCACAAATCAAAGGGATTTTCATTCAACCTCCCCGACAAGGAAGTTATGGCTGCTCGTGCGTTTCCAGCGTCCCACAAGTTCCAAGTGACTGTCCACCTGACAGTTCCTGAGTCGGAGTACAACCATCAGATCGGCATGTTTCAGGTGCGGATGTACAGATTTTTGCTTCCAGTCTCATTTTTGCATCAATTTGCTCACGACAGCTTGAACAGCCTAATTTATATGATTATGTTCAGGAGCATATACAGTCTATTCTGGGTGCAGGCGTAACACACATTGCTTTTCTCCATTCTCTTCCATTGCATGTCAAGAATATCCAGGAAAATCCTTCCATCCTTCTAAGAAACAAGAAACATCACATTCGAAAGCAACTCAAAGAGAATCTCTTGTTTCGTCACTAAAAGAATTGCATGTCACGAATGTCAAGAAAGTCTGACATCCTTACATCCTTCACATCAAAGGCAACGAGAAGCATGCGAATCGGAAGCAACTCAAAGATTGTTTTTTGTTTCGTCAATAGATACATTGCATGTCAAGTATATCAAAGAAAAACTTGACATCCTTACATCCTTGACATCACGGAAACAATCAAACATCACATTCGGAAGGTCAAAGAATATCTCTTGTTTCAATACTAGAAGCATTTCGTACTTCTGATGACAAAGTAGAAAAAAGTCAAATACTTGAGGAAAGCACAATCCAGTGAACACAAAATCATAATAGCTCTGTATTATTACTTGGCTAGGTCGTGGCAGAGACGTTCTCCGTACGAGGCCACTCGCTGGAGAAAGCTAGTCGACCCAGTATGCTGAGGTATCACAGTCCACCGGTGCGAATCGCCAAGAGTCTCCTTATGGGCATGCCGGTGCTCCTGGGACTCTGCCAGGAATCCCAAACAATCTCAGTTAGGGTGATGGACTCTCAGGAGGAGCAAGAACTGAACCCTACTGCAACAATTCGTGTGGTGCTTGAGCCCAAGGCAGGCAACGTAATAGGCACTGGAGTGCCTGAAATCTACAAAGCTGAATTGCAAGTGGTTTCACATTTACCATGGCTGCGTGATGTTGCTCGTAGCTGGGTGTGGAGCCTATATCTATACAGTGGACTAGGTTTATTATTATTTGACGCTTTGTTGGTGATGTGTTGCTGCCGGAGATTGAATCCACAGAAACCGGAAAATATGTCAAATGTGCACTCTGAAGGAAAAGTTCTGAAGGACGTACCGGAGAGAGGGGTGACTAATCTACCAGGAATTCCCAACAACCGGCAGAGTCTATCACAGAAAGGCTTTGTGCTGGCTTCACCGAGCAGCTCCAATGCCTTAGATGACATTCGGGTTGATGACATGCAGATTGGAAAGCAGCTGCTGCTGATCAAAGCATAAAAACGTTGAAGACGATTTGACTTAAAAAGGTGTTTGTGTACAAGACTTCTTTTGGCTATTTAAGGTGCAGCAAGCATTGATACACCGGGCAGTCTGTTTTCTGACTACCTTGTTAGTGATTGCAGCTTCGAATACTACTCACCAGAAGCAGGACCTTCATGTTCCAAGTGATTGTCACCTCCTCATAGGGGTCGCAGGTGAGTTCACAGAACCCTAGGTCTTTTGGATTCCTCGAGCAAAGAATCAGCAATCCAGTCGCTTTGAAAGGAGGCAGAGCTTTTGTAGGGTAGGGATACAACGGCTTGTCCCAATTGTAATGGACACAGCTCTTGTGTTTTCAATGCAAGATTCTGAAAGTCCGACCCATCTGAAAGAAAAGAAAAACAATTGGATTGGGAGTTGCAAAGGGAGATGTATTTGTAGACTCATTCAAAACATTCATCTCTCCTCGAAAATTTGACCTTTAAGTTGGAAGACTAAATACTTACTGTCTAAGTTTAAGTCTAATGTCACAAGATCGTGGACCATGCATGGCTTGAACAAATATTGCGGCTTCATGTAGAACACGCACTTCGATTCCACATACCATTGAATTTTATTCAGGGCATACAAGTGAATTAATAACAAATGCTGACAATGTCATGGCCATGTGAGCATTGCCATGAATAAAACATGAATGAAGCTTTGCCATGCAGTTTCCTGAGAACCAATCTCACAGCATCTCATCACCTGGTCATGCTCTAGTAATCATGAAGACGATTTGTACCTCTTTCAATCTGTTCAAGTACGGCCTCATATGTGAAGATGATGAAACTCCACAGCAGCCAATAAGAACATGTCAAAAGTCAGATTGCTATTGTCAAATACAGGCAACTTCACTGCAATATTTGTAGAAGAAAAGTTTCTACGATTTTTGAATTTTGAATCTCGAATTTTGATGAGCGATCATACAGATTGATCCAGCGAGTCCTCTGAAAATGAGCAAGTTCCTATGGAGCTATTAGAAGGCCATTTTGACCTAAGTTGCCATCAGACACTCTAGAACCACTGAAGAAGCAATGACATTGTACAGACTGCAATATCCATGTATTTGCAAGAAACTATTAGTACACTGGCTGACTCTAATACCACTAAAGGAACAGTGAACCTGAACAGATTTGGTTTTCAACGTGAGGCTATTGTGGGTGGGTGGGCTTTGGAAGATCTCCACACAAATTCACATGTGAGTGGTAGATGATCTGACGGGAATTCGGCATTTGGCAGTGCATTCTCACCAATGGTACTTTGACTTGGTATAGGCCATCGTCTACATGGCACCAATTTGCTTTGCGGCTTGTACCAGATATAGTCAATCGTTCTTCGCTTCTCTTCCCCAGGTCTGCATTTGAGATGAAAAAGTAGAACAACGTGATTGTTTTATTACAGCCTAAGTGTATAATACGGAACTGGTCATGTCTTCTATTGAGAACTTCCTGCCAGAAATTAGCCAGAGAATTGCACAATAATTACCAAGGATCCGGTCTTATAATTATCCAAACCCCAAGATGCAGACAAAGCCCAGTCCAACTATAAAGTCATTCAATGGGTTGAAATAGAAGACGCTTTACTTGAATTTCCAAGTCGTATATGCAGGTTCAGCCTTTGCACCACCATCACATACAGAGTGACAGATATTGAGCACTTCAGATTCTGCTACTTGGTGAGGACACTTGCAAGTCAGACCATAAACACTTCGAAATTGTTGCTGAAAGAGCTTGTAAACTTCGGAAAACGGCTCGGCATTAAAATCACCACATGTGATTGTTGGTATCAGCAAGTCCTTCTCTCCAATTACTATCCTCTGCTAGCACCATCAAAGCTCATAAGTATGACAGGAAAATGGTGAGTAGGATGACTTAGTTAGCTCAAATAGTTGACGAGAAACAATAAATCACCAGTTGAGGAAGAGATTCTCAAATTGACATCACAAGCAGGATTCTGAAGGTCATCAGGTCATAAAAAAGGTCCACAGAGAAGAGTGGATAACAAAAGGACATGAGTGTGCCAGGTCCATCCAATAAACATAACTGTTACTTATGTCATGGACCAGAATGTTTTCATGGCTGTGATAAGTAACCATAAGATTCTAAATAAACCTTGAGCTCATGTCAACAATGAACCGTTGGTAAGACTGCTGCTGAAGAGACAAAAGAATATTCTGATATAACTTAGATAAGTTTGCAATATTACCTGAAGCAGCTGCTGCACTTGTAAGATCCGCGTTTGCTCATTTAGAGCTCCTTCTTTGGCCTGGTTCATGTAGTTGACATCTTTAGTAAGTGGAAAAACCCCTGAAGGCTAGAAGCCTAGAACACAAACTCTATCAAACTGCAAGGTGTAAAAAAAGATCAGTTGTTGATTGGAAGGCTGGCATTTTGGGCATCCTCTGACTGAAACTCTATTCCAGGGCTCCTTGTAGATTTGCCACTAACATGAATATCCTAGATCTATTTGAGCTCTATCTGGCCCGCCGAGCAATTCCAAGATTATCGCATTTAAATGTTGTTGATCAAAGTTTCCCATAAATGGGCCTCTCTAAGAACTCTCAGGCCATTGTTGGCTTTGAAGGAAACATAACATAATTTCTGCTTTAGGTGGCACTTGAAAATCGCAAGGGTCTACTGATATAACACCACCCTCCCAAAGCTGTCAATCTTGGAGATCGGACAGCTCTGGGAGGGAGATGGATAGATGATTATGTTTAGCAACCCCCCTCAGCCCCCTGGTCCTTGGGGATTACCAAGTTGATGCACAAAACAAAACTTAGAAGCTTTTTCCACGTTTATATAAGTGATGGTCTGTAAAGAATTGCATAGAGATCTCAAAGTAGAGACTTTCCTGAAATTGGAGAAGCCGTCAAAGGTGTCAACAAATTTGACTAATCCAAGCAGTCTAAATGCATCAAAAATTGAGCTGAACACTACAACGCCTGCTATTTCTATACATAACAACACATTTACACATGCAAGGCCCAGTTTAGGCCAAAGAGAAATGGGCCTACATGCAGAAGAGGCTCCATGTTCGACAAGATGACAAAATAGCAGTGCAGGAATTGATCTATCAGCTGAGACTCTTTGTTGTGACTCCAAAATGAAGCCAAAGTCCTCCAATGATGTACTGTACACTGAAGGATAAAACGTTCAAACATCTCTGATTGACTGACTCAAACAAGACCTAAACAGATTTACAAAGCAATTGGGTGTAGGTACACTACCTTTAGATGGGTAGTGGCAACTATAAATTCTTCATTTACTTTCA
Organism: Polytrichum formosum; assembly: GCA_964035585.1. Classification (NCBI taxonomy): domain Eukaryota; kingdom Viridiplantae; phylum Streptophyta; class Polytrichopsida; order Polytrichales; family Polytrichaceae; genus Polytrichum; species Polytrichum formosum. Next base: position 10,880,335 of record OZ037935.1, on the reverse strand, counting down.
GATCTGTGAAACGGCATACAAGTGCCCCCTGCACTCAATGCCAAACAGAAAAGGGATCAAATGGTCTTTCATACCATTCTGATGACAACAACTTAACCTCTTTGATATTTGTAGTCAAATTGGAGTTCAAGCCAAGAAGTAAATCAAAGACCCATTCCAATTAATAACCCACCATTTTTGCTTAGGAAATAGCTTAGGACAGTTTCAGTTGTCCATTTTTATATGAGGCTAAATAATATGCAATGCTCTTGATAATGAGTAACTACGAGTGAGAACCATCAGGTCAGTCTCCTTTCAATAATGATTAACTGCACCAATCGCCATGGTTCCTTCCACCTAGTCTCATTCCATCAGTAGATCATCCAATACACCCAGTTCACTACTGAAAATGTTTAAGTGGTTTTACACATCTCCATGGATGCGTATTTGGATTCATAACACATGTTACAGGTGTTAAGTTAATGAGCTCTGAACTGCGTTAAATTAGAGAATGCCCAGAGTTCCATTACCTGATTTTGTCTAGCTCCTTTAGCATCAACGTACTGGATTTCATCTTTTCCTGCTCACACCACCCACCAAAACAAATAACTCTGTCAAGTTACACATTCCTCTCTATCTCACCTCATCATTATTTGTCCAAGACAGTCCAAGAAAGAAGTTTCTTGCAACGAGTATGAGGACGACAAAAATGTTCATTTTCTGGAACAAACGGAATATATCTATGCATAAATCCTGAATCAAGTTGATTTGATGCCAACCACTGTGCCCACATTCAAATAGGACATAGCTCTTAATGATTCCTGACCTTTGTTCCATCCTGGCCCCACCAGCAGAAGACAACAGCTTACGGAGGCAAGACTTGATGGATTAGATTCACTTCATTGAAAATTGTGGTCTCAAAATTGTGTGTCAAAACCTGACCAGGTTCAGCTGATCATAGACAAATGCCATGTAGTATTTAAAATTTATGCAAACCAAACCTATGTTCAATCTACGCACTGGTACCTTGGAGCTGGAGTCGAGATGCTTGATAAAAGATTGCACATCCATCTGCAGGGAATTTGTATCTCTGTAAACATATAGCCAATACCCAGGGTGTAAGCTATTATGTACAACTCAGGTGTTGTAAAGATCTTCCAACCAGATTGTTGATTAGAAACATACTTAGTGAAGATATGTTGAATTGCACTTTCTCAGATTGCCTCTATGATAAATTCACAGTAGTTTGAAAAAAGGAACACATTCATAAAGGTTTTTTTTTTGTTATAAAACACGGCCATGAAGACCTAGGCTATCAGCGCTTCCTTAACCACGCACACCTTTGCAGCAGACAAGGGTTTCTTGCAGAAGACCCCATTGTAGCCATGCTGCTGAAGCTCTGGGAGCAACCAGTCATCTGTACATAAACCACAACTCTGTTATGTGACATTGATCTTGGACGGAAGTTCTGAAGCGTCAAGAAAGGCCTTGAACGAGAAGTTCATGCTCCGGATCTGAAATTGAGGTCAGCTCTTGCATTATGAACCCTTCAAGTTGGTCAAGAAAGAATCATCAGGAATAACTTAGAAATTGTCATCGCATCAGACCACAAGCACAAAACATTCTGCACTTTCGAGACAAACATACCAAAGAACTATCCACTCTCTGGAACTTCTTACTAGATTGGATTTAAATTTTCACTGTAATTCGAAACGCTCTTCGAAATGCTGGATACCATATGTCTAAGTTTGTCGTCCAGGTAGACTTTAAAATTGCGCTCTCCAGTGATTATACTCAAAAAATATAAAGCACTTTAACATCTTCGTAATTTCCTCAATCTGGAAAAATAAAGCATTTGAAACACAACGTCTCGTACCGAAATGGTTGAGCTCTTGTAGGCATATGATATCAGGCTCGTTCTCCATTATCTTGGCCAGCAAAAGAGGAGCACGAACATTCCATTCCAAGACTTCTTTCTCCACCTGTGAACAAATTATTCCTGCATTTCAGTTTCTGATAATCTCTCTCTCTCCCTCCTCTCTCTCTGCGGGAAAAAAACAGCCTTCAACAGGATTCGTGTACTGCACAACGTACACGGTGGAAATTTCCGAATTGCGCAAGCCCGTCGGCTAGAACATTCCATTGCAACACCAGCAGCGATGTTGACGCCGGCGAGCTCCGTCTATGTTCACCTTCTCTGCATTCAAGAGCTTTAATTACTGCTGTCACCTCTAATTCACTCTCTTCGGTTTCTACTGGTTGCAGGACATCCAACCCTTGCCTCTCTTTCGACTCTGCGCTACTCTTCTTCAGTGGCGGCCAACTCAGCTTCTCTTCAAGATTCGGTAAATTAACAATCTCTGCCGCCCCCTCCACTCCATCGGCAGATGTTACAATCACACACTCATGTAGGAACCCGGACTTCTGGCCCCCAATGTTCTGGGCACAGTAGCCTTCGACAATCCCTGGCAATTCTTCCTCTAAAACATTCGTCATAATGTCTTGCACGCCTAAATCGTTTTCTTGCTCAATGAATCTTATGCAGTCGCCGACAATGCCACATCTCAAATCCTCCGGCATTTCTTCCACAATCTTATTATCCTTCACCTCCGAATCCATGAGCAATTGCTGCAAATGCTCCTCAGCTAGCGCCTGCAAATTCAAGAAACTCAGGGGAGCATGCGCAATAAGAGTAGCATAAAACATACATGAGCATTGTTCAAGGTCAATCACAAGTCTGAAACCGGCGGGCAACTCTCCGAACCTCTTCGGGACCCCCCCCCCCCCCCCGTAGAACGGATCCATACATCAAAGCTTCACGTGATAATTTTTACAGCATCCCTGGTGTACAAATGCTGCACCACAAGCTTAAACAACCTCCTCTCAAACAAGCTTCGCAATGGAGTGCCTCATTCTCGTGATCAAAACAATCTACAAGAACTCCCTTACCAACTCTTCTTTCATCCCCGAGGCTTCACCTATTGCGTAGAAAATTTGTACCTCAGCCGCCATAGCCTGTCGTGATCTCTCCAAAACAGAAAGCACGATTCCAATCACCTCTCCTTCGCATTAATCACTTCACGGCGAACGGCAATCCTTGCATCAGCAATTGTGATTGTGAGGTGGACCACAATGCTAACACTCTCCTTGGCTCGTAAACGTATACTTAAACAAGCTTGAACAACCTCTTCTCGAAATTATGTGATCAAGCTGCCGTAGCCAAAAAAATCCACAAGACCTGCCTTAACAACTCTTCTTTCATTCCTGAAGGTTTACCTATTGCGTAGAGAATGCGTACCTTAGCCGCCATAGCTTTGTGTGATGTCTCCGAAACAGAAGCACACATCCAATCACCTATCCTTCGCATTAATCACTTCACAGCAAACACCTTGAATGCATAACCAAGTAATTGCAGCTCCGTGCACCTCACTGCAAAGGAGACGGCAGGCGGACACCTTTCGCTCAATTACCTTCTAATTAGGATTATTTAGACTTAATTACATTCAATCGCGCTTTACTAGTTTGATTGTGTATGAATACTTTGTGAAAGTAGAAGGCATTAACTAAAATGTTATAAAATAAACATGCTAAAAATAAAAACACTAATTTTAGTTCCATTTTAGAATATCAAAGACCCTTTCAATGGTAAGTCACAAAAATTATAACCTCAGTGCTAATGAGGGTTTTGTAATGTTTTTGACTTCCAAGCTAATTACATGCTTTATTGACAGTTTCACTTCAAAAAGGAAATCCCAATCAATTGCATATTTACTCAATGGAAGTGAATATATATATATTGGATGTTGGACCTTGAAAATGAAGTGCACTCAATATGGGTTATATGGACAAGCGGCCTTCAAGAATGCAAGGGCAATTTCATTTTTCAAAGTCGGGCAAAGCGGGCAGCAATTTTCAGTCGGGATTTGAAATTTTTAATTTTTTTTGTGGGGGTTGTCCAGAGGTGCCGGATCGCGGGCCCCGGCCCCTATCACCTCCCCCTGAAAGTTCGTGGGGGGGAGGTTTAGTGTCCGCCTTGCAAAATCCGGATGCATCACATGAAGAGTGGTAACGAAGCCTAGGTATTTTTCGTGGAATTTGGCAGGACCGGTAAAGCTAAAGAAGATGCACTGCCACGAAGAGGTGGGCCGCGGACGGCCAGCGGCTCACCGTGCCGCACCATCCCTCTGGGTCCGGTCGCTTGCTTGTGGTTGGCTGCATTCACATTAACCCTAAATTTTACCCTAAATCTTACAAAATTTGAGGTTTTAATGCAGTTGCAAGTTTTAAAAGTCTAAGATTATATTAAAATTTTATCAAACTTTCATTTCAATGGTTAAGAGTGATGTTTTGATAATATTTTTATACAAATGTTGCATAGCTCATCAATTTTGTAATTTTTGGATTTGATTCATAAATTTTATAATTTTATTAAATTATGAACGTGAATATTATAAAATATTTTATTTTAGAATAATTGGTTTCTATGCTCATATTGCTATAGAAATTAATCAAGGAAAAAATTATCATATATGCCCGGGGTTGGACTCTCATACCACATACGAACTAACATGAGTGTAAGAAGGGGTATTATTTGAGGCGTTAGTGTACATAGTATACATAAGGGAAAGGTATCACTTTTCTCTAGTGTGTACATCTAGAAAGGCTATCAATTTTTTGAAGTAAAGGCAGATGTACATAAGGGGACCCTAAGCTTTAGAGAAAAATTTGACAATAGATGTGTTAGTTTCATCCAAGTTGTGTTTTTGCCCAATGTTGTCATATGGTCATAGTTCTTAATGACTAACATGTATGTTCTTGTTAAGGTTTGCATTTGGGTTCTCGGTTTTTACAAACTAGAGGCTCTTGGAGTGCTCATGGGTTTCCTTGAGCTCTGCTCTCTTTGTTTGTTTGATGCAATTGTTGAGTTACATGTTGTGGCTGAAAAAAACATTCAATGACTTTCTCATTGGAAAGTGAAAGCGGATCTATATGTAATAAAGGCCTATTTAATCCATGATTTATTATGTGTATATGCAGTGGAGCCATTAATCACATTAATTTGAAAAGCTCAGTATAAATACATGTGTCCATTTTCTAGCATGATGTTAGTACGTATACACTTGTTTTTCCTTATAAAAGTCTCGTATATAGGGGGTTTAATTTCATAGTGACCCATGCACGTCATTTAGGTTTCCAATGAAGAGTCCACCCCCCGGGCATATATGAGTGATTGAATTTTGAGGTGCAAAAAAATAAAATAAAAGAAAAAATAACGCCCATATCTAGGTATTAGCATGAATGTGAGCCCGTTGGCCTAATGTTGATCACAGTTGTCCGTGATGCAACTTAAGATGTTATGCCTCCTTTGGGAGGTGGGCTCTGATGGTGTACTGGTTATCCCAATTCATTGAGGGGGGAGGGGGAGGGTATAACAAGCTAGCCTAGCTTGAACTACTGAGAACTCTCTCTCTTTAGACAACCATGAGGAAGAGAAGTGTCTTATGGCATGAACCACCCCACCATAGAGTCATGAGGAAGATAACCCCTTGCCATGCAAACCTTCCTCATGCAAAGTGCTCACCCCATGCCACTTTTCAAAGTTAAGAAGGAGTTGCCACTAGTTAACTCCCACTAGTTGGATCGCCACCAATCCTTACGGCTAAGGCTCCTTGATAGCCTTGCTCACACTATTAGTGGTACTATGACTTTGCCACTAGTTAACTCCCACTAGTTGGATCGCCACCACTCCTTATGGCTAAAGGCTCCTTAATAGCCTTGCTCACACTACTAGTGGTGCTATGGCTTCATAATAGCCTTATTCACACTACTAGCGTGTTACAGGGAAGGGATGGGTGCTTGTTTATTGTCGAGTTTCTTTTGTTTAGGACAAGGTACGTGAGGTATTTGATGGCATTCTGGTGCATATTTTTCATGAGGGTTTTAATGTTTGATTTTGGGATTTTTAGATTGGCAAGTTCATTAATGGAATGTTCGTGTTCGTGTATAACACCTCTTACCCCGGCTATGATGGTAATGAGGGGGTTGGTTTTCTATCCATTATTTTGTGTGGTGTTAATTAGTGGGTTGTATTTGGTATGCTTGTGTGTGAGGGCTTGATCGGGGCATTTGTCATGGCAGTATGTGAATTCTATGAGTTGGATTGTGAGTGCAGGAGAAGGTGATGTTGGTGTTTGTGTTTGGTTCGGGGCTCCTATTATGCACAAGATGTCGAGTCTTAATTTGGCTTGGCATTGGCATGTTGTTTGTGAACATGTGCATTTGAGGAGCCAATCCGGGATTGTGCAATCGGGTGGCTTGTTGTTAAGATTGCTTGCATTGGTTAGTGTGAGGGTGTTTTTGTTGGCTTGTAGTGTCTGGGTGATGAGATGTACCGCTTTGTTGTGTTGTGCAATTCTTAGGCCCTTCTTACACTCACGTTAGTCCGTACATGGTATGAAGAGGCCACCCCCCGGGCTGCCCATGTAGTATCACCAACACTTAATGTAAACCTAACATGATTGTCACTCCTTGTAAAAAAAATGGACATTATAGATTTCCAATGTTGCAATTACTGCCACTTCCTAAGTGATTTTTAATCCAAATTTCAATCATCCATGACAATATTTCGTTGCATAAATGTTACGATGCGGTCCATGCCAAAATTTGTTTCACCGATTGACATTTGGATGAACTAAAAGTAAGTTGGGATGGCAATATCTGTAAACTTAATCACAAGAAAGTGTCATTAGAAAAGTTACCATTGTGACACAAAAGTTACCATTTGACACCAAACATACTATTTAGTGTAGCTAACCACATAAGATAAGTGACAACATAAGGCGCATACCTCAAGGGCAAAAGATCCCACAACTTGTGCTCTAGTTTGAGGTTGTATAAGGTGGACATGCCTAATTTGGTTACTTCTCTTAATCGGACACCCCTATATTTGAGTGGTATGCAGTTAGGTTTGGCTCCAAAAATAGATACTAAAACGACATATGTTCAGAAGAGATTGAATCACATGCTCAAATATATGATCATCATCTAATCAACATAATTGGCCCCAAGCTAGATCACATCTTCATTCGGCTGGGCCCCACCCCTCCCACACCTCCTTTAGTGCCTGGTCTTCCTGCCCACACCTGCGTGGGAACTCTTCCTCGTTGGGAACCAATGTGACAATACCCGGTCAAAATTACAAATATTCAAATTGACATCACTTTCATTATTCCCAAGTTAATTGATGGAGTTCCTTCACATGCCATAGGAGCTTAATGGCTTAAGTGATCAGATATTGTCACATTCGTTTCCAACGGGGAGGAGTTTCCATGCAGGTGCGTGCAGAAAAACCGGAAAGTGAAGGAAGCGTGGGAAAGGCAGGGCCTAGCCGAATGAAGATATGATCTAGCTCGGGGCACATAATTGGGGGGATCTATATGACCAATTTAATGATGAGCACGAGAATCTTCACTTTAATAATGAATACGATATTCATGTGAACTCTAAAAATTATGAGAAAAGTGGCTACGGCCTCGATTTGGATTTGGTAACCATCTTGGACTGCTTGCATGCTTCAAATCCTAGAAGAAGTGGGCTAGTTGGAGAAAGTAACCATTTAAGGCTTACCAACTTTAAATCGAAAACTCCAATGCAAATCTTGTGGAATCCATCATGGTCTTGTGCTTTCTAGTCGAGCCTTTAAACTCCACTTAATAATGATACCTAGTCTCTAGACTCTCATGTGTAGTTGCAAGGGAAAGTATGAAAATATCATTACCGGACTCGTGTCACCTCTCTAAGCACTTGTTCTGACCGTACACTTAAAAGGACCAAGGGGTTCAAAGTACGGCCCTGTATTCACAATTTCTACAACCCTCACCAAGCCTTCAACTTTGTATAAATTTGGTCCTAAACTTTGTTATTTATGGCCTGAAACTTTATTGGCTCTGCCATGAGGGAAGACACCCAAGGGGTGGTCTCTAAAACAAGTCAAAGTTTGGTAGGTAATTGGAACTGGTCACATATGAACCTTATGGTGGGACACCAATGTCCCAAATAAGTCGGAGCCTCTTTAATGACTGGTTTTGTGGTTGCAACTGATCGAAAATAAAAACCAACTTCAAACATCAGAGCGTGTACAAGACGTCGAGATAGTCTTAATGCCGCTTCGATCACCTTCAACTGACCATTTTTTACGTTGACACGGGCTTTAGGGTTTAACCGGTGTATTATGGGACACCGGTGTCCCATAATAAGGTTCATATGTGTTGTGATGCTATGGTGTTAGTAACTCGCTCTTCAAGTGGAGTCCAATTGTAAGTAAGTGTTGATCTAAAGTGGTCTCTCTAATACGAGCCAAAGTTTGGCCTTGGTCAGACATCCGACCGGAATTAGTCATGTGTACATGATAATAATAGGCGCTTATTTAGGGCCACTTCACACATGAGCCAAGAGCCGTGACCTTGTAATGGTGAGGACCCTTGACTCTCATCCAAAGGCCCTACCACACGGGGGGTTCACTCCATGTCAAGTTGAACACCACGTGCAGCCAAAGTTTGCTACCCCTATATTACATGGAATAGATAAATTTAAAAATTATGATATTTTTTCTACATATACATAACCATTGATAATATCTTTGTTATATTTTTTTGAAATTTTTAGTCATCTTCATTTTTGTAGTAATTGTTTTAGTTCAATTATGCGTCATTCTAGTTAGAAACGGTATGTTTTATTAAAAAATAGATCATCAAATTTGGTTACCATTTTTTATTATGTAATAGATACCGTGTATATCTACCCATGAGAAAAATTGATAAAATTTTGACCCATTTTGGTGATGCAACTTACCAAAAGTAGATTTTTTTTGGCCGCACGTGGTGTTCAACTTGACAATGGAGTGACCCCCCCCCGTGCCCTACCATGGGTGTTGGGAAAGCCGTTTTATGTAGTCACGGGCCCTCAAGCATAGTGTGAAGTGAGAATGGACCATGTTGTAGGACCATTGCATATTTTGTTGGCAAAAAAAGAGGGAAGGATTTGGTTTAATATAATACATCTCAAACACTATCAATTTAAGAGAATTACTTGGTGGTGTTTGTCTGTCCTGAAATTTGTCCTGTTGGAAAAAATATTTAAAAAATCATGGTCTCCCGGAATTTGCGTTAGGCCCACCTCTTGGAGGTGGGCGTGATGAAAATTCTGGCAGACCATGAAGCCTTATCCATAGTCTGCCATGTAGGACTCCATGTAGACTTTTCATCCAAAAAGTCTTCTTTGGGCCTTTAGGCCTTCACCTTCGTGTGTGAAGTGAACTTGGACGGTCTCCACCCTTTTGACCAATGAGAGCTCTTAGATTGCAATGGTCACGGGCCTTCAGTCTTGTGTGTGAAGTGGCCCTTAGCAAGGATGCACCGCTCAAACTCACACCAACTTGGAGGGGTGAGTTCAAGCTAACATTGTACCCATGCATTTAGAAACATACAGATTCATGAACATTCCTTGTTGCGATTCCATGGCCCACTGAATTCCAAAGGCGGACATTAAGTTCCCCCCCCCCCCCCCACGAACTTTGTGGGGGAGGTAGATTCGGGTAGGGCAGCTGCCCATCAAGAAAATCCAGATTTTTAGGACTTGACCGAAAATTGCTACCCGCCCGCCCGACTTCGAAAAAACCATTCCCCTTGCATTCTTGAAGGCCACTTATCCACAAATCCCATATTGAGTGCACTTCACCTTCAAGGTTCAAAATCTAATATATATGTTCACTTCCATTGAGTAAATAAGCAATTGACTGGGATTTCATTTTCAAAGTGAAACCGCCAATAAAGCATGTAATTAACTTGGAGCATGTAATTACATGCTTTATTGGTTGTGAGCGTTCGGAGTGGCATGGTCTCCCGGTTTTGTGTTAGGCCTACCTCTAAGAGGTCGTTTTTGAAAATAGTCCAAGTGACCATGCAACACAATCCGTTTAATGCCATGTAAGAATCCATGTAGACTTTACATCCATCTTGCATTCACGTCCTCCGTTGGTCCCTCAAGTGTAGTGTGAAGTGAACTTGAACGGGCTCCGCCTTTTCCACCAATGAGAGTGCTTGAAGTGGAATGGTCACGGGCTCGCACTCTCGTGTGTGAAGTGGCCCTAAAGTATATGATAAGGGCCACTTTACACTACAGTGGAGAAGTCCACTGGTCATGAATTCTAGGGGAATTCTGAAATTTGATTGGCCGAGAGCAACACTCTTGTCCGGTGGTGGTTTACACTACGGCCAAGAGTCCTTTGGTGGAGAACTTTGTACATGGATTAAAAAAAATGACATGGTTGCCTACGTGGTGACACTTTTTTGAAGGGGAGTTCTCTGGAGGTCAAGTTTCTTGGGCAACCTCGAAGCCTTGGACAAGAAACTTGGCCTCCGGAGAACTCCAACTTGAATTAAAAAAAATTCCTTAGAAAAATCTTTGCACTATTGTTCTCCCTCTTTAGTATGACACGTTTGGGAAACACAAAAAAGTCATAATATCGAGGTGTTGTCTTCTTATTAATATGACAAATGGCATAAAGTTGTCATATTATTGAGGGAATATGACAACATAAGTAATACGAGCTTAAAAATACTTACAACAAGTTAAAGCAATATAGATGGTATGAAATAATAACTTATGACTCCAAACAAATACAAATATTATCAATAACTCTTGAAATAGGAGTCCAAAGATCTATGGTGTTGCCTACCCAAGTTAGCAACTGTCATCTTATCTAAATTCCCAACTAACTTTTGGAAACTAATAATTTCATTAACACCACAATATAAACATCTCTCTAATAAGAAATTAGACAACAATGATGCATGACGTTTAGCATCAAGATATTGGTGATACTATATCACCTGTGTACAACGCAACATACTAGGCAAGAGGCCACTCTAACTCTAACCATGTCCATTCTACACTAGTAACCCTAATTATCATTAAGTTCCCAACAATAAGTGAAGTTCCCAAGTAGTTCCCAAATGAAAACGACTGTATTTTAGGTGTACATAACATAGATGAAAGGAATTTTAGCATTAACTACCTCTTTAATATGACAAAACGGAGATTCTAAATGCCACATTATCGAGTGTGGTAGTCGTATAAAAGAGGGAGTTTTGAACTAAAAAGTTTGCTCTTGCAAAAATGTGTCGTAATATCGAGGGTGTCATATTAACGAGGTTGGACTATACCAACATGTAATTTCTTTAAAAATCAATAAGAAAATAATGCTACCTACTTATTTACCTTAATTTGGATGTATTATAGAGGTGGAACATTCTCAAAGAATTCTTGTCATGAAAGAAGTTCTAAAACATTGCCATATACATTTTATTTTTTGATCAATACAATTTTGCTAAATTTCAATACAATGGTCATTTAGGGGGTAAGGTTTCTACTATGGCCGGCTATGACCATTGTGTGAAGTTGTCCGGTGGACTTCTCCTCTAGGTGGTTACACTACGGCCGGTCAAGACTTCTTAAGGCACTTTTTTTTAATTGTCTTCTCATCTTCTCCGGCATACCATCTGTGACCTCAAATAACCATGTCTTGGGCTGAAATTCTTGACCGACCGGTGCACTTCTCCACCGTAATGTAAAGTGGCCCTAAGGTGAGGGTAGACTTGAAGGGATGGGCATAGGGCGTCAAGCGAGACTGCATAGAGTCATTGCCAGCCACCTAGTTGCAGTCAATTGAACCACTGAAAACCGGTGACTGGTAAGTCTGTCAGCAGGTAAATTTGGAAGAATAGTGCATAATAACTCATGTTTGGTCGTGATATGTAGCAGGTAAAAATACACGAATGCTTCAAACAATGAATGGGGAGAACCGACCGCTCGCTAGTTACAGAATGTATCGGTTGAGTTTGAGAAATAATTGGTTCAAATTTAACACTTTAGGAAATTTTCCATAAAGAAAAACCGACTTGGAAACACCAGGATCTTGACCGACTATGCCCAGAAACCTCCCCGGGTACTGGCTCCAAATGGATTTCAGGCGAGACGGAATTAACTTATTGCATATGAGGACCATGCCTGAGAGAGAGAGAGAGAGAGCTGACTAATCTTGTCTGGATTAGAGTTATGTTACCATAGGTTATGTCACACCTATTTTAGAGTTATGTCTTGTCTTGACAACATACATCCCTGTAAGAACAGGGTCTTGATAATTGTATGGTATTTCAATCTATCTTTCTCACTGAATATCTCCATATTGGAGTACTTACTCAATTGGTTAATGGAGCCACATAGTTGTATCAATATCAACTCCATATAGTAAGTATAGCCATGTTTTTAGTCGAACTATCAGTCCGATTACATGCATTGATAGTCATGGTCTTTTATTCGACCATTTCCCCGTTCCGTTGTTTTCTGAACTTTTCAGATTGCAACTGGTCCATAGTTCTCATCCTTGCTAGGTGTAATAAACATAGCAACAGCTTAGAACATTAAATAGCAATATCTTTCACTTACCCTCCTTCATTTTAAGCATTTAGCTTTTGACTTGGTTTCAGAAAGAACCCATTATAGTCCACCTGTTGGCTCTTTAGTAAAGCATTGCTTCAGACCCATCTGTGTCTCTATGCATCATACCATTATTATGTTTTCTCGACATTATATACAGAAATTGGTGACCCTGTACTCTAGGAATCACTTTTAATAGTCAAATGAACTCAACCCCTTTCCTTAAGCCTGTTATACGTACATTTCACAAGGATCTTATCTTGATCAATCCTGTGTTTCTGGTTTCAAGAAAAGTAGCAGTATGACATTGGGTCCAGGGGCTCCACGAAATTCTAAGTATCCATTTGTAAATGGTTACTTGGGACAGATATCGGCCTGGAACTTTTAATATATAACCCAAGTCTATGCATACTTTTTCTATCTTTTATATGGTCACTATGTTGCCATGGAATATCAGTTTTCCTATTCACTACATAAGTACCGTTCTAATAGACCCATCTTCTCAACAGGTATTAGAACTTCTTTAAGTATAATCCACTTTAGGAATGATCTCAACATTACAACCCTCAGTAGTATAAATTTGTGATCAGCCCATAGGGGTTCTTGAATCATGAGTTATGAGTACCGGTAACTGCGGATCTTTCGGACTCACAGGGTTAGTCTATAGATCAATACTCAATATATACCTGTGTGTGTCCATAAGACAGATTCTCTTTACATATGTATTGTTAGTAAATTAGAGAATATACTCGTCTTATGAATCTTTAATAAAGCCATATGCCCAGTTTATCTTCTCTCAGTCCTCAGAGTATTCCGACTATTACAGGGAATTGAATCTCAATTCATGACCATTACTAATTCCATCTCAGTTGGTTAAAAATCCGGTATCCCTGAGACGTATTTGTACCAGCATCACTGAATTGTACTTTTCTCTTTATACAGGAACAACATAGTTACCATCAATATTAGATCATAGGTAACTTCAATGCATCACATAGTGCCGTAAACAAATATAGACAGGGAAGTAATTTTGGAATTTCTCCACCCACTGATGAGTAGTTATCATAAGTTCTTAGTTCCTGACTGTATTAATATCAATAACAGTAGCAGGTATTAATCAGCTTATAGAGTATGTGAAGTGTACTTATCAAGCAAGATAATACTCATAGTCAATTTTCTGGGTTTCAAAGAGAAATCTCTAGAAAAATTGTGATGAGTGGACAATTTCTTCGCAAGGTGCGCAACACTTGTAGAAGAGGTCCTCACCTGTGCCCATGCTCCCCACAATAACCCAAAAAGTATGTTAGTGGAGCGTACAACAGGTGTCAATAGACCTCTTACTTGTTATCGATGTCAACAAGGCATCCTCACCTTCTTAGAAATAGGTAATATATATCACTCTTCTAATATCAATCAATCTTGAATCAAGAATTGGTAGTAGTAGCAAGCTGAAGATCCCATGTAGTCCATTTCTCAAACAGGTGTAGCAAATGCATTCATTGCTGTTTCCGAATCCACACCTTGAACTCTTCTTGTGCTGGACTAGTTTTTTTCATTCTGATTTTCTTGTGGGATCCTTTTGAACACTGTACTTCCTGTACTTCGAAACAGAACTATTCCTGGTATTGAAAATGCGCTGTGTGTCTCACTCTGCTGGGCTTAGAGTAAATCACCGTTGCTGCAATAAACAGTCATCGATTCTTCTCTCAACCCGTATACCTCTCTCAAACTATAGACCTTGTCTCACAGAGATTTGCACTGGGTATCATTCTCTGCAACTTCTGTCTACCAGAGCAACTACACAGTACAGGAGGCAAGACTCGTCAGAAATGAACGTGAGTCTGCACTACTGGCTGCTATTAATATACTGTCTTTTTTATTTTTCGACGGGCAGCCCGCAAATGTTTTGTGTGGCGCTCATTATTTCTGGAATTTCAAGAGAGAGAGAGAGAGAGAGAGAGAGAGAGAGAGAGAGAGAGATTATTTTGACCTTAGAATTAGTTTCCAAAACTGCAATTTAGTCTAGTTAAACATATTTGAGATGAATAAGCCACAAACATATAAGGGGGTTAAAGTTTTTAACACAAATGGATGAGAGGTACGCTCGTATGTAATAATTCTCGCTTGACACCTTTTTCATGTGTATGGTGAAGATTGAATCAAGTTCCGGGGTGATGTGAAGAATCGACTCACATGGATGTCTTGGTCACATTGTCATGGGGACGAGTAGTTGATCTCCTCATGGGGATTGGTAGTTGATCTCAACATGTGCCAAATTACACGCGTGCATGCTTATGAAATGTATTAGCTTGTTCTAGTTATATAAAGATGAAACTTGTCAGCGCCTAAAACTCAAAGAAACTCTCCGAGACTTTCTGAATACACTTCAACAAGGAACCGTTAAGAGATTTCGACCCAATTCAACCCCAAACTTTACAAATAAATCTAATAGGGTCACTCAAGTACATTCACAAATTGCCTCAAACCCACAAGTGAACGACCTAATTTACTACCTCACCAAGGCCCACTGCTTGACAGTTTCTAAAGCCACCTGCAACACTGTCCGGGCAGCACTGACAGTTAGTTACAGATGAACTGGTTGAGTTTGAGAAATAACCGGTTGAAGTTCGAGACTTCAGGAGAATTACCGATCATTTTAGAGGAATCTATAGAATATGCCTCAAATGAATAAAACCAAACCAGAAGATGTCAACATGTAACTGGTTGGATTTAGAATCACTGGGATCTTGACCGACTATGCCCAAAAACTTCCCGGGCACTGACCTGCAACATGTTAAAGGGTGACAAGCTGCATGCACCAATAAACCCCAAAAGATTTATCCAGAAAAGGCCAAACAGCAACAGGGATGCATGGATGTTGTAAGGTACTGCCTGGTTCATTTATTGCATATTACAGTAATTCATTTCTGTGCGATTTGCATGACTCTCAAGCAATATAAGGTAGAAATACCATAACCCCTTTAAAACAAGGTGATTCTCACTGAAGATCTGGTCTGACAATCATGAGATAATTTTCCAAGATAGACGAGAAGGATTCATGAAGAATGCAAGTTGTTTCGTATTTTTCTGCCTTGTACAAAAAGTTCCACAATTTTTCAAAGTGGAAAGTTTGTCCAACCCACTTCCGGTTCACTAGGCTCTCCGCATTTCGATACAGATTATCACCTAAACCCGTTAATCATGAGTACGTTAGATCTTGCCTCTCATTGGCTACACTGCATTGAAGTTGCCGCGCCATTTAAGACATGGCACTTACCATTATGAGGCGGTCTAGTGCACCGCTATTGGGTGGTTAACGCTTTATGGTATTTCTACCTTATATGTATATGACCACTTTGTGGAAAAAAAATTCAAGAATGCTCGGGTTTTAAAAGTCGAAGCAGGATGCACTCTAGTATAATGGCATCCATGTTTAAAGAGCTCTTAACTTATATTAGTCACATTTTGAGACATGTTAGTACAGATGATGATAAGAAAGAAAGATAAAATAAGATTAAAAAGTCATTGGATTGAAAGCCATGGCCTCCACCCACCCAGAACTCAGTCAGGCAACTTCCAAAAAGCAGAGCCGACAACAAGCATCGAAGTGATAACAAAAATATGGCCCTTGGCTTTCCCAATCCCAAGGAAGAACATGTGTTTTTTTGAATCCAGACATGGAGCAATTCATCCATAATTTCTAGCTTTGGTTCATGAGCAGATCAATTATATCCCATAAACAGCTTGAGTAGTTGGATGTCTAAACACTATTGTAACTCATCATCTATTTTCCTCTTGTTGGTTATCTAAGCAGAGAGCACTCCCAACAAGGCCCATGTGCTTTTCTATCCACACAAAGGACATTTCATTCATAACTTACGGTTTCTCTCTCCCCCCCCCATAAGCAAATTGGTTATGTCCCATAAATGACTTGAGTAGGTGGATGTCTCATTGTACTACAACTCGTCCTTCATCAACCTCTCGCCAACTATCCAAGTGGAAAGCACTTCCAACAACTCCCCAATGATTTTGATGAAACCCAAAATCAACAAAGCCCCTGGGGATGCCGCTGTAAGGACCACCTACCTTGAAGATCATTTCATCCATAACCTCTGGATGTTGTCCACGAACATACTTGGTTATGCCCCATAAATAGCGTGAGTAGATGGAAGCCTCGCGGCTATCGCATCTTGTCATCCATTCTCCTCTCGCTGATTGTGAGAGTGATTGATGTGCATCTTCTTGCTATCTGCCTTTGGAGTCTACACGAGTACATGACATGAGATCATGGCCTTGTTGACAAACTTCTGTAGAAGCTATATCGAGCTCCACTCATGTTATAACACGTAAGTTATGTTACTTATGCGTTTCATAACATTATGCAACCATGTGGGTCGGTTCCATGACCCTGAAATATGTTAATTATATTATGTGTGGCCCCTGAACAAAGTAAGAACATCTATTTATTATTCATACATTCAGGTTGACACTTGAAAATTTGGGTGGAGTTATACTACCGGCACTATTCACAAGATTCACTATTCATCCCACCACTATTCACATGAAACCTTGTTCATCATGGTGTTATTTATTGAAAATACTATTCATAGCATCACTATCACTGAATATACTGACACTATTCACAATAATCATATTATTCCTACCAACACCATTCATTATTCATACCAACGTTAGTTTCTTCCTATTTCCCAAGTTTCCTCGCATGAAATTTAGATAGTGGAGGCCCATGTCAGATGCTAAATATAGAATGGAACACAACCATGCAGCTGAATAATGTTATGTTCTTGGCACATCAACTCTAATTTTGATAGTGGAGTTGCAGCCACCAATGAACGGGGAGAATTGACTGCTATTTATAGGTGAATTGGTTGAGTTTGAGAAATAACCAGTTGAAGTTCAAGACTTCAGGGAAACTACCTATCATTTTAGAAGAATCTACAGAATATACCTCGAATAAATGAAGAAATAACCGAAAGATGTCAACTTATAAACACTAGGATCTCGACCGATTATGCCCAAAAATCTCCCTTGGACACTGGTAGCCACTGTGCTGCATCATTGACACTGAAAGACCGCCCTCAAGTTACTGTAACTTATTATAAGTTATGGTACAGTAACTTATTATAAGTTATGGTACAATAACTTATTATACTACTGCCGGCAAGGAATTGACAGCAGAGCTTGTCCAATGTCTCCTTCCTGCCTTGTCACCTCTGGAGCCTGCACAAAACATCCATAGGACCATAGCTTGTTTGACAAAGTGTGCGGAGCTCCCTCCATCGTTGCTTCGTGATTGCCATGCTCAGTTCTTGATGTGGGTCGTTGAGCTGTAGCCCATGTTGGGTTGCACGAGTTCGGGGGCTTGACAGTGGAGCTTGGAGCTTGGGCTGGGTTCATGCTGTGAGTTGAGTTGACGCAATTCTGACAACAGCAATGGAAAGAATGTGCACTGCACTGTGGATCAGGTGTACCATAGCTTTACTTCAACAAAGAATTCACCCCCGCAATACATACCTACCATGGTTGTCTTCTTGTTGCTCTTACTACGTAGCCTCTGGAGGCTGCACATCTATCTTCATATAAATCCATGCCTCCTGTGGCAAAAGTATGGCGAGATCCCTGCATCCATGGTTCTTCTGTCGATTTGCTTAAGACTCTTTCCGAGAATTGACTCCTGAAGCTTACAGCGCAGAGCTTGTCCCCTTCTTGCTTTTTCGTCTCTCCAGAGCAATTACCTCCATAGCTGTTTTCTTCGCATCTGTAATGTATCTCCAGGTTCACTCTTGTATGTGATTCAGCTCCGTTCTCCATTTGGGGTTCTGGGTATTTGGGTTGTGGCCCCTATGTTGCGAAAACAATTGGCTAAGAATCTGCACAGGAGAATCTGGGGTTGTTGCTCATTTGCTTCTGGAGGTTGCACGTCATCGTGTCCATTCCTTCTTTGACAAAGTGTGGCGATGTCCCTCCATCCATGGGTCATCTGTAGTTCTGCTTATGTGTGTTCTTCCTGGCCTAATTCTTGAGTTCGACAAAGTTAGCTCTTCCCAAGAATTACTCCCGAGGCTTACGGTGCAGAGCTCGTCCCATTCTTGCTCTTTCGCCTGTCCACAGCAATTCCCTCCCCTCCCCTCCATAGCTGTTTTCTTGGCATCTGTGGTTCATCTCTAGCTCCGCTCCTATACATGATTCATGGCTCCGTCGATCTTCATTTGGGTTTTTGGGTAGTTGGGTTGTGGCCCCTGTGGTGCGAAAAAGATTGGCTAAGAATCTGGGGTTAGGCTGCAACCTGAGTTGAGGCAAATTTGTCTGCTAGGAGGACTGATTCGTGTGCGTGAGTTGCTGGGTTTCTTTTGCTGCGATTGGTTTAGGCGAGGAACTGGATCTGACTAATGTGCTTTTGCGCAGCGTTGATTTGCGGTCAAGACACCACCACCTGAGCTAGTCAATACAACGATCTGCCACCTTCTTAGGAATTCTTGCGTCTTGAAGTGTCGGGTTGACCTCTACGAAACTCTGAAGAACCCCTTGTCTGTAATCATCAGGCAGGCAAATTCCATCATCAGTGTTATCTTAGGTGATCAGAGGACCCGGACACTTAGAGATACTTGAAGATACTGGAGCTTGCCGATTACCTCACTGGAATACCACAGCCTTGAGTATCACTCTCGGTTTTAAGCGCCTCGAATGTGCACCAACAAATTCTTCACCCAGAGCGATCAATTTCGTTCCAGAGGTCAGGACATGGTACGATTGTAGGAATCATTAGACACTTTATGTCCATCTTGTACCTACAACCCTCAAACGGTTTTCTGCCTTGAAGGCTGCCTGGATTCTACACAGAAGCAGCCATGGATACATTCATGGAGGATCTGAACTCGCCTCTTTACAAAGAGACGAGTCAGAGTGCAATTCATGAAGTAGTTGATGGTGGACGAATGCATCGACAATGTGTCATGGCGTCAAACGAGGATTTCGATTTCGATTACCTGAAGAGACCGGGGATGGAAGGAGAAAGTGCAGTGATGCAGAGGCCAGCATCATCATCACTCACAACGGGGATTGCAAAACCTCGACAAAGTTACGAGGGATTAATGCAAAGCAGGGATTGCAAAACCTCAAGCGCAGAAGAAGATCCATGGAGCAAACTCAGCGATGACATGATGGAGAACATCCTTGCGAGGCTTCCCTTGTTCCCCTTGAAAGCCTCGAAAAAGGTTTGCAAGCGATGGCATGCCGTCACGAGCACACCGGAATTCGAAGCTCTCCACATGGAGCTCGGAGAACCACAACCCTGGCTGGTCTGCTACGGAATGAACTATCTCGTCCCAAACAAGTCACATGCATTTGCCTTTAACCATGAATCCAACACATGGATCACCCTTCCCCCCTTGCAATTCCCTCCTCACAATTTCGGCTCCCTGGCAGGGTTTAATGGGTTGGTGACTGCCATAGCTGGCCCCGGTGAGAATCGGCTCAAGTATAAGCTCACTGAAACAGCATCCACATCTTCATCGTTTGCAGACCAATGGTGTGAGACTCCAATGATGGCCTTCCCTCGGTACACACCCGTGGTGGGTGTGGAGCAAAGGACTGGAAGAAGTGGCACTGGCCATAAGATTGTGGTGGCAGGTGGTGTGCCGGATTTTGAGCCCGAGCACATGGCTGTGGAGGTCTTCGACTCTGAGACTGGTGAGCTGCATGCTTCTCTTCCATTTGTTTACAGACTTCACTTGTGTTGCTCATAGTTTTGTGCCCTCCACATTTAGGGTGGAGTCTCAGCTGCTCACTAGGATTATGGTCTTTCGGGATGCCAAATTTTCCCACTTTTTTACAGGAATTGGTTTACCCTTCGTAGAGTAGAGAATTGGTCATCACCGAGCAAATGTCAGAAATGTCTCAACTGTTCATTAGGGTTATGGTCTTTCGGAATGCCAGATTTGCCCACCCTTGTACAGGCATTTCTCTCTCGTAGAGTTGAGAGTTGGTCCTCACCGAGCAGATTTCAGGTGGAATCTCAGCTGCTCACTAGAGTTATGGTCTTTCGGAATGCCGAATTTGCCTAGACTTGTATAGGCATTTCTTTTTCGTAGAGCAGAGAATTGGTCCTCACCAAGAAAATTTCAGGTGGAATTTCAGCTGCTAGGAATATGGTCTTTCGGAATGCCAGATTTTTTCACCCTTGTTCAGGCATTTCTCCTGCGTAGAGTAGAGAATTGATCCTCATCGAGAATTTTCAAGTGGAGTGTCAGCTGCTCTCTAGGGGTTACGGTTTTTCGGAATGCCAAGTTTGCTGACCCATGTCCGGCATTTCTCCTTCGTAGAGCAGGAAACTGTTCCTCACTGAGTGTTCTCGAATTCAACCTGCAGCACCGTGAAATCCACCAAAAGCTGAGTCTGTAATAGCCACTCGGCAACCTCCTGCAGCACCTATAGTGTTGGACATCTACTTAATTATCCATCTGTCCGAGATACGTATTCTGACAAAGAGCACCAGTGTTGCCAATTCCTGTGGAGTATCCCGAGTTTCTCATGGTGTCTCGAGAGTCTGGCGCAATGTCCCCAACTTTGTTGTTTAGTGGATCTCAGTTTTGGGTGTGCGATCGTCTTGAACCTGATAAGCCAATCTGCTGCAGCAACGTGAGTGTGCACGTCTACCTTTTTAAAAAAAAAGAGGCCTCAGTGTTGCCCATATTTTCCATAGTTTCTCCGAAGCAGTCTCCTTACTAACATCGTGCCAAATGTGCCGATCCTTGTCTGTCCAGACAGTCTTAGTAGAAGATCACCAGGACTGCTGTGATTTTGGTTTTCGGTGGTTTTGTTTTCGGTAGTTGCTTGAAGCTGGGAAGAACACTTCCTGCAGCACCATGAGTGCGCGCATTACGTTAAGAGTTCATCATCCCGATGTCAGTGTGATTGTACAGGAGCCATTGCACACTTGATCAGATCCCTGAAATGATGGTAATCATCTCTCTCATAAACGACCGAAGCTGGTGGTGGTCCTCTGCTTCAATGTTGACGTTGTACAAGGTTAGGATAGCACACAGTGAAGAAGAATGAAAGTAACTTATGTTGTCTTGCCCCTATTCGCTTGCTGTTGGGTTTGACTTTGGTTGAATCGTTGTTGCGGCGAATTTCACATGGATAGTCTGTTGAACTGGACACAAGCACCTTCATAAGGCATCATTAAGGTGGTGATGATCCTGTGCTTCAAAGTTGGTGGTACACAATGAAGAAAAATGGAATAAAAGGACGATGTAGTGAAAAAGGCTGTTACTTGCTGTCAAATTGGTTTATCAGCTGCCTGATTTGTTGCCTTGAAGAATCATCTTACACATAAATTTTTAATCTAATCCTCTCTCTTCGAAATTGGATTACAGGTGCTTGGGAGGTCTTTGAGAGCTTACCAGCCGACTTCACAGGATGCTGCTCAAGACTCTGGATGTCCGGAGCTGTGTGCAACGAAAACTTCTATGTGTCGCTAATCCACTCATGGTCAATTCATGCTCTCAATCTATCAACAAACACATGGAGGTCCATCCACTGCAAGCGCCCCTTCGGCTTGATATATCACCACATTTTGGTTATAGGGACGACACTCATAATTGTGGGGTTGTGTAGAGATGCAAATTCCTCTGAGAGTACTGTGAAGGTTTGGAAAGTTGACTCCAACAACAGTCAGGAGTTTACTGAGATTGGGGACATGCCTAGATCACTTTTCGATACCTTGGATGGGAGTGCAGAAGGTGAACCCAAGCTGGACTTCCTTGTTAACGAAAACATGCTTTACGTGTACAACTTTACGCAGGATCGGGTGGTGATTACCGGAGAGATTTCACTCGAGGAGTGCAGCACAGAATGGCAGTCGTTGCCAAGCCTGCCCACATTAGGTTACAGGTTTGATAACATGGTTGTCTTCTGCACATCAATGAGTGTTAGTCCAGAGAGTTGACACATGATTCCCTCAAGAACAACGAAAGTGCTGATAAATATATATGTACACCTGACATCTCTGGATGCAATGCAAGTCAATTTTGACGTACACCCCCGAGTTTTCTTCGAAGGAACTGAGTCCCATAATCTTTTTCCTCATTTATCAACTGTATATACGTGAGGTCCTGCACTGTGCATGAATTTGTCTTCCGGTAAGTTTGTGGTTTGGAGAAAATGGGAATACTACATAAGTAGTGGCAAAAGATCATAGAAACTGTACAAAAGCGGCTTCAGAAAACAATAATAGTTATTTCAGGTTGATGTCTTTCAGATTAATACTAAACTTGCACATTGAATATTCTAATAGATTGCCCTTTCACATTTTAAACCTCCATAGGTTCACGTAAGGCAACCTGGTTCCATGATCTGAGCCAGAGCAGGGTCCAGAATCTGGTCATTGAATTCCATAATTATTCCTGGAAAATTTCCAAGATTGTGAAACTTTGTACTCTAGTTGCAGTGAGATGGACCTGCTGCTATGAGAACCCTATTGGAGGAGGCATGAGACAAATAAATGTGTATTTGAATCATCAAATGAATTGACGTAACATTACATCATGCACTTCGTCTTGAGTGTGTGCTTTCTCAGCCTCCGCTGCCTCCACCAAGTCTTTGTGTGTTATGATGCGCTTCTCTCCTGTCCGTAATGCCACCTGATTTTGAACCACCAATTGCACTGTGAGATTGTGGGCTAATATGTAGTAATTTTTTCTAAAAGAGAAAAAGAAAGAGCAAGAGCTGCACAACTGTTGCAAGGTGATCCATTAGGGCTACATCTGTGTTCAAGCTCCCAAGTGATGTGCAGTACATGGGAAAGGTTGAGAAAGATGCCTACTAAAACATCCAATTCGGCTTTCTCTGGCTTCTACCATATTCACGGGGCTTTGTAAGCAAGCATACCTTAGCAGCTGCCCTGACAACGGCATTGCTGATTGTACTGCTGGTGAAGTCGAAACGACGTCCAAGCTCCTCAAAATCAATGTTAGGAGATTTTGGAGCCTGCCATCAAAGAATTGCATGTGCGGGACGTCATGGCTTAGAAGATTTAAAACAAAAGATTGACTGAAAGCCACAGTAGAAGTTACACAGAATGCAACAAAAAGAACATCTGAAAAGCAAGGACCTGACCTTCTCTGGAAGCATTTTTTGCCATATGCGAGCTCGGCCAGATTTGTCTGGCATCTTGAACTCAACTAGGAATCTTAACCTTCTGGTCAGTTCTGGGTCGAGCCTATGGATGATACTACCCTGAATCAAACAAGACACTATAGTCAGTTTTAACATTCTATTGAGTCCCTTTCTAGTGAACAGTCAACAGAATAGCATTTACATGCAAATGGACAAGGAAAATACCATCTCTGTACCTTCACATTATTTGCAATAAGAATACATATGCCTGGAAAGCGCTCTAGTTCATGCAGCAACAGGCCAATTGCAACATTTGAGAATGCTGAAACGCTGCCAACTCCACCACCATCATCTGTTTTGAATATCTACACAAAAGAAACCCAGGGTTGATGCGTTTAGAACTGCTTGTGTGATACTTGTGTGGTACAACTCCTTGTTAGGTACTTCTGGTGAAGATAAAGAGATCTGGCCATTTGTGTCTAAGTTAATATACTAATAAAACCAAGAGATGTACTTGTCAGCATTACACCAAAAAATCTGTAAGTTTATAATCTGCAAATTAATGTTAACAGGTTGTGAAACAATTCAAGAGATTGAACAGCACTTCAATTGTTGACTCATGTTTTCACCTGGAAGTCCTCAAGAACTAAAACGGCATCCATCAGTCTTGTGTCTTTGAAAGCAGTTGTAATATTAGACGAAGATTTTTTTCCCTCTCCCTTGGAGAGCAGCTGCGCACAATTCACCACCTGCCAGCCACTCACAAAGAATAAGGTCATTCCGTACTTACACTAAAATATATTGAAAGTGGAAAGTATCATAACAGAGTTGGCCTATGACAGCATCAATCAAACTTCCTTGAATCAATCAATGAAGGTTTGTCTCACCTTCAATGGACGGCCAAGTTCAAAACCAATTGCCTGCATCGCAAGTCAAAATGCACAAAAATATGTTAATTGGCTGTTTGCCCTAGAGAACCATGAACACAGTGCCTCCTCCTGTTTGAAGCTGCCAGTGCGTCACAATAAGCAGCCATTATATTAATAAAATTATTTTGCTAGTTTGGAATCAGATAGTTAGGCAGAATACATCAGATATTAGCTTTTTAGTTGACCTACCTCAGCAGCGACCGACTTCCCGGTGCCATGAGCTCCCCAAAACAAGCACGCAGTTCCTAGGCGCTCCTGCTGGAAACCCCATTGTCCAAGCAAAACTGCTCGAGCTTTCTCAAAGCTGACAATGGCATCTAAACGCTCCCGTATATGCTTTGCCAAAACCAGGTCATCCATACTTATTGTCGGGACAACCCTCTGCGAGAAAGACTTCATCTGCACAGCAAGAAAACTTGAACTTCAGACGGATATTTCTACTTTAGTATTCCAAATTTGCATGTGACTTGCACTTGAATTGTTAAAGATGTCTACCCAATCATACATGAACTATCAATAAAATAGATGAGCTCCGAGCTAAGACTCAGCAAGTTCTGGTTTAAGATTGGCAGAAATCATGTAGGGATGACTAAACTTCCTCGTATATTCTGTCCCCCATTATCAAAAAATTGAAGAGTTATTTGCCTGGCATTCTCGTGCAAGATATGTAGACCTCCCTCTTAATATACAGTTCACCGATGATACAATCATTGCACCCAGCACAACACTAAGGAAAATAAATCTCCAGTAAGAGCACACGTGCCTGTAGGCTCCCACGCATTTGTAAACGGCAACCCAACGTAATATCCTCTTCAGTGACACAGGGACTTGTGCTATCTCTTGAAATTGCAGACAGAAGGGCACTAACAAGTGCATTCTTTATGTAGCCGCCTGTCAGTTCATATCTGACCAAAGGCATGCAGTCGTCAATATATCAAACTGTAAATAGCTCTACATTTCCCAACATCATGCCCATAACATTACATGAAATCTAGAATTATCAAGTTTCAGAGAGATACCACTAGCCCTAGTCTGGTTGTGGAAATGGAAAATTTCAACTGTAATGATCCAGGATTGCAGGTAATCTGGTCAGGTACGCTTACATGCAAAAATATTACTTACCTTAAGGCAATCCTTTCCCAATCAATCGTCTCAGCCACAGGCAGCTTTGCTGACGACAGCCTCCATATATCACATCGCTGTGTATGGTCAGGATTGTGAAATTCACTCACACACCTGAGAAAGAACCCACCCAACTGTCATGTAAAGGAAACATCACTGTCTGCAGTGTCCATCTATGGATCCTTCACGAACCATTTCATGACAAAGAGACACTGTCCTCCCACTAAAACATTTTCTGTGAATTTAACATTAGCTTTGACATTCTGTTGTACTGCTTTGAAGTGTCACAACATGTGTAGAGGATTGTGTTCTGGAAGCAATTCTAACACATACGTGATTCGTCTGTGCATAGCCTCATCTAGATCCAATGGTCGATTGGTGGCCAGCATGATAATTCCCTCATGGCGCTCCAATTCCGTCAGGAGCGAATTAAACAATTTATCACCTCCACGCTCTCTCTGCCACAGTCGAAATTTTCACGAAATTACTGCATAGTCTAGACTACGGCTTGAAACTACAAGTACACTATCTGATATTTCCACATCCAAACTTAAAGAGGAATGAAACGGTATAAGCTCCAGGAAAACGACAGTTTATTGGTGTATAATTTAGAAGCAGGGAATCAGATTAATTACTAAAGCATTGACACATTCTTGTTATGCAGGTCCGATATTCCTCTTTTTATATTCTTGAACAACTTGGTCTATGCTGTCAAAATTTTGCAGGATTTTGAGGAATACTACTATAATTCAAGTTTTCCCAACAGAATTAGTAGTTTCCTATCTAGAGGAGCTGTACATACAAATACGAATAAAAAGGAACAGGACTTTGTCAGTAGTATGTATGAGAGTGAGGGTAACAATGGCACTGCATTAAAGAGAAACTCAGTACTTTAGCAAATATGGCTTCACACTCGTCGAAGAAAATGACGGCATCATTCATCTCTGCGTCCCGGAATAGACCCCGGAGGTCAGTTGTGTCATTGTCACGGCTGCTGGTTGAGGCATGAAGGGAGTGGAAATCTACCAACAAGACTTTCTTTCCTGTTCAAAAGCACCAACAAGAGTCAGACCACCATTGGATACTTATTATCTCAAATACACAAATCAGACACATCTCTGAGATGGACATTCCTTGTGATACAATGTGTTCCTCAGTTACCAATGACATTCTTTAGAAAAGGTGGTCTGGAAATCATATACGTAATAGAGTTGCCAAAAATACCACACATACACCTACATTTTGGAGACTCACCAAGGTGGTGGGCAACTGCATTCACAGTCATGGTCTTTCCAGTTCCAGAGGCGCCACAAAGCATGATGACCAAGCCTGCCCCATAGCTAATTACGTCCTCCAAACCCGCCTTCTTCCGGTACTCCCGAAACTTTGCAAAATTGTCTACAGTTGTCAACAGCATATCTTTTTGCTCCATTGGCAGCACCACCTGCTCCATGGCTATCTGCATATATGCTCCACACATGCTTCTGGTATCAGGAAAAATCACTTAAATCACTACCTTACATCCTCTGCAATGACTTGGAGATTCACATAGTCAGTCCATTAATCTGAACTAAAATTCTGAGACGACTAAACTTAAGCTCAATGCTTCCTCCAGATATTTGGGTAATTCAGCTGTTCGGTTGTCTGGGCTTAGTGGTAGACAGAAAACCTTTGGGGTATACAAGTGACTGCCCTCAACGAGTTCATTCATTTCGGTGTCCAGTCCAACAATCCAATCCAGCATTCGTCGATCCAACTCAACTTGGTGATCCATCAAGTCTCCTCCTCCACGGACGTAACTGGACCCCACTCGCACTTTGATTAGGCCTCTTGCCACCAACTTGCTAGACTTATAGAAGTATGTGCGTGCTAACACCTGCACAGAATTTCAGCCTTGTCAGTCATCACCTGGTAAAGAAAGATAGAGCCCATAATATTGAGCATCTCCATGATAGTCTGAGATTGATAGAGAGTGAGGCAACGCTGATACAGTTACTAGTGTGGGACGTGGGCCGCATTGTTTATAATGCGTGCTTCAATGTATCATCAATTATTATTCTAATATAAGATATATATACATATATATTGATCCTGGTATGTTTATATGATTTTATTAATAGGAGCATATCATTGAATTCCAAAGTAACCACAGAAGGTCCATATATGCATGCCTTCAACAGAAATTTATCCTTCAATTTATCTGTATCAAAACCACGTTTTCAGAGATAAAACGAATGCTCTGACTAATTATGTAGGATGTATAATATCTGGCATTTAGTTCATTACTAACCCCGGTTTGAAGGACTCTACTGTGATGGTTGGAATGGTTTACGGGAACATGATTTCTGACCTGCTCCTTGAAGGATTCAAAGTAGACAATCAGCAGGTCTTTCACCTGCCACAAAAAGAATAAAAAAGTTTCAGATGTTTTGATTTCCTGAGAAGAATCAGCCGGTGTGTTTGATTGATAATGAGAACTTGCTCTGACAATGGGATTCAATTTCCTGTTCAAAAAATCACCTGAACTGCGTCAGTACGTCGATAGCTGCCATCCCCGCCTTTAGATTCAAAAATACTCTTGACAATTGGTGAGATTGACACAGCTGCCACAAACAATGTCGAAGATTAGAAAGGATGAAAGCCATAGTTGCCAACATCGTCTAAAAACTCCAGAAGCTATCATTCACATATCAAACACATTACCCTGGATATATAGTGCCAGGGTATATGAATTCAAGATATAAGAGTAAATGCATTTATCCTGGGTTTGCTAATGGTCTTCATGCTTGTGCAATTTTAGGAAGTTCAAAAGAGGATTTCTTAAGATGCACCTGTCAGCATGACAACAACTCCCTTCTCAAACTCGTTAAGTCCAAGCTTCCTTGCTAGTACCTGTAGAAGTGCAACAGGCCCACATGCAACAAAATCACTTCATGCTCAAAATCTGCCATTTCAAGGGAAAGAAGTCCATGAAGAAATCTAACATGACTTATAAGTAAAATGGCACATTATTGTGGTCAAAGCAGTATGTGGATAAGAAAAGAAGTTTTTGAGAATTTGAGGTAGGTGATAAAGTTTTCTTGAAGGTCACACCTCAGAGATCTAGATTGAAATTAGGGAAGTCGATGAAATCATCTCCCAGATTTTATGGTCCTTTTGATATTGTTAAGAGGATTGGACTAGTTGGTTATGAGTTGAAATTACCGGATGAGTGGAACATACATAATGTTTTTCGTGTGAGCTTATTGAGGAAGTATGTGTCGGATCCTAACCATGTATTGTCTAAGCTTCCTAAAGTAGATCCTAGGTGAGAATTGTTAGGAGAACCTGAGAATATCTTGCAAGTGGATACACAACATCTATGGAATAAATCAATTTGAGATTCTTGGTGAAATGGACAAGTTATCCAAAAGATGAAGCTCCTTGGGAGCGAGAGGTTGATTTTAGATGAGACTTCCTCAACTTTGTCATTGAGGACAATTACGTGTTGTAAGGAGGGAGATTGTGATATACCTTGATTAAGAGATATATTGATTATGCAAGAATGATGGCTAATGATATTTTGTTGTACTTAGCATGTGAGCAGATGGTATTTGGAGTCAAATAACTCCAAATGAAGAAATGGGTCAAACAACCCAAGAAAGAATGATGCAAAAAGGCTAGACAATCCATGAAGGAATTGCGCACATGAGTTAGACAACTTCAACTGGGAGTTAGCCACCTCCTTATGGAAGATCTTTGTATTGGAGTTAGACAACTCCAACTAGAAGTATTGTATCATAGATAGACAATTCCCAATAGATGGATGTTATTCATTGGAGCTACACAACTATCGATGAATGGATGAATTGAGTTGGAATTAGACAGTTCCAACTAGAAAAATGGATGAATGAACCAAGTTGAAATTAGACAATTCCAACTAGAAGACTAAATTAATCAATCAAGTTAGAATTAGAGAGTTCCAACTAGATGAATGTGATTAAGCCATAGTAGAACTAAAGATAGAACTATTATAGAAGACCTTTACTATATTGGAAATAAAATGTAGAAGTGGTGCCTTTGGCATAAGAGGATGCTCAAGGGAGGAGAGAGGATCTTTTGTCTCATTGCTATCGTTAGGTGGTTCGAGCTCATAAAGCAATCACTATATTGTTGTTAAGCTGTGAAACTTTTCTAATGTACAAAGTTTGAAAGTTCACAACATTAATGTCTCCTTTACATTTGTGATTGTATTATTTTTTGTGCAAAAGAGGGACATGAAAAATTGGTATCAAGTAACCCAATATGTATATCGTTCATGCCCTAGAAAAAGGCGTCACCTCAAATTGGGGGATTTTCATGCAGGATCCTCTGCAGGCCATGTTCCCACTGGAAACTTACTCTGAACAAATTCTCTTTTACTTGAATCTTACAAACAGTAGAAAGCTGCGTAGGTGTGTGGGAAAGTAATGTATTGCATGCACATAATGGGATTACTATACAACTGCATTACCTCAATTCGGGGGAGATCAACAGCTCCCTTCTTATATGCATCCTCGGTAAGCTTCATTCTCTCCTGCAACTTATTCTGAATGAATTTCTCTTTTGCGTGAAGCTCGCGTAATGTAGAAAGCTGCATAGGTGGATCAAGTCAGGTGGATTTAAGAAACCACGCAACATTTGTGAAGAACCTTGCAGAAAGTGCCCAAGTCATACTCTAGAGTCATTGAACTTTTAACAGAAATGTCTTATGTCCTCTATCGATGCAGTTCCACGTTGCAGTAACTAATTATCTTTGTTCCGAAAGTCGTTTTTAATCATAAAAAAAATGTGACCTATAATCACCCAGGTATTGTCAGAGCTTTGTACAATGCAAAGTCTTCAAAGTATGCACACTCCAAGAAGAATTTAAGGAAACCATGTGTATTGCAAGGTCTTGACTGCTTGTTTTCCAAAGGGAGGTGGCCATGCATAAAAGTGGTGCCACCAGGGAAAATTGCATCGTTTTGTAATATTCCAATTATGGAAGGGAAGTTACCTTGCTTGATCGTGAACCATACCACGGGCGATCATCAATGGCCTCCTTCAAAGCCTCTTTGTGTCGTGCTTTAGCCATTCTAAGCTTTAATGCAAGAATCTGAAATGCGTCATCCAAGTACTCGAGACTTGAATCATATGGGCGTAGGTCCCCTTTAAAGCTCTTTGATGAGTCCTCAACCTGAATACTTCCTGCTAACCCACCTATTAGTATAGAGGGGCAGCTGCCCATGTTGATGAAATGAGAATTTATACTCACATTCCAATTCCCCTGATTCAGGGTTTCCAAGCACGTAAAGAATGAGAAACATGTAGCTTATGTAATGTAGAAAGCTGCATAATGATGCTTACCTGCTCTTGAGAGGTCACTATTAATCATGTCCCCTGCAGCACCCCCGATTTCGGCTGGAAGAGACTTCAGCTCAGATCCATTGTCTCCATTTGCTAGCCCATCCGGATGTGTTCCATCATGAAGATCTCCCACCGCATCAGATATTGGCATCTGATCTTCGACAGTACCATTGCTTTCATCGCCATCATGACTAACTATGGAACCATCATCTAAAAGGATCCCAGCCTACACAACACAATGTGAAATCCTGTTCCTGTTAAAGAAATTTACGCAAGACTATGTAACATGTATTTTAATTAAAGATTCCCATTTAGTGTTCCAACACAAATTTGGTGAGGTTTAGTTCCTAAACTGCCAGCTATGGGACATCTCGGTGGACAAATATCAATTGGAATATCACCAGGTAGTAGGTGCTATTGCAGAGACTTTTCTGGCAAGGTATCACCCGTGATGCATTCATTAAATCGTTGGCATTTGAGCAAAATCGTCTGAAATATTCAATGCCATTGTGTGACTGCTGCAGTGGATGCAAAAGCAAACGGCAACCCAGTCAGATTGAATGACTAACTCCCTGGTACTTCAAAGGCTGATTGTGGATTCACCTGTGTGGATTCCATCACAGTCAGCAACTCCGTCCTGCTCAACTTCAGACGTTGCTCAGTCTTCAAGGGTCTTAAAAGCAAAACGGAGACAGCCTCATTGGTCAATCGGATGACTTTCCCTTTGACATAATCGTCCTGGACAGTATGATGAGCAAATAACATTTGTTGATCAGCATCTCGCACGTTGCCTTCCAACAGCCTTTACTTTTACTAAATTAGCGCCATAATCTTTTCAGGTTGCAACTCAGTCGACCCCTAATGTGATAATGTTCCACCAGAAACACAAATATGCGAGTCCCTCATTTCACGAGGCCCATCCCAAGACTGCAAGATACCTGTATAACGACAATTCCTTCGGACATGTGCGTGCGCTTGTCATCTAGAAATTCTTCAACCTCCAAATAGCTCAGTCCACAAAGATCCATAGCCGTCTCTTTGTCCTCGCTTCGCCCACCTGATTTAATCAATTGAATCCGTCAGGGTTCCCAGACCGGAAAAGGCATGCTATAACCTCATAGCATCCTTAAGACGACCTCCGATCCTACAAATTAGCGCCTGGACATCAATATGATGGCACATAGATAGGTCTTGAACTCCAATTATTTTGTGTAGCACGCCTCCTTGAAATGCCACAAATCTACTGACACGCTGGACCACTTGCTTTACATGCCTTCTAAACAACCTCTTACCTCCCGGGAGAACCAATAAATTCAAATTGCTATGGGTTAGGGATGGCCGACCCTCACGCAGGAAAGTTCGCAGCGAAAGGATCTTCGACGCGCCCCGCACAAAAAGCAGCTGGAAAAAGTCCGCTTCACCACCTGTGAGTCCATACCTGTCTGCCAATCTCAGCACTAGAGGTTTCTTGTCTGCCTCGGTTTTGGCCAATCGAATTTGTTCTCGCGCCTCTACCTTTTGCAGAAGGTTGTCCACCGAAGCAAAGGCTTCCCGTCTGCACACACAATTTCGTACTCTAATTAAAATAATTACGAATGACTGTGCCCCAGCTTCTCGGATTACTCACACCGAGCACATTAGGTTAACCATATTGTTAAATCAAGTTCTCGGCTCCTGGATGTATCTGTCGTCCAAATGCCAAGCCAAGAAATGATTTATTGGAGAACAGAGCACTCTGCTACAAAGTAACAAGACGTAAGCTCTTACCATTAAGCGATGCAATAAAAGGGGTGCAATTGGGAAGAAGCCCTGAGCTCCACAATGCACACTACAGCTTTCGACTAACCTCGTTAAAAGCGCCTAGCCATCAATATGGTAGAAGCGCAGCAACCGTGAGCTGATGAGGGGAATAGTCCTCTCAGGGCAAGGTAATCAGGTTCGGAGGCAGCCTAAGTTTAGTGGTGACACAATTGTATGATTACCAAGGGAATACTTCTTTTCTAATTACAACAAATTCTTTGCGTCTGATTCAACGAGCCTCGCTGGATCCTACTGACAGCCACAAGAATTCACACTTAACATTGTCGTTACAGACGCAATAAATTCTTACAAATGTTTCCAAAGTAAATGCTCAGGGGTTGAATTTCTTACGCGGTAGCAGGACTGACATTTGCGACTGCGCTTGCAACTTCACCTAAGGACTTCAATGCCTCCTTACGAAGAGTGCGCAACACAAATTTAAGCTCCAGATGAGAAAGCCATTCGGCTTCAGAGTACGGTACTGCAACAACATCCTCAGAAGTGCCTGTCGGTGGAGTTTGTTGAATCTCGTCAACCTCAGCCTTGAAGTCTTGCAACGCTGCCATCAGATCCGCACATGCATCAAATTCTAGTGGATCCACCACATCCTCTACCGCTGGATTCGCCGCCATTGTACAAACTCCAACTAACAAACACCTGCAAAACTGGACTCGATAAACAACCAGTAGCCGCGCCTTCAGAGTCCGTTGATGTCGAGATTGGGAGTCGAGAAGAAGACCATTATAATCGCACAATTCTTCAGAATTTAATTAGACTAAGAGAGCTGCGACGGTACTGCACTTGAGTACCCCTCCTACACAGTTAGCAACACTCCAATGAGTAGAAATATTTCCAGCTCGTTCTCTTAGCCTAAACCTTCCCCTCCGATTCTCCACTTCCGCTAAAAGCTAACGACATCGCCGAACGTAAGAAAAACAACAAATCTCGCCATTCAACTATGCTTTCATTTTAAGCGATGCACTTTCTTTTTGAATTATCACGAACGCTACACAGGCCACAACAACGCTCTAACTACCAGAAACACTGCCGTATATCGTCGATCGTCAAGAGTAGATATTAACCCTCACGTACGCAATCGTTCTAAGCTCTGCACTCCCTTTGCATAATCACGAATCCTTGACGCAATCAACAACACTTTAATTACCAGAAAAGAAATAAAAAATTGCGAGCTCGTTCTCTTAGCCGATTCCTCCAACTCCGATTCTCCTCTTCCGCTGAACGAAGCTACTCACGAGGAATGCGTCTCCGAATGCGCTTTATAGTTCTATACCAAGAAGAGAAGACCCGTTCCTCTACCGATACAATTTTCTAGAAAGCCGCAAACCATTCAGCTCGTCATGTTGACTTGCTACTCAGCCGACTACTAAGGTTTGTTAGAACTCGAATTTTCCACAATTTGCGCGAATCTGCACAAATCTCCGACAATTACAGGATGAGATCGGCCATGAAACCACAATTATTCGCTGTAAACCTTTTCAATTACGCTCCAACTCTCGCTCTCTCATGTATTCCAGGACATCTATTTCGGGAGATGAGCGACATTACAAAATACAGACAAACTTCGTCGATCATCCCTCTCTGTCTAGTATCTAGGATATTTGTAGATGAAACCTGTAGTAGAAGTGGTACCTCTACGAGGATCCTAGATATAAAATCTCCACCCAGAGCCATCCAATTCTGACAGATCCGGACCCCATTCCGAGATAATCTCATGCCGTCGATGTCGGAAAATTCACGGCCGAGATAATTCTGGCGTTTCACACTTCTCTAGGGACTTCTGTGCCGTCGATCGAAACTCACGGCCAGGATCTGTCGGTGGATAACTTGCTGGTGAATTTGAGCTGTCCGATCAGAGCATTCAGAGCCGTATGATTTGAGCTGCCCAGAGCACCTACGGCTACCTAACGATTGTGGATGACGAGATTTAGGCCGTCCGATCTGGACAGGATCCATTATGCCTCTGGTCGATCTACCGCTTATTACAGACCGTCCGATCCATACGTAATAGACGTCTAAGATTTGTCAGATCTTCGGTCGTTATGATCGTACGCTTGGCAGCAAAGAAGAAGTCTCTCCCTGGTCAGCAGACCTTAACTATAACCTTAACGACCCTTATGATGACTCAGAGGGGGGTAGTAATGCATTTTCTAAGATGTGTTATAAAATAGGTGACTCATTCAAGGGCTTCCAAATTAGCAAGTCTTGAGAATTACTATATGTGGGTATCAATCAAACAACTTTCATGTTCATGTACTCCAACATCTACCAATATTAAGATTCACACAACGAAATTTGTGCTACATTAGCAAACCTACATTGAAGCATTGGCAAAAATCGGATTGAAAATCATGCTTCCGTTGGTTTAGTTATGGTTCTCGGAAGTGCATGTGTGTTGATTCCTTTACCAAATTTTACATGGGTTCTTTCAACTGTGTTCGCTTTCGAGTGTGGAGTAGTTGTTACCTAAATTTCGAAGACGGAATCCAATCTCTTTCAAACATCATGTGTTTTTGATGGTGTTTGTTCTTTGATCCTTACTTAACCACACACCAATCAAATATAGGTGTCTGACTAAGAAAAGCAATTGAATAACACCCACATACCTTATCACACAAGAGGTTGTGAGGCACCATATTAGTGAGTATAACCGTACATGAAGATTTATGATTGAGCTTTTGAAGGTGACAAACAATTTCATTAGCTATGTCTATAAAAGCAAGAAAGGTGTTAAACTTTTGGTTTTATTCTTGTGTAAGATCCTATCATTTAGACCACGGGGTCCCATTTTAAGACATCGAGGACATTGAGGACATGAAGAATTACCCTTTAAAAATAACCAAAGACATTGTGTGGGGTTATGGGACAATGAAAAAAAAGAGGTTAGGTTGCTAAAAACTTCACCTTTAGTCACTTTCTAGGGAATCGCAACATTTGTGACATAGCTTTATTATTCTAAGTTATCTCATGAAAGAAGTTTAAATTAGGGTTCAAATACATTCAAGTTCATGAAAGAATCCAATTTTATCCAAGATATCATAACATTATTCATATCCATAACAATGTTCTATGGGACAAATAGTATTCCATGGAATATTCCTCATGTCCATGTGGGGAATATTCCATGGAATACTATCAGTCCCACGGAACACTATTATGGATCTAAATAATGTTATGATAGGATTTTGAGTCACCATAACGTTGATCCTCTCCTCTTGCATACTACCTCATAATGACATCACTCCAAAACATCCTCACTCTACTTGCTACATGTGCACATGCTCATGTCAATCCTCACTTGCCTTGGATATTTGATTCATACCCAAGGGGTGGACTCTCCATTGAAAACCTAAATGACGTGTGTGAGTCACTATGAACTTGAACCCCCTATATACGATAAATTTATAAAGAAAAATAGATGCATACGTAATGACGGTAGGCTAGAATAGGGACTCGTGTGTTTATACTAAGCATTTTAATTATGTGTGATAAATGCCTCCACTAGATATACAAAATAAAAATCATGAAATAAATTACCCTTTTTACATAAGCAATCCACTTTCAACTTTCCAATGAGAAATTTATTGAAGATCTTTTCATCTAAAGAATGTAACTCAAGAATTGCATCAAACAAACAAAGATAAGAGCATGATAACTTAGCCACAATCCAAAGAGAAAAACTCAAGGGACCCGTGGAGAACTCCAAAAACCTCCAGTTTGTAAAAACCTAGAACCCAAATGCCAACCCTAACAGGAATGGATAGGGTAGTCAATGGACACTGTTACCATGTGACAATATTGCATGAAAAATGTAAATTAGTTAAAACTAACACATATATTGTCATTTTTTTTCTAAATCTCAAGACCCCCGCTTGTACACCTACCTTTACTTCTAAAATCTTAATAACCTTTTTGAATGCACACACTAGAGAAAAATAATACTTCTTCTCTATCTATCTATCTATCTATGCATATATATATATATATATATATATATATATATAATGTATGCTAATGCCTCAAATAATACCCCTTTCTACACTCACATTAGTTCGTATGTGGTGTGAAGAGTCCACCCTAGGGAATATGTATATTGCTAGCATTGTAAAGTGACTACGGTCTTTTATGAAGTCTTACCAAAACTTATAAAATAAATTCGCCTCCAAGTTTGTGTGATGATTATAGTTTTGGGAAGTTAGAAAATACCGAGGGAAGGTGAAACCCTTAGGGAATTAAAGAGCCAAAAAAGTTGAAGGCTAGGTTACAACTGATGAAGTAAGCTAAAGAAATTGACCCTAAACTACCGGATGATAGTGGAGAGGTACCCAAACCGAACGGAGTGGTTGGTAGTTCGATTCCCGGCTGTGAAATTGTCTCTCTACTTGATGGAAAAACTAGCCAGATGGTCAAGCACCTCATGTGTTCCAAAATAAAAATAAAAATAAAAATAATTAAGCTAAAGAAAACCAACAAGGATTCAAATAGTTGTGTGAGTGCTTCCATGTGGAGTAAAGGAGACATGCATTTATTTATTTATTTATTTATTTCCCGATTAGCCACTTCTCCTAGGTACATATGCTTGATGCGTTGACATGCTAAGCAATCCAAACAAAAGCCATACATAATTTTCTCATGTTATTTGGAGCTCATATGAAGATCTTGTTCATTATCAAAGCGGAGATTCTATTTTCTTCTGAAGTGATCATATAGGTCCCTCTAATTATATTGATTATCAATGAGGTTAGCAATGTTGACAAAATTTAAGCACACATCTCAATCCCTTGCAACACACATGTTTATTTAGTGTATGTTCTTAGATCCACATCTGATTGTAAACTACGGCAAATTATATAGGTTTCCAATCAAGATAAATATCCAAATTAAGCATACTTATCTTAGGGAGGTCAACATCATAAGAGAAAGAGTTGATTTGCCTTGTTGTTAAACATGCATGTTGGCAGTCACCACATATATTTGAGTATCACACGAGTAGATTTGTTGAGCTTCACAACTTGAAATTTTGGAATAAAATTCAATATTCAAAACACATTGGTAAACTTTTATATTGATAAGCACATGTCAAAACATTGATGTAAGATACAAAAATCTTGGGCCCTCACCAACATGTGCCTACAAAACTTTCTTTAGCTCAAATGTGAATCTATTTCCAATACCAAAGTAAAGAGGT
This sequence comes from Polytrichum formosum, assembly GCA_964035585.1. Lineage (NCBI taxonomy): Eukaryota > Viridiplantae > Streptophyta > Polytrichopsida > Polytrichales > Polytrichaceae > Polytrichum > Polytrichum formosum. The sequence goes on along the minus strand of OZ037935.1, from coordinate 10,842,298 downwards.
TGTTGACTTCCCTTCCTCAAATTCCAATACCTCCCTAGAATTGTGTTGGCTACCAATTATCATGCTTTGGGAAGAATCTATGCACACTTCCATGTGGATGGAGCTTCAATGGGAGGTCATTCTTTTGTCATCTAAGTAGTAGACTTTGAATGTCAAGTTTGATGGCACAAGTTTGTTGTAAGCTACGGTAAGTCACTTAGATGTGCATTAGATGGAGAATTTGCAAGGGACCATGTTTGAAATTCTTAAGGACATTATTTCCACATTAAACTAACCATGGTATAAGGTCGAGGCATCCATAGTCAACCATGTATACTTAACTGTTCGCTAGGGTACATGTAATTCCTGCATGAATGAGATCTATTGTTGGTCATTGTCTTCAGGCCATCAGAGTTAACGTTTATGTGCTAGTGGCTTGTGATTGATTACTCTCATAAGAGTTTGACAACTATCATAGCCAAGAATCAGACAAAGATGAGTGGTTGTGGATTAACCTATAGGTTGATTGTGTGTTCTAGTAAACTTTACCGCTTCAAAATTTGTAGCATTCTCCATATTCATGAAAAAATAAGAATAAATTCGTGTTCTCCTTAGAATTTGTTCCTTTTTGCAAGAAAAACAATTCCCAGTTATTACTCTTCCTAAACAAATACAACCTCTTTTATTTTATTGGTCATAGATGCCTCAACGTACATAACATTATTCAGATCCATAATAGTGTTTAGTGGGACTGATAGTATTCCACGGAATATTCCCGGATATATCCTAGAATATGGGAAATATCCGGGAATATTCTGTGGAATACTATTAGTCCCACTAAACACTGTTATGAATCTGAATAATGTTATGTACAATGACTTCAACAATGTTGTATACCTTTATATGTGCAATTTGTATTTTATATTGGGAGTGTTAAAAATTGCTAGATATTTTACTTGTATAAGATATTTCATCCATAGAGTTCATGATAAGGTGACGGTGCATACCTATTGTGGATTGTGACATATTATAAACATCTAGTATTTTTAATGAGTGTTAGTATGGTCACCCTTTGAATCCCATAAAATGTTCACTCCTAGTGGACTCTAAGGACCAAACACAAAGCCCATTGGCTCAAATGAAGAAATCTCAATAAATCGACACCTGCTAAAAACTTACAAGTCACTTTGGGTATTGTTACTTGTTCACTACAAATTTGTGGTTTTGATGCTTATAAATTGTGTGGAGTATTTTTAACAATGCAAATTGGAATGTTGCATAACACTATTCAATCATGTGGGTCAGTTCCATGACTTAGGAATATGTCAATTATATTTTGTGGGCCCCTCAAACGAAGTGGGAATATTCATACATTTAGGCTAAACTTGGAAATTTGGGTGGAGTTATATTTTTGGCACTATGCACCAATGATCGGGGAGATCCGGCATCTAGTTGTAAATTAGCCGAGTGAAATTGCAAAATTACCGAATTTTTTTGGGAGATTTCGGCCGTATAACCGAGTTAAATATGACGAGTATAGGAAATCAACCGACCAATATGAGATAATGTAGGAAATTTAACCCCTCAGGCTCAGAAAATGGCGGAAATGAGTTGGGTCTCCCGAGGGTATAGGCGGATATTGGCTGGTCTCCCGAGGGTATGGGCGGATATTGAATGAGGGAGGTTCTCAGCTGTGTAGGTCATAGGGTCTCTTTGAAATGGCTCTCTGTTTCTGTCTAGGTTTCGAGCCTTTCGACGCTCAGTTGCTCTTCGTTGCCCGCCGTTTCTCTCTCCAGCTTCTCTTCTCAACTCTCAACTATTCTCTCCCTTTCTCTTAGGCAAGTAGCTGAAGGGACTAGGGATAGGGTGGAAATGTTACTAGGGTAATACTAGAATCATGACTCATAAGGTCAAAAACTATGGAGGCTAATTTATGGTTGGTTCCGTTGTCACTAGGCCGATTAGGGTTTTGAGGCTCTAAGAAACCATGGACCCTCTCTCACAAGTATAAGAAGAGTTTGAGCCCCTTGGGCAAAGTACCTCACTCCTCCATTAGGGTTTTTTTCTCTACCCCATTCTTGCTCTAAGTTTCCGATTCTGCTCTTGTATTTTCAATTGGTGTTTTCAAGATCTATATTTGGCTTCAAGCTTAGTGGGTGGCTTCTGATCTTGCACCACTTGTCAATCTCGTTCAAGGGTACATTGAATTAAGTGCTAAAATGATGGTTTTTTTTTCTTCTTATTTTCTTTTGGTTTTGCAATTGTGGGTAACAATAGTTATGGTAATTGTGGCCATGTCTTGACAATAGATTAATTGTCGGTTGAGTGATGATGTTCGCGGATGCATGGAGGTTCGAGGAACATTTATGCTGGATTTTCATGTTGGTGGGTTGATTGTAAATTGTGGATGCTTATGGTGGTTTGGGGGATCAAATTTTGGTGTCGGTTGTGAGTGATTCAAGGCCCGTTGGGTTGGAAGCAAAAATTTGGAAGCTATTCTAGAATTGCTTCGGAGGGGCTAGATGAGAACTTTGATAATATCATTGAAGAGGCAATTCCTTTGTGGGAAAATGGAACTAAGTACTGGTTCCTATACGCCAACCCTTCACATTATATGTCTTCTGCAAGTGACGTTTTTTGTTCAATAACTTCAGTTATGTTCCCAATTCTAAGGATGTCGATTAGTTTCAAGGTTGCATGTATTGCTGTACTAACCAACCTCTAAAAAAAATGCACCCTCTTTGGATCCATACATTTTTCAAAGGCTATATTCTTGGCCCCAAGATGGTGGGGGCTTGGCAAGGTTCAACTTCTTCCAGGGATACTTGGGATTTCTTTCAACACAAATTCACTCCCTTAAAAGCATAACACCAATTTTATTTTATAATTTTTAAAAAAAATCCGACTTACTATACTTAACTCCGGAAATATACCGAAGTAAAATTTAGAAACTAGGAAAATTGCCGAATGGTAAAGGTAAATCTCGGAATTGAACCGAGAAAAAAAATTGGCTTTCGGTAGCTTCCGAGTGAAAAGAAAAAAATCCGAACTGTTTTATAAAAGTTAGGAAATGTACCGATTTTTGTATAGAACTCCCCGGACTGTGCTATGCACAAGATTCATATTTTATCCCAAAGAATATTCGTAGGAAACACTGTTCATCCCAATATGTTCCCTTGAAAATACTTATCATAGCAACATTATCATTGAAAATACCAACATTATTCAACAATATTTGTACTATAGTAGAGGCGCCTATTCCCGATCAGGGCCCCATCAACAATCTAGAGGGTACCAAAATTTTGATCTAGCTAGGATTGAATTTCGATATGGCTAGGATTGCATTTTGATCGGGCTAGAACCACTAGTGCCATGATGACCCGTGTCCTATTTTGAGTTCTAAAGTGAGGAGGAACGAGCGGTTTAAATGAGCAGTTATGGTAGACTCTCGACATTAGTAATATGCTCAGGCCAACTTTTGGCTTCAATTTTTTTGAAATAATTTCAATTCAAGGAACAAAATTACCAAATTTTTTTTGGCAGTCCTCTTGATTTCTATCTTCCTACATGGGAAAAATCCGCACTGCCTTATACTTCTCCAAATTTGGTGTATAATATCTTAAGTGATTGGTTATAGACACCTCTACTCCATTCATACTAGCACTATTCGTTATTCATACCAGCATTAATTTCTTCTTATTTTCTAAGTTTCTTCCCATGAAGATAAGAGAGTGGAGGCCCATGCCAAATGCTAAATATGGGATGGAACACAACCATGCAATTGAATAATGTTATGAGGGAAGGGCATGTGGATGGAAAGTACACCCTAAACTCCATAGTATCAACCTCCATAACGTCACTCACTCTCTAATATCCCGAAACCCTAGGGAACGGATTTGCGTAGTTCAAATCTCACTCCTTAGTGTCACCCTTCTCTCCCTAATATCACGAATTTTGTCATTAATGCAAACCACCAAAGAAGTCAACCCACACCCTTGCATTGCGCCATGTGTCAATATGCGGAGTGTCACCTTCTTATTCTCATTCTTCTTCTTCTTCTTCTTATGCCACTTGTTGAATGTTGGTGCATGCACTACTAGCATACGAGTCCTACGCAATCGTCCCACGTCGATGAAAGAACAATGCAAATCTACCACTGTGCTAGATTTGTGAATTTTCTAGTTACATAGGACAAGTTTCCAGTGACGTAGGTCAATTGCCTAGGACTCATATGCTTGTAGTGATGCATCCGCCACATCGCCCGGGAAGGCGAAGCGGAGTGGACCACACCACACCATTTTATATGTTGCACTTTGTGTTATTCCATAGTGTCACATGCTACACTAATTCACTAGTATCACGCATCCATGTTAACACTACAAAACTCTGTAGTATCCTGTGCACTTTGGTTGCCATAGGTGTGATGCTACGGAGTTTAGAGTGTACTTATAGGGGATAGAAAAAGAATAGAACACATGGATAGTGGAGTCGTTTGAAGTGTCAACCGACCAAGTGGTTAGATTATAAGAAAAGAATGCAGCACTTGTGAGCATATACCCTTCGCTACGAAAGTCCCCTCGTGCTAGCCTTGTAAGGAGTGTCCGGATTTTCATGGCCTCCTCTCCCGCTACTGGAGCTTCCTAGCATCTTGGGCAAAAGAAACATATATAGAAGGGTGCCTAAATTTCTAGGAAATTATTGTCTTGGTTTGTTCAAATTTTTCTTAAATAATTAGAATAATGCCCAAATCGTAGAAGTTCAGCTCACATGTGTTGTAATTTAATAGATTAGTTAAGTTTGTTCTATAGTGAAGTTCGTTCACAAATGCAACATATCTCTCACACATAAGAAACCATGTCGCATAAGAGTGTTGGGTAACAGATGGGAGCTTTGGAGGTGAAGGTAAGGGTTGAGGGTAAATCGGCTGCCTTAGCAGAAATCAACAATAGCCATCTGAAAACCATAAAAAAAACTTGGATGAATGCCTAACTTATTTTAATTTGTATTTTGAAACTGTCCAAGTTTGATATATTATTTACCGAGTTGCTCAATTGTTTTGGGTACTTTAATAATTATTAGGCAAACACCTACCCAAGCTACTAGGAAACTACATATACCACCTTTGGTATACTAGGGGGTTGAATATGGCTAGGGATATGTGGTGTCTACATAAACTCATCCATTGCAAAGGTGAAAATGTAGTGAACTATATTATAACTTGCAAATGACTATTCTTAGATGAGTTGACTTTGGAAACAGAGTCAAAGACCCCAAATTAGTCTAGTAATGGCGAATTGGAATGAATCGTCCCTCAATCTTGTAGGGGACTTTTTTTTGAATGAAACCTCTTCATCCATGATGGATGAGTTTACATAGACACCACGAATCCCAAGTTGTTGAATATGGATGCTTGAGAATATTCCAAACCGGTTGAAGAGGAGTAAGTTAAATACAACATCTACAAGCCTATGTTGAGAGGCTTGAGATTCATGGCGTCCATGTAAACTCATCCATCAGAGAGGAAGGGGGTTCTAGCAAAAACAATTTCCCTACGTGTTGATGGCCAACTCATTCCAATTGGACCCCAATACTAGTATAATTTAGGGTCTTTGATGTTATTTCCAAAACCAAATAGTCTATAAATAGTCATCGGTAGATTATGGACTCAATAGTTCGCTATGTTTTTACCTTCCTAATGGATGAGTTTACGTAGAGACTACGAATCCTTCAAGGCCATGTTGAGTTAGTGGGACATATTCCAAGATGCGTCACAACTCACTAGGAAAGCATAATGTCATAGTCTAGCCATTCTTTTTCCAACGGTTTAGCCGAGGTTTAGCCAAAAGGTGGAGATGATGGCCATGTATGGAGAATTGCCGCTACATTCCATCACCATACGTTTTTTGGATTCCAAGGCACTAAAGCATTTAGAGAAGATTATGTTTCGCTCGATCGATGCACTTGGTATGCCAATTTTCATGGCATAAATCATGCACGTGCTAAGAGCAATTCTAGATAGGGAGACAAAAGTGAACATTTGGAGAATGGACCGTCTAGGCTCATGGGTCCTCACCCATTCGCTACCTTTTCTATGAGTTTGATTGATACTTGGTTTGTTGGGTCCCCTATGGGGAACTTTATTCGTTAGCACTACTCCATTATGGGAATAGTGTCACATACACTATTTGTGAAGGGCCTAAACTAGATGCCTAGAGGTCTCAAAGTGTCACATACGCTAATCGTCGATATGGATACTAATCATCAACATAAGTAATTTTTTGAAGCGATGAATGATTTACATCGTGACATTTGGTGCAGCATATTGGGAAACTTTGAGATGATAGTTTTGTGTTTTATTATGCAAGGGGTAGATATTGTTGAGCATACTGATGGCAAGTGCCACGTGTTTACATATTAGTATGCAAATGTCATTGTGTCCATTTTAGTCAACTTGTACAACATTGTGTAACGTAGGCCAGTGTACACCTCATAACACTATTGAACATACTCACGCCAAGATATCAGGAAGCGCACTTGCACACCAAGTGTCATGAGGTGACACTAAGGATGAAGTTGTTGATCGTTAGTGTAAACTAGCATACGCCTCAAAATAGGGCAATGACACTATTATGCATGTGACACTAAATACCATAAATGGTGCAATACCCCTCTCCCATGCCAAAAAGATTTAGCAAAAATGAGAAAGACAAAGTGATTCATGACATTGCAAAGAGTCGAGCTTACCTTGATCACAAATGCAAATCACTTCAATGGATAACTTCATCTTATGCAAGATTGCTCTCTTGTACGCATGCACAAAATTCAAGGCTAACTAGGATTGAAGTATATTTGGATTTATGCATAAATTTTGGACAATTCCAACTGCCAATATGACGTACACTAGATCGCAAAACTAGGCAAATATGGGGGTTGGCGAACATGAAATACAAATGTTCGAAGTTGTAGTTGTTATATTGTTGCTTTTGTTGTTGTCATTTGATGTCTTATCCCTACAAGTGCACATCCTTATTATTTTTGGACAAATGGTTTATCCAAATATACTTAGATGTCAGCTAGCTTCCATTTCTAAAGCATGTAAGTGTTGCAATGAATAATCTACACGGAACTTATATATTTGATGATGGTATTGGCATCTATCCACATGGTAGTTGAAGTTCAAATCCCGTTCACATGCACTAAGAGGCTTTTCTTCCCTATGGTGATTCACATAGTTGAATACATTGATTTCCGATAGAATAGTTTGTTCTCCGCTTTTAATCACAAATAAACACCATCTCACATTGGGAACCTTATAACAGTCATGCATAAGTCAATGGGTTATTTGGGACCTACTACGTTTGCAATGGTATTTAGTGTTACTCTAAGGTGGCTTGAACCCCAGGCCTTAACATGGATCCTATGGGAACTCCAACGTTAAGCCGCCTAAGGCTAGAAGAGTACTCAAACGGGTGACCTTCCTAGCACCTAATTTTCAGAGCATGTTGGCTTGTCCGTGCCCGTTCAAAGTGTTCACCTTAGAAAGGAGGCACTATTTGTCAGGGGTCCTCTAATTCTCATAATATCCATTTCGGGATTACGCATAGACTTTTTTTTTTTGAGACAGAAGGCCGACAGGTCAGCGCCAAAGCACATGAGGTAGTTGACCACCTAGCAAGTTTTCTGTCAAGTAGAGAGGAGATTTCACAGCCGGGAATCGAACCGCCAACCTCTTCCTTGAGATTTGGGTATCTCTCCACCATCATCCAGTAGTTTAGGGTCGTCCGGACCTATTATGTATAGACTTGGACCAACTCGAAAATGAAGCAACACCATAATTACGCTAGTGGCCACATCATAGTCATCTTTCTTTCTTCCTAGTGTCACTCGTCCAATTTTTAGGGTCACTTAAGAAAAGGAATGGAGGAAATACTCTCTACTATAAAACTCCATGATTCGAAATTCATATGCATGGGTGCTAACAAGCCAAGAAGGCACATGTCCAAGTTACTACCACTCATGATACATGGTGAATCAAATCTATCATCTCTTGTATGAAATCATTAATGAAAATGGAGATGCTCATTACATACTTGCCAACCACCCACATGCTGCACATGCTGCACATGCAAACTGACATTCAAGTATATTTGGACAAACCACTGGTCCGAAAATAATAAGTGATGTGCACTTGTGGGAACAAAAATATCAAACGACAACAACAAAACAACAACATAACAACCACAACTTCGAGTGTTTGTATTCCATGTTCGCCAACCATCATGTTTATCTAATTTTGCAATTTAAGGTACATCATGTTGGCAATTGGAACTGTCCAAAATTCATGCATAAATCCTAATCATAATGACTTTGGTTCATGCATTTTAAATTCTAGAGGACAACCAATTGCATGGATTATTTCACATCATTTACACAATGAGGATGAAAGTGTGACTCTATTTGTAACATTTGTCAGTAATAAACGTGACAACTGCTAGTCAAACATTGTTGATATAATAGATAGAGTTGTGGTTAAAAATGTCAAGCCCACCTCACTATCGGTTGCTTTAAAGTGATTGCACCAATTATAGACATTTTTTTTGCACTTCAACAGAGTAGAAATCACATTAGCAAATCCAAATGAAGATCATCAAAGTTGAGCTTGTTAACTTTTAAGCCAAGGTTAGTATCTTGAAGTGAAAGTCATAGACGACCCATAATAGTTTTTTAGAGATATGTACAATTTTAGATTGGAAATGTACCTATTCGTTAGAATCCATCATAGGTCGTGGTACATAATAGGTCACAGCACTCACTCTACATTTAACTTGGGGTTTTCCAAGACGGAAATAAAATCGTTAGACGATTCCAAACAAGTATTCTTGATTGTGGATAATCCTTTGATTGCATTCAAGGATGTTAGTTTAAGTCAAGGTGGCGGCAAAACTTGTTACCCGATCTTTCAAATTCAGAAGTTACCATGTAAACCATGTTGGTTGTCGCACAATGAGTTGACAACTCATGTGATAAGTGATACTAGAAACAAAACCAAATTCACTATTACCAAGTCACCATTGAAAGTCCTGAAATTTGTAAATTCCCAGGCACATAAATCAGCAACAGAGTGATTCACAAGACCACTAACACTACTTCCAAAGAAACAGTGCAAAATAACATGGGAATTCTGCAATACAAGGATCATGGAGGATATTACAAGCACACTAAAGAGTGCAAATGGTAATGCCATCACCCAATCATGTCAAGGAGGGTCATAAGCGCCGGGACCAGGCATATCCTCTGGTTGTTTACTCCATCGAGTACCTTTCGTAAATCGGATGAAGGGTGGATTTGCACATTTAGACAGAGGTTGGTTGCCCTGTCACACAAAGCACTCCTAAAGCTTAGCATCCTTTGCATTGTATTAGATCCTCAAATGACACGAACTTTAGATATAGTTGACATGGTCACGGGTCTTTTTAGTAGAGCTTCCAAGCACATCTCATTAGTAATTCCACTGGTTTCATACGAAGCAATGGATTCTTGAAATATAAGACTCCAGTCATTCTCAAACAACAGACATTGCAAAACATTGTGCATTGTGCATGATATACAAAGAAGGCATAGTATGTAGAATATGCATCATTGATGAGGTCTTAACGAAGACATCATATGCACAACCACATCATTGTGCATAGGATGAACGAGAAGAATGCAAGTTCAACATTTTTGCGATAGTAACAACATCAACAATTGGTTGGTGATATACTCACCACAGAAGAAGTTTGACCAAAACTGCCAGGTCCAGGGGACGTTTCTCCATAATGAGACTTATCATGCTCTCTCGACAAAAACACCTGAATTTTTCCAGTGGCAATATCATGTGAAAAATATATGCATTGGCAAACAACACTAGATTGAGCAAAATTTGAGCTGTTGGTTTCAGCTTGCATGTGGGTTTGTCATGTCCAAGGGATACAAGGTTGGAAGGTAAGAATACCTTATTTTGTTTATCCCTTGTTTGCTTGGGGAAAGCCACTGTAGGGGCTGTGACCTTTTGAGATTCAGTTTGCTTCCCCACTGAGCCTTCAATTTTATACTCCCCAGGACCAGCACCTGCATCGTACTTATTCTAACATCCCCAAAAAAATTGTTCATGTTAGAGACGAATTTAACATGTGATAATCCTTAACATGTGAGTTTGATTTGAATTGGGACAAATTTGATAGGTCTCCAATACTCAGTGGTAGCAAGCATCAATCATATATAATGGGCTAGGACCCCATATCGACTCAAAGAACTCTCACACCAATTCCTTGAAGTTCGGTAGGGTTGAGCAAATTCCCTAATACCCTTTATATTAATGACATGATTGCATTCAAACAATATGATTAGATAGTGAAAATTTCTTACCTGAGTTCTCTTGCCCTTAGTAAAATTGATCACAGGAGCTGTTCGATCTTTCGAGGCAGCCTGCTTCCCAAAGGTAGTTCTAGCCCCATACACCATTGGGCCTGGTGACTGGGTTCCAAACTTTGCCTACAAACCAGAACAAAGCATATTGGCGATTGTTGAGCAGTTCTATATAGGGTACTAGTTAATTACATTCACTAAAGTTATGTTCAGAATTTTAAAGCACGATTCTCATTACTTATCAGTGTTACAGTATCAGTATTTCACATTACTTTTCGCCGAGAGTTTTCTTAGTTGTTTTGCATACATTACAGGACCTAAATCAGCAATAGTTCTTGTTAAGTTGCAAGTCCCTGATTTTGTAACTTCACATGAACTTTTGTTGATATAGTTGGAGAATATAACAAACTCCCAACCGTAACTCATGCTGAGTTAAAGGACATGTAACTTAATATAAACATGTTACTCCAAAATCAACAAAATTTGAAGGCAATGGCCAAAAGAGTCCATCCATGAAGATACATGAAAGATGGACGATTGAGATATGTTTGCCATTCAGATAGTACACAATGAAAACTTGAATACATCAGGATGGTCTCTATTTTTGGGATGAAGTAAAATTGTAACCAGCCTATATTTGTTGTGCCTGCTTCTCAACAAGTTAGATAACTTGTAACCAAATTTGATGTAACTCTAACCATAATTCTCCGTTTCACAAGCTATTAATTTGACTATGGCAACAGTTGGTGTAAACACTTGGAAATGAAACATGGCACCCTTTTGTAAGGAAAAATCCAAACATTCTTGTGCGATTGACTGCCTTGGCGTTTCTTCTTTTGTTGTGAACTTCAAATGAATTCTCAATGATTTTTTAGTAAAAGTATTCAAGAAACACTGGAACACAATACCAAATATGTACCTTGTTGAATTCTTGGCTGAGGAAAATTTTGTCTGCTTGCGCCCTGGTTCCTCTTGAAAACACATATCTCTCAGGTGATTTCTTTTCAGATCGCACCTGTATTCCAACTGTTTAAAGCTAAGAAAACATAAAATCTACATTGAAAAGGCCTCCAAAGAGCAAACTGCAACCACAACAACTAATGTAAGCATGCCGCGATTCACATATTTTTAAGTTGTACCTCATCCTCCATGTTTGAAGAATGCTCAGAGAGGCTAACGTAAATGCCAACGGGGCAACTGTAGGCAAACTGTCCAAGTTTCACTATTTGATACACCTTATCAAAATTTAACCAAAAACGTCCATTAAGAATAGGAGCAACATTAAAAGTAGATGACATGATAGTTGCTATTTATTGATTACATTAGAATTGACATAAAGGTTATCTATAAGGTGTAGCATTTCCGAACAATTTACTTGCAAATTTTTGTAGATGATTTTGATCAATACCTGATAGCCAAAAGCTGATCCTGCAGGATCATATGCTCCAGGTCCAGGTTCAGCCTCAGGCCTTCTCTGCCCGAAATAAGCAATAGATAATGAGAATATTTGGCGATAAAAATGTTGTTGGAGGCAAACCAACACATTAAAATCAATAGAGTGGGATTGCATACGAGCAGAACCTTAACAAACCTATTTGGGATTGAACCAATATCAGGGTAATCTATAATGACTTCTGGGCAGAGACTTTCAACATTTTGATACGCATAGTGTTTTCCGTACATATATATCTACCTGAGTCAACCTTTGATGTTCGAGATATAAGTCTAGAAGTTATGAGTTTGTTCACTACACCATTTACCTTACCTCTATATCATATGTGAATGACGATGACGATTGGGCCATCCACATAAGAAGAATCAAAGAGATTATAACCTGGATAAACTCAATATGCCGCCTAAGTGTTGAAATGTAAATGGAAAACATAAATCCTCACACATTCACCAACAACAAGTGGTACCTGAACTTACTTTCTTCCAGCGACTTCCTCGCCCAATTTTAATTTCAGGTGGGGATTCGCAATGTGACTCAAGTTGTTTCCCAAATGACGAATTCACCTCATAAGCAGGTCCTGTCATACCCATATGCCAGGAAGATGTAATCTCAATACTGGAGGGCATTGGTTTTCATCATATGCACCCCAAATTCAGCATCGGACTAGGAGAAACTTACAAGGCATATAAAACACGCTTCAATGGAGGCCACTTGTAAACTAATGAATAAGTTATGATAAGTTACTACCAGTACGTGAAAGATGCTATCGGCACAAGGGAGGGTGGACAAATTACGTTTAGAAGAAAAAATCCATACATGCTGTACGTGCCCTAATAAATGTTCTTAGAAAACAAACGTACCAGGACTGAAGTTCCCGGGCTTAGTTTTTGCCATTTCCGGGCTGATAAACATCTGCATCGATATGTTACACCAGTTCATTTATGCTCTAATTTTCTAATTAGGGTCAACAAAATTAAGTATAATCATTTAATATCCATTGTGTTTCTTGATATATCAACTTGAACCTCAATTGCAACTGACTACCACACTCTTGACCTGATTTTTTGCAAACGAATCTAAATATCTCTTGTGAGGTTTATTCAATAATAAAGCAGAACTGGACATTGCAAAACAAGTCATCTAGATTCTCAATGCATGGACAATCTTAATATGTGCATCACGTGCATGGCACGACAACATAGAATTTTCCAAAAAGGTACTTCACTCGTTGTGGTTATATGACACACCTTAGTAAAAGCTTGACGATTAGCTGTTCCAAACCCAAAAGAAGGTGAAGTTGTCCTATTTGATGGTACCTGCATGTCTCCATAGGAAGAGGTCCGAATAAGAATAGTTGCGTCGACAACATGCATCAATCAAGCATATTTCTAGTGGTTTCATAACTTAAACTCTCTAATAGCAAATCAAGTTATGAAGTCTGAAGGAACAAAGATTGAAAGCAAAGCCAACCTGTGGACCAAATGTAGACCTGAGAATGGTTCTGCGGCGTGGTGGAGGCTGCCACGACCTATCCAACCTGAAAGCTTCCCAATAAGGTACCCTATCCTTTTTAGGTTGAATTGCTTTAGCCATCGTAGTGTGTCACAATGATGTTTCCAGCGCAGCCCCCTCAGCTCCCCTTTCTTAGCCTATATTACGAAGAATGTAGTCCTTCTTCCTTGGGGTCTTGCCTCCTTCAGAGCCATTTCATTCAATGCACTTATTGAATGTAGATGCAGACAATTACTTCTTGAATCTGGAGTCGTGCATTCTTCTCCAGTCAAACTTGTCGAAGTGAATATTTGGTCGTCTGGTGCAAAAGAGGGGATGTAATCAGTTAATTCAAATCCTCCGACCAATTTGCGCCCCCCTTTGTTGGAAAATATCAACATGTCTCCAACTTTGAAACTACTCGATCCTATCAGCTATCCGCATTTTTCACATCAATCGAGAACCAATTGTTGAGAACTCCATACTCTGAAGCATGCTTACTCAACTCCTTAATGTTCTTCGCAATTAGGAACAAACCATTGCATCAAAAAGTCCTGGTTACAATTACACAGTCAAGTGAGCTATTCGAACGTGGTTATTGAGACCACCATTTCCAGCACGGTCTTGCATAATAGCAATAGAACTTACATCGCGTGCAGACAAACAATGCGGCTTAGTCCTGTAACTTATTCTTAACAAAAAAGTGACGTATTGTTTCATAGACTTGCAAGAAAACTCTTCTTTGTAACAATGAAGCTGGAAACTTGTACACTAAATGTGTTGACAATACACACATCTTGATTCGGAAAGACACTTTGGTTGCTGCTCTCTTAGACAAACAAAACAAGATTAATGCATAACGTTGAGGTACGTAATAGGAAACTTCACCTTATGAAGACTCCACGGACAACATTCGACTACAAGCAAATGGAGCGATAGGCACAACAATCCCGCTCGGCAATTTCAACTGAACACGTCTGCGACACATTTTGAGGGAATTCTCTTTGATGCTCTAAGAAGACGTGGAGTCCACTTAGTAGATGACATAACAGATATATGGCGTCATGGAACAAACCTTTGATCAACAATTTGATTAAGACATAGGCTCTCAAGGGAGTTCCTCAGACATGCATGAGTAAATTGGCCTTATAACCAGGCCCGGATAACCTGCACTTGAGGCAAAAGAAGAATCCTCAACAGAATGCTTCTCACGACTGCAATATAAGTCTCTTGCATCGATGATTGAATCAAGACATGCATAGACTCTCAAGGGAGCTCCTCAAACATACAAGACTAAATTGGCCTTATAACGAGGATGGATGACGTGCACTTAAGCCAAAAAAAAAAGAAAAAAAAAGTCCTTAATGGAATGCTTCTCATGTTTGCAAGATAATTCTCTTGAATCCTTTAAGAAGTTGTTGACTCCGCTCTGTAGACGAGAGAACATATATATGGCGTCATGGGAGAAAACTCCGATCGACAATTAGATCAAGACATAGACGCTTAGGGGATCTCCTCAGACATACATGAGTTAATTGGCCTTATAACGAGACTGGATGACCTGCACTTGAGGCAAAAGAAAATCCTCAACATATAACTTATCATGCTTGCAATAGAAAAAACGGTTCAACGAACCGCAAGAAGGAAAGAAGAGGAAGTAGCACAATAAATCCTCGACATTGGATGCTTGCGAAAGCGAAATCGGCTTCGCTCCACCTTGGCTCAAACGAAAACCACCTCTGGAGATAGAGGAAAGAGAAAATCAAATGCACATAGGTTAGCAGTGCACGGGCGCAAATTTCGGATGCAAAATTTCTGCGTGGCAACAAAAGGCATCGAAAGGTTTTTCACCTTCTAAAATCTCGGAATGAAGCCGCATGTTGCTTAGCCTATGGAGAGGTGCACGGTTGAGGTTCCGGCGATCTCGCGAATTGCATTGCAATTTCCCATGGTGTTGAAGGGATGTGAAGCGACCGCAACCTTGTAGGTAGCTGGAATTGCGATTTTTTCTTGCAACCTTTGCCTCCATCGCCATCTCCATCTCCATCTCCACTCCTCCCAAACCTCCTTTCCGGACGCTTCCTCGCTCTCCGTGCCCCTTCGACAATGCGCGGTATTGGGGGGCGTAAGTTTCTCCAAGATTCAAATTCTTGAAACCTTGTGTGTGGGCACTCAACAACATTCCCTTCGCGACGGTGATGGGGCCTTTTTGTTGCCATCTTGTAAATTTTGCGTTGACATTAAAGATATCCTTAGAAAATATCAAGATAGAGAGCGAAACTTGGAGCAAAACTTCACAAGAAAACTTCCCGTGTTTCATAGTTCCATTCTTGTATAGCTTGCCTCTTATCAGTGTATGTTTTTTTGGGTGAAATCTTACAAAACATCGACTTTAAATCTCAAAAACGTATTCTTTTCAGGGACAAAAAGCAGCGTTTTTTTTATTTGCCCAATTTAAAATATTAAAATCTTAGAAATGGATGAAAATGCACAAAATTATTATAGAAAACTTTTTTTTTAGGATGAATGTCACATTTTGTCAAAGTGATTCATGAAATAGGAATTTTCTTATGATGGTGATCCCCACTTCGGCTACAACTATGAAATGAATAAATATACATTCAATTTGCCTCTCATGTGTTATGATC
Source organism: Polytrichum formosum (assembly GCA_964035585.1). NCBI lineage: Eukaryota > Viridiplantae > Streptophyta > Polytrichopsida > Polytrichales > Polytrichaceae > Polytrichum > Polytrichum formosum. The sequence goes on along the minus strand of OZ037935.1, from coordinate 10,826,320 downwards.
TATAAATAAACACATGGTCAAAGAGTTTTTTCTCTTATTCTTGACCTCACCAGTGGTTGCTCTTGATATTTTAAGAGTAACTTTAATCTAAGAAATACTTGAATGAAGCCAAATATCTCACTTTATTAAAAAAAACCGTTGCATTGCAATTGGCTCCATTCAAGTAAATTTGGTAAAGTATTTGCAATGTTGACGGGTGTTTATGTTGCTACTTTTGAATAAAGTTTGGAGAATGTGAACATGGTAAGTGGTTGAGTTTTGTTGTGACAACAACATGACAATATTGGGTGGATGAAAACATGATTAGGATGAAATTATGACATGGATGAACCATGGCACTTTGCAATTACAAGAATTTCATTTCAATGCCTCAAGAAAAAAACTTCAAATGGCAATACGAATAAATACAAGTTTTAAGCCTTCATGAAATTAGATTATAACCTACATTGACAATAAATGTTCAAAACATTACTCAACCTAATGAAACTTGTTCCCTTTCTAAACCTAGATAAGCCAAATCCTCTCTTCTAAACATTGCATATTCAAGTTGAAAGTTGAATTGCGATTATGCATCTTGCACTTTCATTCTCAAATTATTTATAGTGTATGCAACTAAGATCATTCATAGGAATGAGAACAAACTCTCTCCACTTAGTAATGTTATGTTCATGATGAGTTTTCCATGATTTGCAAAAAAAAACCCAATAAAGTACCATAGAATGCTTCTATTTCATCATTGTTGAATTATTGGCACATGGTAGTCTAACAACGCTTGAGATACATTCAAATCTATCGTCAAAATTATGGTTTGTCATCAAAACAAATGAGCCAGGAAGCATGTGTTCAAAGTTTGAATTACTTGTCAAACCCATAAAAACCAAGAAGAGATATAAGTTTGTCAAGAAGTTAATCTTGCCATCAAGTTGATATAAGGACTAGATAACCAATGACGGGAGACTAGATGATGAGGCACTCATGCAGCTCATCATACACCTACTCTCGTTGGTTATTTAGCCATAACCGATAAGCTCATGGACAAAATTTGAGGATTATGGCTGATATCATATATGCATGAATGTAAAAGTTTGACAAGGTTTAATAACCCTTATGCTCTTGGACGAGTTATCGGTCATCTGACGTCATTTGGTTCCTAAAAATGGATTTCCTCCTACCTACCACACAATCAGTTTGTACTTGTAGTGTCATTAGACAATTTGAGATTCCACAAATAAATTAGTTCAAGAAAGTTAGGCAGATAAAGTTTTTTAGTTGACTAAATTTTTATTTTTATTTTTTTTGAGACAGAAGGCCGACAGGCCAATGCCAAAACACGAGACAGTTAACCACCTGGCAAGTTTTTGTCAAGTAGAGAGGAGATTTCACAGCCAAGAATCAAACCACCAACCTCTTCCTTAAGATTTGGGTATCCCTCCACCATCATCCAGTAGTTTAGGGTCGTCTTGGACCAATTGGTTGAATTTCCATCAACCTAAGTCGCATTGTTAGGTAGATTATTGATATGCTATGTGTGAGTAATCATGTACATCCTCAAAATTGACAAAATAGTAGAGGAAAATAACTATTCTAACTACATCACTACACTATACATCTTATTGAATGTGATCCACACCATTCATCGTTGACCCGCATAAATGATTTTGCAATCACTTGGTGGCAGTCAAAAGAAAGTGACATGGGACACTGGCTACTACAGGTCAAGTCCCATTCGAGATCACTCAAAATAACATGGCACATCAAAATCTATACTGTATCTCCAAATCATAGATATACTGTATCTCCCTGTCACTCACCTTTATCATGCTCATCTTTTGTATTTAGAAAAGATCCACGCATGTAAGGTCAACTCCTAGAATTTCGTGCAAGAACCTTAAAACATCACAACATGCATGCCATGGTGTTCATTCAACCTTTGCAAATCCTAGGGTCTGCATGGTAGATCGACCTACCCAAGGAACTAAGGGCAAAGAGAGGTGGGGTCTCCTCTGCATCACTCTACCCACACTGAATCCCAATGAAACTTGTGCTTTGCCAAATTAACTTCATTTCCTTCTCAGTGGTGCATCATTGACTCTATATAAGATTTATCTCAATTTGCGTAGGGTGCCATGTCAATCCAGTGTAGACTTGGGAGGACCTGTCAGGAATCCTTTCAAGAGCACAAGCAAATGAGTAACAAAACGGGAAAACAACATGCATCCATGTTTAATTCCACTTCCACAAGTAGTCCTTGTGCTATCCCCACACTAAACAAGCTATATATTGGGGACGAAAGTTCATTTGAGAAACAGATTCACATTAAGGCACATGGTCCTATTGTGGACACTTCCAACCCCACAGACAATTCTGGCCCTTGCACTTGTAAATCTGGTTACCAATTGCAATGAATCACAAAGATTGTCATTTCAAGTTTCCAAAATTGGAGTTGAGATGCAAAAGATTAAAAAAGGGGTGAAGTGAGAATTCTCTCTCTCTCTTTCTCTAAGTGGTCACATAGACCTTACCAATTATATCATCTATTGAACCTAGAAAGGTGTTTGTATTTTGACATCCATCCATAACTACAAGCCTAGCCGAATACCACTCAAATATAGGTGTCCAATTAAGAAGAGTGACCACATAAGGCCCACATACCTTAGGCATAAGAAAGTATAGATTACAAATTAGATACTGGTTTTTGTAAATACCAATCTTCCATGCTTCAGTGGATTAAGGTCCCTTTGAGGTTCATTGGCATTTCTCGCAGCTGAATGTCAGTCTCAATTCAGGTCAAAACCTTGAAGAGTTGGTGTTCTCGCATTTTAATGCACGCTTTTAAACATATAGAATGCTTTGTGTAGCACCAAACAACCTGCAAATTGTCAGTGCCCCCAATCTCTTTTAGTTAGTTTCTGAGCCTTGAATACGTAGTTTCTTGTACCAAGTGCAACCCAAAATACACAAACCTTGAAGAATTTGAGTGATTTGGACCTCACAGCGTGAGAAAATAGGCAAACCGTTACAATTGCGTCAAAATCTGATATACTAGCACTGTATGAGTGCAAAGTAAAATCATAACTTTGGCAAGAGGAAGTCACGCTTCATATGCTGCATCTGTTTGTATACAAAAAAAAACAGATCCATCAACTAAGACGTGAGGACTGCTCATAGTGCGTTTAAGAGCGACAAGAGCTTTTCTGCAGATCAATTGTCATAACAGCTTTCATGTGTAGCACTGGATGTTCATTTCATTGCATTATGTTCTTTGGAAAAAGGATCCTCTTTACAAAATATTCTATACCCAAGCTTAATTACAGAACTGCAAAGTGACTATGCAGGAACATCCTACGTTTCCGAGAAATCGAAACCCCACACTATACAATGTCAAGGAACTTACTCAATAGAAGTTCCTGTATCTGGCTTCGACGAACCCTAATGATGGTGTATGATACATGATGTCTCCAGGAGACCAGCGGAGGGAGGAGCTGAGAATCAAGAAGGGAAAGACTCCAATTCCATGTTTTGAACAAGGAATGCGGACGCCAGGATAACGATGACTGCAAACAGCAGCGGCATGATTATCCGATCCACGTAAGTTGTCTTGAAGAGTTCAAGAGGAATGGAAACATATCCCTCGCCTGGTCGGTCGACTGGGATGTGCACCCAGAGCGGTCGAGCTCCGGAGCTCTCACCCTCAGTGAGACACACGCTGGATTCGAATGCCACTTCCAAGGAGACAGCAAGGATTATCATGATGAGGAATGCAAGAACTGCCGACCTGGAAGCTGCCCTCAGAACAGATGACAACTGGTACGTGTTCGCCCTGCTTGAGGACGTCGACATGCTTGAAAAATCATTTTCTATGTCGTGTGATGATGCCGGTCGCCAATTCAAGGTTGACAGACGCCGCAACATCTTTTCTCCAAAGTCGAATACCTCACCGTCACTTCAATCGACAGTCATAAGTCAGGCCGGCTTCGACTGTGAACAGAGCACATCAGTTTCGGTTAGGCGAAATTTTTCAATGGACATAATCAAAATCCATAGCAGGGTAATAGCACTGGCAACATACCCTGCATAAATGCTAGGAGGATGTGTATAGCTAATATAGGATATTGTATAACAGGATATAATCTTAACTGAAATGGTACGAACAAATGAAAGTCGAACAAAAGGAGAGTATGAAGACTGAAATTGTGACGGTTCTCGTTACACAAGGATAAAAGAAAATAGAAGAATAAAAATTCAATTAATGCAACGCGATTTCTTTTAAAAACACAATGATGCTGCACTTCGCCTGAACTGACTAGGTAATTATGATAAATTCCTACGCGAGAGATTTGTGGCAAAATTCAGGAACATACGCACAATTCTTTGCAAAAGCTTAACAGTGAGAAAGCGCAGGTACATCCAAAGCGTATGACAGACGGGGCTTATACTGAATTTGACCTTATTGAGTAGTTGCCATCAAAAAAAAATCTCCCAGAAGGAGGAGGTATATCAATAACCAGATCGAAGGCATATTCGCACTTGAATATTCAAATCGCAGAGGAAGGTCGCCCTGACAATGGAAAGAGAGTATTCATATTAAGGAAGAGGAAAGAAGGAACAAATGCAGCCATTATGCAGCAAAGACGTTCTCTGTGACGGGTTTAGTGTGATGAATAGTTCAATAGAGACACAGTACAACAAATTTCAATTTATACTAGCATCTCGTGACAAAGCCAGCGAAGGCATCACCAGGCGAAGATGGAAGGCAAAAGAAAATCAAGAGCTTTCATAATCGGTCTCTAGAAAGCACATGAGAACTAGGAAGAAGAAGACGAAGGGATATCAATAACCAGGATCAAAGGCATATTCGCACTTGATTATTCCAATCGCAGAGGACGTTCGACCTGACTTGCTCAAGAACGATGAAGAGTGCCTTGGTCTATGAAAAGAGAGTGCTCATATTGAGGAAGAGGTCAGAAGGAAGATATGCAGCAAAGAAATTCTCTGTAACGGGTTTGGTGTGCTGAATTAGCTCAATAGGGACACGAAACCCCAAAAATACAACTTATAGTACGATCAAAGACTGCTGGCAAAAACCAGTGCAAGGAACATAGGCGAAGATAGGATGTAAGAACAATCCGGAAGTCTCCATAATCGGTCTCTAGAAAGCATGCATTGCTTCCTTTCTCTTCCACCGGACAAATCGGAAAGAAATCGGGAGGTTGTCAGGTTAAGTGGAGTCGACAATCTGTTCTACTGTAAATGGCGTCATTTTCTGAATTTACTCCAAGAATGACCAAACGAGCTCCACAAACACGCACAACGTGACTAATACTGAAATTCTCTCGAGGCAGAGTCTACAGATAAAGAGTCCGTCGAGCTCTCGCACTCTCGAATCTTCCAACACAAATTACTTCACGTTGCATGCATATAGATGCCAAACCAACGAAGCTGAACCGAGATTTGCAAAATTAACAGCACATTAACGAGGAAGTAACGAAGGACGCCAATACTACAAAATTCTCTCTCTCTCTCTCTCTCTCTCTCTCTCTCTCTCTCTCTCTCTCTCTCTCTCTCTCTCTCTCTCTCTCTCTCTCTCTCTCTCTCTCTCTCTCTCTCTCTCTCTCTCTCTCTCTCTCTCTCTCTCTCAACAACATTAAGAATGAACACACGGAATCATTACCGCACCTGAGGCGTCAGAAAATATTAGGAACGCAGCATCCACCTCTGTCTTCCATTACACCATCCGATTTAGCAGGCACAGAGCTCAAAAACCTCCTCCTCTTACCTATCCACACCAAAAGAAAGAGGAAAAGAAAAAGAGAGGGAATTCTCCCGCGTCACGCATCCTCGTCGGTCCAGAAAACACTCAATTCGTGTAAAATTAGGAGGAGCATGAGAAAGCGCAGAAATCTCACAAGTGCAAGAGAAGGAGCTTCGGAAAGGAAGCTGCAAGGTTGGCAGGGAATGCGTGAAGCGGGGCATGCAGGCAGGCGGCTATGGTGTGAGCGGCACCAATTGGGGAAGACGACCCTGGTGGATGAACATCGTTCATCTCTTTTAGATGAAGTATGTCATCCAGTTTAGATAGTCCCAACGTTCCCGAATTGAACAGCGGAGTCTGCAGCGGCGGTGGCAGATTCGGTACCCGAATTCTCTGTTCTGTTATAACTCTTGAGGTTTACTATATGGCACACACTCCAACAAGGCTAAGTAGGTGCCATGATGATGAAATTCATATCACCTAACTTTGAAAGGGCGGCCCTATTGGAGACCATCGGAATTATAAGATAAGATTGATATTAGGGCACAATCGGTCGATATCCTAGTGCTTTCAAGTCCAACCGGGTACATGTTGACATCTTACGGTTATTCTTTATATAAAATGGGTATATTCTATAAACATAACATTATTCAAATCCATAACATTGTTCCGTGGGACTGATAGTATTCTATGGAATATTCCATCATTCAGGCTTAATGTGAGGAATATTTTGTAGAATGTTGTCAGTCCCACATAACATTGTTATGGATCTAAATAATGTTATGAATTCCTCTAAATTGATCGGTAATTTTCTTGAAGTCTTGAACTTCAACCGGTTCATTTGTAACTAGCAGCCAGTTCTCCATGTTTATTGGTCCCAATGTTAGTTTCATAACATCACTCAACACAAGAGTGTTGTTCCCCCAATGCCGGTAATAAAGCATTAACTATTCTCCTCTGATTTTGGTTCACCCTTGCAAAATGAATAGAACTCAGCCTAAGTAATAATATGGGTAAATACATGAGTGACAAACTATCAGAAATATTATCATGGTTAGTTTTATTTCTGATGCTAGTCAACTTGTTGACCAGCCGACTTGCCTAACAACCTGCCGCATGGGCCCAACAATCAACTCAACATGTTGTGCAACAACGACTAGTATGTTAGAAAAATCCCACTGAATATAAATGCTAAGTCATGTACCAGCCTAGGGGGAGTGTTCTCCTTTTAGAAAAGGAACTCAACCCCTAGGCTAAGTAATGTTATGTTGACATTATGTTTGCAAGGTAGACAATTCTTAAATGCTTACTTTCTCCAACTAGCACACTTCTCCTACGATATGAGACACACAATTAGTACAAGATGACTAGGAAATCTAAATATGAGGTTGTAACCACTTTCATCATAATTTTTGGAACTCATATGAATATCTTATTCGTTGTCAAAGTGAAGATTTTGGTGCTCATTAAATGGTCGTGGAGGTCCCCTCCTTAGTTATGTTGACTATTGAACTTAATACGATTGTCATATCTTGAGCGCGCATTCCACTCTCTTTTTGGCACATGTTTTTTTGGTATCCACTTTTGGAGCCACACCAAATCACATAACACTGAAATATAGGTGTACTAGAAAGAAAAGTAACCAAGTAAAGGTTGTCTACTTTATTCTATCTTGAGTGTGAGTGACTCCGTGAAGTGCAAAGCATCTAAGGTTAATGAGTCTAACTTGGGTACTTCTCTTGAATGGACACGTATATTTGAGTGGTGGGTTGTTAGGTGTGGATCTAAGATTAGACACCTAAGAGAATGTACTTAAAAGAGTGTGGGCTACGTGTTCAAAATTTGGTAACCATTCTAGACTCAATAGTCCACATAATTTGGGGTAGAGGGGTATGTGACTAAGATATGATTCCATAGTGTAACATATCTCACAATAATGAGATTCAAGAGGCATGTTCCACCCAACCTTTTAGAGCTTATATACTAGATACTACTATGAGTTGAGGCTCCCTTCAACTAGTAGTTCCAGATATCTTTACTAGCTCTCCCTCCATGCCTTTAGGATAACTCTAAGTATAGTTAACTCATGGTCATTACTTACGAGGTGATAACCTAGGGTAAGACCATAGTCTCAACTAGTAGTGACTCCCTTTACCTTTAGAACTGCTAGAGCACCTAGGGTGGCACCTCTAGTCTTCTAGTAAAGGAGTTTAGTTGAACTAGAGGTTGTAAATAGTAAATAAATAATAAATAAGTAAATACACGTTACACATAGCTACCACTGCTAGAAATTAATATCCATTCAAAGTGGGCTTTAATTTCCTCTATCATCAAACTTGGCTTCTCCATCCACATTAAGGTAGATGAGGCTAATTTGGTTAGCTTCCTTAATAGGACACCTATTTTTGGCTCTTAATAGGAAGTGCAATCGCTTTAATTTGGTGCGTGAGTAATACAATACATGTTGATTTAGCCGCCACCTTGATGATATTTGGGTTAGTCACCTTCACAAAGTCAAACTACACCCACCATCCTCCATAACGAGGAGTGTTATCCACCAAGCAATGCCATGCTTGATTTTTGTGCCCAAGTTGGGCAAATCAAGAGGTGGCATGTGGTTGTGAGGTGCCGACCAACTTGTACTCTGGGTATTCTATAATGAAGAAAACAAATCGGCAACGTTTTATCTTACATGTGACCACTTTAGAGACATGACACAATTAATATTGGTATTATACTTGGTTTTCATATGACAAGTGACCCATGTAGAATATGCTAGTGTTGTTGTCCACTTACACAACATTGAACAATAAAAGAGTGCCCCCTACAATACCACATTGGGAAGTAGAGAATCTTTGATTCCAAAGCTCAAATCAACACCTTCCTCAACTCCGATTTCAACGATTTCAAATTCTTTGGTCTTGATTTGCAATCGCTAACCTACTCAAGCTTTTAATGCTCGAATCCATCGGCTAGATGATCCCACAAAGCTAGAGGTGTCCACATTAGCTTCATCTACCTTAGTGGATTGTCCAATATTTAGAGTTTGTGAATTGGAGTTGTACTTCAAAGTGAAACATGAAGGAAAAAATCCTCAACCCGCCCTTTTTGGACATATATTTTAAAAAATCGGCACATCCACTTTTTGATGCACAATCACTCTTCTTTGGTCCAAAAATGCATTTAAAAAAAAATCAGATGATGGGAGTGTGACCATGAATTGTGACCATGGAAAAGGGCCATTTGACATGGGACAACTTCGTGGTCCATGAAGTAAATAACCCTTAAGACGCTCTCACTTATGATGAACACATATGCATGTAGTAGGTGTCGAAGACTTGATATTCGACCATTGGAAGGACACATATGGAACCACTATCACTTTATCATACCAACAAATGTGATTCTCAAATTTATCTGGACTCATGATACGACACGACAAGGTAAAGACAGGGGGGCCGCGATGAGAGCTGCGGTGAGAGCCACCGCTGCCGAAACAACAGACACAGACACAGACACAATAGCGGCGAATATTACTAAGCGACCACAGGAGCCTAACACCACCTCGGCACACCGGTGCTCAACATCTACTGACAACCAAAGAAGTAGAGCAAGGAGACAGCCATCCCCCAGATCTACAACCCCAACGCTAAAAGCAACATGCAACCCTAGGAGATCGCCACAACCACGTACGGGACAAAACACAAAACAACACCGGCATCTAACAAACAGCACAAGTCCAAGTGCGGAGAGACAGCCGCTCCTCCGATCTACAGCACCAACCAAACACGAACACCGAAGTAGCAACACAGAGCCAGATCTGAAGGAGAAGAGAAGCAGGGAATGGGCAACACAAACATGGGCCCGAAATGCGAAAACCGTGTTCTTACTCACTGCATGGGTGCTCATAAGCACCATTTCAATGTGTGATTGCACACACCACAATGTACCTCCACCAATAACACCCCTCATAGCCTACACACTAAGTTATCACCCACCAAAACACACTCCCATAATTTACCCACTGAAAAGCTTCCTCTCAACCTCCACCCTAAACTCTCACCCATCAACACCCAACAAACCACCAGCTAACACCATCTCCAAGCTTGACACGCGCTCCAAGCATCGAGAAGAGATCACCACCACCCACAAAACACAAATGCACACACACAAAGGTAAGTAAAAGGATTAGCACCTACCAACAAGAAAACACTTATATCAAAATTAGCCAACCACACACTAAACTCTGTATAAGCTTACCTCAAGAATATCAGCACCGCCGCCCTTCGCCCCCTCATACGGCCAAAAGCCAGATCCACGCTGCAACATACACAAAGCATCCCAAAAACAGCCAAAACCCAGCCCCCCACACTCAACAGATCACACATCTATTCTCCATAAAACGCCAACACTCACACCACAGCCACCAAGACAACCCAACCAAAGCAAGCTGCGCGCCCCAGCACACCAATACCCCGACAACAGACTGTCACATCGAACACTCCAACACACACCCAAACTCCGAAAACCGCCACACACCACTCTGCATGTTCCAGCACAACCTCCCTCCGAAAACAGTATGCCGCACAGCCCCACACCCAGCGATCTCATACCCAACGCACCCAATCCCCGGACGACACCACACAACAGCTCGCATGATCCAGCACACCACCACTCCGAAAACAGATGGCCACACAACCACATGCCCTGAGATCTCACCACACACTCTCAATACCAAACACAGCCAACTCCACAAACAAACCACACTCCCAACAAAGGAAAACCACTGCCCGCCGAATCTAACACCCCAACCTGACACCACCTACACACTCACACAATGCACCAACCTGGATCAACAAAGAAACTTACACACACAACAATCCCTTCAAATACCCCCGAACCACACACTCTTCCTCACTCATCCTCCAGCCCCTTCTCCTCACTCAATCCACACTGCAATGGCTCCCAACAACGGCGATCCTCACACACTCACCCACTACACTCGTAGCAACCCAGGAACGACTCAAGACAGCAGGTCCAGAACAAAGGGAACCCCGGGAGGAAGCGGCGAAGGCATCTCGGCCAGGAGCGGAGACAGAGCAGCAAAGTCGACAACAGGACGCGGAGGGGACGAGAGAGCGGCTCAGCCAGCGGAGGTCGGGACCAGGAGCCGGAGCGGTGGCCGAAGACGGGCCCTCATAACTGAGTCAAGTGACGAAGAGGAAAGAGAGACATCTGCCCTCCCAACAAGCCAACCTAAGGTCATAAAGGAGAAGGCCCCCCCTTCTCATGATTATGACATAGACATGCAGCTAGAAGATGTTTCTCCCGAACACGGAGGAAGCTCACTTCAACTTTCATCGTCACATAACGAGTACGCCGCCATCCCAAACCAAACCGCCATCTCAACAACTCGACTAGACATCATCAACTTAGCCGATGCGACCCCCACAACCTCACACAAGAGCCCAAGGAAGGAAGCCACAACCGACACACAAAGCGCCAAACGACGTAGGAGTGAAGAGGGAAGACACACGACTCCCCTCGGCGCAAGCAAGCCTCAACACGAGAAGACCAAAGAAGCCATCCCAAGCATAGACATCGTTTCACACATGTGGCTAGGTTTTCCCATCCACGAAGCCATCGCAACACAAAGGGGCAAAGAGATCATACACGAACACCGTACTAACAAAGAATTCGCAAGACTAGGGACCCCTCCAAGAGAGATTATCGACTTCAAGACCCTTCGAAGAGCGTTTCCACATGTGCCGCAAACTCTCTACCCGAACGAGCACCCGGATGCGGTTCCCGGCAATCACCTTCACTTCACACAAATTCCAAGACAAGAGAAGATAGACCCAACCACCGGCCTATCCGAAGGCTTCCATATCACCATCCGATATGATTTTGGTTTCAAAGGCATGAGTAGACAAGAGGCAAGAGGAGGTTGCTTGGAACGACTCCGACAAATGGACATCCCCCTAGGTACAACATACTCCAATCCCATTGACATCGGTCTCAACGCCGTCACCAAACATTGGGCGGGCTTCATCAAAGTACACCTTCAACACCCCCAACGGGACGGGATGGCACTCCTTCAAGGCAACCGGGCATTCGTCATGGAGTTGGAGGACGGTGAAAGAGTAATTGGAAAGATAGAGAAAGGATTCGAACTCGTGACAAAGGCCCGGAACCTTCGCCTACACATCAAAGGGGATACACTCCGTCACGAACACGCCTTCCACATATTCGAGGAGATTGTGCAAGAGAGTTACTACACCGGTAGGCAACACGAATTCATGGGTCTCACCAAGCCGGTACTAGACAAAACCTTCGCATTTCTCACTCTCACTACGGAGGAAACCCGGGACATCGTACTCAAAGAGGGACTCACATTCAATCACGAGAAACTACAAGTGAGCATCACCCGCGACCGTGGCGCCGGCAACCCATCGGAACTACGGATTAGCACGACACTCGTCGCCAACAACCTTCCGCAACGCGAGTCTCAAACATCCATCACACGGGCCATAAAGCAAGCATTCGGAGAGGACAACATAATGGGAGTGAGCTTTGGCAACAACCCACACTCCAACAAACAAGCGGGGTGGTGCCACATCCAATGTCTCAATGCCGCGGTCTATACGGAGTGGCTCCATAAATCCACATTCATCTTAGGAAGGCGTATCGACTTCATACCTCATCACGGAAGCATAGACGGCACGGACCCCAACAAAACGGCGATCCGCCTAGCACAAGCACCCGCGAGAGAGGCAATCGCGGAGAAAATCCAAGCCATGAGCAATGTCGCGAACTCCAACCCAATCCTCACCGAGAAATACCTCACCAAGACCATGAAGGAGTTCGAAGATAAGTTGGATGAGAAGTTCGGCACGCTCACCACCACAATAAACACTCACACGGACCGGAGGCACGAAGATACCACGGCCACGATCACACACCACACCAACAACCTCCAAGCACTCTTCGGAACAATCGCCCACGAATTTCAACAATCTAACCTCCGCATGCAAGGCCTAGTAAACGGCCTCGCCACCGCCGCACCGGAAATCTTACAAAGAGCCGCCCTACCTCCACTACCAAATGGATTCAACGGGATCGCCCCATCTCTCCCCCTACAAGCCCCCCCCCCGGGCTTCCACAACAACCCACCAACGCATCATCAAGTACCTAGCTCATTTAATGGATAGCGACCATCCAAGACACCATCAATGGTCTCTTGTGCTTATTTTTTGTATTGTCTATTTTCTACATAATAAAGAGCTTGCATTCTTGACATACATGCTCACCACATACATAGTCGCATACAAAAATACACCCACCAAAAGACACACGTACATTATAATAACCACACTCCTCACCACAACAATATACGCCCACACTAACCCCCTAACCCTACGCAACATAGCACAACCCACAACATACACTCACATAACCCCCAAATCTACTACCAACCCCATCTACCACAATCATACATATATCACACAAGACAATACACAACACACAACACTAAGAAAACCACAGCCATAACAAAATATAGAACCCTACTCAACACTAAACCTAAAACCATCCACAAAAAAATATTCCAACCAACAACCGAGAGCTGCCTAGACTGTATACAAAACCCCCTAGGAACCATACTAACCAATCCAGCGGACATAGCCAACGAAATCTACCACACCCAAAAAGCATCATTCCAAAGACAAGCACCTATTTGCGATGACACCATAGACCACCCAAACACATGTATGTGCGCAATACGTAAATACCCATGGCACACCCAAGATGGTATCATACTAGACAAAAGAGGACCCCAGGGAGCACAACTAACCACACAATTCACTCGAGAAATTTACGATAAGTGTGTAAAAAGGTTAACCAAAGGTAAAGCTCCCGGACCGGATAACATCCCCAACGACATAATTAAAACACTACCCCCACAATGTCACGATCTCATATTCTCATTCTTCCACCACTGCTATAAACAACGAGAAATCCCAACACACTGGAAACATAGTAAAACCATCCTGCTACACAAAAAAGAAGACCCCACCCAGCTTGCCAACTATAGACCAATCGCACTAGCAAACACAATCTACAAACTATATACTAGTACCATAACGACCCTCCTCACAAGCTATGGGGAACAACATAGGCTACTACACTTCAGCCAAGAAGGTTTCCGGCCACAACGCAACACCTCTAGACAAATCCAAATGATCATAGCAGCTCTTGAAGATGCAAGACTCACCAATAAAGACATATACATCACATACATTGATTTTAGAAACGCATTCGGCTCTATTGACCACGCAAGATTATTAGCCCTCATGGAAGACCTGGGCTACCCCAAAGACGCAGTTGAAATCGTAGGAAACATATACAAAAACTCCACCACCTCCTTCACGGGCAACCACTTTGGTACAACACCCCCCATAAACATTAGTCGGGGCACCATCCAAGGAGACACCCTTAGCCCATATTTATTTATTATATTTTTAGAACCACTCCTAAGATGGCTAGAAAAAGACAATATGGGCTATCACTTTAACACATCCCCATCCACGTGTACCACATCAGCATACGCTGACGATCTAGCCATTATAAGTGACAAAATACAAAATATTCAGCCCCAAATAACTAAGCTACAAAAATTCGCAGAATGGGCACACATGGACCTTAACCTAGCCAAATGTGCCATCACGGGATGCCCTAACAAGGCAAAACTTAAACCTAACACCTTCAAAGCATACATCCAATCACAAAACATCACATACAAAACCAAAAGCTTCCCAACTCTAACACAAAATGAACCCTATACATACCTAGGCATCCAACTAGTACCATCACTCAAATGGAACTTACAAAAAAAAATCACCATAAAGAAAGCCAAACAACAAGGCCAACTCTTAGCCACCTCTCCGGCCAGCCTAAAACAAAAAATCAAAATACTAAACACAGTCATAAAACCCCGAATCGCATATGCATACTACGCAGTCCCCTTCTCAAAACCGGACATAAACAAGCTAGATAAAATAATCAGCAAAATCACAAAAGAAGCATGTAACATACCTAAAAGCACGGCCAACATCCTTACACACCTCTCCCACGAAAACTTTGGCATAAACGCAACCTCACTACTACCAGACTACCTACATTGCATAGGCCAACAATTAATACAAGCTCTTAATGATCAAGGACAATTAGGCACCATATACCAAGGTCTAACCAAATACATAACAGCCAAATACGGGGGCTCCCTACACCTACCTAAACTCAAACAACAAGCCTGCTCAAGATCACCCATAGCGCGAACACTCTTCTTACTAAAAAGAGAATACGAAATACACATAACCACTGCGAACAAGGCATTCCCCATCAAACAAACCCCATTAGAATCAGCATGGAGAACCAACCCCGCATACGCTAACCTAACAGACGACGCCAAAACACAATCCCAAAAATTCCTAGATAAGCTATACACGTATGGCATTACAACACTAACACAAATCCAAAACAAAACCAGTAAAGCCATACTTACCCCGGAGGAATTTCGCACCATATATAAGCACATTCCCAAAACCATCAAAGCAGCACTACAACAAGCCCAAATACTATTCCCACACCCACAACCACCCATGCCCCAAGGAAACACACAATTAGAACAACAAACAAACACAACAAATACACAACACCCACACCCCCTACAACCCACGCTAGGACGCGCAATACACAAAATATTAAAAGAAAAAACCATCACCAGAAAAGATAAATGGGGTGCGCAAGCCATAAATAAGTCATATCTATGCCAATGGCAGACCACGAATGGTACCACGCACCAATGGCGTAAAGAAGAAGATCTTTTACACCCGGACAACATCCTACTAGACCACAACCTACTAACCATCACACAATACCATAACACATTAATAGAACAAAAAACTGCCAAAACATACGCTAACTACCTCACCTATGTCCAAACAAAAGATAGGAAATTCATACAACCACCACTAAAAATAAGTAACCTCAAAACATCCATCCAAGAATGCAACCCGGATAAAGACATCCTAGTCAATAAACCAACTATACAAACACATACCTCAGAAGCCAATGTCTACGACCAAAATGGGAACCACATGGCTACCCTTACCATGGATAGACTACAATGGCTATGGAACCAATTCTCTCACAACAAACACCAACACTTAACCAATTCCCTACAACCACCGCCACAAGACTTCGAAACTAAAATACTATGGCTCCTCCAAAGATATATAACTATACTCCCCAAGAAAAAACCAAAAACAACCCAATCACAAAACCTACACCAAACACTACACCCCGATATTACCAAAGTACTAATAAAGTCATTTCAAATCACACATTCATACTACTCATCCCCTCTCACCTGCCCCATCCAAATTACGCAATACAACTCACCGCACAACCGAGACATAATATTTGGTTCATTGGGACATGCAAAATCCAATAAATGGACAGGAATAGGACTAGCCTTCCCTACGGATTACAACACGACTTTAGAAGCCATCCACTGGGCCAGAATGGCTGCCAAAGAAGACGAGAGAACGATCACCGTTCTTATAGTCAACCATAAAGATTGGACAACACAAAAACTCCAACTCAACACAAAAGCCGGCATACATGTTATGGCAACAATACCACCACATACCATACAATACAAACCCACACCTGAATGACCAAAATACTACCAATACGTCGAACCAGCACTCACATCAATAATATGTATACACAATCAAACTACCCTAATGTGAGGCCAAACCCCCCACCCTTAAGCGTCCGTAGTCCGAGTAGTGGGTTTGGGCTCACATTCCTCCGCGGTATTGGATTTGGACTTGGATGAGTCCATAGTGCAAGGTTCACCCTTCAAGTGGTCTTGGATTTAACTTTGGTCTTTGCTTCCTTTGTCTTGCCATCGCGAGAGTGCTCCACATTCTCCATTAATTTGTGCACGTGGTTTATTTTTAAAGAGAGGATGCAAGTGTTAAAAAACACTATTCTCTATAGTCAATCTCAAATACATTTACTTGTGAAAGCCACACATAACACTAACTAGCATAATGTAACTAACTACTTGTCTATGAGCTAATTAAGTAGGCTATCTACTAAGCTCCTTCATGAACCCATTTCTTTACTTTCTAATTACATAAACCTAGCTCCTTCATAAATCCAACTCCTTCATGAACCCAACTCCTTAGCTTCTAACTAAACAAACCCAGTTCCTTCATAAACCCAGCTTCTTAGCTTTTAACTAAACAAACCCAGGTCCTTCATAAACCCAGCTCTTTACTTTCTAACTAAACAAACCCAGCTCCTTCATAAATCCAGCTCCTTCATGAACCCACAACTTTGTAGTTGTAATCCCCAACTACCTCACTAATTATTCAAGCCCTTAACTAATCTTCCTACCTAATTTTCCTAATTCTACTAACAACCCCTTTCTAATCACACAATTCTTCTCTAATCCTAAAATCCTAAAATCCTAGAGAGGAGAGGGGGAGAGAGAATTTCCTAACTTCACTAAGACTAACTAATCCACACAAGTATATTTTTGCACTCATCACAACCTCAAGTGCTCAACTCTTAAACATGGAACTTGCAACCACGTGTATTCAAAACATGAACTTTAAGTACCACAAATTGGAATCATGAATTAACTTTAAAATCCTTCACGTCAACACTAATTCTACCAAGAGGTCAAGCCCTCTTCAAGGCTAACAAGCCTTGGCTCTCAAACTAAAAACTAAGCACACACATGTGCTCCAATATGGCTTCCCACACCCACACTTATAACTCGTGGGGTGCCTTGGAGCACAAAAGAAAGAGAGGATGAGTGAGGGAAGAATGAGGGATTATATAGTAAGCTTGAGGGGGTGAGCACCCTCAAGGCTCACGATAAGCCCTTGAGATTTCCTCCTACTTAGTAGGCGCCAATCCTATCTTCTAAGCCTTCCTCCCTCAAATGATCAACAAGGATCCTAATTCGAACATTTAACTAGCCTTGGCTTTCTACCTACCACACTTTACCAAACTTGGGATGCTTCAACCCAAACTTAGCCTCCTTCGCTTTCCGCCGCCATAACTTTCTCCCCTTACTTTCCCAAATCGTTGCTCACCACTTAATTCAAACCACGATGCTTAACTCGTGATTTGATTGGTGCTTTGAGAATTTGCTTATCCTCCATCTTGCATTCTTCCTTGGACCTTCCCCATTAAGTGGCCATGATGAGGTGGTCCACTTGTGCGCTCCATGTGATCCTCCATTCATCCCAATTCGAATGCACTTGCCTCTTGAGTCACTTTGGTTGTCTCCATCCATTTGTACTAGCCTACTCACTAACTACTCAATCCAAGTTCTCCTTACCTATCCTCATTCACTCAAATCCTTCCGAAGGTAAAAACACAATAACAACTCACATCCTAGCCTCTTACAACATGGTACTTCTAAGACTAACATTTCACTCTTTTTATATTTTTGTGAAGTAACATGCTACTTCAAAGTGCATCAACTAACGTTTCAAGGGTCTAAGACTAAATGTGGGCACCCTTTTGGGCTCACATAATTGGCGACCATCGGGGGATGAATCCAAACATCTCTTGCTCCAAGGGTAAGTTGCCTAGTCAAGCTCGGTACTCCTTACATCTACTTCCCGATGTACGGGTAGGAAAGAGCTCACCATTCAACGTTTCCAATTGAATTGAATTATTAGGAAAGACCTCATAGACAAGGTAAGGTCCTAACCATATTGCATCGAATTTCGCCGGAAATTCAAGCTTTCGTGCGTCTTGAATCATGACCATCATTCCCGGTGTTAGGGCCCTTCTCTTATGTCGTTTGTCGAAAGTAATCTTTCTCCTTCTTTGGATTGCCTCAATATGTTGAGCCGCCATTCTCCTCCCTTCGTCAAGTGCTTCCAAATCGGTTAGTCGATTTCGTAAGGATTGACTTTCGGTAAGTCTCGTACTCACGGCCACCCTAAGTGACTCGACTTCATATTCGATTGGTAGTGTCGCTTCAAGACCATAGACTAAGGAAAATGGTGTAGCACGCGTAGTTACCTTATAGGTTGTACGGTATGCCCAAAGTGCCGCCGTTAGTTTCGTATCCCAATCCCGCTTCGAGTCTATAACCGTCTTGCGTAGTATACTCACCAAAATTCCGTTAACCCTTTCCGTTTGTCCATTGGTTTGTGGGTGGTAGGGAGTAGTCTTCCGGTGATCAATTTTAAATTTCTCTGTCATCTCTCGAATCAAGTCATTCAAAAAGTGAGTACCCCTATCGCTTACTAGGATCTTCGGCACCCCGAACCGCGAAATTATGTTTTCGTACATAAATGTTGCCGCGTGTTCCGCCGTGTCGGTCTTCACCGCTTTGGCTTCCGCCCACTTGGTGAGGTACTCGGTTGCCACCACAATATATTTCATTCCTTTTGAAGATTGGGGATGGACCTCACCCACATAGTCGATGCCCCATTTTTCGAAAGGAATTAAGGGTAATGATACATGTAAAGGCATCTCCATTCTAAGGTCGTTTCGGGCATACCGTTGGCAAGCGTCGCATTTCCTTACATAGTCATGGGCGTCCTTAAATAGTGTAGGCCAAAAGTAGCCCGCTCTAAGTATTTTTTGCCCGGTGAGTTGACCCGAGAAGTGACCGCCGCAAGCGCTATCGTGGCAAGCGATTAAAATCGCTTCAACCTCCGTTTTTGACACGCATCGTCGTAAAATACCATCGGACCCCCTTCTAAACAACCTATGGCCCACTACAACAAATTGCCTACTATTTACCCTCACCTTCCTTCTCTCTTCTTTTGTCCACTCTTTGGGCAACTTGTGGGTTGTTAGAAATTCCACTATGCCCGCATACCACTCCGGTGTAGAAGTGACCACAAAGAGGCTATCATCTACTAACATATCATTTACCGGATTTTTTCCTATCTCCTCCGACAACCTAGACAAGTGGTCCGCTTGTAAATGCATACGACCCGGTTTATATTCCACCGTGTAGTCGAATTCTTCTAATAACAAAACCCACCTAGCTAACCTACCACTTAACTCCGCCTTGTTAACTAGATACTTGATAGCCATGTGGTCAACAAAAAATAC
Organism: Polytrichum formosum; assembly: GCA_964035585.1. Lineage (NCBI taxonomy): Eukaryota > Viridiplantae > Streptophyta > Polytrichopsida > Polytrichales > Polytrichaceae > Polytrichum > Polytrichum formosum. The sequence goes on along the minus strand of OZ037935.1, from coordinate 10,806,402 downwards.
AACCGGGTTGCACATGAGGTAATGCCTAAACTTTTTAACGGAAAACACCATGGCTAGGCACTCCCTCTCCGTTGTAGAGTAGTTTCTTTCGGCGGGGGTCAATTGCTTACTCGCATAAGCTATAGGTTGATCCTTCTCTTTTTCTCCCGTTGCTTGACAAAGCGCACTCCCTATTGCCACATTACTAGCATCACAATAGACGTGAAAAGGTTTACCCCAATTGGGTGGTATCAACACCGGATAGGTGCTCAACCTATCCCGCAATTCCTCAAAGGCTTTTTGACAAGCATCCGTCCACTCGAATTTGACATCCTTTTTGAGCAAATGAGTAATGGGCACCGCTATCTTTGAAAAATTAGGAATAAGTTCCCGGTACCATCCCACATGTCCTAACAACTTAGAGATCCCCTTGGAATTGGTTGGAGTTGCCAAGTCGCTTATGGCCGCAATCTTATCCGGATCGGGTTCTCTACCTTTCTCACTAACAACATAACCCAACAACACTCCCTTATTCACTCCCAAAAATGTCTTATCCGGGTTCAATGCTAACCTCATCTTCCTACACCTAACCAATGCCTCCCTAACACAATGTAGGTGATCGTCCACATTACTTTGTGTGCTAAAATCGTCCACAAAGACGGTCATGGATTTGAACAACAAGTCGGTGAAGATATACATTACTAATCGTTGGAAAGTAGCCGGGGCATTACATAACCCAAATGGCATCACTACCCACACAAAAGTACCCCAAGGTGTAGTAAAAGCCGTTTTATGGATATCTTGGAGGGCTATGGAAATTTGATTATAACCCGCATACCCATCCATAAAGGTATATCGCGAATGACCTCCAACCTCCTCAAGCAACAAGGTGATAAAAGGTAAGGGGAAGTGATCCTTTTGTGTGCACGAATTCAATTTCCTATAGTCGACACAAACCCTTAATTTCCCATTTTTTTTCTTTACTAAGACCATAGGAGAAACCCAATCCGTGATTTCCACCGGCTTGATAAACCCGGCCTTCAATAACCTTTCCAATTCCGCTTTCACCAACAATTGCAATTGAGGATTCATCCTCCTCTCCTTTTGTCTAATTGGCCTCGCCCCCGGAATTAAAGGAATCCGGTGCTCTACCATTTCCCTAGGAATTCCCTTAAGCTCATCGTAGGACCATGCAAAAGTATCACTAAACTCATCCACCAAATTGCTATACTCCCTAACCTCTTTCTCCCCCAATTTGGAACCCATCTTCATTTGTCGGGTTTTTCCATTCTTTAATTTCACATCCACGTACCGCCAATCCGCTTCCGACACATGTGCTTGTTCCTCTTTGTTCCGATACCAATCGGAAGGCACATTGGGGTAATCTTTCACATCTTGACCTACAACTATCCCCGTAGACGTGGTCTTGAAATGTAAAGGCTCCTCCAATTTCGATGACTCAATAATCACATCCTCCTCTTGAGTCCCATCTACATGAATTAAACTAACCTCACCCTCTTCCACGTCATCTACCCAAGGTGTTAACCCACCGCTAACCCACTCTTCCTCGGTGAGCACCTCACATGGCTCCAACAATGAGCCCTCTCCTAAACTAACACTAGGAAATTCACTCCCTAAGCCTACTTGGTGAAATGTAACCATTACATCAACCTCGGACTCGGGGTACTCCCTTAGCCATTGGGCATAATCCCCATTATCCCCATAATTGTAAAAATTAGGACCTAGACTTCCCGAGCCCGAATCTATAACAACCCTTTGACCTTCGGGATGGACGACTCCCACCAATGCCTTGCCAATCTCATTCTCGTTTAAGTCATCAATTTCCTTCTCCAATGGCAAATACATCTCCTTCTTCATCCATCCTTCTAATGAACCAATGGACACTATGACCCTATTACCCTCCGGACCATAAGTGATGGATGGTTTAGGTCCACCCCAATTGACCATAGCATTCGCCATCCGCAACCAAGGCCTACCTAGCAAAATGGGGAAGGTGTCCTTGTTGGAGTGCATTTTAATGACATGGAAGGTGACCAAGTACTCCTCGCCTCCCGTAGTCATTCTACAATCCTTGATCATCCCCAAAGGCGTAGTCGAACTTTGATTTGCCATATTTATGACCAAAGGTGAAGGCCCCGTGAGTCCAAGTCCCAATTTTTTCATAGTATCCTCCGGTAGTATATTTAGACTACTCCCTCCGTCGACTAGCACATTAGGAACCACCTTATCTACTATAACAACTTCTATTTCTATAGCTTTCACGTCTCTTCCACCTTGTGATTGGATCCTAGCGGCTATTTTAGCTTTCACCTTCCTCATCCTCTTGTGTACCGGCATTCCCTCCTTTAATGTTTTCCTTGCCGTGGGTGAAATTTCCAATAGTTGGCCGAAAGTAATATCCGCCTTGAGTGTACTAAGGTCCGCCCACAAGTCGTACCCGGTAGATCTTTCCACCTTAGAATTACCCACTACGTCGAATTCGTCTACGGGAACCCCCGGTCCTTCCCATTCACCCACATCGCTATTATCCAAGTCATGTACCGCATTAGTCCTCTCCCTATCTTGTAAAATTATATTTTCCCTCTCCACATCCTTAGTAGCTCTTCTAGCTACCCTATCCAACTCGGAGAGATTAATCTCTTCATCCGAAGAGTAATTTCCTTGCTCTCCTATTCCTACCTCCAACGGGGCATCCCCTCTCCTAGCCCTAGTAGTTACCGCTAGTGCAGGTGCTTCTTCAACCACACCCTTACCCTTCACTAACTCATATGTAATAGCATTGGTGTGAGGAGGCCATTGACTTTGCTCCTCTCCAATTCTCGTTGGGAGAGGAAGCATGTCATCACATGTGGCCTCCAACACTCCATCCATGAACCTAACATCTTGGGAGTTAGATGGTCCCGGATCCGTTGGAGGCGCTTGTCTCCCGTTACTACCATTAGGTGGAACTCCTTGTCTATTTTGTATTGGAATGTAACCGGTTGTAGTTTGCAAGCCCGCCGGTGGATGAAAAGTTTGCCTAGCATTACTATGGTCATAGTATAAGTTAGGTGGCCTAAGTTCATTGGCCGGTACTCCTTGTGGCCTAGCACCTCGCATATTATCCCTTGCTTGTTGTTGTGGATTAGCCACCGGGTAAGGGACATTAATTATTTTGTCCGGTTGGCGACACGTATCCGAGGGATGACTTCCTCCACAATTGCTACAATTAAACTCTTGACCTTCGGACCAACATTGTCCTTGAGCGTGCCACCTTCCACAAAAGGGATGAAATTCCTTCTTCTCTAAATTTTGGCCACCTTGCCCTCTAGGTTGTGGTCCTCTATTGCTTCCATTTCCATAGTGAGGTGGCGCTTGACCTCGTTGATTTTGTTGAGGTGGGTTACCGTTTCCTCTTTGGTCACGGTTTTGTCCACTTCTACAAAATTGACGCGTGTGGCCCGGTTGGCCACATTGGACACACCATAATCCGGAAGAATGCCTACCCGACTCAACCGGGGGTGGAGGCCCCGGTTGTTGACTCCGGATCATTAATGACATTTGATCCGTGAGGCTTTGCATTTGTTTTATCATAGCCTCTTGGAATCCTAGTTGGCTAGCACCTAGTCTTCTCTCAACCTCCTCCAAGTGTGGATCCGTTCTAGGGGCCGATAGTGCCAAAAGAGGTGCCGGTTCCCTAACCGCTAAAGGTCGGGGGCCGGTGTCCACAATGGCATATGGAATTTGGTTCTCATACTTAGCGGGTTCTACCGCTACCACCCTAGGGCGTATGGGGATGAATTGTGGGATCAATTCATCCTCCCTTCTCCATAGCCTTTCGTGATCTTTATCCAAGTTTTCAATATCTCTAGCCGCACGCTTGGCATCCGCCAAGGTCAAGGGATTCCTTTCTAGAACACCCCTAATAGTTCCGGACTTAAAAAACCCTTGAATGAAAAATTGCTTTAGCGTGTCGTCGTTGAGCATGGTACCCACAAATCTAGTGCACACTAAATCAAACCTCCTAATGTAAGCCGAAATTTCTTCCTCCCTTCCTTGCTTCAATGACGACAATGCCCTTAATGCGGTACTTTGACCCACTTCCGGCCTAAATTCGTTAAGAAACTCCCTTTGTAATTGTTCCCATCCCCTAAAATGTCCCTCGGCATGATCCCGATACCATTCATAGGCTTCCCCCTCTAGAGTGGTAGGAAACCACACTAACCAATAACCCGGGTCGGTTATGAGGAAGCTAGCCAACCGTTCGATATACCGTTCCATGTGCCGAGAGGGGTCCTCATCCTTGGTCCCATAAAATTTAGGGAGATGAGATGGCATATCCATCGCCGCTAAATTTTGTGGAACCACAATTGGTAGGCCTCTTGGCCTAACCAATGGGTCTATTGGAGGTATAGGAGGTATGGGCGGAATTGGGGGTATGGGTGGTGGATCCATCCCCCGTTCCTCGGCCATGGTGACCGGTGAACTATTCAACAATCCCCTATCAACTTCTACCGGGAATTCTTCTCTAAGTGTGTAATTTTCCGAAGAAGTTTCACCACTCAATTTGGAGGGAGTGATCTCCTCTTCAAGTTGAGCTCCAAGTTCTAAGGTGTCTAGAATTGACCTAGTCCTAGGTTCGACGTTCAAACAACTCTCTATTCTAACATTATCTTGTTCTAATCTATCACTGATTTTAGAGGACCGCCTCTTTCGAGTAGATTTCTCTAGTCCTACTATCAAACTTGGTTTTTGTGAGCGAGTCCTACCTTGCATTCCATAAGAATCGATCGACCCTCACTTGACCACACATAATCCTAGCAATTCCCCTCTTAATATTTTCACTTGTCTTGGTGTGGTTATAATTTTTTTAGGAGGTGAGGAAAAGAACCTGCAAGCCCACTTAGGTGAAAGAATCCCAATAGGGGATAGGCATGTTCATGTTAATTTTTTGGTTAAGTCGGAGCATCACCTCCGCACCTTCCCGCAAATTAACACTCACCACAATACCGATTGTGAGGGGGTGACCTTCCGAGTAGATTATGTTAAAAGTCGAGGCTTCACCCTTCAACTTCTCACATCATCCACAATTCGGGAATTACCCTCTACAACGGATAACAACAATCACGAGTACAAAAGGCATTCCTTAATTAGTTAATGAGTTCACTTTGAAGAAATAAACATACCTTGAGCAATCGCATCCCCCTGTGAGTTAGCACTCCCCTCAATCGTGACTCAATGTAACAACACCATAAACTTTGTGAAATATTAATTTAATCTAGAGCATGAAATGACAACTCCCAAAACTTTGAGACTCACCCCGAGGTGAGTGTCAAAGTTCAATGTCCTAAGGTGAATTTACCCTCTAATGTTTTAATGAGCTACTCGGTTATAGGTTCCTTTTAAGTTCTTAGCAAATCCCCAAAAAGGTTGAGGACGTACCTTCGCCGCGCTCCTTCCTCAAAAATGAATTTGCGTAATTGACAATGCAATTCATTCCAAGGAATAGTTGAAATACAATGAATTCAAATGTAACCCAAAGAGAGAATACTTACCGAGTTTCGGGTGCTCCTTCCCTTCTCTAAAGTTTGTGTCTCCAATTTTTCCTAGTTGCCTCCAAGTCTCCTAGTCGCCTCCAAGTCTTGTAACTACCTTCCGCTTCGCTCCCGGCGGACGCACCAATTATGTGAGGCCAAACCCCCCACCCTTAAGCGTCCGTAGTCCGAGTAGTGGGTTTGGGCTCACATTCCTCCGCGGTATTGGATTTGGACTTGGATGAGTCCATAGTGCAAGGTTCACCCTTCAAGTGGTCTTGGATTTAACTTTGGTCTTTGCTTCCTTTGTCTTGCCATCGCGAGAGTGCTCCACATTCTCCATTAATTTGTGCACGTGGTTTATTTTTAAAGAGAGGATGCAAGTGTTAAAAAACACTATTATCTATAGTCAATCTCAAATACATTTACTTGTGAAAGCCACACATAACACTAACTAGCATAATGTAACTAACTACTTGTCTATGAGCTAATTAAGTAGGCTATCTACTAAGCTCCTTCATGAACCCATTTCTTTACTTTCTAATTACATAAACCTAGCTCCTTCATAAATCCAACTCCTTCATGAACCCAACTCCTTAGCTTCTAACTAAACAAACCCAGTTCCTTCATAAACCCAGCTTCTTAGCTTTTAACTAAACAAACCCAGGTCCTTCATAAACCCAGCTCTTTACTTTCTAACTAAACAAACCCAGCTCCTTCATAAATCCAGCTCCTTCATGAACCCACAACTTTGTAGTTGTAATCCCCAACTACCTCACTAATTATTCAAGCCCTTAACTAATCTTCCTACCTAATTTTCCTAATTCTACTAACAACCCCTTTCTAATCACACAATTCTTCTCTAATCCTAAAATCCTAAAATCCTAGAGAGGAGAGGGGGAGAGAGAATTTCCTAACTTCACTAAGACTAACTAATCCACACAAGTATATTTTTGCACTCATCACAACCTCAAGTGCTCAACTCTTAAACATGGAACTTGCAACCACGTGTATTCAAAACATGAACTTTAAGTACCACAAATTGGAATCATGAATTAACTTTAAAATCCTTCACGTCAACACTAATTCTACCAAGAGGTCAAGCCCTCTTCAAGGCTAACAAGCCTTGGCTCTCAAACTAAAAACTAAGCACACACATGTGCTCCAATATGGCTTCCCACACCCACACTTATAACTCGTGGGGTGCCTTGGAGCACAAAAGAAAGAGAGGATGAGTGAGGGAAGAATGAGGGATTATATAGTAAGCTTGAGGGGGTGAGCACCCTCAAGGCTCACGATAAGCCCTTGAGATTTCCTCCTACTTAGTAGGCGCCAATCCTATCTTCTAAGCCTTCCTCCCTCAAATGATCAACAAGGATCCTAATTCGAACATTTAACTAGCCTTGGCTTTCTACCTACCACACTTTACCAAACTTGGGATGCTTCAACCCAAACTTAGCCTCCTTCGCTTTCCGCCGCCATAACTTTCTCCCCTTACTTTCCCAAATCGTTGCTCACCACTTAATTCAAACCACGATGCTTAACTCGTGATTTGATTGGTGCTTTGAGAATTTGCTTATCCTCCATCTTGCATTCTTCCTTGGACCTTCCCCATTAAGTGGCCATGATGAGGTGGTCCACTTGTGCGCTCCATGTGATCCTCCATTCATCCCAATTCGAATGCACTTGCCTCTTGAGTCACTTTGGTTGTCTCCATCCATTTGTACTAGCCTACTCACTAACTACTCAATCCAAGTTCTCCTTACCTATCCTCATTCACTCAAATCCTTCCGAAGGTAAAAACACAATAACAACTCACATCCTAGCCTCTTACAACATGGTACTTCTAAGACTAACATTTCACTCTTTTTATATTTTTGTGAAGTAACATGCTACTTCAAAGTGAATCAACTAACGTTTCAAGGGTCTAAGACTAAATGTGGGCACCCTTTTGGGCTCACACCTAACCCCAAAGGTCCAAACCCCACCCACATTAAAACAAGTCCTAAAACAAACAACAAACACACACATAGATACCCACCTCATCAAACCCAACCTTACACACTATAAAGTTAAACTCTCCAATGCATGGAAAACCGCCCCCAAAGTAAGATTACCTCACACCAACAACCTCATCACAATACCCATACCAGATACATATAAATACACCCACCCACTCAAATTCCATCCACAACAATGCGTATATACAGATGGCTCTTTCATTCCGCCAACAAAAAATTCCGAAGGACAAATTGAAGGCAACACTGCAGGATCAGGCGTATATAGCCCCAATAATAACACCCAAATATCAAAAAGATTACCAGGCTACCAAAATATACTTAGAGCCGAACTAAATGCAATACTCATCGCCATCAAAAACATAAAAATTACCCAAATAGACACACATATATTTACTGATAGCCTTAACAGCATATACCTAATAAATAACCATATACAACACCCAACATCACAACACCACCACCCAGATAAACTACTCATAGCAGCCATAGTGAGACAAATATACTGGACCCCACACAAAATCCACATACATAAAGTCCGAGCACACTCAGGCATCACCGGAAACGAACTAGCCGATGAACTAGCAAATGCGGGGACAACCAAAGAAAAACCAAAAAGAACCCCGCATATTCACATAGCCCGCCCGACCCCATATTGGCTAGCTAGCTGCCCAACAGCTACACATGACGGAGCCATCCACAACCTACGCACATTCATAACAAAAGAACATGGAAACCAAGCAACAGCCTTGGCCAAAAATAAATTCCCATATGTAGACAAATGGCTATCAAACACCCAAATAAACCAGAAACTCTCTAACCATTTTTGGCAAAATGACAAAATACCAGATACCCAAATCACCCAGACACTAAAATTTAGATATGCCCAATATATGGGCAACCACAGGAAGAATATATTTTGGCCCCTGACACACCAAAACCCCAACTGTACACTATGCCATAAGAACGAACGAGACACGTGGCCCCATTTACTATCTACATGCGAACATCCATACTTAAAAGGGCTTAGAATCGCAAGACATAATAAAGCCGTACATCTTATTACCCAAACGCTACAAGCTAATAAAAACACAAGGTTCCTTACCATGGTCAATGCAGGCCATCTCAACAACCGAACACAAGAACAAACAATACCAGATTGGCTACTACAATGCACATGCCACCAAAAGCCATGCCATTGCCAAGCCAAACTCAAACCGGACATCCTATGCATGATCGGAGCCCCAAATCATATAAATCTGCCTATATCACCATCACCCAGTCACATAGTACAATTCATTGAATTCACATACTGCCACGACAGATTCCCCGAGCAAGCCATCGCACAAAAACACGCCAAATACGACCCACTAAATAACACTATCCAGAATAATGGTTGGAAAACCAACCCCATCATAACAATTACAGCAGGAGTACGAGGTGCCATACACGAACACTCCATTAAGAAACTCACAGAACTAAAAATCCCAAAATCAAACATCAAAAAACTTATGAAGGACATACACCAAAACGCCATTAAATACCTCACCTACCTAGTACTAAACAAACGAAAACTAGACAACAAACAAACACCTGTCCCCCCGCCCTAACAAAAACGGACTACTAGTGACACATCAGAGCCCACCTCCCCAAAGGAGGCATAAAACCATATACTGCATCACGGAATACCGTGATCAGTATAAGGCCAACGGGCTTGAATTCACGCCGGTATGAAAATACGGGCGTTATTTTTTCTTTTTCTTTTCTTAGTAGGTGTCATAATTGGCTATGTGTGTTAACTAATAGGCGTCGCCCAACTATGGGTCCTTATCATGCCCACAACTCGCAAAGGCAACTAGCTATAACCCATAGTTTGACGACCCATCACTTCAAAAACATATCGTCTGTATTATCTCTTGTTTTTCATCCACAAGCATACCATTTATACCCTATACATGGCTTGAGTAGGTGGGTGACGAGTTGCATTGCTATCGAAGCTTGTCAGCCATCCTCCTCTCATTATTTATGTTGTCTATGCCAATTTGAAAAGAAAGAGAATCTTTGTGACCTATTACTTAACATGTGAGAGCCCAAAATGCCAAGACTGAGCTTGTCCATGCACAAAAATGCAAATTTGAGCTACATACATCCAATTATAGCTAATTATGTTTAACATACCCTATTTAAAATTGGTTATTCTTCAAATGCATGTATCCTATTTGGTTGAGTACATTAATCCCTAAAGTTTGAAGCAATTTTTTTTCCCAAAATTGCCTAAAATAATTTAGTCCAATTTAGTAGTTCATGAAACTAAATCAACACCTCTTGCAAAAGATCTCATTGTACATATGATATGTTTGTGTACCTAGCATTCTTCACACAAATTCTAGTTGTTTACATGTCCAACATTAAAACATTATAACACAAATGTACATCTTGGTATTGTCAAGCAGCAATGATTGCTTGAACAAAAATGTTCACTCAGTCTTTAGGGGTTGCAAGATAGAATTGATTGTAGAGATGCCATCTTTGTGTATCTAGCATTCTTCACATACATTGATAGTAGTTCATATGTCCAAGATCATAAGGTGTGAGTCCAAATTGATGCCCACATGTGTTGTTAACACTTGTAAAACATTACAAGTAGTGTTTTGTTGATTTATGATTATTCACAAAAATATAAAAAGAGTGAAGCTTAAAGAAAGCTAAGTTTGAAGCATTAGGCTTGTGTGGAGTGGATTTAAGTAGTATGAGGACATACCTTGGTAAAGTGTGGTAGGTAGAAAACCAAGGTTAATTAAATGTTTGAATTAGGATCTTTGTTGATCATTTGAGGGAGGAAGGCTTAGGAGATAAGATGAGAGCCTACAAAGTAGGAGGAGATTTCAAAGGCTTATCGTGAGCCTTGAGGATGCTCACCCCCTCAAAGTCACTATATAATCCCTCATTCTTCCCTCACTCATCCTCTCTTTCCTTCGTGCTCCTTGGCACCCCACGTGTTATAAGTGTGGGTGTATGGAAGCAAGATAGGAGCACATGTGTGTGCATGGTTTTGAAGTTAGGAGCCAAGGCTAGTTGGCCTTGAAGAGGGCTTGACCTCTTGTTAGCATTAGTTTGGTGTGAATGATTTTAATATAATTTATGGTTTCAAGTTGTAGTACTTGAGTTCATATTTCTTGGGTATATGTGTTTGCTAAGTGTCATCATAATTATCCCACTCGGGCTAGGAGGAAATCGAAGGGTGGAGTACTTTTGGTGACACGTTGCCGGAACACGAGTTGGTAAATGAGAGGGTCCTTTGAATAGTCTAGGTTGTAAGGGGCATAACTTCCGAGCAGAAGAAGATACTTCGTTGAAATTTAGAGGGTTAGTAAACAACTTGTTTATATGAACATGGTCAAAATCTGAGGATGTTTGGAGTACTGGAGCAGCAGTTATGACATTCTGAACTTTGCCTACATTTTCGAGCTGAAATGGGCATAACTCCTGGACAGAGGCTTGGAAACGCATGAAATTTTGAGGGATGCTTTGTTCTTAGGTTTCCTAGTTGTGGTACAAATTTCAAGTCATTCCGGGTAGATGAGAAGGAGATATATCATTCTGAAGTGTTTTCAAGAGTTGGTAAATGAGAGGGTCCTTTGAGTAGTCTAGGTTGTAAGGGGCATAACTTCCGAGCAGAAGAAGATACTTCGTTGAAATTTAGAGGGTTAGTAAAAAACTTGTTTATATGAACATGGTCAAAATCTGAGGATGTTTGGAATACTGGAACAGCAGTTATGACATTCTGAACTTTGCCTACATTTTCGAGCTGAAATGGGCATAACTCCTGGACAGAGGCTTGGAAACGCATGAAATTTTGAGGGATGTTTGTTCTTAGGTTTCCTAGTTGTGGTACAAATTTCAAGTCATTCCGAGTAGATGAGAAGGAGATATATCATTCTGAAGTGTTTTCAAGAGTTGCAGACTAAAAAGGCCATAACGTTTTGGCAGAAAATGAAAATAGTTTGAAATTTCAGGGGGTCATAAACAATTAGTTTTTGTGATTGCTCCCAAAATTTGAAGTTCTTTGGAGCCCGTGGGAGGAAATTATGACATTCTGAAATCTGGGTAGACTGACACACCAAAATGGTCATAACTGTCGGACAGAAAATGGGATAGGCTCACAAATTCGTGAGATGTTTTTTGCTTTGTCTCCCTAGTTACAGATAAAATTTCAGGACATTCCGAGAAGTAATGGGAAAGTTACACTATTCTAAAATTTGTTCTGGATGTAGCCTTAGGGGTTAAATCATAAGTCATTAACGTTGTGTATATTCCAAAGGCATATTGGAATGATACATTGAGTTACTAAGGAAGGAGTTTGCTAAGTGTCAGCAATACTATTCCACTCGGGCTAGGACGAAATCGAAGGGTGGAGTACTTTTGGTGACATAAGGTTATAACGTAAATGTGCATTGTGGTATTGTTGGGCACCGTCGACGACCTGGACAAAAATGTTTGCCTTGGCCTTTAGGGGAAAAATGTGATTGAAGATTTAGGTTCAAATACATCCCACAAGTGCCTTTGAAAATAAATACATACTATGGATATTGATCACCCATAACATTATACAGTTGCTATCAACATTTTCATTCTATTAATATCAGTACACTGCTTCACATGAGTTTTTTTGACATGAATCTACCAATGCAGTGCATTGATGTGAGAATAAACATAGTATAATTTTGAATATAACTTGGTTTATTCCCAGTTGGGACCGCTACCAACAAATTGCATGCGTTCACCAAATCTAGTCAACCATGTTGAATCATTTTATATCGCTTCGAGTTATCCATAACAAAAACCAGATGAACCCATGGGTTTAGGGCCAATTCACACACGAGACTGAGAGCCCGTGACCATTACAATTCAAACACTCTCACTGGTGGAAAAGGCGGAGCCGGTCCAAGTTCATTTCACACTAGGCTTGAGGGACCAACGGAATATGTGAATGTAAGATGGATGTAAAGTCTACATGGATTCCTACATGGCATCGAATGGATCATGGTCACTTGGACTATTTTCAAAAACCATCTCTTGGAGGTAGGCCTAACACAAAACCAAGAGACCATTTGTGAGCCCAAAATGGTGCCCACATATATTCTTAAGTCTTTGAGACCATTAGAAGCTATGTTTTAACGGTTATCAATTATTCACAAAAATATAAAAATAGTGAAGTATGGTGTGGATTAAGTTTAGACATTAGGGGGTGTTGTGTGATTGTCTCAAGGTTTAAGTTCAATGAGGTAATGCCTTGACTAGGTGAGTATGGAGTAAGGTAAGGCGAGAGGGGATCCGCGGGTTAAATGCCCATATTAGGATCCACCTTGTTGGTTTAGGAATGGAAGAGCCTTGTGGATGGGATGAGTCCCTACTTAGAAGGAGAAGGTTAAGGGGGTTGTGATTGGAGGCTCTAATCCTCTCACCCTATCCTTACCTCATACCCTCTCTCCCTCTCAACGCACTATATAAGCCCTCATTCTTCCTTCTCTCTTCCTCTTTCCTTCGTGCTCCTTGGCACCCCACGTGTTATAAGTGTGGGTGTGTAGGAAGCAAGATAGGAGCACGTGTGTGTGCATGGTTTTGGGGTGAAGAGCCAAGACTAGTTATGCCTTGAGGTGGGCTTGACTTCTTGTTAGGAGTAGCTTGGGTTGGAAGAATTTAGAGTGTGATTTATAGTCTTCAAATTGTAGTACTTAGATTCATGATATCCATACTTATAATTATTAGACTTACAAGGTTATGTTTGTGAAACATTGGATCATTTAGTTTTGTTGGACTTACAAAGTTATATTATTGAAGTAGGTGAGCTTGTGTGTGTGTGGAATAAAAGAGAGGCACGTAGGTATGCGAGGTTATAAGGTGAAGAGTCAAGATCAATTAGTCTTGAAGATTAGCCTTACATTATTAGATGTGGTTTAGACTCAAGGTATTCATCCTTGCATATTCATGTAGAGGACTTCATTACCTATCCATGGATACCAAGAACTCATTTTTTGGACTTCATATGAATTTTTGAGAGCCAAAAAACCGAGACTATGTCCAAACTTCCAAAAAATAGTGAAAAAATGCAGATTCAAAGGGAACAGCGTAGAATTGCGACCATATACTTTTTTCAGTAGAAATATTATTGCATAATCATGTAGAGGACTTCATTATCTATCCATGGATACCAAGAACTCATTTTTTGGACTTCATATGAATTTTTGAGAGCCAAAAAACCGAGACTATGTCCAAACTTCCAAAAAAATAGTGACACTCTTATAGTTTTTGACTTATGATGTTTAGACTTAAAGTGTTGGATTCATTAGGTAGGAAGGGGTGTGTGTAACTTTTAAATGTATTGGTGATTGACCATTGAGGTAAGTGTTTTAAAACACTCGCACTCTTTTGGTTGAAATAATTATACATTGAACTACCGAGGAGGGAGTTATTATGTGTCAGTCCAACATTTCACACTCGGGCTAGGACGAAATCAAGGGTGAGGGACTTTGGGTGACACCATTACATTCCGAACGCTCACAACCGTTGATTTATTCTATTTTATCATGTGTGAGTACCCGCATGAATAGACATTCATTGAAATAGCATTTGGTTAAGGACCCGGTCACATATGACTTCACACTGCACTTGAGGGCCCATGACCACACTACATGATTGTGGAGGTGTGTTGGGACGGCCTTTACACACTTTCTTTTGGGCTCTCACAGTTTCATGGTCACGGCTCTTGGCTCGTGTGTGAAGTGGTCCTTAGTCCCAAACCACAAGCTTATGAGAATCAACACAAAGTCACCCAAGTTTTCTCAATGAGTGGTGTTGGGTTATTAAAAACTGGCTTTCTAGTTTGTCCTACTCGGACGGGTGGTCTAAACTAGCCTTGCATACGCTAATCCGAGATTTAGGATATCAAGTTCCATGAGCATACCAAGTTTTAGATCTTAAAATTGTCTCAAAGTTTTTGAGGTGAAAAACATAAATTCTAGAAGTGACGATCACCCAACTTCCAAAATAAGCTTTGATACACGACAAGATAATGAGCTCTTAATAGAATGTCTTATCAAAAAGGATCAAGCCCACGGTTTCATCCCTCTTTGAGAGCCTTTCACATATAACTCCTAGTGCATAAGAGATTCTTGGAACATTATGTTCATTTTGTACCAAATTATAGTTAGTTATTGGAAGCGGTTGGTCTATTATTGACGGGATTGTAAATCTTCGGTGAAGTGGGAGAGAATCCTCCTCCAAATAAGTCCATATCATGGGAATCTTTGTGAGAATCTTGGGTATTCTTACCGCAACTAGAGCACCGTTGACTCAATGATCGATTCATGAGGTGCGGTTGGTGAGAAATCAACAAGTGTTTTTGCATTGGTGGAAGGAATCTCTCTTAAAATTTGGTTGTCCAATTTTTCATGGCAAGAGAAAACCATCGCATACAAGCTTACCTCTCATTCATCCAACAACAATGCCATGAAATGCTTTGTAGTTCGAATGTTACTATTTTTATTCAACTCGACATTGAAATTGGATTCAAACACTCCGAATTTGTCCAGTTGAATACATTTGAGATGAATAAACCATAAATTCGTAGGGGGTTGGGATTTTAACATGGATGGATGAGAGCTACGCTCATATGCAATAATTCTTTGTCATGGCGTACTACTATAAAAGGGGCTTCAATTTCAAAGTGACGTGAAACTACTTGGAGTGAGTAAGGCAAGAAGGAATTATTGCATATGAACATGATACCTATCATTCATCCAATGAAAACTTCTCAAGATAGTATGTAGGTCAAATGTTATTCGTTCTAGATACTTTAGCACGGGAGGTAACTTCAACTTTCAAATATTCCGAATTAGTCTAGTGAGACGCATTTGGAATTAATTAACCCCCGACTTATAGAGAGTGTGTTTTGCGGATATCCCCTCTTCACAATATGGACCCCTCTTGAATCTCCACTACATTGATTATCCCAATTAGTGCATTTGGTGTTAATTCTCGAAACACACACTATTTTGCCAAATCTCAAAATTAGTGAGGGCTGAACTTATTACCAAGTGATACTAAATTCATGAATACATCCTCATTTACCATACACTTTAAGAACATAAATGCGTGTGCTCTAAGGTGTTTGCAGGGTGATACAAAATTTAACTGCAAAAGATAACATCGCCACGATGAATAGTACCAACACTTTGAGTGAATAGTATTGCTATGAATAACATTGTCAATGAACAGTGCCAAGATGAATAGTGCTTCCTATAACTTTTGGTGGCACTAAATTTCAAAGTGTAAAGAAAATTTAGTATCGCCTTCACTAATTCATCACACGCACTATTCGCCTCCCTCACTAATTGGAATGATTGGTGTAGTGTACATCAAGTCTTTCGCTTCCGTTCGATATGCCATTCCCTTTTATTTCCTTTGTCCCCGGACTCACAAGAATGGGACTGTCGCAACATTATTGTTGAATGAGTGGTTTGAGAATCTCATGAACATGTACCCCTTGATTCGTGTAAGACTGTTAATTGGTTAAAATACGCTTTTGAGTGTTAAAAGGACGCCGGTTGCTTGATGTCCATGAGAATAATAACCAAAAGAAAACAACGTGTGAAACTCCGCCATTTATTGTGGGCATGGGGTTAGTTTATCAAATTCCCAAGAAAAAGGAAACGGAGACAATCATTGAAGTGATGAAGACACGTATGAATGACAATATATATCTTCATCCAAATACTAATGCATTCATCCCGAAAAAATTATGGTATTGGGATGGTTTTGGGCGATTTCATTCATGGAAAACAACAAACTATTGATGATGAGTTGTTTTGCTATTGGTAGAGGTGTCGAAAAAACGGAAATGAAAGAATCGGGCTCAATGGCAATTGATACAAACATGTAAAATTTGAAAAAAAAAACTCGTACAAGTAAAGTACACGGTGTGTTGTTTACTTACTTTTCTTTATCAAACATTAAATAAATAAATAAATAAATAAGCAACGTCGGGCAATCTGACGTGAATTTGAGCCCGTTGGCCCTACCCTGCTCAAGAATCCTCTTGGTGCAGGGTGGGGTTTACTGCCTACCTTGCGGTGGGTGGGCTCTTGGCTTCCTACCTACCTAGCTAGTTTTTTTTGGGTCAAGTAGAGAGAAGATTTCACAACGGGAATCGAACCGCCAACCACTCCATTCGGAAATGGGTACCTCTCCACTATCACCCGGTAGTTTAGGGTCATCTCGGACCTTATCGAACACTAGATAGATA
The DNA here is from genome assembly GCA_964035585.1 of Polytrichum formosum. NCBI lineage: Eukaryota > Viridiplantae > Streptophyta > Polytrichopsida > Polytrichales > Polytrichaceae > Polytrichum > Polytrichum formosum. Next base: position 10,789,567 of record OZ037935.1, on the reverse strand, counting down.
GATAGATAGATAGATAGATAGATAGATAGATAGAAACTCCGGTCCCTTTTTAGCAAGGGGCCGGCGTGAATAAAGTGTCCGTTCATAATGCCAATGACCCGATGCCCACCGGACAAGGGGACATTGGGACAATACTACTCTCCCCTTTCGAGGATGGACACTATAGTGACTATACTAGTTCCTAGCTAGCCACAAGTGCCTTGAAGATACCGGACATGGTATCCCCCCAAAGGATACCATTTTAACCTCGGTGAGGTATTCATGGTATCCCCCCAAAGGGCTTTGAGGTACCCATACAACAAGGTCCAAGGACCCCCCACCATAGTTGGGTGGACTAAGGTGGTGAGCACCACGCCGGCATGGGGAATAGAACCCACAACCTCCTCATTGGGGGCCATGAGCCCTAACCACCAAGCCAAGGCCCGTGGTGCCTTATCGAACACTATATTAGATTGGTGTGTGGTTCAATGAAAATCAAAGAACAAACTCTGTAAAGAAACATATTTTAAAGAGATTGAACTACATCTTCGAATTTTATGAACTCTTCCACACTCAATATAATGAACACATGTGGGAGGACCTATGCATTCAATTAAAGAATCAATAAACATGCACATCCAATAATCATATCTAAATTAGGGTAGGTCCAATTTCCTTTCTTTCTTTTTGTTGTTGCTTCATTGCATGTTTGCTTATGCAACACAAGTTTTGTTGTCTAGATCTAATTGGTAGAAGTTGGAGAACATGACAACAAACCCAATACCACCCACATACCTTAGTCACTTGAGAGAAAAAATGAGAGTCCATGAGAGGAAGTGCAAAGGTGATGTTGGTCCACTTTCTCAAAATAGAGGTTGCATGCATTAAAGGAGTCGAACTTATCCATATTGGAAACTTAGGTGGCGAGCTACAACATGCATTAAACTTTCTTCAAAAACATGCACAATATCATATAACTTACCCAATCAAACTAAGGGCCAGTTTAGACTACAGTGAAGAAATGCACCTATCAGTCAAGAATTTCAACCCAAGACAAGGCCGTTGGTATGACGGACAAGATGGGGGGGGGGGAAAAAAACTAAAGTTGGAGTTCTCTGGAGGCCAAGTTTTTTGTCCAAGGGTTTGAGGTTGCACAAGAAACTTGACCTTCAGAGAACTCCCCTAGCACAAAGGGTTGCCATGTTGTCATCCATGTAACTTTTTTCATCTATGCTTGAAGTTCTCCACCGGAGAAGACTTGGTTGTAGTGTAAACCCTAGCCATTGAAGAACCCATTTCGTAGCCAATCATATTGCTCCATTTCCCTAAAATTGTTGACCGGTGCACTTTTTCACCATAGTCTAAATTGGCCCTAAGTTAGAGGTGATGAAATGCACCATGCATCTAATCGTCGAAGTTCGTACATTACATGCCTTTGGAAGCAAATACATACGTTGTATTTTGATCATCAATATCTGGTATGAGTATATATTTATCTTATCCTTGACATAAGACTTAATGTATATAATAAGGTTTCAAACACATAAATAAATGAAGTATGATTTATGAACTTGGTGAAACCTGTATAAAGCATATGTTTATGGTCATGTATTGAGACCCCATGTCCTTTAAGGGTTAATAGGTGAATGTAGAACATGATTGACAATGAATGACTTACATGTGGTCCAAGTTTACATCTCAATTCAACAAAAATCTCCACCCTTCCAACCCAAATTCACATGAAGAAACTTTTAGCTTCACACACCTTATCATTTCGGTGAAAACATCAATTCTTATTATGGTTTCAAAAAATATGGATCAAAATCTCAACAAAGTATAAATCAAATATAAGAAGCATAATTTGAATTTAGGAATATTTCATTTGGTGGTTTAGGCTTTTGTTTGTAGTGTTTGTACATATGTTGAGGATTGCACTTGCCATCGTAGTGTTTTTAAGAACAAGTGTTATATGTTGAGCTAGGTGGTTTAGTCTACTGTTGGATTGGTTTCAAAAACATCAATTCTCTCTAGGTAGGTCGAGAATGACTATACTCCTACGGTGCTCTAACTTATGATGTGGTTATCTTTAGTGCCCTCAGCCAAAATAGTCGATTTGACCTTATCTTTAGTGGAAGCGATCTTCTCTACCTATCACACAATTCTCTTATCACTAAGAAAAACAACTCAACAATGTTGCTACAAAATAGCTATGGTATTTCCAAATACAAACTTTCCACCCTATCTATAGCTACTAAATATTAAAATTCCCTTTAACAACATGTGCCTATAAGATTAGGTAACTCCCACCAAGATAATATGTAACTACAATAGTAGTTGCATGCAAGGGGTTGTGATTGGGAATTTAAACAGTGACTACCTAATTTAAAGAAATTAAGTGTACAATTTAAACATATGAACATTCATTATATATATATATAGAGTTGTGATTTAAAGCTTGTTCCATTTGGAGCAAGCATGAAAAAGAGCCTATTTGCATGCATGCTTATGCCCCCTTTTGGGGGTGGCTATGTGCTAGGTAATCGAATAAACAATGTGTTTGTGACCAATCAAGACATCTATTATTTACTTGGTTCAATCATATGCTTCTAAAAACCATCACATATTTTACTCTAAAAGTTCAAGACATCATAGACTTCTCTTTATGACCTATATTCAAACATACACATGGTGCATCTTATCACCGTTGTCAAATATGATTGTATTTTCACCCCCCTCTTTGTAGTAATTTGGCGTTAATAACAATTCAAGTCTCATAGACCTAGTAAATTTTGCTTTTATGATTGTTTGGTACTCGTACAATCTATGATGTAGAGCATAGAAAGGATGCATAAAACCTCATGCCCTTTTGACTAACTCACATGCCGTTGGTTGCTCACATGAAATCCACATGAAGCATGATGTTGACGTACATGATCGATCATTTATAACATTGCTAAGCCCCATGTTCCCTCGCCTTTCCAAATAAAAGAGAAATCGTGTTTCATGGGGACCTTGGTGCGGCACTAAGACCCATGCCGTCGTTTTATTTAGAATCTCAACATGCTTATTCCTTGCCTTGGGCCACATTATTCTAGGGTACTGCAACATGTTGATTTGAGCAATGTCGTGTGGGAGTCAAATTCCATTGAAACACCAAGATAGCGGGGTTGCCATGTCGAATGAGTTAGAATTCTCAATTACAATCTACTTATAAGTTATGGCCTTCAAGGGTGGTTGAAACCCAATGCCTTGACTCATATCCCATGGGAACTATGAGGTTAAGCCAAGCAAGGTTTAAAATAGTATTATGATGGGTGACCTTCTTAGTGCTTGATTGTCTGGTGCACCCTACCACTTAGTGCTTGATTGTTTGGTACTTAGTGTTGGAATGTCCCCTTTATAACCCCATTAGAGACTGGTTTCCATCGTTATTTAAGAATGTAGTTCTAGGGATCCTCAAGCCTTTATTTCAATGGAACCATCTAGTTGACATTAGCCTTTGTCTCATGGAGGCTATTGCACTCCGCCACTCTAAGAAATTAGCTGGTTTGAAACCATCCTTATGTACTTGTAGTCCCATTAGCCTTTTTGGCTTCCCGGACTTTAGAATCAATTTCATTTCATTTGGATTTGGTGACCATCTCATACTACACGTGTTTCACATCTTAAGAGAAGTGAGCTAGTTGGCAAAAGTAACCATTTAAGACCCATCTACCTTATGTACGTTACTTACGACCATCGTGCGACGGAAAATTATTAGGTTGCCTTACGAAGCATAAGATATTCAATGGAGGCACTCGAATGTCTTGAAACACAAAAATACTGTAAGAGAAACACACACACACACACACACTCACGAAACAAAACAACAAACTGTGCATCTGCTGCCACGTTCTTTGAGGTTTTTAGTCTACTACATTCTTTCCGATCCGCGCGGTTCGAATCAGACTTTCAAGTCGAGCGCTGTGAGTAGCACCAAATCGCCGTTTGCCGGGAGTCTCTTGAAATTGGGTAATTATTTTTGGGGATAAGTGTCTTGGGAAAGAAATTTTGGGTAATTTATCCGCACTTTGAGATTTGCGTCGTGGGTTTTTATTTTGTTTTGTCTTTCCTGAATTCTTGCCCACTTCCCGCTCCCGATCCACCCAAATCGAAGCCGCAAATCGATCCAGCCGCACAGGTGTCATCCATTTTAGTTTGTTGTTTTTTTCTTGTTTGAAATTTTTGGTTGGGTGATTGTTTCACAACTTAGATCTCTGTTTTGAGTCCTTTGGGGCTCTGGGTCTTTGGAGTTTTGGGTGCCCTAGGAGTTTTGGGATTCGCTTCAGAGAGATCTCGTCTTGGTGGGGTGTGAGCTTGGAGATGTTGGATTTGAAATTCGGGTTGTTTGAAAATTTGCCAAAGGGATTGGATCTTGTGCGTGCCTCTTAGTGGTGTGGAATGAATGTTTGTTGAATGTGGTCATTTGTTATTTGGTTCCTTGAAGGTTAAAGTGAGATTCCAACGCTGTGGGCTTCACTTTAAGATTTGTACTTTCCCGGATTCAAGGATCTGGATTACCATGGGTTTTTTAGAGAGGGATTGCAATGTGATTCCCAGGATGTGAATACCAAGCTTTGTTCAATTAAGGGCACCACAAACTAATTTACACCTTGTTTTCTGAGCTCAGCAATTGAGCAATGCTGAGTTTTTGCAAGGAATTCTTGCCCTTGCCTCTTGAATGTCAATTGGTGCGGTTATTTGGCAGATCGGTTTTTTTGTGAACTTGGAGGATAAATAGATAATGTGATCGCAAAAGAAGAGCAAGAAAAAACCTCCCCTCCAAGGTTGTCAGGCGGCGTAGAAATCTACAGCTGAAAATTCTAGTTCATCTTTGCCTTACTGTCCGGGGTTTAGGGTTCTGGGGATTCTTCTGAATTGCACGGAATTGAGCCTTCTGCCTTAACTGGAACAACTTTCACATAAATTGGGTTGAAGGATAGCGAAAAGCATGAAGCCAAAGTAATAAGAATGTTCTCTTGAATAAACTAAACTTCTGGATGTGGGGTTTTTAAAACTATTTCACGTCTTTGTCTTATCTCCTGATTTCCTTGTGTCCAAATGCAGGTCTTAGGGTTATACACATGCTATACAACAAGTTGCAATTTGTTTTCTATTTCTTTGTAGTTTTTGATTGCTTCTGTCCTATTGATTACTTTGAATTGAGTGTGTAACTCCTAAAGCTTTGGATTACCTATCTCTCTTTGATTCTTATTTTCTGCTTTACTAGTGACCTTTAATCTGTAAGCGTTGATGTCTGAACATTAATACTTACAAGGACATGATTTGCGTCAAGGGGCCCATAATACATCAGTTTGTCATCTGTAGAGTTAAATTATTATTATTAGTTTTATTCCCTCCTTTGACGACCTTATTCTTGCTGACATGATTATTTTGATGTTTTATTTTTGCTACCTATCCAGGACTACTTCTTGAGTGCAAGAAATGGATACAGGTGCAAAGATCTTTGTTGCGGGGCACCGGGGCCTTGTTGGAGCTGCAATCATTCGAGCCCTCAACAAACAGGGCTACAACAACCTGGTTCTAAAAACTCACAAAGAGCTCGACCTAACCCGGCAAGCAGACGTTGAAGATTTCTTCCACTCTGAGAAGCCTGATTATGTGATTCTAGCTGCTGCAAAAGTGGGTGGAATTCATGCCAACAGCACCTACCCTGCAGAATTTATTGCAGTAAACTTGCAAATTCAAACCAACGTGATCGATGCCGCTTACCGTGCAGGGGTGAAGAAGCTTCTGTTTTTGGGCTCTTCATGTATTTATCCGAAGCATGCTCAGGTGCCCATTGTTGAGGATTCCCTTTTGACAGGGCCTCTGGAGCCCACAAATGAATGGTACGCAGTGGCGAAAATTGCAGGGATCAAAATGTGCCAGGTTTGTGTTTTCTTTGATCTTTTTTCCTTCTCAAAGATGATGCTGCAGGTGCTCATTATTCCTGAATAACATAACGTTTTAATATACAAGATTAACATGAAATTGCTCTAAATCTTGTAGGTCTGTGCTTGGAGAGAAGTGCTATTGTTAGGTCTTGAGTTTCTATGAATATGCCTTTTTAGCAGCTCTGGGTATGGCAAACGTGCCTAATTTGGTTACTTTTCTTGATTGGATACCAATATATGAGTGGTATGTGGTTAGGTGTAGATCTAAGAATGGACACCAGAAAGACATGTATTTAAAAGAGATTGGACTACATACTCAAATTTTGTAGCATTCTAGGCTCAGAATTCAACATAATTGGGGAGGGGGGGCTTACCTGGTCGTTTTTGTGGCTCTGGCATTTTTGACTTCGAAAAATCTCATATGACATCCGCAGACCCAAGAAATATTTCAACTCTGAAATCCAAGCTGAGAATATGGCAAACAACAAAACTTAACCATTTAAGACACATATACCTATTACTTACGTAGACACAATGGTCTGCTGGAACTGAAAAAGGTTCTGTCTTTTACTTATCAAATTTGATGAGAAGAGCGAAGTTGGCAGACACAAATATGAACAACACTCACAAAAGAACCCCTAATTCTAGAGGCACTGTCTGGTAAACAATACCTGCGTCCTTCTCCCATGTTCTCTTGTTTCTGACTTCCCATTTTGTTGCTCTCAACTCCACTGGTATACTGGCGAAAGAAATTTTGATATTGTAGACTTTCTTGTAGTTCTTGTCCATCTGGTATTGTCATTTTTGGGTGCCAAAAAGCAGCAGCTATTAGAGTTATCCTTTAATTCAACTAGTCTTTTGGTCGGGGATTGGTTATTTTGCATGCAACACCTTCCATGTTTGGTATGTTTTTGGTGCATGCTTGTTGGCAGTGTGAAGGTTTGAATGAACATTCTATATCAGGTATTGAGGTCAAACTCATTTTGGCATGCCAAGAGGTGCTAAAGATGACCTTCGATGAACCGAAATAGGTTGCTCTTCATTCACAGTCAAACACTACCTCCCAACATGCACCACAAGTAGAAAGAAATTTTTGATTTGTAACTCAACAACCAATGGAAGATCAGAGGGGACCAACTCAAGATGAAAACTCCCATCGAATCAAAGGATAACTTTATTGTCTAGAATGTATATTTATATTCATACACAAATACGAATATACATTGTTATTCATATTTGTGTATGCCAATGTCACTCTTGTCATCAAATTTGATCAGGAAAAAGACACTCTCTGGTGCTTGTACATCTGGAATTGTCATTTTTTTTCCTGTGCCAAAATGTTGCAGCTATTATTTACTACACATTAGAGTTATCCTCTAACTCAACATGACTTTTGAGAGGAAGTTGGTTGTTTCACATACAACACCTTCCATGTTCAGTAAGTTTTCAGTGTGTGCTAGAGGTAGTTTGGAAGTTTGAAGGAAGATATTGGATTTCAGCTCAATAAGGGTCGAACCCATTTTGGCATCCCATGAGGTGCTGAAATGAGTTTGGCCCTTGAATGAAGTGAAATAGGTCGGTCTTCATTCAAATTCAAACACTACCTCCGAGCAAGCACCATAAGTGGAAAGAAATTATTGATATTGCATACATGACAACCAATGGGAAACCATGGTTGACCAACTCCCAACAAAAAGCCCCATGGACTTGGAAGGATAACTCTATTGCCTCTAGAATTTTTTAGAAGTGCATTTCTAACTGCCGTTCATAGTTCTGAATGCCTACTTCACTCTTGTCATCATTCAGATTTGATCAGTGAAACAAAAGACTCTTTTTTTTAAGTGGCTATCTGAAAATTGATTTTTGAACATAAAAATACAGGCATACAGAATGCAATACAAGTTTGACGCCATCTCTGGAATGCCGACAAATCTGTATGGTCCTCATGACAACTTCCACCCTGAAAACTCGCACGTGCTCCCTGCGTTGATTCGACGGTTCCACGAAGCGAAAGTGAACGGATCGAAAGAGGTGGTTGTGTGGGGATCAGGGTCGCCGCTTCGGGAGTTTCTGCACGTTGACGACTTAGCTGAGGCAGCTGTATTCCTCATCCAAAACTACTCGGGACATGAACACGTGAACATGGGGAGTGGGTCCGAGGTCACGATCAAGGAGCTCGCCGAGATGGTGAAGGAAGTTGTTGGATTTGAAGGGCAATTGACATGGGATTCATCAAAACCCGATGGAACCCCACGGAAGCTCCTTGACAGCTCGAGCCTCGCAAAGTTGGGATGGAAGGCACAAATTCCGCTCAAAGAAGGCCTCGTGGAGACGTACAAATGGTATTGTGAGAACTACAATGTATAGGTTTTACTACCATATTGTATGTAGGCATTCATTAATTATTAGTGCACCGGTTGCGACTTGCTACCTCTCGGGAATGTTAAAAAACTTTTACGTATATGTAGTGAGGAATGGCTTGATAACTAGTGCAAAAATATTTCCAGGACAATAACGGAACCATTTATTCATGCTGCAATGCTTTCAATGGGTGTTTGTGTCTACTGCCATCCGTGGTGGACCCTAAAAGAAAATTACCTTTCTCATCATAAATGCGAAGGGTTGGCTTAATGATTGATGTTTATTTGGTGCAAGCTGGCTCTTTTCCCTTTTCAAAAGTATGTGTATGTTCACATGAAATCATCTGGACATAATTTCTGTCTTACACAACAACCTGGATTCCAACGATTATTATCTCTTGTAGATAAAATTCTTGGATCCAAGTGGACATGTCTTGGTCAAACACCAGCCTTTTGGGTGCAAAATGGTTCAATGCCCTTCTGAAGAGAATACTTTTAGTATTACTCACTTCTAGTAGGTTTGGTTGGGATACCCAGGAAGTCAATGCTCAACACCAGCTCGAAACTAACTACTTTAGGCACACCTATAGAATCACTTGTGAAGATTGCATATATGCTCTTCAAAGACTCGTCACAAATTAAGGTTTAGTCACCTTAATATCATTCTTAGGCCATGGGATTTGTTAAGATTTTCTAAAACAATGGTCTTTTTAACCTGGCTTTATTGCACATCATAAGAGGCTAAACCTCTTGGAAGTAACTGAAATAAACTTGTCTATCTTACAAATGCATTTGTATTTATATGTCTTTATTGTTGTATCTCCATATGCATGTGTATTCTTTGGACTGTACCTACAATGGGCACTTCCAACTTTACAAACAATTGGTGGTAGTTGGATTAAATTGAGAATTACCTAATCTAATTAGCAATTGTCCATCATAGATTGTCATGTCATGTTTCAAAATTGGGGTTGAGATGCAAAAGTGAAAATTCTCTTTCTCTTAAACAATCACATAGACCCTCCTAATCGAGTTAGTTATTGAACCTATAATGGTGTCTACATTTTGAGCACACAATCCAATCTCATTGTAACACATGTCCTTATAACTACACTTAACTAGATACAAGCCTTGGCAATGCCATTAACCACTTAACTATAGGCATCCAAAGAATAGTGACCACATAAGGCCCACATACCCTATGTAAAATGAGTATGAAATTTCTTTTTTGGAGACAAAAGGCCAAAAAGAACAGTGCTAGAAAAGCAATAAAAATTTGAGTCTTACAACAGGATCTTAAAACCATCAAATTCAATACATTCTGTGCAGTCTCTTTGATTCAGTACTGGTGGAAAGTGGTACTTCTAAATGTAGATACAGTGGAAAATCTGTACATTCTTTTCAGAACATTTCTATTTATATTGTATTTCCAAATTGATTTCTCACTTGATGCATCATGTAGCACTCCTTGTACAGTTTATTGGATGCCAGTAAGATAATTCCTGCACACAGAAATGATTCGAGAATTTCAAATTCTATTGTTCGAACCAGCAATACAAAGATACTTTGAAACAAATAAAACTAGGTGTGTATGCCTCAATGTGTACAATACAAATACAAATACAATATTATACACCAATTCAATCCCTTGCAATCTTCAATTGGGGAAGATAATAAAATACAAAAAGAAACTGACTTGAGTATATCAAACCTCTCTGTATCGTTTGAGGGATCTCCATTAGTGTATATTAGAGTGGCAAATGACACAAATTTGCACGCTATAATTTTGTGAGCAAAAGAAAAAAGAGGATGTTGTCATGGAGTCCATCATGGCTTAGTACAAAGGCTTCACGAGAATTCTATAGTGATTTTGAGCACTTGCCCCAACAAAATTTGATTCTCAAGTAGAAGAGCATGTACATTACAAAACAGCAAGTGCTCACCAGCTTCAAGAAATAGCTGAACCACTGCAAGGTATTTTTCCACTTGAAATATGGTAAATTGCTGGCTAATGGGTGCTGATGTGCTTCAAGACCTGATACACTCACCTTTTGCTGCAAAAGTAGTTGACTACTTTTAGTAGAGAACGAGGGGGACTGATATAGAAGTAAATGACTTGGTGTTGTTTACTCACTAGTAAACAATATTTTGATAAAATGAATAATTTAAAGTTCAGGTTTTAGGAAGGATGCCTCTTTTTAAATTGGTGCAGACATAAATGTGGTGACATCTTCATAGTGTGGTGTCTATATTTTGAGCATATAAGGTAAGCGGGCCTAATTTAGTTGTTCATTTTCAACGGACACCTATATTTGAATTATGATGTGTGAGTAGGTGTGGATCTAAGGATGGACACCAAAAAGACATGTGATTAAAAGATTTTGAACTATGTGCTCAAAATTTGTCAACTATTGTACGCTCAATAAAGAACATAAGTGGGGGGACGTATATGACCATTTAATGAGGAAGAGAATGTTCACTTTCATAATAAATAAGATAAAAGCATATGAGCTCCAAATATTATGCGAAAAACAACTACAAACACAATTTGGATTTGCTAATCATCTTGCACCAATTGCGTGTTTCATATCCCACGAGAAGTGGTCCAAAGCTAAAAGTGTCCATTTAAGGCCTGCTTACCTTATTCCAGAAAGTCAACGTGAGAAGATAATGAGAAGTATAGACCTGAAGTGCAGTGCTTGGGCAGAACAGCTATGACAGGTTGGAATGAGCTCGAAATTGGTATTATGGACACAACACGTAAGTGCTGCCCATAACCCCCCTTGGGAGGCCGCAAGATCATTGACATCATCTCACCTTCCAACACCTTGCTTGCCATCTCAGCTGCAAAAAAAAAAGTATTCCATAAGCTGGAAAATTTGAATCCCTAAACCCGAACACTCTTAGAAGAGCTCAGATAAATGTATGCAACTACTAGTGCTCTTGAGGCAATAGAGTTATCATTCAACTCAATGGGACTTTACATTGAGAGTTGGTTCCTTATGATTTTCCATTGGTTGTTTGGTATACAAAATCCATAATTTCTTTCCAATTGTGGTGTATGCTTGGAGGTAGTATGTGAATTTGAAAGAACCTATTTTGGTTTATTGAAGGCCAAACTCAATTTAGCGCCTCTTGGCATGTCAAAATGGGTTTGACCCTCAATGTACCTGTATGGAATGTTCTTCATTGAAACCTCCACACTATCTCCAAGCATGCCCCAATAACATACTAAACATGGAAGGTGTAGTATCCAAAACAACCAACACCTGACCAAAAGTCATGTTGAGTTAGAGGATGACCCTTATAATGTGCCATGCTTCCAATCACGCTTATGTGATGTACCTGCCAAAGGAGTCTGTGAGGCAAATTGGAGAAACTCATCAGCTGAACATCCAAAAAGTAATCTGGCCGCGCGATCAAAAACCACTACCACAATAGCACAATTCTCAGTTGCAATAGAAACCTGTCCACACAAACCTCCCATTATGTATGTTAGTATACAACTCTAAAGAATTTGGACACTTGTTGACATATATTTGAAGATTATAAAATCATAATACTGACACCATGACATATAGGCCTCAACTTGGCATTGCTAGGAGTCTCACTAAAATATTGCAGGGAAGTTATCTTATCCTTACCTCAATGTGACTTTTCATCGGGAGTTGGTCTCTTACGATTTCCAATTGGTTATTCTACATACAATATTATTAATTCTTTCACGTGTGGTGCCTGCTTGGAGGTAGTGTTTGTATTGGAATGAAGAGAAACCAAACTCATTCTAGCACCTCTTGGCATGCCAAATAGAGTTTCACCCTCTACGAACCAATATAGTATCTTCTTTGTTCAAACCGATATTGGTCTAGTTTATAGGTAAATGTGTGGTACCAATAATCAACATCAACAATGGTATCAAAGAACCTACCTGTGGGTATCAAAATTGTAATGCCAAGTCAAATATTGATATTTGGTGGCTATCTCAAGTGGGAGAATCTTTGTATACCTGAGTTATTATTTAAGTTGATACCATTCTAAACCATATTGATACTAGGGCAATTTTGCCTAGATAGGAAGGTTCTTGCATGATATATAGACTCAAATGATATCAAAACCAAATATATTGTCAAATATCCATACCCGAATGGTATAAAAAAAAATGATACTAGACCAACGCTGGTTCAAACCTCCACACTATCTCCAAGAATCCACCAAGAAGGTCTTAAATGCAAAACAACCAACTCCCGACCAAAAGTCATGTTGAGTTAGAGGATAACTCTGGTGTTGTGGGGTTTAGTGTACAAAACAGGAACCACATCCTACATGTTGTTTATTGTACTTCCAAGTGTAAGGTTATGAAGCTTTTTCGTCGCAAGGATGGATTCCTCAAGTAAGGCATAATGACTGTTTGATTAACCTAACAAATGTGGGTTGATTGACATTTACCATCAGTCAATGAAGAATTGGGTACTCAAACTACTTACCAGTAATTTGTACAAGTGTTTTGTTGTTGGTGCATTTGGATTTCGTGGCCTCCTCCTACAAAATTCACAGGGATGCACGTTGGGGCCATAGCTGGTGCTTTCCTCGGACAACACACGCTCGCAGGAACCACAGACTTTGTAACTGCCAGGACAATAACAAATGTTTAGATTCCAACTTGCAATCTGGAGTGATGGAAAATTTGCTTGCAAAACATTCGGGATGGAGGAAACTGAAAAACCTCATTCATGACAGGTTTCAAAAATGAGAGGGTCAGGGAAAAGTATGAAAACCAGATGGAAATGGGATCGATGGCAACAATGCTGCACAGGGGTATTTGGATGTCTGCCATAGCTGCCGCTACGGAGACACAAAAACAAGTGGGCTATGTCACCTTATGATGCCTGGAAAGAAAATAACCCACAAAACTCAGAAGATGCACTCTGCAATAAGATTTTTGACATGCATTAATTGAGAAGATGAAAGATATAGGCTATAGGGCGCTTTGGAGACAACCAAAAGATGCTTTACACTCACTGCAAGGCCAGTCATATCATTCTTTAAAACAGAGAACCACTGAAGTTGCACGAGTTACATTTTCTTTGATGTGATCTAGTGCGATTGAGCGGTTGAAAAGTCTCCAGCTCAAATTTTATCCATCCTTTCCCTTTATCCGGGTTTAGGGGTTTGGGGTTTTTCTTTCGAGTTGCACCAAATTCAGCCTTTCTACCTCAACTAAAACATCCTCACATAACAATGCTGGACTGAGGAGCTTGAAAAACTTCCCATAAACCTCCTCACCCACACACATATGCTATTCCCCAATGAAAAAACTGTCCAGATGACGAAATGGCAGACTCATCAGCAAGACACTCGTGAATTAAGACAGATTTAGGGTTTTGAGGTTTTGGGGTTTTCTTCCGAATGGCACCGATAAGACTTCCTATCTCAACTGAAGCATCCTTCACATGGGTAATGCTGAACAGAGGAGCTTGAAAAACTGCCTAAAAATGTCGCAAACACCTAAGTTAAGATAGTCCTCATTGAAAATGTTTGAAGTGGCAGAAAGAATGACATCATCAGCATTGAAGACACTCCGACTGATGAATCATTGACTGTTTAAGTTAAGTTATGTCTCAAGAATGAACAGACAATGTTAGGAATAGGTGATGAGTGGATGAATTTAAGCAGGATGGATGGTAATGGCTTTATAACCCACAAACTTACAGGAGCAAATGGATGAGGAAAAGAGAACAGGAGTGGATGAGAAAATGAAGAGTCACAAAATAAGAGGGGGCCAAAGGGAAGACGGAGCTTCAAAGAAACGACGATGGCGCCAATGACTAAGGGGTGCAGCACTCCATCCCCATCGCCATCGCTTGCCAAGGATTTGAGCCAATTCTCTGCCACATCCTCCCCTGCCTTTAGGCGCCTACAAAATTTCAAGTCAAGGAACCAACAAAAAACCTCATTAAAACCTCTTCAAAAGTTGCTGCAGACAATGTCACTCCAGACTTCGCCCTCCGGGAACCATTTCACCATTGGCGTCAATCCTGGCGCTCATCCTGATCATTTGGTCATCCTCGTCAATGGCATCATTGGCAGGTCAGAGAGAGAGAGAGAGAGATTCACATCTCATTTTATGACATTCATCATCTTTTCTTTCTTCTCGGTGAATCTTTTTGAGGTGAATTGCAACAAAATCTATGTCATAGGTGTGTCCCTCTCTAATAGTCCCCACATACCTCTTGGGTTGTATTATATTTTTAGAGAATGTGTTTCCATGACATCTATGTTGGCATTACTCGAATTTTATCAACAGCAACCAGCAAAGTACATTCTAATGTTTGATTCTATTGCTTCAAAATGTCGTTCCGAGATCCAAGCCATCATAGGTTAAAAGACCCTTCCCTATCTTCATTGATGCTTTTTCTAAGTTTTCTTTCACCCCCGCTTTTGATTTCCATGAGTTTGATTTCTTGTTTCCAAATTGCTTCATGGTGCAATGACATGAAATTTGAAAGGTATATAATAGGACTTTGTGCATTCTCCACACTTCACATTCATTGATTACGAGTTGATTGGCCTACTGAAACCTAGAAATTTCTAAGACCTTCACGGTATCCTGAGAAGGTTGATTGATGCTGTTTTTTCATATTTCCATGCGCGGAGTCTCCTGGAAGAGTATCTTATAAAAGATTATTTTTATTTTTATTTTTTTGGTTTGCTGGCAAGGGATGTTAGGTTTCTGTATTAATCAAGTAACTTGTACTTGTGATGACACAGTGCTGACAATTGGAGGTTTGCAGCCGAGCAGTTCAAGCTGAAGCTTGCAGACAGTGTTGTGATTCACTGTTTGTAACAATCATCCTTCTATCATTCACTCCAAATGGCAGTCCTACTTGGTGCATTTTCTTTCAGAAATTTATTGGGGGGGGGGGGAGAATGAATTTAATAGATTTCTTGGGCGTGTTTCTTCGTTCGTAAATGGATTTTTTTTGATGGTGAAAGACCCATTGGTAGATCTCTATTTCTTTTTACAAACTGTGAGAGCTGCCAAATTGCTGGATTATGACATTAGATTTTGGGATATCTACTGCAGGTAGTGCAACCAACTCTGCTTTGAAGACCTTCCATGGAGTTGATGTTATGGGGCACCGGCTTGCGGAAGAGGTTGGCCTCACCATTTCTCAGTCCTGAAAGAGATTTTAATTTTAATTTCATTTATTTTCTAATGCCTGTGGTAAAGAGAGCAAGATGGCAGTTCACCTTGACTGTGTCCCTTCAAGAAAGAGCCACTTGTGAAATCTGCAGTTACTCGTTTGTCCATCCGGTTAACACCACATTCCATCAAATCTGGAGTATTGACTTTGTGCTGACAAAATCCAAATATTTCCATAGATGTCTTTAAAGCTTGAGTGTGGTCTCTTCATTTTCAATACCCTCCATGTCTGCTGCTGTGAGATGTATGTAAATACTTCCTTAATTTAGAGTGTCTATTTGTTTTTCCAACATTTGGAGTTCTCAGCTGAAGCCTTTCCTAGGGCTTTCTTCTACTCGCTGAACAGGTTGATGCGAGACTCAATTTATTAGCTCTGTCCATAGGGAAGAAACTATGTATCTTTGTATGAATTTTTATAGATTGTGCAACTTACAGTGAATTGCATGTGCGAAGTCTTAACATTGTGTAACTTACAGTGAATTGCATGAATTGTGTAACTTGGAGTAGGCTAAGGTAGATGGGCCTTATTTGGCTACTTTTTGTCGTTTGCTACCTTATACTACTCGGAGGATTTGTGAGGTTGAAATTCTGTGCGTCCACATAGTATCTGAAGAAACCAAGATCAATCCTGGAAAGTTTTGGAGCTAATATTGAATTGCGATGATTTATCAGAGTCCACGAGCCAAAAGAAGGCCACATAGGCTGAATATGTTACCTATTCAGCCTAGAATGGTTAACAAAATCTGAGCATGTAGTCCAATCACTTTTAAGCACATTTTTTTTTTCAGCAAAGCCATTACGCGATAAGCCGCTCCAGGTCTAAGGTAGACATGTGTTATTCGGATACTTTTCTCTCTACACCCACTTCTCATAGAATATGAAACACACGATTAGTGCGAGATGATTAACAAATCGAAATTGTGCCCCTAGCCATTTGCCTCATAATTCTCAGAGCTCATATGAATATCTTCTTCATTGTCAAAGTGAACATTATTGTGTTCATTAAGTGGTCATATAGGTCCCCCGATCATGTTGGCTATTGAGCCTAGAATGATCAACAATTTTGAGCATGTAGTCCTATCTCTTGTAAACATATGTTTTTTGTGTATGTTTTTACATCCACAACTAACCACATACTACGCAGATATAAGTCTCCAGATCATTGCTATGTTGGATTTAGGCACGTTTACCTTATTTATCCTAAACTTGTGTTTTGGCTGTGCAGGTTCAAGGTATTATACGAGAGACGCCGGGCGTCACGAAGATCTCATTTTTAGCCCACTCACTGGGTGGTTTGATCACTCGGTATGCCATTGGTCAGTTGTATAGACCCCCACATCAACCAAATGTGCTGGAGAGGGAAAGCGAAAACCCTGCTACACCTGAAGATGGAAGCGGTGTCCAATCCACCAATTCTGGCAGAGTTAACCCTGAAAATGCACATGAGGCTACATCCACTTCCTATGGCACTATGGCAGGCCTTGTAGCAGCCAACTTCATTACAGTGGCTACCCCTCACCTGGGTTCTCGAGGAAGTCGCCAGGTATTCCCACTATACTGATTATGATAAATAAGGCAGACACGTTTTGTTTGGTTATTTTTTTCTGTTTGCTACCTTATACTACGTGGATTCGTGACATTGAAATTTCTGTGTCTCTGCAAATGTGTCTACAGAAGCCAGGATCAATCTCAGATAGTTTTTGGAGCTAATTTTGAATTTCTTTGAATTATCAAAGTCCACTGATAATGAACTATAAGAAAGTCACATAAGTCCCCCAATTACGTTGACTGATGAGTGTAGAATGGTTAACAAATTTTGAGCATGTAGTACAATCTCTTCTAAACAAATGTATTTTTGATGTCCGTTCTTAGATCTACAAACTAGCCACCCACAACACCAATAGTGTGGCCCACAATATACACCATCACGCAAGACAATAGTGTGCAACCCTAGTTACACTTGTCATGTCCTTGTGATTCACCCACCTCCTTTCTCTAGATTACAAGCCTTTCAAATGCATGCTATTTTCAATCCAATAGAAATACTATTACCCCCCATGTTGACTTTTGATGTTAAGTATTGTGGGTTGGTAAATAGTGCCCACCAACAATATACCCCCAATGATTCTATTGTGGAAAGAAGCTCAATAGTGTGGCCCACAATATTTACCATATACAGAGTAATATGTTAGACAACAATGTATACTTTTAGGCCCCCCTCACACTAGAGAATTGAGAGCTCGAAGTAAGGAGCCTTCTCAACGGGGTGGGGGGTCTTATACATGCTTATTCCCTCAAATTTAAGCATTGATGGATCAAGGTATTCTACGTGGCTTTGAATACCTTGATGGATCCCCATGTGGAACACCTATGATAAGCCCTCAGTCATCTTTGACAACGCTCTCGGTCGTAATCCTAACATAGGTAGCTTAAAAACATTGAGAGTTCGAGTTCTCATTTGTGGGCCCCAAGCCAATGGATTTTCAGACATTCTTTGGCTTGTCACGAATCATCCTTTGACTTCGTATGGATGCTTCCTTTTTTAATACCATTCCCCTCTTGTTCAAACTATTGAAAGCTTGAAAATTGATCAAGCTCTTATTAGTTTGAGCTTTGGATGAAAGCTTGTCAACTCCAAGCATCAAACTCCCCAACATTGCAAGTTTGAGCTCTCAACTCGAGCTCTAATGTAAAGGGGGCCTAATACTTAGTAAGGAACCTGACATGATTCTCTAAATTATTAATCTCTTAAATACTTGGATGTTGGACACTTTGTAGAATTATTGCTGAATATTGTGCATGAATTAGACAGCCTCCCTTTCTTTTGGTATGAAAGTTCTTTACCTCTTTTATAACTGACCTATTCTCATGATAATAGCTTTGCTTGCTTATTCTGCAGTTGCCATTTTTATTTGGTTTTTCTCCATTTGAAAAAGTGGCACCTCTGATGGCCCATTGGTTTGTGGGGAAAACTGGACGACATTTGTTCCTGACGGATGGAGATGGAGGTGGAGGTGGTCTTCCTCTGCTTCGACGAATGGTAACCGACTGTGATGAAGGAAAATTTATGTGAGTTTTTCGTACATTCTGCGGCCTTTTCATAGAGCCATGAATTGTTGTTCAAACCATGGACCTGGAGCGGAGGTGCTTCCCAGGGAGGTTACTCTTTGGAAGATATGAGAACCACGTGTGGATGGAATTAAATCCAATGGAGTAAATTTTATATAACAATTAACATAAATACAAGATATTTGAATTTTGTTCAAAGAATATATTAGGTATATTTTGAGGACACTCATCAAATATATGAAATATCCCATGAATATGCATTACTCATAGGCCCCTTGAAAATACGCCTGTATTGCACGTGGTTCATTATCCTAAAGGGAGTTGCCCCTCTGAGAGGTGCTTCTAGACACACTAGACAACCAATGTGATGAAAAGCATTACTTCATGTTGAGACATGCTAATGAAATTGACATTGAAACAAGGCTATTTTTTTGGTGAAAATAATGTTTTGTTTTCACTGAATGATCCTAAGGTAATTTTTGTGGTTTGGCCTTGTAGATCAGCCTTGAAAGCTTTCCAACGAAGGACCGTATATGCGAATGTTATGTATGATCGTATCCAAACCCATCTTAGAAGATGTCATTTTTGGATGGTCTAACAACTTCTATCTTGACCCTTTTTGTAAACGAATATGGTTCGACATGTTGTCAAACTACCATATTTTTAGATAGAAAAATTCATATAGTTTCAGACCATTTCTCAAGTGCATAGTGTTGAAGTAAGGAATGCTACATTTTATTTGACATATAAATCACAGAACTCATCTAATAAGAAGTGTTGAGATTTTATGTTGAAAAATGACGTAGATTTATTGGTTTGAATGGTTGAGGCTTGATCTTTCCTGTTCAAAGATATGGTTGGATGGCGGACATCGTCTTTACGAAGAGCTTCAGAATTGCCAGAGGTATTTGACATCTACATTGATTAAGATATTTGTAGTTTAAGGTGTGAAACCTTTGAGAGTAACATTTGTTCTCCTTGGATTACAAAATTTCTAACGAAACTAGAGTCATCCTTCAAGTCTTTGGGTCAAAGTCTAGGTTAATGGGGTTAAAGGTGAGTTTGAGAGCTTATCCTTAAAGTGACCCAAGTTTTATTAAGGTTAATATTAGCATGTTAAAAGAGTGGGCCCGGGTTATAAAACTTTATTGGGATTGGTAACCAAAGTGAACCTTGCATAGGTTGAGTGGGATTTACAATGGTGAGATCCCAAAGATCATACCCTATTCTAGATGTTAATGTTCTCTTCAAAAATTTGGGATGAAAAGTGGAGTCCAAGGAATTTCACCCATGTTTCAAAATTAGGATCTGACATTGATGCTTTAACGAGCTCTCAATGGGAAATCCTTTAAAGGGACATCAACACCTTGCTCGGTCTCTCTTTTGAGGGACTTTTGCAGATAACTCTACTATAATGAGAGAAGAAACTCATATGAATGCTAGTGGTGGTAAAATGTCATGCATTTCAACTTTGAAGATGGAGTGATCTGGTCGTACAGGTGTAATTGTCATCTCCTAGAGTAAAGATTCTCAGCAGAGCAGTCAAATGTGTATCCTAATTCCACATACATGTGGTAAGTACAGATCATTCATATGTAATTATACAAGTAAAGGTCATTTGTGAAACTATTGTTCAACTAAGAAGTTGCCATTTTTGTCACGACAATGAAATTTTTTATTCATTTGATAGGGAACTTGATTGAACAGATTGGGCATGAACCAGTTGACCCACGTTATCCTCACATCGTGCGGGATGAAGAACTCCCTCCATGCTTACATTCACTGCCTGTTGCAATCCCTGAACTTCCTCATGTTTGCAGAAGTAACAACTTCAACGCCTTCGAAGGTTAGCTTTTCCCTTGCAGATAGCTAGTGTGGCCTTATTGTGGGCACTTCCAACTCCATAGCCAATTTTGGCCATTGGATTGACTTGAAAATTGTCTCATATGGCTAGCAAATGCGACGAATCACACAGGTTTTCATTTCAGGTTTCAAATTTAAAAGAGGTCAAAGTGAAAGTTCTCATTCTCTTTAATTAGTCACATAAACTCTCCAAATTGTGTTGATAATTCAATCTAGAATGGTTAATATATGAGCACATAATCCAATTTTATTGTAACACGTGTTGATTTGGTGTCCATTCTTAAGGACAAGCCTTACCATATACCACTAACATATAGGTGTGCAATTAAGAACAATGACCACATAAGGCCCACATTCCTTAAGAGTTTCTTTCTCCACCGTCCAACAAGGGGATAAAAACAAATACAACAAAACCAACTAAAAACTACCACATTGCCTCGAGACATGTGCAGAAGAGATGGTGGCTGGACTTCAACAAGTTTCTTGGCGACGGGTTGATGTCAGTTTTTTTGGAACTGCTTCTCGTTTCATGGCACATAATGCCATCCAGGTACAATTTTCAGGGAACCCACTGTGCATCCAACTTATTCTGAATAACAACACAAGATAAATACAACTTTGATCAATCCATCTTCAAATCATTCTTGTAGGAAGCTGGATCTGACTGACTTGATAAAAAATTTAAAAAAACAAAGAAACTGGTAGAAATTTCACATTAAATAAATTGCTGCTTTTCCAATGCAGGTTAAATCACCTGCTTTACATAAGGAAGGAGCTGACGTCATACAGCACATTCTTGATAAACACTTTTAGTTATCAAGTAATGATTCAATCAGCAGCAATTTAAGCGGTAAGTTACTGCAAAGTAGTTGTCCTGTTAGACAAGACAACTTCATAATTTATTTTTAAAACGCAGCAGCTGAAACATGCAAATGTGCAAATAGACTGAATGTAAAAATGAAGATAGGAGTAGACTTTAGGCCTTGCTATTTCTCCTGTCCAATCTAAATATGATGCCCAAGCTGTACCTATCAAATCTACATTGGTGTTAGAGCACATAATCCAATCTCATTAGACCATGTGTCTTTATGGTGTCCATTTTATAACTCCAAGCCTTGCCATATACCATTTAAATATACATATCAAATTGAGAAGTGACCACATAAGACACAAACATTTTAGTATGAACAATTCAAGGATACCATGCACTCTCTAATAAAGCATCTCAACCATGTCATAAACAAATGAGTGTAGACTTCAAGATAGATAAGGTCACAAATTTTGCTAATTTGAACTATATATATGATATTGGAAGCAAGTGTGACTTTTAACTTGTGGTCCAACATTCTCACGATCATGGGGTGCTAGACCATATCATAATAGGTTATTCAAGAAGCACATTATCTTATGCAAAAGGGTGGGGATGACCAAGATGGCTAGCACAAATGGATGCCCCTATGTGAACTTTTCACATAGGGGCATGGGAACTTTTCATTTAAAAATTCAAATATGACTCACATATTATGAATTGCATTGCTTTCCGAATCCAATGAGATAACCAGCATGTAATTGGATCACTTTATGTAGCCAAACTTGCCAAATTGTCCACAGTAGAAATTGAATTCAAAAGTCTTGTAACCACTTTGTGAAGACCACAATTGCTTGCCACACCTCTCCATTGTTACTGAACTGTGCGAAGCAGGTGTCCATTTGAAAAATTGTATTCATTATGACATGTAAAATTTCTAACAATGCTGTGAATGCCTTGCTACAATTGACAAAAAATAGTCAACAGAGTTTCAGAGGTGTGCAAATAAGACAGTAACAGGATTATTAGAAGAGAAAATTACGTTGTCCTCAGTCCTCACTTATCAAATGAGCACATAACATTCCTCCCAAGTTCCAACTTCAAGAATTGTGAGAACACCACTTAAAAGAGTGCATAACATTATTCAATTGAGTTTGTACACTGGGTGAGGCCGGGATTCTATTCGGAATTATACTCTTTATTCTCCCAGCAGAGCACTGCAAGCAGTGTACCAATATTATTAAAATGGAACAGCTGATAGCAGCTGAATAATGTTCATTGTCTCGACTCCACAAAAAAGGATATACTACGCAGATGAAATAATGGCTGTACGAGATATCAATAATTAGCCATTAAAGTTTCATTCACAAATGGTAGTATTCCCAACACATTTCTGGCTGAGCATCCAATTGTCAAAAAATGATGTATATTAAGAGAACATGATACAAGAGGTAATAACTAAATGATTCCATCAAGTCTTAACCATAACTATTGGAAGGCTTAGTGAGGCAGCAACCTATGCAAAAGGATCTGCGCCTTCTTGCCCCTGTCCAAAAGCTCCCAAAAGCTTCATGTCTTCCAAAAATGCTGAATATGTGTCATCTATAGTCACAGGCTTCACCACACCTGTGGGTCGGGGTGCAGTAGGTGCAACTTGGGTAGGCACTGTTATGACAGCCTTTGGCTTCAACTTGGGTACACTTTCTCTTCTTACACGAACTGAAGCTGGTACCTGGATCCGGAAAAAACACAACCTATTATAAGTAGGTTTCATGTGCCAGAAATACACCAAGATGCAAACTATACTCACAGAGCATTCAAGAGAAACATCACCTAAGGTTAATGGTCAGGTAATGATCACATCAAACCAGCACGCACCCATTAGTAAATGGCTTCCCATGACAATTCCCAGCAAAAGTGTGTGCTTGCCCAGGTGGCATCCAACTAGATCCGAGTGCCATGCCACACATATGGGTAACCCAACCCCAAAAACACTATTCAGGTTAATACACCCTATCTCTTCTTAAAGTTCATGTGAATCATGTTCGCATATGAGGGTGTCAAGCAATAGGGTTAAGGTCTAAGGTAAGTGGGCCTTTCATGGTCATGTTTTTCTAATCAAAGTGGTGAGTGAGTAGGTGTATATATTTGAGTGGTGTGTGATTAGGTGTGGATATAAAAACGGACACCAAAAAGACATGTGTTTAGACGAGATTGGACTACATGCTCAATCATCTCCACTTAACACATATTTTGCATCCTAGGAGAAGTGGGAGCAAAGATCGAAGTGACCATCTAACACCTCCTTACCTTACTTGGTCCCACCTTGCCCTCCACATCGGCCCCCTTCTTCCATGGGAGACTATTTATTTAATCTTGTCCCCTCCCCCATTCATTTAGCTTGTTATTTGACAATTAACCAAGAGTATGAAGTGGATGTCCTGGTTAGCTAAAGGTGCACGAAAGGTCCTTAAAAAATTAGCTTGAGATGTTAAACAGGTTCAGTCTTCGTCTCCTTGACCGTGCTACCCCTAAAAGAGTTAACCCTTGTGTGCAGCGTAGCCCTAAATCAAAGAGGGAAAGGAAATTACGTACCATGGATGTAAGCTCTGGTGTATGTTGGGCCAGAGGCCTCCTCACTACGGTTGCAGCAGCAGATTTTATATACGACGGCTTTGCAAGGCTGCCTGCTTTACCAGCATCTTCAGGTGCTCCTTCAGGTGCTGCTACCCTTGCTGGAGGGGGAGGGGGAGGAGGAAGTCCAGAAGGGGGACCCTTACCAACTGGAGGAGGACCAGCAGGAGGCCGCATGACAGGGGGAGGAGGAACTGAAGGAGGTGGACCCAGTCTAACTGGAGGTGGACCAGGTGGTGGCCCTGGTGGAGGTGGCAGCATACCTGCTTGTGGTGGCATCCTAGGCGGCGGTGGAGGAGGAAGTGGTAAAGAAGGTCTTTCAGGAGGGGTTGGGGGGCCAGGAGGAACTAATCCGGGTGGAGCCACCCCTGGTGGAGGAACTTCTGATGGAGGTGGGTTTTGTGGTGGAGGTGGTGGTGGAGGACCGGTAGGTGGTCGCATAACTAGAGACGCAGGCCGTGGTGGGGGAGGACCCACGGGGGGACGCATAGGAGGAGGTGGAGGAAGCCTTTGTTGTTGAGGTGGTGCAGAAGAGTTCCTCAGATCCGTAGGCTCATCTTCATCCATTGGTTCGTTTTGATCTTCTGGAGGAGCCATAGTTGGTCGCCTAGGAGGGAGAGGGGGTGGCGGGAGTCGCCCTGGAGGCTGCAGACCACACAAACCCATACTAAAATCAGCCTTCAAGGAACATAAGGGAATGAATTTACGCTACCATGTATGTTAACATGATTACAGTTTCTTGCTGATTGCAGTAGACAATCCAAGAAGTAGAAACTGCAACAAACCCAGAGTAAACTAATCAATTACAAGGCCTGACCATAAGAAAGGTTTTCAAGAAAATATAGATTACTTACAAAAAAGAATGATGCTCCTTGCTGTGCACTCCCAGTTATATCAGGATTCTCAGGCCCAGCTGGAGAGGCCTCTTCATCCGTCCCAGGTGGTGCTTCTTCCCTTGTACCAGGTGGAGGAGGTTGTGTAGGCCGAGGAGGAGGTGGTGGTGGCATTACTGGAGCTGCATGTGTGGAAGGCCCTGCAATAAATGGAGGTGGTGGAGGAGGAGGAGGTGCTACTACACCTTGCATAGGTCGTGGAGGAGCAGGAGGTGGAGGTGGTACTGGCACAGGCAGCGGTAGTGGAATTACATTTTCACCTGCTGAGGAACTCTCTCCAGCAGAAGGCAAGGGAGGAGGAGGTGGCGGGGGAGGCAGAGGTACCACAGAGTCTGGATCCATCTCCATCTCACCGCTTGGACCTGCAGTGCCTGAAAGAGGAATGCGAGGTCCTACAGAACCAAACAAAAAATAAATCACTAACAAAACCAGAGAAGCCCCACAAAATAACTATTCAGTTCCATTGGAAGTTTACAAAATCAATAGTGGATGAGTAGGAAAAGTATAATGTTAACTCCAAATTATGCAGCAATCCAAGCAACCACTTCTAGAAAGTAGCGGAGAAGAAAAAGATCAAACAACTATCCCTGGTTCATAGTTTGTCCATTTTTATCTTAGAAATGAGAGGATAAGCAAATTCACATACCAATGGATGACTTGTACATGGGTGGTTTGCCTATAGGTGGCGCTCCACTGGGATTTAGCGCAGGATGAAAGTATACTGAATCCTGCAGCACAATAAGATGTCAACTGCCATTAGAACTGGATCCTGTGTTCTTACCAGTAACCCTATGAAGACATCCTGTAAAGGTACTAGTCTTTGGGTGTCCTACTCTGACAGTATTCAATTATACGTTAAAATTTGTGACCTTTCTCAGACCAGGTTACTTAGCATTGCAATAAAGGGTCATAACTAAATCTGATGTTTTTCTGCCATAACACTTGCCTAGGGTGGAACATCTCTTTGACGTCTGCAACTGACACTCACCCTGAGCTAAATATTGTAAGACTGGAAGACATGCTTCTCAAAGAAAGTCTTGGAAAAGAAAGGAACTCCTATGCTAGAATTATTAATTGTCTAGAAATAGAAGAACTCGGTTAAGAAGCACACCTCAGGCTTTGGATGTTTGGCCCGTTCTTCTTCTTCTGCTGTTGCTCGTCTCCGCGGTGTAGGTAAGTGACTGCAAAAAATAAGCCAAGAACATCACAAAAAGAAGAGACAATAACAAAATACAACATGTCATCATCAACTTAGGAGAGCTCAACCAGCACAGATGCATCCCAAAATTGTACTATGAGACATAAATGCCAAGTCAAATGATCAATCATGTGATCAACAAACAGCATAAAGTATAAAAAGTGCAAAATCTGAAAGAACAGAAGGAACAAGTCATTCACGTTGAAGGCATACCTAAACATGACAGGCTCCTCACCCTTTTCTCGCATTTTATCTTCATACTCCTGAAATCATTTAATTAATAATTATTAGATACAACTAATTGCATGAGAAGGACACACCCACCATCACTTAGTGTTTTTTTCTATACAAACTAGGACTTTCTGAAATCTTAGGCCCACTACACTATGTATAGCCTTGACATCCCTTCAACATTGTTGCATTACAGCAGAAACATAAAAAATTCAAGCGGACGGCAGCCAATTAACTATGAGAAAATATTCGCTTACTTTAGATTAGTATAAGAAAAGATTGGCTCACTTTGAAGAAAGTTTTAGATGACTAGCAGAACTCCCAAAATCTAACATTTAAATAAGGTTGGGTAATATGCCAGTGGCCTCCAAGTCTTTATTTCTGATGCATTGTGCACACATTTATCCTCAAAAGAAGTTTCAATCCGGTTATATTACAAGATAAGTTCAGCAACCTTTCTCTTTTTCATAACCAAATTCAACGTGTCTTCAAGCTGCCTCTTCTTGTGTCGTCTGGTTTTGTCCAATGCTCCATCAGCCTCTGCCACATCCCACAATAAGTCCATTACAAGAATGCACCCACAAAGTCAGGAGAAAATCCCTGAAACTAATAAACCTTCACTGCTGCAATAGCAACTGTGGAAGCGTCTTCAAGTGAACACTAAGACGATCTTATTTTTTGGTGTCAGGAAGCTGAGATTCAGTGTGCCGTATGTTCTGAAAGTGGAAATGGGTCTTCATTTCCTGAAGACGAACAGTGTCAGCAGACGTGACCCTGAACTTCCTCAACCTGCTGTGAGTACAGTGGAGCTCTGAAAAAACAACCTGCAAAAGGAATCTAGGCTTACAGGAAAGTCTTGTCATAGCAGATCACATATAGAACTTTTCCTTTTTTCTGATGTACACAAGATTTTGCCTGTCAAGTCCCACCTAATCAGACCAGGCTACCGCCCCTTGAATGTTGCTCAAATGGCCAATGTCACAAACTCAACCATTTCCACCATCTGCCAACAGAAAGGTTCACCCATATCCAACCATATTTCAAACTGCAAGAAGTGTACCTTACACACAAAAGACAGTTAGTGGACAAACCCTAGTTGTAAAGCATATCAAAAGCAGATGGCCAAGCGGTAAGGACATGAGCCCATGATTCTATAACTGTTGGTACGATTCCAACAAACATATCACTTTGAACGGGGGCTTGGTAAGAGAAGTGGTTATCTGAAATACTGGTAAAAACTTTTCTAATTGGTCAGACAATCACAGTGAAAACCTTCTCCAACCGAGTGACATCAGATACGGGGCACCTTCCGTTCCACAATAACCGTACACCTCGCGAAACATGTCCATCTACTTTGCCAGGAACTCAAAAAATATCTTAGATTGATGTACACACTCTCATGTCCATCATAATCTTCTTCAAATATACTGTTATTACGCCTTTAGTTGAGTGAACACCAAATGAATATCATATTAAAGTGGGGACATAGGGAAGAAAGACCACACACTCATAATCTCCAGCTTCTTGATTTGCTCCTTGATGGCATCGGGGTCCTTTTTCAGGATCCCCACTTCTCGCACCTTCTTCCTCTCTTTCTTGTTCTGAAACACACCACACAATGGAAACTTACAATGCAATCCACAAAACATAGACCCCGAGTGAATGCACTGAAATCCCAAACACGATAAATGCATAGTGACAATAACTCGGAGGATACAAAACAACTCCAAAAAGGTCTCCAAGATGAAGGGCATTCAGTAATCACATAACATCATAACATCATAATTCCATCAACATAACATATAAGAATAAGTTGCATTTGAAAATCTTACCCGTTTGAGCTCCTTCTTGCGGAGCTCCTTGCGGTACGCATCGGTGGGGTTCATAACCTTCCCACCCTTAGTGGTCTTCATGGTGCCCGATGACTCTTCTTGCCTCCCCCGCTTCTCAGCTTCAAATTGTACAGAACTATCTCATCGGCTTCATCAATTTCCAATTGCGCTCTACCATCACCGCCCACAAGTAGTAGTAGGAACCGATTGCTCAATTACAGGAAAAGGAAAAGCTGGTGGTGGTTTTTGTCCTCTGGATGGAAATTTATGTGTAAGGTGTCAAAAAGAAGCGTGGTTCAAGTGCGTTGGTGAATTTGGCAACATGATATTGCGATCAACACAAGAGGATCGGAAGAACCAAGGACAGAGAACATCGCGGAGATATCGAACAAGGAAGGGAAGAGAGAAAGAAGCGGTATTAGGGTTTGGACCATGCAAGCCAGGTGCTCATGTTGTCTCCGAAGCTATCCATCTGTTGTTCCCTTCGCGTTCCCACGTTCCCTATTGTCTCATTCATAATTTCGGATGACTGTGATCCTAGTTATTCGTTTCCTTCCTTTCTTTTCTCTCTTTTTCCCGACCTGACATAAGGGCCTGTTACACGGAAGCCGTTTGCCCATGGCTCTTGAGAATCCTTGAATTCTCATTGGTTGAGAGTGTCACGGCCCCGCTTTAGGGTAGTTTTGGACCACAACCCATAACATTTTCAGTGGATGAAAAACCTAAGGTAAATGAGGTTAATGTGGACACCTCTAGCCATGTGGAATCATCCAATTGATGAATTCGAGCATTAGAAACTTGAGCGGGTTAGCAATTACAAATTAGGACCAAAGAATTTTTTTATTTTATTTTTTTTGAGACAGAAGGCCGACAGGCCAACGCCAAAGCACAGGAGGTAGTTGGCCACTTGGCAAGTTTTCCGTCAGGTAGAGAGGAGATTTCATAGCCGGGATTCAAACCGCCAACCTCTTCCTTGAGATTTGGGTATCCCTCCACCATCATCCGGTAGTTTAGGGTCGTATCGGACCTAGGACCAAAGAATTTGAAATCGTCGAAATTGGAGTTGAAGAAGGTGTTGATCTAGGCTTTGGAATCGAATATTCTTTGCTTCCCAATATGGTGTTATTGGGGGGGGACTCTTCCATCGTTCAATGTTGTGTAAGTGGACGACATCACTAGCAAATTCTACGTGGGTCGTTTGCCAATGAAAACTACGTTTGGTGCCAATATTGATTGTGTCATGTCTCTAAAGTGGTCACGGGTAAGATAAATTGTTGCCGAATTGGCTTTTCATTATAGAATGCCCACAATACAAATTGGTCATCACCTCATAACCCCATGCCACCTCCTAAATTGCCTAGGTTACCACCTCCTAATTTGCCCACCTCACCCACAAAAATCAAGCATGATAGGGCTCAATGGGTAGCACTCCTAATTATGAAGGATGGTGGGTGTAGTTTGATTTTTGTGAAGGTGACTAACCCAAATACCATCAAGGTGGCAACTAAATCAACATGTATGACTCATTCACTAAATTAGGGCAATTACATTGCCCACTGAGTTCACCAATTGTAGGAATAATCAGCCCAAATTGTGTTTTGTGTGTTTTTCAACTATCTTTGCATATATTGAACAAGATTTTTTTATATAAGTTTTTTTTCCTAACATGTAGCTATTAAAGTTCTAAACCATCTTTGTCAATTGGTTTCTAAGAAAATGTTACCAACATTTCTCTATAAATTTTGAAGTGTTCAACATCAAATATTTATCTTTATTATATAAGCAATTATTGAAGAATGTTTACGAGGTTTTTGACTTTATATTTTCCGCCATTCTTCATGAGATGATGAAACCCAAGTTATTAACCAATCCAAACATGTTTCATTGTGTTTTGGTGATATGTAGATTTATCATCAATTTTTTGGAAGAAAAAATGCATTGATGCTTATTTTCTAGATTATAGTACATGGTTATCTTGATTCCAATTGCGTAGATGTAGTCTAAAAATCACCCTTAACAACTACCTTTTGTACATCAACTCCAACTTATGACATCAAGCCATGGTTTGTAGCACACTTTGTATCATGTACACCCCCTTATCTTGCAGGGGTCAAATTTTTAATCGAACAGTTGTGTTTGAGTGGTGCAAGATAACCTTCACACCAGGTCCTAGGAAAAGAAACACCTTGGACTTTCATTGACTCACAAGTTGGTTCTTAAAACAAAGACGTCGCGATCATATAGTTACGGAAAATTTCCATGTGTTTGTTGTTATGGCAAAGCGAACCAAACTTTCTTGATATCGACGAAGCTTTGGATGGTATCTCCAGGCAACTTGTTGGTTAAGCACTTCCATGTAGAGTAGGAGGTCCGACATATGTGAGTGTGAATGTGTCTTGTTATAAAACATGCAAGTTGGAATGTGTTCCTCATTGCAATTGCTCATTTTGATTGTTAGATGAGTGGATTTGATTGGAATGATGTAGAGATTGCATTGAATTTCCACATGAGATGCAAGGCATGTTTTTACATTTAGTTATAGTAACCACATGGTGCTCATTGGCATAACTAGATTCCTACTTCATGACACAACTTGGATAGAATGTGACATTTGGCCATAAATTCCTAAAACTGTATGTTATTTCATCCATTTTAGAAGGATTTTCTTCACAAATAATTTTATTTCGACAATACCTTTTTTTTGAGTTTTGGGATTGCCACTCAGCACAATCTTGCCAGTCTAACATGTACTGATGGGATGTGTGTGGATCTCAACGAAAGATTAAGTAACAACATGTGGGAAATTCCCAAAAAATGTTATCTACCTAAACTCAAACTACAAATTTGACCTTTAGTTTGAGATCTTGGATTACACAAACTTCCATTCAACTTTAGTGATCATTGAAATTGCAAGCCTAAATATGGGAGATATGAAAGGCAACCAAAAATGACAAGAAAGGCATAAGTTTTAGGTATGGTTCAAATATTTTGAATTGTATGGCATTTGATTCCATTTTGACAGGCTAAATCCAACAAGCTAATCGACATATGAAAATGATCACTTTGAGTACTCAAACTCACCAAAGTGTTCGGAATAGGTGCATTTACTTCATATTTGATTTGATATGGGTCACCAAATACATTGTCAACCCAAGAAAAATCAACATTGTATTGATTATTGGTGGTCAAGTTGTTTTTCAAGTAACACATTTTCCTAGTGATGTTTAACATCATGGGCCACATTTCTTACAAAGGAAGTAGATCAATGTGGGTCTATATATATATAATGACAAGTCATATAGACAATGTGGCAAGTTGACACCAACACGAGCGGTTTCAAACATGTGTAACAAGACAACACGTCAATTTAAGAAGTTAGATTATTAATGCGACCCTTGATAATACATTGCATATTGTCACACCAAATCAAAAATATTGGTGTCATAACATGGTAGCGGCATCTAAGCAACCAAGACCTCCCCTTTGGCCCATGTTTTGCAAAAACCTTTGGTTATGGTCCCGTTTCAATCCCATGCCCTAATTCTCCAAAAGGCTTTTTCAAACAAACCAATTCAGCTTTCACCGCATAAATATGGGCCACTTCACACACGAGACTGAGAGCCTGTGACCATTACACTTCAAGCACTCTCATTGGTGAAAAAGGCGGAGCCGGTCCAAGTTCGCTTCACACGACACTCGAGGGACCAATGGAGTATGTGAATGCAAGATGAATGTAAAGTCTATGTGGATTCATACATGGCATCAAATGGATCATGTTTCATGGCCACTTGGACTATTTTCAAAAACCACCTCTTGGAGGTAGGCCTAACACAAAACCGGGAGACCATGGCACTTTGAATGCTCACAACCGTTGATTTATTCTGTTTTGTCATGTATGAGGACCCGCATGAATAGAAATTCATTGAAATAGCATTTGCTTGAGGGTGTGGTCACATATGACTTCGCACTACACTTGAGGGTCCGTGACCACACTACATGATTTTGGAGGTGTGTTGGGACGGCTTTTGGACACTTTCTTTTGGGCTCTCACAGTTTCATGGTCACGGCTCTTGGCTCGTGTGTGAAGTGGGCCTGAGTCAAAATCTGGCAATCTAATTCACCTACCTTGACGGATTCTCTGCTACTCTGGTCCATACGTCAACTAGTTGGGAAAGCTCACAAAAGGCTAGTTGCCCTTGTACCCCCAACTCCGACGTTTTGGATTCCTAGTTTGAATACGGGGTTGGGTGGATCAAGAGAAATTTTGTCAAGGAACAAAGTGGTTGTGATTCTCACGCCCACATAACACAATTTGCACCAACTAAATAATGTTATGTTTTTTGTGCATAGCATTATTCAGTTGTTATCAATCGTTTTATTCTAATAATATTCAATGACAATGTTCTACTCAAGTTTATCATGTTGAATCTCAAATAGCAGTGTTGGTAAGAGAATAACCATGGTATAGTTTCTGAATAATATATGACTTATTCCTGACCCCACCCACCCTCCATACTCAACAAGAGAATGTAATGTGTTTCTCAAACATGCATTATGTTAAAGAATCATTTTCATGAAGTGGCTCTGAAAAATAGTGGTAAGAAAGTATAATCCATCCTTAACATTACATTGCTTAGCTGATGAATTGTGTTCATGGGTCTAGCAATAGATTTGAGAATAAAGGCTCCGGATGTTGGAATCCCATTATTTTAGTCTGAATCTAAAGTCAGGACAATTGAACATAACTCATCAACTAAGGAATCTTATGAAGCCATGAGCCCTAGTATATTGAAGAATATGGACATGTATTTTCAACCGCCAGATACAAATCTAGTGAGAATCTTAGTTTATATGATGAGAGAAGGACACCCACCAAAATAGTGAGTGATCCCACCAAAATAGTAGCCACGTAACACCACTTCTCAACATGAAAAAGCCCAAGTGAATGCCACAAGAACAACGGGTAATTGACTCTACATGAATACGACAATTGAAAATCTTTACTAAGTTAATCCATTATCAATAATTGCATGTTAATGGGCCAGCAAGCTTGTGGTTTGTTTGTACACTTTTACTTTTACTTTTACCTTTTGCATGACAATCTGCTTTATTTTTACTTTCAGACTTTTACTTTTACTTTCCATGACATTGTGCTTTACTTTTACTTTCCATGACATTCTGCTTTACTTTTACTTTCCATGACATTCTGTTTTACTTTTACTTTCAAACTAAGCAGCAAGTATATTAAGGAAACACAGCCAAAGTGTACCTCATTCTTGTCAACCCCATTTTCAAGTCCGTTGCCCTCTGCGTACTCTTCAGTCTAAGCTAGTCGCCATTTTCAACTCCAGCTTGATGGTTATGAACCATTTTTGAACAGTTGTAGTTTCCAACTTCACGGCCACCAAAAGAATATCACAACCAACTACGTTGTTACGTGTGAGTCCATTCACAATGACAATTGCCAATGCCTCGTCATTCGCATCTCTGAATAAACGCGAGAAAAGAAAGAGAAACTTTAGCCATGAAACACATGATGTAGCAACAAAGACCCCAGCATCTCTTGGGTGTAGTTTCAAGCAACCATTGCCAATTGCCGACGCCCCGTCATTTGCATCTTTGCAGAAACGCGAGAAAAGAACAAGAAACTATAACCATGAAACACATGATGTAGCAACAAAGACCCCAACACCTGCTGTTGGGTGTAGCTTCAAGCAACCACAACATGAATCACCACCGAGTCGATCATGCACCTCGTGCCAAACACAAGATGATCCAGCGTGCTTCAAGTGTTTTGTTGCGTCAAGCAGCTTGATTGTTGGGTTACAACAACAAGACTCCAACAAAAGCGGCCACAAATACGACTCCAACAAGATCTTTCGAGAAAACAGTTACGTTAGTCCATTCACAACGGCCGACGCCTC
Organism: Polytrichum formosum; assembly: GCA_964035585.1. Classification (NCBI taxonomy): domain Eukaryota; kingdom Viridiplantae; phylum Streptophyta; class Polytrichopsida; order Polytrichales; family Polytrichaceae; genus Polytrichum; species Polytrichum formosum. The sequence continues at coordinate 10,755,636 of OZ037935.1, read as the reverse complement.
GTCATTTGCATCTTTGAGAAAACGCGACAAAAGGACGAGAAGACATCATCATGAAATATGCGAAGTAGCAACAAAGACCCAAACATCTCTTGGGCGTGGAATCGAGCTCGAGGTGCAACACGAATCACCACCGAGTCGATCATGCACCTCGTGCCAAGCACAAGATGGTCCAGCGTGCTTCAAGTGTTTTGTTGTTTCACGCAGCTTGTTTGTTGGGTTACAACAACAAGACTCCAACAAAAGCGGCTACAAATCCGACTCCAACAAGACCTTTCGAAAAAACGCAACGACGTTGGCCTACCCCTCGTCATTTGCATCTTTGAACAAACGCAACAAAAGGACGAGAAAACATCGTCATGAAATATGCGATGTAGCAACAAAGACCCAAACATCTATTAGGCGTGGAATTGAGCTCGAGGTGCAGCATGAATCACCACCGAGTCGATCATGCACCTCGTGCCAAACACAATACGATCCGACATGCTTCAAGTGTTTTGTTGCTTCAGGCAACTTGTTTGCTGGGTTACAACAATACTGCAACAAAAGCGGCTGCAAATATGACTACAACAAGACCTTTGAGAAAGAAAGTTACGCGAGTTTTTATTGATTGACACTAAATGTTTGGGAAGGAAAGACGACTTCAATGTTGTCGCCAATGTGTCAAATTATGGTGTTGCTTCATTTTTCGAGCTATGTGTAATCCCAAAATGGGCATTACACACTAGTACCTAGGGGTATAGATTGTAACATAATTGTAACATTCTTGCAACAGTTTTGCAACGGTTTTGTGGGTGTTGGAGATCCCGACATTAAGCAGTCAAATTACGAATAAATGTGTAGGGTTTTTGAACAACTATTTCATTAGTCTTTAAACTTTTATCATTTGAATTTGGTGTTAATTTGTAGGAAGTTGCCAACAAATGCCTATCACATTCTATGTGACTTTTTCTACTATATAAATCATATCATCCACAATTGCATAGTAAAGAATGTGGAAAGTTGATGGTAGAAATTAAATTTATTGACTTTTTTTTGAAATACAGGTTAACTGTAAAACCATGTTTACAAATCAATGGAGTATCATACACCTTGAACAGGGGATGCATTGGGTAGAACCTGAGATAACTGTATTTCTCCGGGACTCACCCCTTTGTGATCCACAATGATAGGTATGTCTGGTCTATGCGCAAGGTAGGGGTCCATGACTCGCACACACACAAGAATGTTGCCCTCCTTTGTGAACTGCGAAGCATCAGCCATAGAAATTTTAGTAAAAACTTAACCGGATTTGAATTCACGTGGAATATCATGATTTTGTGCCAAACCTTAGAGTCCCTATGCAGAGTTGACATGATGCGAGGGCTGTAACAACAGGAAGAGCATGGAGGAAACAAGTTAGGTAGTATACCTTCATCGCATTGCCAACCAGATTGACAAGAATCTGCACACAATACAGGTAAAATTGTGAGGCTCACCCTAAAACTCCAGTACCTCAAAATCCTCTGTTTGCACTCTCAAAACGATGACTAATGAAGAACTGCAGATACTGGCAGAACTATGTGACGGTAACCTCTAAAGATGAACCATTACCTGGCGAAATCTTCCAGGATTTCCAACTACACAGGTTGGTACTGTTTCATGCACAAGCATAGAAACCTCAAGATTATTCTGTTGTACTTTCTCATCCAAGAGAGAGAACACACTGTCAACCTCCTTGCGGATGTTGTAAGGAACAGATTCGATCTCCATTTTGCCTGCCTCGATTTTGGATAAGTCCAGGACATCATTGATGAGGGCACTGCCATTTTACATCACACATGAATTAATCAAAATATCTAGCCATACACAATGGCAAGTGTTTCAGAGTGGCACAAAATCGAAAGAAGCTTAAGAACCGCGAGTGCGTGCCATTAACTCTGTACTATAAAATATAAACAAACCGGTAAGTTGGAAAATTTACATGAGTGCATTTCCACTTGCTTGAGCGACTTTTACATAATCAAGCTGCTGAGGTGTCAAATCAGTCCCCAAAAGCAGATTGGTCATTCCTGCATATATATATGAGGCAGACAACATATCAGACCTGCCAACTCCACTCAAGCTGCAGTGATGGGCTAATCCTTTACAAGCGACATGTGATTTGCAAATTTCGACCTGAATTCTGATGCTTACAGGAGGTAGGCCAGTAGGTAACAAGCCTATTACCCGTGGAATGAGACTTGGAAGTCATTGACAAGCTTTGAAGGAGAAAGTGACTTCAAAATCTATCTAGCAACACTCTGTCTCGACCAATGCCAGGGAAACTTCACATGGTTATCCTACCGCTGTTAAATCAAACCCACAAGAGAGGGGTTTAATCCTCCAGAGCATGTTGAAAAAACTTACCAATCACTCCGTTCATAGGCGTCCTGCACCACACAATCATCAACTCTTAGACACTCACATGAAGATCCGAAGAGCGAGGGCAGCATCGAAAACTCTAGATAAAAAAGTGACAGCCAAGAACAGTCCTGAAGCAAGCAATTGTTTTTGTTGCTCTGAAGTAGGTACCTTATTTCATGAGACACAGTTGCTAGAAAGTTTGATTTGGCCTTGTCAGCAGCTTCAGCTGCTAGTTTAGCAGCCTTGAGATCTGTGTTCATCTTCTCCATGATAGCCACATCCTTCTCAATGGCCTGCATTCTCTTCAGCACGAGGCAGACGATGATAGAGCAGAACAGGACCACCATGGACATCAGGAGAGGCCATGCTACAATGGACCTTAGCACAACCAGCTTCAAGTTGTGTTTGGGGAAGCAACGAAGAACAAAATTTTGGGTGCCGTATTCCCAGGCCACCGAGAATTTGCTGGATTCCAACGGCCTGTTGGCAGGATCAAATATGGCGATGGTGCAAGGATCGCTGGTTTGATTGCAATTGTAGTACTCATTTAACCCTGCTGAGGAATCCACGACATAGACGGCCACCACATCCATGTCCACATCGTCTGTAAACCTGGACAACCCGTAGAAAAGCTACCCTTAATTTGATGCACTTTACTCGGAGATGAGAGTAAGCAAAAAGATATGACATATATCCTTGTAAGTATCGATGTTCAAACAAGACTTCCAGATAAAAGCAACCAGTCAAATCATACAATAAAATCATGAGAGATAGTTAATCCAAAGCCTTTTGAAGTTTCATACTCAAATGCACAGCAATCCAAAGATTGCGATCGAAAACTACAATGAAAAATAAAACGTATCACACACGCGGCAATGGCCAAATGGTGCCAAGCTATTTGACCAGGGGACATCTACAAACAATCTGCATGGCCACTTTACGCTTGCTCAAACTATCGAGAGCTTGATGAGGATTGGTGAAGCTCTCAATGGTTTTGAGCCTTGGATGAGGGATTGTCACATCCAAGTTCAAGCTCCAGAAGATTGCAAATGTTCAAGCTCTCAACTCGAGCTCCAGTGCAAAGAGGGTCTAACAAGACAGCAATTATAAGCAAAGAGTTGCAAAAACAGCTGAAATGGCTATTGCTACCCTTGGAATTTGCTACAGATGCGCACCTCATGAGAACCCTACTAAAGATTTCGGTGACATTCAACACTGTTGCCACATAACCCAGACATGCTTGTCTTAATTCTGCGACGGTCGAGAATGAACTGGAGTCCCGCTCGGGCCCATAATATGCAAGATAAGCTCCCATCGTCCACGCATCATATAATACAATTGATTTTGCAATGAATAAGTTACTTACTTTCCGCAGTCTGCTTCCCTTGCCATCATCCATCATCAATTTGTAGCTGCACACATGCCAAAAATCACTCTTAGGAAACACGCACTGCAATCCGTGGCCTTGTCACAAGGTGTGCTGGTGAGCATCAACTTTCAGAAAAGAATTACAATAAACAAAAATTTGTAGCTCACCCACAAGTATCGGGGGCATTGAGAAAGCCAAAACTTCACATGCACAAAAAATCCATGGATTCACAAGAAGTGTCGGAGTCTTCTGAAGTACACTACCTTGGTGAACGCTCAAAGAAGTGACTAATAACATGTGCAGGAGATGTACCCATATCATTATGGGCGGCCACTCGAAAATTGTACCGAGTACTAGGCAATAAGTCCAATATATTGCACCTGCCAGTCACAAAGATCTGTTGGCAAACCATTTCAATAATTAGGTTGATATACAATTTGGAGAGTCATACACTTTTCAGGATCACAAATGTAAATAGAATGTTCTCCACATCTCACACAACTATCATAATGATTATGAACAGGAAAGACATCAAAAACTTTGTCATGCACAAATAAATTCACTATCCATCCACAACCAAAAATTAGTATTTAGAAGAAAATCCTCTTAGGTAGTTCACATGGTTTCTGGTTGTGTGACCACATCACTGCAGCACCCTTAACAATGAAGTTGCTAAAGTGAGAGAGAGATGTGCAAGTGACAACTCTTCAGTTTAAAGAGTTGCTTCAGTGAACAAAATTCCCACCAAACTTGGTACCTGTGAAACTAGGAAGTAGAAATGGTGGGCAAGTAAAGAACATTACTACACCCAAAGTCAGCCACCACCACATTTGGACTATGAGACTTGAGCCAATCCATGAACACCTGCACTGGCATACAACCATGAACTTTGCATGAACTTTGCATGAAGATTTCTAATTCTAATCGATGAGAGGAATACAAGACATCCTTCCTCATTTCTCACCTTTGGCCATTGCTAATTCTTTATCCAAGTGAGCGCAAAATTACACAAAATTGGCAACCCAATTACAACCAAGTAAATGTACAAAACCAAAGTAAATCAATCCTTCCTCCCTCCCTCTCGTCCTATTCTCTCCTCTTTGCCCTTTCCTTCCCACCTTATGCCTTCCTTGGATCTTTCTTGCCCTTATATACATTGTGCTCAATGAAGCTCTAGTAAGTAGAGGCATGCAAGAAGCAACAATATAACCAAGTTTATAACTCAATTTAATACTATTTGTTAACAAAAGGAACACCCGTGGTTATAGTCATCAAATACATAAACTAACACTTCACCTCTACTCTTGAGGAGAATGTACAGGTACTCAAATCCAAAAGCTTCACTCCTACTAAGGGCAAACTTCCATGTGCTGACCGATCCGATGAAACTAAATAGAGTTTGCTGACATCATCAAAGCGAAACCAGCCGAGCACTTCCATGTGGAGTAAGCCTTTGGGGGGGGGGGCAACATATGAGAGCAAGTTTGTCTTGTTGTCCAACACGGAAGTTGAATTGTGATTGTCCTTGCACTTACCTAATTTTAAGTGTTGCATGACTAGATTGATTGAACTTATATCTTGAGATGCCAAAAAATGAAAATAAATCAAAAATTGATGAAAAATTAGGCAAGGTTTGAATAATAGGAATATGGCACCATGGGAGAAAGTGTAAAATACAACAATATCATGTCCACACTAGCAAGTTTATGGAAATCAAGTTTTTTCCCGCTCAAATGAAAGTCAAATTTTGAGTTCCAGAATAATGAGGCAGTCAAGTCCCTCTCCTCAAACTTCAACCGTCCCTCACAATTGTGCCGTTGTTGATTTGTCTTCCAAAGAAAAAGTAGTACACATTTCCATTTGGAGGGGATCCATTTTTTTGGGTCACCTAGTGGTTTTTGCCAACTTCACTAGCATTTACATTTCCATTAGAATCTGATGGGCGAGCCCCTACATGGAAACTAACCCTAAGTGAGTCATATTGTGGAGTGTCACATCCGATTTTATATGTCAAGCATCTTGTAGTAAGTTTTTGCTATGGCTTTAAAACAACAAAACCCAGGGAACAAGGTCTCCAGGAAGACTGAGATAGTGTCTATAAGGGTTAATGTCACATTGGATTAAGGTTCACAATAACATTTTAGGGTGATTCTCATTCTTTACTCTCTTCAATGTTACTTATCCCATTCTTTCTCTTCCTCATTGGTTCATATGTGATGGTTCTGTAATGAGTGCTGTCAGTCCTATCTTCAAGGTAGGTACTGTCACTCTAAGGCTCGGACCTAATTCCGTCGTGAAGCTCAAAAGCTTGGCAAATTGTCAAGTAACTCATAGGCAGGACAACATGTCCGGGGCAACGTCTTTTGAGTAACCATCTTCGTCCTTATTTGTGAGGAATTATGCTTTGTAGGTAATTCAAATTCATTCCAGTTATACTTACTTCCATCCATTGGCAATTCCTCAAAAGACTGTAACCATCATCGTCATCTTCCGATAAACCTGGTAATCCATCTCAAAAAGTACCCATTCTGTCGATATGTAAGTTATATCCATATAACTTTAACAAGCTAAATCCTTTAGTTAACAGGTTTTTAGCACTTAGAAGGATTTACATGCAAACAATTTCATCTCACCAGGTAAAGTCTTACTTCTACCATGCTGGTGTTGCCCTCAATACTTATCACTCACACTATTTACATTATTTTATCGTGACTGGCGATATTTTGTGGACTTGCCCAGGCGATATTCTATTGTGGGGTGACTACCCTAAGGTGAGGTCAGTCCTCATCCTCGTACTAGGCTGTAACCTTTCATATTCTCTCAGATAGAATCTTGCCTCTCTCAGGCTTCTAAGTCTGTAACTCCTATAGTGGCTATAGCCCTTCTCTCTTATTGCCTAAGCCTAGGTCTCTCTGGCGATTGCCCTTTCGTCTCTCCTCTCAGACTATGGCCATGTCTCTCCCAGACGTTATCTCAGACTGGATCCCTCATCGGTCAGGCCTCCATGCTCACAACTACAGATTATTGTTGTTAGGCCGGAGATTTGTCTCTGCTTTCTCGCTCACCCCTTAAGTGACTCAATCCTTAAAACTATAGCCTGATGTTGTCTTTTCCACTCTCCTCTCTATTATCTTCCCTTCTCAGGTGTCTGCACAAGCTTTCTTGGTGGCCCCTTGCCAGACGACTAAAGCTCTCATGCTGTGCGGCCACTCACTGGCTTGGCATCTCCAACCAATAACTTCACAGATTATCGCTCCCAAAGCACCTGCTTATACTTCTATCTCAGAGGACCATCGCCTATATAGACATTGCCTCCCATGCTTCTCTCACACCCCAACTAAATCCTTCTTCTCTTAGTCTATCGCCTACTCTGCTTCCTTAAACTCGATTTGGCCTTTGTTAATCATCCTCACATTACTTGGTACATTTTTTACTCAAATTGATTCTTGCAATCACTCCCTCAGATTGAGTAACACTCAAGACCTTCTTCTCAGACTATCTCACTCTCCAGATGAGTTATATGTTTATTTCAACGCTCCTGACTATCGCCAACACATTGCGCTACTCAGTTCATTTTCTTGACATTGATTCCAAGTTTCCACAAACTCTCATCACTCAACCATTACTCAGTCCATGACTGTACTTCAGACAACTTGCATTGACTCGTAGAACCACAAGTATTATCAAAACTTCATTGCACACACACACAACAAGGCTATTGCCCGTCAAACTACTGTATTCCATATATCCATAATTTCAGTCATAAAACACCAATTCTCAAAATACTTATCATTTTTTTCTTAGAGAGATTTCCTATAGCTATCTATAGCCATTTCCCATTTATGATTTGGCCAAGATGATAATTAGTTATGGATTTTCAAAGATGCAGCAAAAAACCGGGTGGTTCTGTGGGTAGCGGCTGCTGGATCAGACCTGCCAGCCCAATCAAAATTTAAATTCTAAAAAATGATATTTTTCCCAAGTAGAACTTTTGTTTAGCTTTCCAGAATTGCTTAGAACGTTTGATTTGAGCATGATTTGAATTAGATATGAATTTTTGAAGACGGGATACATAGTTTGAGAGTTCTTGGTTGACTGCTGCATTACAGAGGGTCTGCTGTATTCACATTGACTTAACTTGTTAATTGCATATTTTTATCACATAGATCTTTCCAATATCTTTCCATGGCTATATAGAACGTTTCATTTGAATAAGAATTGAATTAGATAGAAATTGTTGAAGACGAGATGCATAGTTTGAGAATTCTTGGTTGACTGCTGCATTACAGAGGGTCTGCTGAATTTGTATTGGCCTAACCTACTGATGTCATAATTTTTCTAGTTAGAACTTTTTAATAGCTTTCCAATGGTATAAGGAAAGCCTAAATCCAAGTCGTAATGAATTCACTATGAATTTTTGAAGTTAGAAGTTAGATAGGTGGGTTGGAAAGATCGGTTGAATCGACCTCGCACTTCCAACCCTCATAACTTTTGCATTTCTTATCCGATTAAGGTGATTTTTAGATCGTTGGAAAGATAATTAAGTGCACTAAGTAGATATATTATGCTTAGGCCTAAAAAATACTTTATATTTTTATTGTTAACTAGGGTACGCTTCCTATCAAACTAGTTACAAGGGAGGCAAGGTCGACGCTCGAAGTGGAGCAAGGAAAGAAGTAGCGGCTCGGCCTACATCGAGCCCAAATCAACCGAGGAGAATTGAGGTAAATTAACTAACCTTAGCTTTCCATTTAGGGTTGGAGGGAGCTCGGCGAAGGTACGCATTTCTAACCCACTCACCTATCTCGTAAGGTCAAGTGGTTTGACCACTTGACCGCCAAGGGGGTACCCAACTCCATTGTTTTTGGGGCCCCTTGGTATGTTTTGTGGTAGTAGCTTCATTTATTAGCAAGTTCCGTATGTGGTGAAGTCGGGTTAATCACCGACACGACCACTCTGAATGTTGTTGATGGAAAGGTGGGATTAATGGCACACGAATCCATTATCATGTTGTTGGCCCCAAGGGTTGGAGGTGATGGCCCCAACCCTTGAAGATTGTGCAACAGGTTGAACACACAGGTTGTCCTATTCCCCGGTCCCATCAAGTTGAGTTTTCGTGGTCAAACCGTTTCAAACTAATTAATAATCAACCCAATTAGACAACCCCCTAGTCTACGCGCAGACGCACCAGCCTTGGAATCAAGGCAACCTAACCCTAATGAATAAAATAACCTTACATTTTACCTTGGCCACCTCTAATTCCTTACTTGTTATGAATTAAATTCTCTAAACGGGGGGACCTTGATTAAATCCCACCCTCTCAATCTTCCTTCTTAGTTTAAGGTTGATTACACAAGTCTATATTACTACGTTCATATATTATGGCATCACCACCTACATGTTTGGTGCACGCCCTAACCCGAACCCTTCAAGGCCCTGTGCGGGTCTCTTGAAGGTTGATTGATACCCTAACCCTCCGATCTTTGCCGCCGGAGGGGTTGGGATCAATCCTCCAAGTTAAGTTCCCGGTTGGTTGTTGTCAACCCCCTACTCGTTCACTAGATTCTTCCTACACTGAACACGGTGATCCGCATTTCCATACAGAACATCACCTAAACCGGTTAACTCATGAGTACATTAAACATGACTAAATTTGGCTAAACTAAGTGTACACCCATTGAAGTTGTCAGCCTCGCCATGATCAGTTTAAGAAATGACAGTTCACTATTTTGACGGCGGTCTACTGCACGGGTACAGGGTGGTTAACCGGTTTGGGTATTTCTACCTTATGAGTCGAGGTTGGAGATAGTCCCACCCCAACCTCAATAAGATGGAAAAGATTGAGGTCAACTTGAGTAAGCCCCTCCTACAACTTGATTAAAAGGCATTGTATTAAGGTCAGAGGGGCTATTTAAGCTTACCTCAATCCTCTTCATCCTCCTATTTGAGGTTGGAATAAGAATGTCTCCAACCTTAACCTATGATAATCATCCAATATTGAGATACAAAGGTTGAGGTGGATATGTGACCCTTCCCACTACTAGGATTTTGGGTCCATGGTGACAACAATTCTGACTAAGTTTTTACAAAACATCGTTACTCCTATTGCAGTCAATATAATGGATATATTTGATACCTCCAATCAAATAGTTGTTGTTTGGGTCATGTCACAATAACCATGGTGATTTCCACACTCTTATATGTGGTGAGTACTATATTACATTGCAAATATGCTGACACCATGTGCCACATCACCCGCTTCCTTTTTAATTGTAGTTCTTCTCTTAGTAAAGTGATATTTGATGTAATTGCTTAATATTTTAAAAATGCCTACATAAGTGAGTAGTCAAAGTGATTGTTGTGTCAATTGCAAGTGTGTGGGTGAACCCACATTCCTAGTACACTTGATTATCCCAATTACTGAGTGTGGGCTAATAGTGAAAGGGAAATTAGTGAAGGTGATGCTAAATTTTATGTACGTTATGAATTAGTACCACCAAAAGACCTTTGAATCATGTTCATCCCGACACTATTCACTAATAATAATATTCATAACAACACTATTCATTGAAAGTACCGGCACTTGGCATTATTCACTAGAAGTATGGGCACTGGGCACTATTCATTAAAAGTACCGGCACTTGGCATTGGTCACTAAAAGTATGGGCACTTGGCACTATTCATTGACAAGCATGTGGCATGCACTAATCACGAGCACAAACTAATTTTCTTGAAATCTATGGTAAATGAGCATGTATTCAAGAATTTAGTGCCACTTAGTAAAATTTTCAGCCCTCAATAACTTTGAGATTTGGCCAAGTAGCGCGTGCTTCATGAATTAGTATCACCGTCATTAATGGCTCATTCCCACCTGGTTTTACCAAATAACCAAAGTCTTTTCTAAAATAGGTAAAGCTCTCTCGGTTATGGCAGAGGGCTCCCTAGCTATCTCAATACACCTACACGAACTTGCTCCGGAGATTTTCAAGTAGGTTCAAGTTAAGCAACTTTCATATATGTCCATTGTTTTATCTACCAAACACTGACATGTTGGATACTTTTTGAAGCAAGGCCAAATGCCTTGCCACTCACCTACCTTACTATCGGTTTTTGTTAATGAAGCTCCTCGCACCCTCATAGCTAAAACTAAAAGCAACAAATCACAAGGGTTGGTGGCAACACTTTTGAAGGTCCTAAGGTGGAAAACCCAAAAACAATGAATGCCCACTACTGGTGCACTAGATGAGGGATAGGACAATTCTTGTGTGTACCCAAAATAGTTGATTGTAAAAGTGGTGGCCCGAGGATATATTGATAGGTGTTGTTTCACATCACTTGCAATCACTTTTGGGTGCCATTGAGTTAACCGTTTTGTGTGCATTTGTATGCATAATAGGATATTTTGATGTTCAAATTAGGGAGACTCTACTTTGAGTAGGGGGTTTGACTTACTTGCCTCTTTGGTAAAATGTAACTAATTATCTATATGGAATAAAATTAAGAAACAACTTGCATCCCTCATCATTTCCTCTACTCCCATCCTTGAAAAATATTGCACAAATTTCAAGAGCCTCTTTCAGACCAAATCAACTTATTTTTCTTGCCTCATCTCTAGGTACTGATGGGAGGGTCGGTGCTTGAGGCTTGAACTCGTTGTTTTGAAACCATGCCACGTCCTTTGCCAACTAGGCTCATGACTAGATAGCAACGACGGTGTGGAAGGCATGTTTTTAAAACAAACTTTTAGGCTAAGCGAGGTTATGCTAAAGTCAAGTGGGAAGGCACATAATTGGGATACTCATGGTAGTGTCCCAACCTATATCATCACATTATTCAACTTAGTCTACACACTAGGTGGGGCCTGGGAGTAAACCATATTCTATCGAAATTATACTCTGTTTATTCTCACAACATAGCACTACACTGACAGAATCAACTAGATAAACTCAGGTGAAGCAATGTGATGATATTATTAAAATAGAACGGCTGGTAACAACTAAATAATGTTATGATAATTGTCATCGAATATATAGATATTGAGGTTGGGGTGGCCTTGCTCTCATAATAAGCATAGTATAATTGGGGGAGGTGTGCACATTGCACACTAAGGGCCACTTCACACATGAGACTGAGAGCCCGTGACCATTCCACTTCAAGCACTCTTATTGGTGGAAAAGGCGGAGCCGGTCCAAGTTCGCTTCACACTACGCTTGAGGGACCAACGGAGTATGTGAGTGCAAGATGGATGTAAAGTAGTCTACATGGATTCCTTACATGGCATCAAATGGATCATGTTTCATGGTCACTTGGATTATTTTCAAAAACTATTTCTTGGCGGTAGGTCTAACACAAAACCGGGAGATCATGGCACTTTGAACGCTCACAACCGTTGATTTATTCTATTTTATCATGTGTGAGGATCCGCATGAATAAAAATATTCATTGAAATAGAATTTTCTTGAGGACCCAGTCACATACGGCGCACACTACACTTGAGGGTCCGTGACCACACTACATGATTTTGGAGGTGTGTTGGGACAATGGCCTTTGGACACTTTCCTTTTGGGCTCTCACAATTTCATGGTCACGGCCCTTGGCTCGTGTGTGACGTGGCCCTAATGTGTACAATCCTCCTCAGCAATGGGCAGTGGGGGCCCAAGGGCCACCTCGGACATGGGGCAAGTGTGTACTTATCCGGAAATAGTGTAGACAAAAGAGAGTGGATATTATATACTGTGTACTGTAGGTAGAAGCCAACGTGGAGGGCCCCACGTTCCTTATCCTCTCCACAACCCCTGGAGATGCCACGTGTCCCGGCATTGCTGTACGCCGTCTACGCTTACACCTATTACTGTGGCCCACTAATTTTGTCATACCATACCACAGTAATTTTGGTCATTGTAACTTCTCTTGACCCACGGCATTTTGAATCTACAATATCATATGTTTAGAACTAGGCATGTGGGATCAATCAATGTTTCTTTTGGGCTGAAATATAATTTATTATGGATTGGAGAATATAATATCAACATTATATCACAACATCGAATTTAGTTAATATTCTAACCGATGTTAATGTTTTGTCAACTTATAAGTCACCCTAATTTTCAACCCACACACGGAATACAGTGAGCCGTGGTATTTTCCACCCACGTTAACTTTCAACCCATAATAATAGGTGTAAAAGGTGTAGTAAGCCCAATAATGAATAGAAGTGTGTGCCAAGGGAGGTCTGGCACCTAGGTGGTGATTCCTTACTTTTCCAGCACATGTACATAGATTTGTTTTGGGATCAGGAAATCATGCCCCACTTGTGACCTTCCAAGTACAATACATTAAATAGTTCAACAAGTGTGATGATATGCGGCTGACATCATTTGACAAGTCTTTGCGAAAAGAGGTCACCTTGGCCCTCGGAAGTCCTTTTCAATGATGCAATGCCTCTTCGATCAACCACTCAACAAATCCTTGGAACAAATCTTTTAGTAGAATTTGGATCTTCTCGAAGATTGGTCTCCCGTGGATCATATGGCGTCACCAACTGATTTGGTTTTCAATGCTAGTTAGTGGCCTCTGGAAAAGATGCACCAAGTGGTGTGGGATTCCTTACTTGATTATGGTAGACTTGAGTGGCAATGGACTCTCCATGACTTGGAAAAACTCCGGATATTGCCTATGAGGATGTTCTCAATGACTTTGACTCAGTGTGGTGTGTCAAAGGTCTTATTGTTACTCATAGTAATTTGTTGGTTACTTGGAAGGTCAGGCCCCAAATTGGCATTATTTCTTGAGTCCCCTCGATTTTGCCCTAGTTCTCTCGAGGTGGTTGTATTTTTCCTTGCAATGAAATTTGTTTTCAATTTGTGCCAAATAAGGAAAAAACACACAACACAACATGGCCAAAGGAAGCCCAACTCACAACATGGCTGCATCTTTTTACTTTGTGCAAAGCATCTTTGGAAAGATTGAGTTGTTATCTTAAAGTAGACTCTCACACAATGTGAGGTTAGTTTAGCTATTTATGAGGACTTTGATGGAGGAGAATCCAATTCGGGGACGAGAAAAAGAAAAAATTAAAATTAAAAGAATGCATCAATTTAAATTTGAGATAGCATCAATGTGTTCAAGATTTAGTCACTTTAATTTCTAATTGTTTGAAAAATTAGGCAATTTTTTGGTGCCAAAATAGAGTTATTAGGCAATAGCCATAATATTTAATGTTTGCCGGACCTGCCCTTGAAGTGGGTAACAAAAAGTAATACGCTTACACTTTTCGCACAATTGTATAATTTCACATACGTAATTCCTAAAACCACGCCACTTATGGTATTTAGTGTCACTTACACTATTGGTGAACAGTCTCAACTAAAGGCCTATAGGCTAGTAGTATCACGTTGGCTAATCTATTTGTCAACATGACACTAGTTATCAATTTAAGTAACTTTTTAAAGTGCATAATTATTATAGTATGATATTGAGTGTAGTATATTGGAATCCTTGAGATGATAGTTTTACATTTTAGTATGCAAGTGGAAGATATTATTGAGAAGATCAATGTCAAGTGTCATGTGTTTATAATTTAGTGTGCAAGAGGAAGATATTATGATGCATATATATTAGTAAGCACACTAACTTCAAGTGTCATGAAGTTGCACTAATGGTCAAGTTGTTGACCATTAGTGTAATGTGGCATAGGCCTCGCAATAGGGTAAGTGACACTATTATGTATATGACACTATATACCACAAACAACGTAGTAGAGAAATGGGCAGCCATACTTGTGACATATCAAAGAGCGTCATTATTTGGTATGTTAGTTATACAAGCATGTTGTTTGGCTACCACTTTTCTACTTGTGTAATCCGTAGCTACTGGCTCTGACCATCATTATATGTCAAATTTCAATGTTATCGTCACTTTAAACCAAAAGTGCATTTTATCATTTTCAGCTGGGCATGCCATTGTTGTGGAGTAAGATCAGTACACCTAATGTGGATAATTACCTATAATTATTTTGAACACATGGGGCATACATCCAAATATATATTTTTACATTTCGGAAAGATTTTTCTAATAAATCATCCATGTGTTTCACTTCAAGTATTTAGAGTACAATCATCTTCACTCGTGAACCTTATTTGAATTTGCGAATGTGTTCATGCAATTTTCATTTCATTATCAAACCCCTACATATGCTAAAATGGTGAAGATTCCGGAATAGGTGCACTAATCTTACGTGTCATATTGTGAACAAATACCAAACATGTGGTATTAAGTTGGTGCAATCATTTCCAATGGAAAACTTGTAACTTAATGGCGTGCTATGAAGTTTAAAGTGAAAGATCAAATTGGATTAGTGACGGCATACAAAGTCGTGTCCTTGAATATCTACTTTGAAATTTGTGTGTCGGTTGCACGATGTTAGAGATCCCGAACGTGGTCCATATTGATTGGAGGAAGTTTTGAGTGATGGGTGTTAACCGACTCGAACATTGAGATTTAGCAAATAGGGCTTTTGACCTTAAAGTTAGTATAAAGGGGCTTGGTCACACATCTTATTACTGTGTGGGTATGTGGGTCCACGAGATGAAATGAAACAATACAATGTTTATTATATTGTGTTCTCTTGATAGGTGCCATAACAAATGACGGTGTCTCGATAATCTTTCCACATCATGTGTGTACAATTGATTCCAGGACCAACACTATTAGCATACAAGTCCTATGCAATCATCCCAAGCTGATTAAAGAACCATGCAAATCTACCACTGTGCTAGATTTTCAAAAATTTCAGTGATTTAAGTCAATTGCCAGGACTCATATGCTTGTAAGATAATCTCGGTGTTGGATGACACTACTTGAGTTTTAGCTGCACATGTCTTTAAATGGAACACACACACACACACACACACATATATATGTATGTACATACATACATATTGCATAAGATATATTTGGGATACATGAAGACTTCATTAGTCGACAGTTGGTGATTGTTGTGTTGCAAACTATCTAAATATAAACAACTAAATTACTTAGAGTGACGATAGATCCATTAACGGTTAGTAATTTGGTTCAAACACGTGCTCGTGAGACAACATAACATTCTTCAACTCTCACTGTGGTCTGTTTTACCATAACCATGTAAGATTTCTTCTCATCCACTATAGATGAATAATATGGCTTCGATATTGACTGTGAATATTACTCGAGATTTTGTGCAAGCATCAACATGTCATGGTTTTGGTTCACATGATTTAGATTCGTATTGAGCTCAAAGATATTTGGGAATAAATTTAGATGGATATGGGAATATTCTTCTACATGTATCGGGACCCACCAAACCAGTGTAGTCTCCTTGACTCACCTGCCTTGGCATATTGTACAATTACATGTGATATGTGCCCTAGAAAACCTCCAACCATAAGCTATGCAATGTTTTAGCTATAGAAATTGTCATTAGTTTGACATAACATTACTCAGCTGATGAGCAATATATTCGAGAATAAAGACTCCAGGTGTTGGAACCCCAGTGCTTTAAACTGAATTTGAAGTGAGGGCAGTTGAACACAACTCATTAGCAGAGTAATGTTATGAATTCAAGTTTTAACAAGTTAAACACTTTTTCTTAGTTGTCAACCCACCCCAACCTTGATAGTTAGAAATAAGGTATGTGGTCTAGTGGTACAATTCTCGCTTAGGGTTGGTTTAGATTACGGTTTAGATTATGGCTATTTGAGGCAACGGTTGCTATGGTGGACAAGATGGAATACAATAAAATAATAAAGTGCCTAAAGTTGGAGTTCTCCAGAGGTTAAGTTTCTTGCTCAAGGGTTTGAGGTTGCCCAAGTTTCATTGCTTTTATTGCAAGTAGTTGGTATATTGATCAAACTGTTAATATACAATACTATAACTATGAATGCACACACATGTAATATAGAAGGACAAATTTCACGATGGACAGTGGAAACGAAGCAAAGATGAACTCCAATTGAGGTGATTTTTTATTTTTTATTTTTTTTATTTTAAAAAAACAATTTTAAACGTCAGGCATTCCGATGTGAATTTGAGCCCGTTGGCCCTACGCTTGCTCAAGAATCCTCTTGGTGAAGGATGGGGTTTACTGCCTACCTTGCGGTGGGTGGGCTATTGGCTTCCTACCTACCTACCTACCTACCTACCTACTTTATTCCGTCAAGTAGAGAGAAGATTTCACAACATGAATCGAACCGCCAACCTCTCCATTCGGAAACGGGTACCTCTCCGCTATCACCGGGTAGTTTAAGGTCATCTCGGACCAAATTGAGGTGAATGCCATCCTAACCGTGACACTAAACCTAAACCCTACTCCACATGGAAGTGCTTGGAATGCCCATAGGGAAATGCCCTTTGAATTGTGAATTGTGGAATTTTCGAGCATTACCTTTAAACTGCACAATACTCCTTGCATAGCAAGGCAACCCGGAGCTCAACCCAACCCCAACACGACAATGCATGATGACCATATAACTTGAGGTCTGAGACAACTCCACCCCAACCTCAATAGCCCAATAGCTCAAATATGGATGACATCAACTATTGAGGGGTTGATCACACATGCCACTTTTAGCACCATCCGTCGGCATCTCCGGCTGTAATAGTGTGAAAAGTGGTGGGCCAACTTCTATTTCTCAACATAATCCCTAGCAATTTCACAACTAGAATTGGACGGAAAGTTTGGTGTGATTAGAGCATGAGGTCAGGGACATACCCACCCCAACCCCAATCTCAAATCCTCAATAAGATTGAGATCGGCTTGAATAGCCCCTCTTGCTTGAACACAAGGTTTTGCATTGAGGTTAGAGGGGCTATTAGACCAACCTCAATCCTATTGAAGTTTTGAGGCCAGGTTGAAGTTGGGGTGGGAATGTCTCTGACCTCAATACCGGGTTTCCTCATGTTGAGATATTGGGCTACTAAGATTGGGGATCGAGACAGGGGTGGGAATGTCTCTGACCTCAATTTATGTTATCATCCGATATTGACATATTGGGGTTGGGGTTGAGCTTAGGGTGACCTTGCTCTCGAGGCATTTTACTCTAGATAAAGTAGAAGTGTCTAATCCAACATAACAATTCTAGACACCTATAATTAAAAGGGTACGTGGTCAGGTGTGGTTCTAAGAATGGACACCAAAAAGACATGTGTTTAAGAGAATTTAGACTACATGTTCAATACATGCTAGCCATTCTCGGGGGGGGGGGACACTTCACTGTACTTTGTGTGAACACGTGTGTTAAAGGGGTATTTAATGTAGGGGTATTATGTCTAGATGTTAGATTTGAACACACCGTTTAATTATATAATTCCCTAATATGGTGTATTATTATGATGCCTTACTATAGTTATAACTCACATAAGATTTTTTTTCAACCCTATGTTCATTATAAAAAATTAGCTCACCCTAATTTGTGTTTAAGGATTGCCTATGTTCATTACAAAATTCATTTGACATGCAATGAGAACTAACATGAACAAGCATCACCACAAATCAATAACAATGCAAACAATCATCACCACCATGAGAATCAATGAACTATGAACTTGAATTACTAGCATGAACTGCAACAATGTTTGTGTTTAGAAACACAAGTCTGTGCACTGCAGTCACAAGCAAACCAACAAATTTAGAACTTTAGGGTCCAAGGTTTAGGGTGAACGAAGTTGGCCGCAATCTATTGCTGAGAAAACAGAGTCTAAACAACATTGTTGTTTTCCAAAATCAACACTTTAGTCTGTTGCACACAAGTGGAAGGAAGAACTTCAGAAACAAACTATCATTCTATCAAAATCCCTATGCTATATTATATCTAAGATCTTGATAAATTTCAATACTTAGTATA
Organism: Polytrichum formosum; assembly: GCA_964035585.1. Taxonomy (NCBI): domain Eukaryota; kingdom Viridiplantae; phylum Streptophyta; class Polytrichopsida; order Polytrichales; family Polytrichaceae; genus Polytrichum; species Polytrichum formosum. The sequence goes on along the minus strand of OZ037935.1, from coordinate 10,737,003 downwards.
CCCCAATATTATTTATAATATGGATTTTCAATTTAAATAATCCATAGTTATATCCAATGATTTTCTAAATTTTATTGCTCATGAATAAAACACACCCTATATTTTAACGCACCATGTTTACTAATTTTCCTAAGTGTCCCCCCCGAGTAGCCATTTTAATCTCAATAGTGAAAATAATTGGAAGAACCTACATGATCACTTAACCCTTAAAGGTCAAGGGGGGGGGGGTGAGAGGGCCTCTCCCATCAGCCTATGTTTACCCCATTTCAGACCTCCATGTAATTCTTTTAGTGCGATCGGCATATATATTTAGATATGGAATTTTGAGATACACATTTTGGGGATTCTTTTTTTTGCAATTCCGACATGTTTTGACGCTATCTTATGGTCAAATAGTTTAGGGTCAACGAGGCCCTGAGAGGGCCTCTCCGTCGTTTAAGGGTTAATGAGCACGAGAATCTTCACATTGATAATGGATAAGAGAGTCATACATGCTCCGGACGTTATGAGGGAAATGACTACATGCAAGATATGAATTTGGTGATTATCTCACACTAATTGCGTATTCATGTCCTACGGGAAGTGGGTGCAGAGAGAAATGTATATGAATAATAGCCAGGCCACACTAAGCCGACCATGTGCCCAGTCAGCCAGCCTGGCCGGTGCGGCCACTACTACAACCAGAGTTGGGCAAGTGCCCCAATTGGCTGGCTACAAGGCACCCCCTTGCAACCAGCCAGTCGGGGTGCTTGCTCGCTACCTCCGGCCAGGCAGGTCAGACTAGTTGTAGACAACTCCAAATGCCTCTGGCCGGGCCACTTTTAATATTTTAATTTTATCTTAAATTTTTTTTAAGTGCTGGGCATGGGCTCTCAATCCCTACCACATGCCCATGTGGGAAAGCAGGTTGGTGTGGGGCCACACCGAGCCGGCCCAGCCCCTTCCAGGCTGGGGCCACCAGGTCTGGCCAATGTGGCAAGGCTATAACACATACACTGTCTACCTTACGAAAATTTGTGATCGGGCAGCTCGTTTCGTCCTCTAAATGACCCTTGGCCACTGGGGGTCCCACCCTCAGGGGCTTTCCATCTATCCCATGGTCCGACGCAGCGGCTGATTTAGGTGACGAGAAGGCGGTATTAGGCACAGTACCTTGGAGTACCTGATGAGGATAAGGATTCCGTTGGTGGTATCCGGTCACCGCCTAGGTTCCAGGTAACCATCCGGTCACCGTGCCCCGCCCCCATACTGCCGCGCTCGTGCTCTTCTTTCGTCTCCCTGTCGCTGTTTCTTCCATAGCTCCCTCGTTCACGTTACGTGCTCTTTTCTCTCGCAACGAAACCCCTTCCCGCACCGATCCACCCTTCCTTGCGTTGCAGATTCTCCTTAGACTTCTTTTGAGCTCATTCTCGCTGTCTCCCGCTATCTGTGGCGTGCTCTAACAACCATTTGCAGCGTTTCTTGAACGTTGCTTGAAGTTGCCGCCAGGCGCTGCTGTTCTAGTCGTGTAAAATTGCATGCGCTTTCCTCCTGCCAGGGTATGATTTCTCGTTGCCAAACTTCACCTAACTTAAGCCTTTGCTGTTTTTTCAGACTTTGAAGAATTGCATGTCGTACATGCTTCTTGTAAACGTGTGGTTTGTTGTACTAGTTGCGTGCTCCCCGGAGTCCTGCAAGCGTTTCTGCGATGATATGCGTACGTATCTAGAATGCGCGTTACCGAAGACTCCTAGACGGGACTTAGTGTTTATAGTTTTTCTGGTTTTTTTCTTTTTTAATTTTGTTTTTCCTGTTGCCGGGTTAGGATCGGTGGCGTTTGAAGGTAGGTTGCTGGAAACGTCAAGAGTTTGTAGAGCACTTTCCTGGCTCATGGCAGTTGTTAAGTTACGAGATGCTGAGCTCGTAATTGATTAGTTGAAGCTCCTCTTAGAGCGAACAGCTTTTCGTTATTCCTTGTGCAAGAATATTCCATTTAATTTGTCGCACCGAGTGAATGCAAACTTCTCTACGCTCTTGGCCACAGTATAGGTTCTACACGTCTGGTTAGTTAGCAGCGTATCAGCATTGTCGATGCACTTTTCTGGCATTATGTCGGACCTTATCTGAAGGTGGAGTACAATCACCTATAAATTCAAGTAAGGGGAACCGTTTTTAGTTTTGCTCTGTGCCGGGGTAGGTGGTTGGAAACGCCAAGATTTTGTAATCACGGTAAGTTGTTTTTCGAGACGCTGAGCTCATCATTTGATTAGTTAATGCTCCTCTTAGAACAACGAGCTTCTTGTTATTTTGCCTTGTGCAAGCATATTCTACTTGATGTACTGCACCAAGTGAATGCACTTCTCTACGTTCTCGGTCACAGTATAGGTTCTACAGGTTTGGTTAGTTTGCATCTCAAATTCACGTAGCAGCATTGTCCGTGAGTTTTTTCTGGCGTTGTCGAAACTTATCTAAAGGTGGAGTACAACTAATTACCTATAAATTCAATCAGCGTTTTAAATTGTGTTCTCTGGCGGGGTACGATCGGTGGCGATTGAAGGTATGTTGCTGGAAACGTGAAGGGTTTGTAGAACACTTTCCTAATTACGGTATTTTGTTAAATTGTTTGGTACCCTTTTTGAAAAATTAAGTCATTGTGTACATATCTTCCACTTCATAAAAAGTTCAAGATAGTAATAATAAAACTAATTATATGAATGTTTTGTTAAATTTTGAACTAAAAAGTTCTGTTTTCAAATTTATAAAACATTGAAAAATATGTACATGTGATGTTTTATTGGTTTTCCTACAGCAAGAAGTCTAGATTGCATTAAACAACTACATATGTTTTTGGCTCAATTTTGGCACATTTGTATTTTATACATAGGGGTGAAATGTACGCACTCACATGTTTCCGGGCTTTAACATTGGGTGCACCCGTGGTCGAGATGCTGAGCTCGTAATTTGATTAGTTGAAGCTCCTCTTAGAACTACCAGCTTTTTATTATAATTCCTTGTGGAAGCATATTCTGACTTACTCCATTGCACCAAGTGAACTCACTTCTCTACAATATAGGTTCCACAGTTTGGTTAGTTTTGCAGCTCAGTTTTGCGTAGCAGCATTGTCCGTGCATTTTTCTGGCTTTCTCGGAGATTATTCTGAAGCAGGATAATATAATATTACCTTCAAATTCCAAGTTTATCCCATCCCTTGGTGGCCTGGTAAGTGGATTCACAGCAACATTGTGTGAATCTGCTGTTCTCAAGTTACTGGATATCCCCACTTCCAACTTTTTCTCTGTGGTTGTAGAGTAACGAAGGATTACCTAGTCTCCAGAAAATCCTAGAGAAAGTGTTGCAGCCCCAGTTCCTGGGGATCTCCAAATGTGAAATGTGATTAGCCTTGTCTAATGTTCTTAAATTTAGGTCGTTTTCATGTGAGTCATGTTTGAACAACTTTGACATGCATTTGTAACTGAAGCAAAATTGTGTTGCACGATAATTCCAACTCTCTCCTGACTGAACTCCAGATAGTTTTATTATTTACCGGTCAAACAAAAGAGTAATGCCTTTTTTTTGTTCTTGCCCGGTAGGATAAAGTTAGTTCCCGCATATCGTGAAAAGGGACCTCACGTAGATGGGCCTTATTTGGTTACTTTTTGTTGTTTGCTACCTTTACAATACTCAGATTCACAAGGCCGAGGTTGAAATTTTTGTGCGTCTGCAAATATATATGAAGAAGCTATAATCAAATCTAGAAAGTTTCGGAGCTAATCTTGATTTGTTATGAATCATCAAAATTGCTAAAGATGAGCCATAAGAAGGGCACATAGGTCCCCTCAATTCTGTTGACTATGAAACCTATAATGGTCAACAAATTTTGAGCATATAATCCAATTTTTTTTCAACACATGTCTTTTCGATGTCCATTCTTGCGTCTGCACTTAACCATACACCACCCAAATATAGATGTCCGATTAAGGTAAGTAACCGAATTAGGCCCTCATACCCTATATATATATATATTCTATAAAGATGTAGAGTAGGTTCACCTGAGGGTTTTAAGGTTTTAAACACCGGGCAAATGTGACTCATATCGCTCAGCACTTAAGTTACTTACATATGCCTCGCGATGTTCCTCTTCTCTTAATTATGACCCCTAGTTTGAGCACTCGCTAACTCCCAGTGTGCTTTTTTCCTTCTTTCCGGAACCTGTCGGTGACCCCAGTTGAATCTTGACCTCAATGTTGAGTATTTTCAAATCATTGATTAAGTTAGCACCTATGCCAACTGCACTTTTGAACAATTTAGGTTGATTGAAAGGTAAGCCATAGTCTGACTGGCTATCGCTTAAACTCAAAAGATTTGCTATCCCAACCGTGCTCTCTGCCTTTACATCTTTTATTAGTATTAATTTATCGACCGACCGATGAAAAGAAGATGGGAAACTGACCTTCGTCTATGGTCAAGCGTTTGATGGGTTTTGTCAGATGGCAGGATCTTATTACTTGTATTATTTGACCTGCATATTTAATCCCTGCATTTTGGTCTCTTAAACTAACATGAAGAAATATGTACTTTGCGTACAGGTATCACAGTTCAGCTGGAGTATGCAGTATGCTTGCTATTCTCACATGAAGAAAATGTGAGTAAATGCAGCAAGTATGGAGCACCGTGGGGTGAATTTAACGGTCAATGTGGATACATTATTAGGTTATTGCCGTCAACCAGTTCACAAAATTCATTGAACCACGAGATACTGATATAGTCAAAGTCATGTATGCTTGAAAATCTGCTTCTTCTGCACTTCCTTGTGGACATAATGTAATGGATAATAGCTGAATGATTGTCAAGATTGAATGGCAAGTAGAGAATTAAAAGGTTCTCTTCTTCAACATGGTTCTGTACTTGTTTTCTCAAGATGAACAAGAGTTGTCATGTTTGTCGCCCAATTCACAATACGTCTTAGTTGCTATTGATGACCTAAACTTCTTCTACACGCCCAAAGTTGTCTCAAAATTGTATTGACATGGATATATTATTAGACTGAACTATGCCGTATGGTCCGGAATATTGGAAGACTTGATATGGAATTCTTGGAAACCTAATTACACTACGAAAAGTTCCTGATGATCAGATTATTAGTGGGTATTTCAGAGCTTCCATATTATCAGAAACCCCAGGTCAAACCATGAATCGCATTCGCGGACAGGCTGTTACTTTGTTCCAGCGTAATTGCAGAGGTCTAATGCGTAACATTATAATGCCTACACCAGTTCTATTAGAGTGATTCGATTTCTGCACTCTGTTTGCTGTTATTCATGTTGTAACCGGACCATTCATATACGTTTATGACTAAGCAGGTATTAGGTCCAGTATCTATTGCACGAATATTGCTGGAAAGAGGATCACAGAAAGACATTTTGAGCCATTTAGCAAAGGTGGATTGACATCAAGAGTGACGCGACTTGATTCCAGCTTTGGAAAGTTGGGAAGTTTGGAGAAGTAAGATTGAGCAATGGGAGGGAAACTCCATCCAGGGAATACTGGGGGGAGCAACACGGGGGTTAGGCAGCCCGGTGTTGTTGTGTCTAGGCACCATAACATGAACTCAGGGAGTGGAGAGAGCACGCGCATGCAACCTCAAGCCATATATGGTTTCTCCCTTTTGCAAGGTTTGCGAGGAAACCTTATGGAAGACACCCATGTTGCAGAGTTTCGCGATGTCGATGGTGAGGAGGTACTTTGATCCAGTACCTTTATCTCCATTCTCGCTGCCCTCTCTAGACGGGTATCTTTAATGCGGATTTTACAAATTTTGATATCAGTGGGGCATGGGTATTTGAGGATATTTTTACTTTTTATACCAATCAGGTCTATATACCATCCAAGAACCTTCATACCTAGGTAAAATCACCCTAATGTCAATATGGTATAGAATGGTATTGACCCAAATAATAACTTGGGTTTACGAAGAGTCTCTCACCATGTGATACCCACCAAGTATCAATAATTGACTGATATTATGGTCTTGATACAAATTGGGTAGGTTCTTTGATACCATCGTTGATTGATATTGTGTCTTGACACCATGCATTCGCCAATATACCGGTCTAACATTGCTCTAGACCCCATATGAGTCGCCATGTATTTGGTGATGGGAATTTAATGTTGTTGTTCAATCAAGGTGCAGTGCAGCGGCTGGGCCTCTTCTCATACTGTTTATCATTAGTGCATAACGGGAATGAGTGGCCTGAGATGTTCTTAGGAGCCACTTTTAGCAAGTCCCATTTTCATTCCTCCTGATAATAACAAGGAGTGTTGATTTCACAAGGGGACGAATAGATGAATGCATATTTGATGAATCAGCAGAGTGTTTCGGTGCTAGACATGTAGGAAGCAAGGGATCTATGGAGTACTTTTTATCCAGCTAAGATGATGCTGACTACTAATCTTGCGTCCACAGAACGGTCTTTTCGGTATTTTTGATTCCCATGAAGGACCTGGGGTTGGAAGATACGTGCAGAATCACCTGTTTGAGAACATTCTCAATGAAGGCGGTGTTCGGTTGGACCCAGCTGGTGCAACACGTGATGGCTATCTTCTTACAGACAGGAACATCCTCGAAGGTCCACTGAAAGGGGGATGCAGTGCCGTAACAGCTATGCTTCTTGACCATGGGAGTCGTTTGATAGTAGCCAATGTGGGGGATGCAAGAGCAGTCCTATCAAAGAATGGTAGAGCTGTGCAGCTTTCAGTGGACCATGATCCTGGAAGCCCAACAGAGCGTGCAAATGTGGAGAGGCGAGGGGGTATGGTCATTCAAATGCCAGGTAGTTTCTGGTGCATCCTATCCTACATACATGAAGAAAGAAAGCACTGAAAGAATCCCCACCTGTTCAAATGACATTCAACAAGCCTTTATCGATGAATAAGTATTGTACACCATCTGCAAGTACTACACATACAAACAGGTCTGGTAATGTACCTGAAATTCTATTTGATGTCGGGGTTCATGGAAGTCAAATTGATGACCTGGGGATGTGCCACAAGGATGGGGTGTTGAACTCACCCCAGTTCGAGAAACTGGGTATAGAATCTGTCTATGTACCGATACAAATAGTTAACTCAAAAGGACACTAGTCCATGAGCAGACTTCTAAATAAAATAAATAGGGCAAGAGGGTCATGAGTTTCTACCATAGTATCTCTTAGGGTCACTCTAAAAATGAAAAGGATACCCGCACTCTGGATTGTCACCCGATTTAACATTTCAAATCATTGTCAAATAATAGTATGGTTGGTCGCAGTTATATTTGAATTTGCAACAACATATGAGCTGGAGGAGACGATGTCATGGTTTGGTGGTCTACCATGACTTCAACTAATATGCTTGGTTTCAATGAGGTTGTTCTATCATGCTTCTTCCGAATCTGGGATTTGTTTGGTTGCTCTTTGACTTTGATCATCAAGAGATGTTTACTTGCTATGATGTGGATGTGTTCTCCAGGTGATCACTGGAGAGTAGATGGGCTCATATCAGTTGCAAGGGCATTTGGTGACAAGAACTTGAAGGATCATATAAGTGCTAGACCTGATCTGGCGGACATTGTAATTGACCTCTCCTGTGAATTTCTCATATTGGGAAGTAATGGACTTTGGGCCGTCTTCAGCAACCAGGAAGTAGTCGACTATGTGCACAAGATTAGAGATCCTTCAAAGTCTGCCCAAGATCTTGTTGCTGAGGCGCGAAACCGGCACAGCGAAGATGACATCTCTTGTATAGTAATACAATTTAGTGAATTATGAAGGGTATGATCACCACGTCAACTGGGACTACCAGCAAGCACAGGTGACCCTGAAAACCAGGGTTCAAGGTTGAAACCCTCTTTTCAACTTATCGAGCTTGACTCATAATTGTACATAACGTTATAGAGGGTTTGAACGTGTGATACAGGGTTCTGATTTTTTTGGTCAATCAGGTAACAGGTTTTACAAAGTTCAATGCGATCATGCACCCTGGACTATACTGCCTCGAGATGCTGACTGCTATGCATACATGTGGTATGACGCAACCATGCTCTTGGCTGGCCTTTTGTCCTTTTCTCTTAGATGAATTCAGGAGGTAAAGCTTGTAGATGGATGTTATCGTCCTTTTAAGTTGTGTTTGGCTGGAATAAGCTCCAGGACTGGGTCACTTCGACTTGTACAGGGAACCAGTAGCTTGATGTTGTCTGGGGCACGAATTTTCAATGTGAATACCATGTGTGATATATTCATGGCCTTGCAAGGATCTATGCAGGTAGGTGCTTGTAAAGAGTAGGAAGTAGGTTAGTCACTGCAACAATTAGATGCTTGAGAAATGGAAGGGGGTTGTGCGCAACCTATAAGAAAGCAATCTTTTTCTAGGAAACTTTTTCTTTACATTAGTGCAATCATCACAAATTTGCACAAATACTTCACTTTCATCATGATGTGGATCCCTTGTTTTTTGTGCTTCCCTATTGCTAAATCATTTTGGCTTGGGAGGAGGTGTACTACACTGTTTGTGGTATTTAGTGTCATGTACACTATTTGTGAAGGGTCTAAACTAGGTGCCTAGAGGTCTCAAAGTGTCACACCTGCTAATTGTCAATATGATTTTATTTGTCAACATAAGTAACTTTGTTAAGTGAAAAAATATCTACATTATGACATTTATGGTAGCACATTAAGATGTTTTAGATAGTCTTGCGGTTTAGTATGCAAAGGGAAGGTATTATAGAGCGTACTAATGGCAAGTGTCATGTGTTTACATTCTAGTATGCAAGAGGAAGATATTATTGAGCTTACTAATGGCAACTGACATTTTGGGAGACTCTAGTTACACAGGTGCAAAGATGTTCATTTTTGCCGTATTGGTGTGAACGAACGTCCATCTAGCATTCTTCACAATGCTATCAATACATTCAACAAGGTGTATGCTGGTTATAGGGTTCGTGTTAAGTGGGGGATTAGAAGCTTGAAACAAAAATTCGCGAGGTTTATGAAGAGATTCAATGCAACAAAGTCTAATTACACACATTTGTTTTTAAGTATTTGTTGATCTCACAAACTTCCTTCACCAATGTGAGACATACTTGTTGAATGTGGTGATAGATGATTGCCAACACAACCCCAAATTTCATGATTGGGAAGGTAGTTACTAGGCTACAAAATATGTGTTGATATATGAATAAAAATAGCTCATTTGTATGTAGTTTACTTATTTAAATATGAGTTGTTGAATGCTCATATTTAATTTCAATGTTGCTCAACATGTGTTACTTAAGTTGTAACTCATGTGTGTTCATTCACATGTCATTGCAACCACCCAAACAATCCAATCATCTCACAAATCAACCATTAAATGTCATAATTTCAATAAAAGTTGTTAAATCACATATTTTATTTAAATCCGATATATACTGTACAAGTCACACATGCGAGCCCTACATTCTTCTACTATGCTACAATGAGGTCAAATTCATATGCACCTCATTTGTATCAAATACTTATTATTAGACAACACACATGTGGTCTATATACCAAACAACACATCTACATGGAATTTAGTCCCATCAACATTCTAACTTGTTCCGTCTCTACTCAGTGATCACACTAGTATCTCTTGTTTTCTCAAGATTGGCTATCTTAAATTGTAGTTCCTTTTCTTTCGTATCTTCATGCAAGTGGTCAACAATGAGTCCCACGAATCACTAGTTGATCCCAACATTCTAGCCATTGATACCATGTTTGCAGATTGTGCTCCCAACACCTTTTTCTTAGTTATAGACCTAATCACAAGCACACCAACAAACCATGGGTTCGCACCCAAAACGAGTGGCCTTAGAAATCAAATGGCAACAAAACAAGAAGATGGACTAATCACAAGCACTTGAAACAAGCAATGGGTTTGCATCTAAAATAAGTGGCCTTTGCAATCCATGTAGGCACCATAGCAGGAGGATGGCTCGATCACAAGCATGACATCAAGCACAGGTTCGCCACCTTACTGGACTATGCATGGATTCATTCCCACTTTGACCACCACACCAGTTCAATCAAATCCCACGTTCAATCGACATCCACTTCAATCATCCCAAGTATCCAACTCTTCTTAAAACCCACGTTTGATCTGATCCCACTTCGATTAGCCCAAGTTAACCAACCACATAGAGCTTACCAATCCTAGTTCAAAACTTGAACTTCAATTGGATAAGAGTACAACTTAGGGCCGAACGGCTCCAATTTAAACCAATTCCCACACAATTTGGGAATGCTAGAGTTCCTAGAGATTGGCAATGCTGCAAGTTTAAGCTTGGGCTATCACTTCAATCAATGCACAAGGCAATTCTCTCACATAATCCACCACTCAGCTGAGGCCCCTACCTGTGAGAGTTTACTTCAAAGCCCAAGGCTTGAAAACATCGCATGAGTGCCAATGGGGAGGTCGTTCACCTCAATAATGTTACATAGTATGAAATTATGTGTCTATGAGGGGATATTGAGTCACTATTGGGTTTTTTTCCTAGGCAGTTTAGAGGCAGTCCCGTGAATATAGCTTCTAGTACCAATCACCCAAAACACAACATTTGGGTCTTGCCATTTGGACTTTATGCATAACTTTATTGGCAAGAACCCAACACCAACACCAAACCTATGACCCACCAAGTGGGTAAGAGAGCTTCAATCTAGAACGCAACTCTAAGACTTCCAAGGCTCTCTCATTCAATAAAACTCTCATAATCGATCGATCTTAGATTTGTGTTCTAAAATGAAGCCCTTGTATTACAAGCCCCAGAGGACTCGTATAAGCTGATATGTAGGCAAGGCATGTCAAGTACATGTGATAAAAAATTCTCGCATAGAGCATACCTCTCATCCATCCAATATATAAACTTGACCCCTTGACCCCTTATAGGTTTGTGGCTGGTTCATCTCAAATGACTTCGATTAAACTAATTCGGAGTCTTTGAATCTAATTATGGTGTCAAATCAACTTAATAACGTTTTTATGTTGGATGAATGAAGTTATGTTTGTATGTGAGAAATTTCTCTTGCCTTGGCCCATGGCCCGACATGCCTTGCCCCACGCCTCAAGAAACATGAGAGGATTGAGTCCTTAGGGGCTTGTAATGTGAAGGAAATTGGAAGGCCCGACCTTCAGTCCAAAGATCTAGTAAATCTATTAGCTTGAGAGACTTGTCCATGATCAGTGAAACCATCTCCTTGACGTGTGAAGAATCCGAGGAAAGGCATGGCGTGATCATTCTTCATCTACAATGTTAAGGTTAGGACTAAGGTAGAAATACCCAAACCGGTTAACCACCCTCTACCCGTGCAGTAGACCTCCGTCAGAATAGTGAAGTGCCATTTCTAAAACCGATCATGGCGAGGCTGGCCACTTCAATGTGTGTACACTTAGCTTAGCCAAATTTAGTCATGTTTAATGTACTCATGAGTTAACCGGTTTAGGTGATGTTCTGTATGGAAATGCGGATTACCGTGTTCAGTGTGAGCAGAATCTAGTGAACGAGTGGGGGTTTGACAAACTTTCCACTTTGAAAAATTGTAGAATTTTTTTGTACAGGGAATAAAAATATGAAACAACTTGCATTCTTCATGAATCCTTCTCTTCTATCTTGGAAAATTATCTCATGATTGTAAGACCATATCTTCAATGCGAATCACCTTATTTTCACGGGTTATGGTATTTCTACCTTAGTAGGAGTAGAAATGGGTTTGCAGACACCGTCTTGAAGGATGTTATGTAAGCATTGTTCATAGTTCTCATGTACACAATCTTAGAAGTACCAAGGCCGCAATTCCCTCAATGAACAAATACGGACACTCGAAAGGAGGTGGCTTCTTATGGTATTGATTCATTGGCTTTGCTTTCATTTGAGGCGATGGGCTTTGTGCTTGGCCTTTAGAATACATAAAAAGTATTGCTTTCATGGAATAAATGTGCAACCCATGGATGTTCAGATGAGGTTACAATCCATGACAGGTTTACTCTCCTCATTGCAAAATCTCTCGACATCAAAATGTGTGGCCACACTAGTACCTGGCCAGTTTCACACGGAACTGACCAAGTTTCGTTATTAAGTGTATATATATATATATATATATATATAGAGGTTGGACTATGTGCTAAGAATCTGTTAACTATATTCTAAGTTCAATACTGGCTACAATTTTTTGGGAGGGGGGAGTGTCCGGGGAGATTTTTGGGCATAATCAATTGATATCCTAGTGTTTCCAAGTCCAACTGGTTACATGTTGACATCTTTCGGTTTTTCTTCATATAATTGAGATATATTCTATAGATTCCTCTAACATGACGGGTAATTTTCTTGAAGTCTTGAACTTAACTAATTATTTCTCAAACTCAACTAGTTCATCTGAAACTACACTAAATATACCAATTAGTGAGTGGGAAATTAGTGAAGGTGATACTAAATTGCTTTACGCATGAATTGATGCCACCAAAATATCTAGGAAGCATTGTGCACTCTTCACTTAAAAGTACCGGTACTTGACATGAAAGTATCAGCACTTGGCACTTGGCACTATTCACTAAAAGTATCGGCACTTGGCACTATTCACTAAAAGTATTGACACTTGGCACTATTCACTGACAAACATGCAACACGCACTAATTTTCTCAAAATTTATGGTAAAATGAGCATAAATTTTATCATCTTCAAGAATTTAGTGTCACTCAATAGCAACTTCAACCCTTGGTAACTTTGAGACTTGGCTAGATTGTGCACGAGACTTGAATTAGTACCACCCTCACTAATTGGTATATTTAGTGTAACAGCCAGCTCTTCTAGTTCATTGGGGAGGAATATGTCTATATGTTCATTTAAGACACGAGAATATCTCCCATTGATAATGAATGAGATATTCATATGAACTCCAAATTATGAGAACGGTTCAGAAATTTTATACCATGGCATATTTGAGACCGGAATTAGCATCGGTGACTACAAAAAATTCTAGTGAGATTGATTATGGATGAATCAGCCATAATGATTACAGGGGATGGGTTTTTACAGGACAGCCTAGCATGGGTACCACGGATCCTAAGCCATATGGTATGGACAAATATAGGAGTTTCGTTGCCCTTTTCAAGACATCCTATATACTATACACCTTTCTATGTAAATGCCATGAACTTAACATGTTATAGTTCAGTCACAGCCCAGTTGCCATGTCGAGATCACTCTATCACTTCCTTGGGTACCAGGTATTTCAAAGATCACATCAATATCTCTGCGGCTGCTTCAAGCAAGTCCTGTCAGTTTAATTGCTTCTTCCAAAGTCTTGATATTGGAGTTCATTGAAATCGTCATGACTGGGAAACATTTCTTGTACAAAATTGTGATGTGTTGAACTGCCCGCCCTCCTCCGTGATTGTCTTGGGCATGGAACGGGGTCCATTGTCGTTTCCACCAAAATTGGAACATCATGGCTGGCCATAATTACTTCTGCAGCAAACAATTAAGGTAAGCGAGCCTGATTCAATCATGTGCCTTTAATAGACACTCATGTTCAAGTGGTGTGTGGTGAGGTGTGGATCTGAGAAACGACACCAAAAGGCATCTTGTATCTAAAAGAGATTATGATTTGGATATGGTAATCATCTTGCAATAATTTTCGTCTTTCATATTCAACAAGTGGGTGCAGAGCTAAAAGTGTCCATTTAAGACCTGCTTACTAAGCATGAAGCTCGATAAAGCTTCAACAACATCACTATTCAATGTATCAAAAATTCTCAAATAATCACGACTTTGGAAACAATATAAGATTATCAACCTTGTTGTCTGTGAGATCATATCAATAACAAGAAAGATGCAACAAAACAACTTACCCATTTGAAGAATCAAGGTGGCTCTATAATTGGAGGCTGGCTTATGCTCTTCGGAGGTTTGGCTTGACCACGCACACTCCCTTTGCGATTGTGTGGCAATGATTCCATATCCATGAATGGATGATTGTCCTTCGAATTCAATGTGCCAAAAGATTCAACTGGTGCCCGTTGTGGAGTTATTTTATGCCTTCTCTGCGCCCATGATGCGTCAACAACAAGTCGTAATTGGCCTCCACTTGGCAAATCCTTCATCACACTCTTAAAGGTTCCCCATGTACCCTGCACTCTTGCCATGTCATCCAGTGACGATGAATCTTGTGTCTCAACCACTTGCAAAAACTGGGAGTCAGGGTTCAGGCGCAAAACCAAGCTGGATTGCAAATTAGGTAATGATTTTTTACATTCATCACGTTGCTCACTTGGATCACAGATCACCCTCTCTGTGACCCTATCATCAACAACCGTTTGAGTTTCGATTGGAACATCTTCTTGAACGAATTCACTTGCCTTTCTCATGTCCGAAGAAAATTTGCGGATGGGAGGTCTGGATTTAGGGGCAGATAAATCAACGTATTGGGCATCTTGGGCCTCCATGTGGTCATTCCCATCATAGTTCCTGGTTTCATCTGAAGATATTATTTCCACAATTTTGGGTCTGTAGTTGTTGTCGTCTCTCTCTTGCAGAACACTGGGATTGATGGATTTATGTGGTGCTTCACATTTACACTCGTGCATACGATTTCTTGGCACCTCTTCCTGAACATCAGTATTTTTGTGACTCGGAAATGCGTTGATCTCTTCATTGTCGTCTGCATGATGATGATCACAGTTGTTTGGGCGCCCTTTGGAAATTAGGTTTACGAGATCTCGTACTCCATCTAGGGTACATCTCATCTGAATCGAGTCTACTGCTAGATTGCTCACCTTCTGATCTAGCTTGCCAATAGCGTCCATGATCGACCTCAGAGTTTTCCAAATAGCAATCTCCATCTCTACTTCTTTGCTCGGGGCAGTAGTAGTCTGCTCACATCATTACAAGCACCGTCAAAGGGTCAATCCATATTATCAGTAAAATCCAAACACAAAGTGATTAACATCCAAATATCAAATCCTTCGTTGCATGTGTGATCACTTACACATTGGGGTTCTGCACGTTTGTCCTCTGAGCCATGTGTTGATGAATCTGGATCCAACTCCATTGCTGTTGGAGGGTTGTGCCCTGCACCAGCCTGCACACAAATGATATATTTCTTAGGTTCAAAATGTGCCATCGCATCAGAACTGGAAGAAAGGAAGAAAAATGACTCCGATGTTTCCACTGGCGTGAATTATGGTATCGCTTCAACTTCAAGCTGATCTAAGTCTTGACGTAGACGTGCCTGAATCAAACACAACAATAATCTGGACACCTATATTTAAGTGGTATGTGGTTTGGTGTGAATCTAAGAACGGACACCAAAAAGGCATGATGTGTTTAGAAGAGATTGGTCTATGTGCTCAAAATAAGCTAACCATTCTAGGCTCAATAGTCGACATGATTGGGGGGACCTATATGACCACCTAATGAGCATGAGAATCTTCATTTTGACAATGATTAAGATATTCATATGAGCTCCAAAAACTATGAGGCAAATGGCTATGGGACGGTTTGGATTTGCTGATCATCTTGCACTAATTGCATGTTTTATATCCTACAAGAAGTGCGTACAAAGAGAAAAAGTGTCTCAATGACACACACCTACCTTAGTTGAACAAATGGATGTGCAGATAGGACCAAGAACAAACACCATAAAGACATATGATGTTTAAAAGAGATTGGACTACGTCTTCAAATTCTATTAACTACTCCACACTCAATAGTGAACACAATTGGGAGGACCTATGATGTATTCAATTGAGGAATCAACAAACATGCACTTCCAATAACCATAACTAAATCAGGGGAGGTCAGATTTTCAATCTCATTTTTGTTGATGCTCCATTGCACATTTGCTAATGCAACAACACAAGTTTTGTTGTGGTAGAAGTTGGAGAACATGAAAACCAAATTGAATAACACCCACATACCATACTTAGAGAGACTGAACCACCACAATGATGGAGTACTGCATCGTAACATCACAAATTCCCAAATGGTGGTGTATAATGCAATTGTTATATTGGAGTTATACCTTGTGGTTTATGATGTAATTATCTCACAGTGCATGAATAATCTTATGTGGCAATTTACTTTGTATTAAGATAATGTGGCACATAATAGAAGAAAATGAGAAAACCATGCAATTATTACAACATGAATTAGGGATATATGATGTAAATTCCAGTGTTGGTCTAGTATTGTCTTTTCTTGATACCATTCGGGTATCTATAATGAGAATTTCACATTTTTCAATACCAGTAGGATATGGGTATTTGATGGCATTTTTGTTATCAATACCATTTGGGTCTATATACCATGCAAGAACCTTTATACCTAGGCAAAATTGCCCAAGTATCAATATGGTTTTAGAATGGTATCAACCCAAGTAATAACCCCGTATACAAAGATCCTCTCACCTTGACATACCCACCAAATACCAATATTTGACTGGTACTACAATTTTGATACCCATGGGTTGGTTCTTTGATACGATATTGATGTTGATTGTTGATACCATGCATTCACCTATATACCAGCCCAACACTGGTAATTTCAACATTCTAGTGTTTTTACATGAAAATTTCATGTCTTGAAGTTTGTGATGAAGTTACCTGTGCACGACGTTTGGCCATATCTGCAGCCTCCCTTTGAGCCTCAGCTGATGGCCACCACTTTGTGAGTGTTTCCCACGCCTCAATCGGACAATTTGGGGCCTTGTTTGACTCACCATACCGCTCCCAGTGGCCTTTCCACGCTGCTCTTTGAGTTCGCAGATGCCCCGACAAGTAATTATAAAGCTTCTTTGGATGGAGTGGTGGATCAAAACTGAATTGCGTATGTAACTCTTTGTATAATTCCTTCTTTTCAAAGTCGGAGTATTCCTTCCAATCCCTTTTTCTTAAATCCAGTACCCTGTATGCCACCTCTTTCGCAGCCGCATGCCAATACGATTTGGTACTCGTGATATCCCCTTCCTTGCCAGGTATTTTTTTGCCTTCCATGCCAAATGCTACATGCGCCTTTCGCTTTTCGGCCCTATTTTCTTTTTTCTTGTGAGTAGTTTTTTGTGCATTCATTCCTGAATTTGGTGTTGATGTGTTTGGGGAAACTTGTGGTGGTCTACTATCCGCACCCACGTGGATGTAGACATTGTTGTTGGGCCTAAGGGATTGAATTGGCAACTGTGAGTCCACCTGCCCAATTGTGTCAGGTAATTTTGCAAGAGCTTGAAAACTGGCCTGCACCAAAGTTTCGCCTGGTACGTCCTCCATAATGAACTCTTCTGATCCCCCCGAGCCCATCTCGGGTTTAGGCTCACTCATTTGTGAAGGGGACTGGTTGTTGTCATTCCGCCCAGCACTTGCAAACTGCTATTACATGATAATGGTGTTTTAGGCACATGTTATGCATACCCGTTTACAAATTGCAAATCACAAATCAGGTTAACTCTTGAACATCACCAAGGGCCTGACGGGGCTTTGGAGACAAGAAAATTGCCATTTTGTTGTTGCTAACTTCATTTTTAGTCATTTCTTAGAAAAGTAACCCTTACTGAAATGGCTTTATCCTAAGTGAAATCCTCCGATTATATAAATATATTGAAATTAGGGTGTAAATATGGTAAAGTACATGAAGGAATACAAAGTACACTTCTATGCAATAGCTTAGTATTTTTAGCTATCATTTTAACACATTATTGTATTGTTTTCAAACTTTCAAACTATGTTACAATCAGAATCTTTATAGATGGACTTATGCCATGTCAAAATGTAGAACTTTGGTTTCAAGTGTACAGATGTCATCTTTATGTGCTTTGAAACAATCAATTTCCAATGGTCATATTCAAATGAACAAAATGCATTTCGATTTGTAACAACATTTGTACTATGTACTTCATTTGAGCATTGAAAGTCGTTTATCTTAAGTCATCTCACTTTTAAGAAACACCTGGTGACCTTTATGGGTAAACAAATGGAAATTAGAACTCAGGTTAAACTCACCGCCGCAGGGTGTGGCAACTTTGGTTCTCCAATTGGAGCAACACATATGGGAAGAGGTGATCTCTCGATACCCTTCCCCTACAAACGTGAAAACACGGGGTTAGTGTGATATTGAAACAACCAATCTCAGACCTAGAGGAAGTTCAAGCCTGTCTAGTTGCATTCTTTTCTACCTTAGGTTCATACTCAATCCAAGAGAGGAATTTGGGCTCCTCTGGTTAAGAAATTGGACTCAAAGCGAAAAACAAAAAATTCCTAACTCATTCAAATGACAACAAAACACTTCATCAAATCGACATGACAATCATTGAAAACTCTTCCTAATGTGAGCTCCAAGGTCTTCAAGACATTAGAGTTATCCTTAAAGTCTCTCAAATCTCATGTTTCAGTAGGGAGTTTATAATGTTACAGAGAGTTCAAGTGGTGGTAGAACCCCCAATTTTGGTGAAATGAAGGGGAGGTGGTCCACTTTGGCCAAAAGACAGCTATATATAAATGGATTTCATCGCAAACTTTTGAAGGCACCTAAAATGGTACTCTCAAAAGTTTGACAAGGAGTTCATTTTTACATAACGTCTCTTGGCAAAAGTCAAACATCTCTGCTTTGATTCACCAAAATTGGGAGTTCCAACACCACTTGAACACTCCTCTCATATTATAAGTTGTCAAAAATGGGGCAACACTCCCTACCAAAACATGAGTTTCGAGAGACTTCAAAGATAAATCTATTGTCAAAAGACGGGGGCCAGAAGCCCTAAATTAATGATGCAGCTCTACGTTATTTAACTTCCCAGACTGCAAGCAGAAAATTGTTGTAAGAGCATTGTTGACAGCTCAATGATCACATCATCATCACAAATCCAACCCTCAAAATAAACCAACGGTATTTTTCAGCCTATCTTGCCAATGCTCGACTTATAACTGCACAAGGGACTCTTGAACGACAAACAAACAATTACAGATGCTTGATCTTCTGGACACAGACAAATTTTCCCTAGATAAAAATTTGTGACAAAAACATGGACTGCATTATCAAACAGTATCTCAATTGTGTGGGATTTGTGTATTACTGAACTACTCAGCCGCACTTTTGCCCACAGCACAGAAAAAAATTATCCAGCATTTGTGATTGGAGAAATTTGGACATGCTTCGTACTGCAGGCTGCCAAAACTCCTGTTCTACTAAAAGTGCAAAAGCAACCAAAAACACGGCAATTCTAGCCACTGACAAATTGTGGTTACAACATAAACTCAAAAGGCAAACTTGGTCCCCTAGGACAAAAACACCCTGAAATAAAAATCTCCTAGGACAAAATCAACCCGAAAACAAGACAATTGGACATGATTCACAGTGCAGGAGATGCGGAAAATTGGACATACACCGTATACTGCAATCTTCACATCGCCACAATGCTTCTGGAAGCTTCCATGGAGATGGGAAGCCACCAAAAGCTGGGAGCTTTAATAAACTTGTGTAATTGAGCAATTGAGATTTGTCTACTCCAGAATCTACTGCATGCCATGACTAACTACAGTCAAACCTCTATAAATGTTACAGGTCGGGAGTAGCAAAAAAATAACATATATAGAATTATAACAAGTAACACTTATAGAATTCATACCGATGATTAATAGCATTTATAGAAATAACACTTAAAAATTCCAAAAACGAAGAACATAACATTTTATAAAAATAAAAAATAAAAGTACAAATGATAATACATACTTCAACTAAACTAATTGAAAGAAATAATCTATATAGTAGTAACTTGACGAGATTCTTCCAACTAAACTAACCGAAAGAAAAAGTCTATAGTAGTCTAACGAGAAGCTTCCAAATGATGAGATGAAACTTCCTTCTGGAGTCCTTGAATGCTCATGATGTGTGATAGGGCATCATTTGGTCTTTGTTCAAAGTACTTCTTCAAAGTCTCTAGAGAACGCTCAGCAACACTCAATCCTACAACTTCTTCTACCACATCAACCATAACCTCATCAACATCAATTTCTTGATGTTTTGAGGAATACATATCCAAAAACTCCTCATCGGTAGGTTCATAGGGGTTGTTTAAATCAAACTCCATCTCATAATTGAGGTATTCATGAGCATTCATCACGTCACCCACCTCACTATCAGATGACAACAACGTCAGTTGATGAAGTAGAGTAGCAACTTCATCAACCTCTACCAAGCGCCTAGCTTCTCTATCTCCCTCTCAATAGAGATCGAAAGAACACCCGTGTGCCTCCAACAATGTGATAAATGTGATTACATGTTTGAAATGTATGCTCTCATATATTATTACCTTGATTTTCTCAAAATTAACACTTATAGAGGTGCAATTAACAAAGAAGGGAGTAGAGCATGTTATAACACTTAACAGATAACACTCACTAGTCTTACCAATTGTGTTTTTGTAGGGGAGTAAAATTTTCTTAACATATATGAAATTATAACGCTTATAGGGGTAACACTTATAGAGGTTTGACTGTAACAAGAATATTGCACAATTTCAAAAGAAAAATCACCTTATGACCACACTGGTTGTTTCCTTGAAGGAAATGATGATCCAAAATCATCCATGACGCTCCACTTGCTGGTGGACTAATTAAAGCAAAACAATGCACTTGCACTGAGGACACCAGACCTTCAAGCAAGCAACAAGGCTAAATTATCTCAAACCTTAAACCCTGTCACAGGAGGACTCACCTTTGCAGCAATGACAATGGGACTTAGAGTCTGCCCATTAATGACATCCATAGTCCATTTGCACAATTTGCCAAAGGACACAAAACCTTCGTGTGGAAGAAATTGACACAAATGTGGACACAAATCCCTAATCCTCGAAGGAGAGAGCTGGGGTCATTTTCATTTGACAGGAAATATATTTGTGTCAATCTTTTCCACGTGCAACTTTTGTGTCTGCATTCATGTCAAAAAAATTAACATCCTGAATACTGCCATACCTGCCGAACTAAACTGTAATATATCAATCTTCACATTGCCACAATGTTTCTGAAAGCTTGTTTGGAGAGGCACCAAGAGATGGCAACATCAACATACTCGTGCAATCGAGCAATTGAGGTCTTCCTACTCCAGAATCTACTGCATGCCGACTATAAAATTGACTGGAACATCACACGATTTCAAAAGAAAAATCACATTATGACCACACTGATAGTTTTCTTCGTAAAAATGACGGTCCAAAATCATCTATGGCACTCCGCTTGCTGGTAGACTGAAGAAAGGAGCATTGCACTAGCATTGAGGGTACCAGACCTTCATACAAGCAACAAGGGGACATTATCTCAAACCTTAAACCCTGTCACAGAGGGACTCACCTTTGGGACTTATATACATCCATATCTGCCCATTATCACATCCATACACCATTCGCACGATTCAGTAAAGGACACAAAACCTTCACGTGGAAATTTTGGGCATGAATGTGGACACAAAAAACTCTAGTTATACTAGAAGGAGAGAGGCCCAGTAGTAAGGAAAAGAGGGTGTTTTCAACCCGGTCCGTTTGACAACATTGCCATCTAGCACTTGTCAAAAACATCACATTTTGTGTCAGAATGATCAATTTGGTATACATTTGACGCAGGATGGGGTTGTTTTGATGGGTCCTGAGTGATCCACATGTCAAGTGAGTCGTGTCGAAAAGACCCTTGTTTCCTACTAGTGAGGGGATCATTTCCCAACCTCACTTTGATAGGAGACCTACTTATGTCAAATTTCTCCACATGCAAGTTTTGTGTCCTCATTCACGTCAAAAATTTCAACATCCTGAGTACTGCCATAGCTGCCGAACTAGACTGTAACACTGCAATCGTCACATCACCACGATGCCTCTAGAAAGCTTCCACGGAGAGTGGCACCCAGAGATGGCAACATTTACATTTACATACTTGTGCAATCAAGCATTTCAGGTTTTCCCAACTCCAGATCTACAGTGACTAAATTGTGACAAGAATATCGCACGATTTCAAAGAAAAATCACATTCTGACCACGCTGATAGTTTTCTTGGACTAAAGAAATGACGCATTAGCACTGAAGACACCAAACCTTCAAAAAAGCAACGAAAGGAAAATATCTCAAACCCAAAACCCTGTCACCGAGAAACTCACCTTTGCATCGATGGCGGTGGGACTTGAAGTTTGCCCGTGATCAAATCCAGACTCCATTCGCACGATTCGCCGGAGGACACTAAACCTTCATGTGGAAAATTTTGACATGAATGTGGACACAAAACCCTAGTAGGAGAAGTAGGAGAGAGTTGGGGTCATTTTCAACAGGTCCGGCTTTGACAAGGAAACCTATTTGGGTCAAACTTTGCCACGTGTAAGTTTTTGTGTTCACATTCATGTCAACAATTTCAATGTGCTTGTGAAATTGGCCTTTGCTTCTTAACTTGTCAAAGACCTCAACACTTGTGTCAAATTGGCCTCATAAGTTATCCTCCTTTACATGCATATCAAATGATTGGCCTTTGTTCCTTTATCTAATTGTTTTTTAACATCTTGGGCAAGTTCTAAGCAATTGATTCATATGTGTGGCCTTATGTGGTACCTCTTCAACATTTAACTTCCCAAGCTTATGAAAGGGTTGTCTTAATTGCATTCCACTCAATGTTGGTTGTAGAATTTGCATGGACAAGTTGTGAGATTAAAATGGGATTTATCCACATGATCTTGAAACATGGGAGATGAGCTATTTTGAGGGGGGGAAATAGGCATGAATAATCCTTTGAATTTTTAGATTATAACAATTAGAGAAAGGGATGCACAAGGATTTGTCATGTTTTATCCCCCAAAATAACCTTTGACCAATCAAATTCACCTAGAAATGAGTGGAATGCTTGTGTAATCCACTAGATGGGAACAACTCAATAGTAGAGCACCTCCACAAATCTTCATGCCTTAATGTGCAACCCACAATAGGCTAGCCACCTTGCATTTGGAGTATGTAAATTGTCCCATGTTTCTAACCACATTCATGCAATGAATTCCCTAAAAAGCAAAGAGTGTCCACATGTTGAATTGAGCACTCGATGTGAGCACAAAGGCAATTTTTACATGAACATCAAAAAAAATTCACCTTTACCAAAATAAACATTTTCAATGTTCATGCAAAGTTTGGATTGGAGTGGCAACCACTAATTAAGGTCCACACCCTCACATAAGCTCCCAACACAACAAAAACGTGACCACTTCCCACTTTGACATTTCTTTTTTTCCCACATTCTAATCATCTCCAAATTGCATGGCTCATTTGTGTTGGCTTGACATTTATAGTTATTTTGATTGCGGATGAATGAGTTAGGCAGGGTTAATGTAGGGAAGAATTCATGCATCAACCCAAAATGGGTTGTTTGGAAAGTTTGGGGTTAATAGGATGCATGTACAGTCAAGACTCTATAAGTGTTACCCCTATAAGCGTTATAATTTCATATATGTTAAGAAAATTTTACTCCCCTACAAAAACACAATTGGTAAGACTAGTGAGTGTTATGTGTTAAGTGTTATAACATGCTCTACTCCCTTCTTTGTTAATTGCACCTCTATAAGTGTTAATTTTGAGAAAATCAAGGTAATAATATATGAGAGCATGCATTTTAAACATGTAATCACATTTATCCCATATTCTTTGCGAACAAGTCAAATATTTTCTCTTATTTAGAGATCCTTCCTCCTTGTGCACTTTCAAGCAATTTGGGAGAGGAGATGGTAGACAGAGAAGGTTTGGAAGTTGGGGTGCTTGTTGGGTGCTAGTTTGCTAGTTGGGGCTTACAATACTTGATATAGCATCTTTCAAGCATAGCAATCAGGGTCAACAATCAGGTGGGTGTTCTTTCGATCTCTATTGAGAGGGAGATAGAGGAAGCTAGGCGCTTGGTAGAGGTTGATGAAGTTGCTACTCTACTTCATCAACTGACATTGTTGTCATTTGATAGTGAGGGGGGTGACGTGATGAATGCTCATGAATACCTCAATTATGAGATGGAGTTTGATTTAAACAACCCCTATGAACCTACCGATGAGGAGTTTTTGGATATGTATTCCTCAAAACATCAAGAAATTGATATTGATGAGGTTATGGTTGATGTGGTCAAAGAAGTTGTAGGATTGAGTGTTGCTGAGTGTTCTCTAGAGACTTTGAAGAAATACTTTGAACAAAGACCAAATGATGCCCTATCACACATCAGGAGCATTCAAGGACTCCATAAGGAAGTTTCATCTCATCATTTGGAAGCTTCTCGTCAAACTACTATAGACTCTTTCTTTCGGTTAGTTTAGTTGGAAGAATCTCGTCAAGTTACTACTATATAGATTATTTCTTTCAATTAGTTTAGTTGAATTATGTATTATCATTTGTACTTTCATTTTTTTTTTATAAAACGTTATGTTCTTCATTTTTGGAAATTTTAAGTGTTATTTCTATAAATGTTATTATCATCGGTATGAATTCTATAAGTGTTACTTGTTATGATTCTATACATGTTATTTTTTTGCTACTCCCGACCTGTAACATTTATAGAGTCTTGACTGTATATAGGTGGTATATTGGCAAAGCATTCAGTTAGAATGGACAATAAGAAGACCCTTTATTGAATGTCACAATAGTGGTGACGAGCCCGTTGCTTCACCATTGTCAATATATTCCAAGAGTGGGGGGAGGGGGGTGACGAGTGCAACGGGTTAGGATGGCACGGGTTCAAGCTAGTGTGTTACTACAAATTTGGGCTATGTGCATGCACCCCCTTATCATGAATTTCAAATTGAGTTCCATGTTTTTGTATTAACAATACCCCTTTGCACTAAAGAGGTTAAGAGCTTGAAGAAAGGAGCCCTTTCATTGGTGGGAAGAATCTTATACATGTTTGTTTTAAAACCCAAATGGAATCGAATCCACTTTACGTACAAGCTTTCTACTTGAGAGGGTAAGGTTTTGTGATACCCACTGAAGGAAAGGGTGACTTGGGGGGGAGGGGGAGGTGCTTTGTTAAAGAATCAACAGACATGTAATTTGATAATTGAAAGTATATCATAGGAGGAGGTTTGATTTCCAATCCAATTCTTGGTGATGTTTCATCATAAATTTGTTAATACAAAACAAAGTTCAAACACACACACACACACACATATATATACACACATTTAATAGGACATAACATTATCAGTTCATAAGTTGTGTTCATAGGCCCGGCAATAGATTCAAGAATAAAGACTCCGAATGTTGGAATCCCGGTGCTTCATATTGAATACGAAGTGAGGGCAGTTGAACACAACTCATGATCTGAGTAATGTTATGAAGATGGAGGACAACAAAAAGCAATTAAATAACTCTCACATTCCTTACATGGCTGCCACGAATCCTTGACCATTTATTACACAATGTTGGCGTCACAAAACGTCCTTCAACATTTCATGCTTTTGGTTTACAACAATTTTATGGTTATTGCAAACTATCTTGTTAATTATAACTCATGAAATCTAATGCTTATCTGCCACATGTCATTATACGATACTATTTGACTATATATTCCATTTGTTCCCTTCAGCTGTCAGAAAGGCATCCTGCTGAGGACCTGATCCGGCTGATTTCAGCAGGGTTTGCCACGTGTCGTTGTAGTATAGTGGTGAGTATTCCCGCCTGTCACGCGGGTGACCCGGGTTCGATCCCCGGCAGCGGCGC
Organism: Polytrichum formosum; assembly: GCA_964035585.1. Classification (NCBI taxonomy): domain Eukaryota; kingdom Viridiplantae; phylum Streptophyta; class Polytrichopsida; order Polytrichales; family Polytrichaceae; genus Polytrichum; species Polytrichum formosum. Next base: position 10,711,285 of record OZ037935.1, on the reverse strand, counting down.
ATTTTTTTTAATTTCAATTTTGTTAACCACATCTTTGTTAGTGCAATTTATCTGTAATTCTGAGCCATTGAATTCAATAAATCGGTCTGATCCTTCTTCTGCTATTGGCTGCAAGACCATGAGCAAGGCTGAACCGGCAGTTCTATTACTGTGGGCCACACTAATTTTCTAGAGCCCACGCTAATTTTCAAAATGATAATTAATGTTGGTCAAATTAGCATGGGCCACAATTTTTTTTTAAATTGTGGTTTATTTTTTTCATAACTAATATTTAATAAGTTGGTCGAAAATCTTCATGAAGACTTAGGGGAAGACCAAGGGTCTTGGATCCATGTTAATTCCACCTCAACTAGAAAATATCATGTGGCTCACACTAATTTTTTCATTCTAATTTTTCACCCACACTAATAGGACTATTTAATGTAGTTACAAATGAACCGGTTGAGTTTGAGAAATAATTGGTTGAAATTCAAGACTTCAAGAAAATTACCCATCATTTTAGAGGAATCTATGGAATATACTAAGTCAACTTAATAAAAAAAACTGAAAGATCGCAACATGTAACCGGTTGGACTTGGAAACACTAGGATTTCGACCGATTAAACCCAAAAATCTCCCTAGACACTAGCTGCAATATCATGAGCAAGGTTGCAAGACCATGAGGAGAGCTACAAAATTTGAGGTAAGATAAGCCAGGCCTAATTTGGGTACTTATCGTAAACAAAACCCTACTATTTGAGTTGTGTGTAAATCTACAAAAAGATATGTCTTTGAAAGAGATTGGACCACGTGTTCAAATTTGTCAACCATTCTAGGTTATATAGTCAACACAAATTGCAGGGTCCTATATATATGGTCACTTAAGAGAAAGAATATCTCCACTTTGATAATGAATAATATATTCATACGAGTTCCAAATATTTTGAGGGAGACTTTGGCTTTGGGCACAACTCGGGGAGATCACTCCATTGTAGAGTTGAACACCACGTGCGAACAAAGTTTGCTACCCCTATATTACATGTCATAAATAATTTTAAATTTTACGATATTTTTTCTACATATACACAACCATTGATGGTATCTTTTGTATATTTTTTTGAAATTTTTAGTCATATTCATTAATTTTAGTAATTTGTTTAGTTCAATTCTGCGTCATTCTAGTTAGAAACGGTATGTTTTATTAAAAAAACAAATCATCAAATTTAGTCACCATTTTTTACTATGTAACATGTACCATTTATATCTACTCATGAAAAAAAATTGATAAAATTGTGACCCAGTTTGGTGATGATTTTTACATTTTTTACATCTAAAATGATCGCACGTGGTTGTTCAACTCTACAATGGAGTGATCTCCCCGAGGGGCACAATTTGGCTTTGCTAATCATCTCACGTTATTGTGTCACTACTAGAAAAACAGAGTCCAAATTAACAAAATATTAACAATTTTTTGTTAATTTGAACACTGTAACGTCCATTTTTACAAATTTTTGTTAATTGTACCCAAATTAACAAAAATTTGTCATTCTTTTTTGTTGATTTTGATAGTGCAATTACCATATCGAGAATCTTTTTGAATCTTTTGATAAAATTTTGAATTATTAAAAATATTTATAAACCTTTAAAAATCTTCAATATACAATGTAGATTTAAGAATAAGTACACAATTCGGTGATTATTAAAGTCAGCAGACTTTAGAGGCGATTCAGACCTAGTAAAAAACAATTTTGGAAAAAACTTCTAACTAGAAAAAGTTGACAAATCAAATTTTTCAACTTTTTCTAGTTAGAAGTTTTTCCAAAAACAAATTTTTACTAGGTCTGAATCGCCTCTGAAGTCTGCTGATTTTTTTTTAAAAAAGAAGAAACCCGAAAAGCTAGTTAAGTAGATTCTAAATTCCATATATATCACTTGTGAGTGGTTGGTGCGTTGGCAAGAGCGTTGGCCTCTAACCACGAGGTCTCCGGTTCGAACCTGGAAGGCCTCACTTTCCGTATGGCCAGTGTGGGTGTCCCCCCACGTGACAGTTGGATTGTTGGACACGTGACACTCCCCTAGATGATGAAATCAACACTTTTTTATTAAAAAATGAAACACTTTTTTGTTAAACTTTGACACTTTTTTGTTAAAAAATTAACAGTTTTGTGTTAAAAAATACCCAAATTAACACGTCCTAATCAACAAAAAAAATCAACACTTTTGTGTTGAGTTTTGTTAAATTGGTCACTGTTTTTTTCTACTAGTGTGTGTTGCATGTCCTATAAGAAATCGGTGCATAGCTAAAAATGTTTGTTTAAGGCATGCTTCCCTTACTCATAAGCTGAGTGTACACAAAACTCGAATCTAGAACCTCCAAGGATCTTTCATTCATGAGGTCTAGAAATAAAAATATGAGATTATTTGGCAGTTTGAGAAGCGTCCATTGTTGGTGTTGGGTTGCATTTATTAGGGCATCTTTGTGGACAACATAACTTCGGGGGCAATGGACGTATAACAAATTATCACTGAATCTGGCACATTTTCCTCCACATTGGTCAATGTAAATTTAGAGGGAAAGTCTATCATGTACCAATGGTGGTTGCCTAGTGGAGCTCAATGGAATTGTGATGTTGCTAACCATGCACAACCAACATCCACACAACCATTTAATCCCTCAAAACCTAAGTGCGGAGCGCATGGCATACAATTACCACTCACTAGCCTCGGACACCTAATTGGAAGTTCATGATACATCCTTACTGATGTGGGTAGCTAAGGAGGCCAAATGCCTCCACTAGGAGTAGCCACGCTACTCTCATGGGAGTGGGGGGGGGGTTGTTCCGGAACACCACCCCATGATTTCTCTACCCTTTCCCACTCATACTAGCCTCTGGTCCTCCGTGTAGGGTCCCCACCTCATTGTGAAATAATAGAGATGTCCACCCATATTGAGGCTAAGTACCACTTTTGGGGCTCACCACCCTAGGAAACTTTTGATAGACTCTATTGGTTGTGTGCTTTCTCCAATTTAATCATTTATTACCAATGGGGAGCGTTTGGTATTAACACTCTAGCAATAGTTCATTCATTCAAATAAGATAAAATAATGATTTTAAACTCTTGAAAGAGTGATGATGTCCTCATGAGACAATGTGCCACTTCTTTCATAATAACAACCACACTTAGCCTTCTCGAAGCTTTGGGTGGTCCCTTAGAACCTCCTCAACACCACTCACACACTTAGCCACCCTTCCACATGGGTGGCCACCGCCTCCGCCAAGGGACACTATTTTTGGATGGCATGTGCCTCACCGCATTGCAAGACTTGGGCATCCCCCCAAAGTCCACTCCCTTAAGCAGTATATTAGGTCACTTCAGTTAGGGACATGACAACCGATATAATTTTGAGTTTGTGTTCAAGTCCTTCCACCTAATGCCCCACAAGCTCATGCATCACGTCTAGGTGGTTTGAGGGTGTTAGGAACCATGGCCAAACACGTACCAACTCTCACTCGATTTCCACATAATATATGTTTTCTTTTCAAAAAAATTTATTGGGTGACATAAGCAACACATGATGAGAGATGAAAATGTGTCGTGTAAATGTATTTACCTCTATCATAGAAGGTGAAGCGTCATAGGGTGTGCATTTTATGCCAAAATCAAAATTTTTACCTTCCCAATTATATCACTAATAGAAAAAAAATAGTGACCAAATTAATAAACTCAACACAAAAGTGTTGATTTTTTGTTGATTTGAACGTGTTAATTTGGGTATTTTTGAACATAAAATTGTTGATTTTTTAACAAAAAAATGTCAAAGTTTAACAAAACAATGTTCATTTTCTAACAAAAATGTGTTGATTTTTTGACCTCTAGGGTGGTGCCACGTGTCCAACAACCCAACTCCCACACGGGGGGACGTCCTAGTATCACATCATAACAGCCACGTGAGAAGCGAGGCATCCCAAGTTCAAACCGTAGACCTCATGGTTAAAGGCCTTAGCTCTTGCCAAGGCACCAATCACTCAATATATGTGACATGTAGGGCTTGGGAATTTACTTAACTAGCTTTTGGGGTTTTTTCCAATTCTTTTTAACAGTTAGCAAACTTTAGGGGCGATTTAGACCTAGTAAAAGAATTTTTTTGGAAAAACTTTGAACTAGAAAAAGTTGACAAATCAAGTCTTCTTTCACCTCCAACAATCCGTTTTACATTTTAAGACTCCAATCAAAAGTTATGGACTAAAATCAGAGAGGATGTTTAAAAATTTTCAAAATAAATGTTCATTTTTATAAACATCCTCTCTGATTTTAGTCCATAACTTCTGATTGGAGTTTTAAAATGTAAAACAGATTGTTGGAGGTGAAAAAAACTTAATTTGTCAACTTTTTCTAGTTCGAAGTTTTTCCCAAAAAATTCTTTTACTAGGTATGAATCGCCCTTGAAGTCTGCTGACTTTAATAAACACCGAATTATGTACTTATTTTATTCTTAAATCTATATTATATATTGAAGATTTTTAAAAGTTTATAAAGATTTTTAATAATTCTAAATTTTTCAAAATATTCTAAAAGATTCCCAAAAATTTAATAAATTGTTGTTGATGTGATAATTGCACTATCCAAATCAACAAAAAGAATGACAATTTTTTGTTAATTTGGGCACAGTTAACAAAAATTGTTGAAAATAGACGTTACAATATCCAAATTAACAAAAAATTATTAATGTTTTGTTAATTTTGACACTGTTTTTCTAGTAGTGTATGTATTATTTATCACATGTTAATGTTGATTACTTTCTAACCATGTTGGTTCCATATGCAAATTTGTTGGTATACAACTAGTTTTATGAGCGAGGAGGTCGAGGACTACACCTTGGATGAATTGAACACCAACGATCAACTATCGGTGAGCATGTGTGACTCACCATCGGTTAACCCCCGAACATGCCTTTACACATTTCTCAAGAATTTTCATCTTAAGCCTTGAGTAGTTGCACACCAACGACTTTATCTCAAGATGACCCGACTCCCTTTATTGTACCATTCCAAACCTTTGGCATGAGTATTATGCGGAGATTCAAATAGTAGACAACCCCCTTGAGCACTTCTTACCATTAGGTGATACACAATTACTTATTGGTGAAGACAGTTTGCCCTTAGGCGATATGGATTTGGTAGCAACATCGGGTGCCAATGTTGAGGGTGTTGAATATTCTCATGATGGCCATGCATATCATAATCATCCACTAGGATCCACACCTTGGGCTCAATTCCATGTGGTAGCAATCGATGGGTTCTTCTACTATGTCATCAGGCCTTGCCCTCGTGAAGACCCAATACACATGTTGGAGGGGATGATGATGTCATTCAAAATGGACCATGGAAATTTGCGAGATCCTAAAGGAAAAGCACAAAAAATATTTGGTTCCACTTTGTGCCTTTGGCCACAAAGGCAAAAGTTACAATAAAAGGCAAAGCATTGAATATAAAAGATGTTTCCGAAGGGTAAAGTATTTTTAAGCAATGTGAGCATTGAGTAGAGACATCATCAATCATCGCATGTAGGGATAAGTGTTGGGAGGGGTATGGTGTACCTCTAGATAGAGGAGACCTTTGGATTACATTGGCTAAGTGATTGGATTTTTTTGAGTAAATAAGGCTATATAATATTGTTGCTTCCTAAAATGCTCCACCCACACCCCTATATATGAATTCATATTAGTTGGACTGCTCGTAAAATTTTTTATGATTCATATCACATAATATTTTTTTGTGAATTAGTAAATTTATGTATGGTTTGCAGGCAATTGCAAAGCCAGTTGATATGTAAACTTATTTCCTCGTATGGCCTTTGTATTTGTACTTGATAATGTTCATTGTTCACTAATACCTAATATCGTACATCGTACTATATTCTAGTGAAACATTGTTTCTCTTCTCTTTCCCAATGATCCATCAATCAATGTTTGGAACACATAACATTATTCAGTCCCACAAAACGATGTTATGGATCTGAATAATGTTATGCATGAAATTGACCCTAAGAAACTATAAAGGACGTCGGGAACAAGACTATGAACACATGGCAAACCAACCATAGAATTAGAAGCTTGCACGGAAATACAATAAAGTCGTGAGGCTGTAGGGTGCTTAATCCATGGCTATAGGATAGGCATAATACTAGCATGTATTGATGAGAAAGTCCAGATTATACAAGAAAATCATGATCATTAATACAGTCATTTTAAAGAGAAAAAGATTGAATAAGTATTAGCATGAAGAACATTAGATTTAGTAGTCATGTAGATATTGAGAGTGTTTGGGAAAACAACTCAATTATTTATTTTTAGCCACCCCACCTATGTCTTGAGGATGCTGCAAATTCTCAATTAAGTGCTAGAATATTTACACTTATACATAAGTGTAGCCACCAAATGAATACATTTGAAACTTTAGAATGTATACAAGAAGTGTGATGGTTACAACCGTTCGAGTAAGCTCTCATCTACAAGTGACATAGATAAGTTAATACTTGAACCAAAGGGAGATTATTATTATATGCAGTGTATCATACATATATTACTAAATGGTAACACTTGAGCCAAGAGAAGAATAAGGGCCACTTCACACTTGAGCCAAGAGCCGTGACCTTGTAATGGTGAGGACCCTTGACTCTCATCCAAAGGCCGTACCATGGGTGTTGGGAAAACCGTTTTATGTAGTCACGGGCCCTCAAGCATAGTGTGAAGGGAGAATAAACCATGTTGCGGGACCATTGCATATTTTGTTGGCAGAAAAAGATGTCTCAAACTTTATCAATTTAAGAGAATTACTTGGTGGTGTTTGTATGTCCTGGAATCTGTCATGGGATCTTCCCTGAAATCTGCCATGAAATTTGTCTTGCTGGAAAAAATATTAAAAAAGTCATGGTCTCCCGGAATTTTCGTCAAAACCACCTCTTGGAGGTGGGCCTGATGCAAATTCCGGTAGACCATGCACCCTTATCCACAACATGCCATGTAGGACTCCATGTAGACTTTTCATCCACGAATTTTTCTTTGGGCCTTTAGGCCTTCACCTCCTAGTGTGAAGTGAACTTGGATGGTCTCCGCCTTTTCGACCAATGAGAGCTCTTACATTGATATGGTCATGGGCCTTCAGCCTTGTGTATGAAGTGGCCCTAACACAAGAACATGTATCTTCTACCACTTGAGACATTAATACTTAATACTCACTATCACTATAACTTATCAAGAAAGTGATTTGGTATTATGCAAGCTAGCATACTCTTATAATAAAGTTAAGGGTTGATTTTGTGAGGTTTGAACTGTTACGGAAGCCATAAAGCGAACTAAAAGCTTGACCTTCTTCGAAAAACTTAATTGGGACCTCAAAGAGTTAATATTTTGTCATGAACAATTAGAATTTTGTGATTTATCTATATATGATATGAATGGAACAATATGATATTGATACACCTCCAAGAGCTTGCTCCATCGTAATTGTTTCTCGCAAACAATGAGCCTTACATTGAGAGTGAAAATAATTAAGATTGAGATCTCTAGCAATTATATCCAAATAATAAGAAGAAAGGGAGGTTAACACTTTATTGAGGGCATAACTCAACACATTAATGAGACACGGTAGTTTCTTGGGTGATTATAATTAACATGATGTTCCATCATGAGCCTTCCTAGCACATTACAAAGGAACAACCCATGGAGTTTACCATCGGCCACAAACCTAAGGTAGAAGGGTCTTAAGTGGCTAATTTTCTTAATCAGACACCTATTTTTTCCTCTGTAAGTGGCATAAGAATATCCCTAAAGGATCAGCTGCCTACCATGAAACGTCATTTGTCCTAACATGCCTAAAAAAAAATTGGTCCATAATAGATTAACCACTGTCTACATTTGACAAGTGGTCGATACCTTCAACACTGCCACCTTGAGCTGCATTGCAACAGTCTTTGAGCTCAGATCAAGAGCAAAGGGAGCCAAATTCTACAGGTTGTTGCGCCATCAGGAGCATGGCACAAATGCCTGAGTGCATCCTCACGATTTAATGGCAAGTGATCCATATAAGCAGGTAGGCAAGCTTCTGATTGCAATAATTTGGAGTTCGCTCAGTTGCGGAGGATTCAGAAACAGTCCATGATAGTTGCGATTAACTTCAGATGGATGAGTAGAGTGTCAGTGTTGATCAATGGCGACTGCCACTTGACCAAAGGAAGAGAAGCACCATTGGGATTCCCAATTTGCAATTTGGTTGAGGAATGCATACTAGATACTTCATTTGAGGTCCATGAGAGAACTGATTACCCGATGTTGGAAGCTCTCACAACCACTTACCTACTTTTATATGAAGTACATCATATTTTGCATGTCGCACTTACCCTGAGGCATGTATAGACCATGAAATCAGTAGGATACCAATATCAACGATGATAATCGCAGAGTAAGAGATTATGCTACGATAGTACCTTGGGAGTTTTGCACTCAGGGCCACTTCACACACGAGCCAAGAGCCGTGACCATGAAATTGTGAGAGCCCAAAAGAAAGTGTCCAAAGGCCGTCCCAACACACCTCCAAAATCATGCAGCGTGGTCATGGATCCTCAAGTTTAATGTGAAGTCATATGTGACCCGGGCCTTCAACCAAGTGCTATTTCAATGAATGTCTATTCATGTGGGTCCTCACACATGATAAATTAGAATAAACCAATGGTTGTGAGCGTTTGGAGTGCCATGGTGTCCCGGTGTTGTGTTGGGCCTACCTCCAAGAGGTGGTTTTTGAAAATAGTCCAAGTGACCATGAAACATGATCCATTCAATGCCATGTAGGAATCCAAGTAGACTTTACATCTTGCATTCACATACTCTGTTGGTCCTTCAAGCATAGTGTGAAGTGAACTTGGACGGGCCCCGCCCTTTCCACCAATGAGAGTGCTTGAAGTGGAATGGTCATGGGCTCTCAGCCTTGTGTGTGAAGTGGCAGTCCGCCGCTACCTCCTGCTACCAGCCGTAGACAACATCTGCAGGGCCAAGGACCAGGGGCCAGGGGCTGGGAAGGAAGCCTACGTATCTGGATATAGGGTTGGCAAAGGGCTAAGTAGTACTTTTACTTGAGATGGGTGTTTGTTTAAGCCTTACCAAATGAGTGAAGGTTGTTATGTGTTTATTTAAGTTGTTAGCTGTGCCGAGGTTTGGATGGATGATGAGTTTGATTAGTCTTATCCATAAACATACGAGGCATAAATAATGATACAAAAGCAAGGGTGATTAGAGACTACATAGGTAACCTCTCCCCAAGGGTGGACGTTTTGTGCTTACAAGAGCATAAACTTAGGGGGGATAAGGCAGAGAGGAACATAAAAACATTATGGAAAAGTGAGAGCTTTTGGTCTCTTGAAGCTAGCCCAAGCAATGAAGTTGAGGATAGGAAAATTGGGGCAGGGAAGGGAGGCATTGCCGTATGTTTCCACCCTAGACTACAACCTCCAATCCTTGACAAAAGTTCTTTGGCCGGCAACATAGTCTAGTGGATTAGATTCAAAGGAGTAGAGGGAGGTCACCTCGGCATTCTTAATATCTATGCATCCAATTTGGCTAGTGAGAGATGCGCCACGTGGAATGAGATGTTCCAATTTCTCCCAGCAAACTGCCAATGGATCATGACGGGGGATTTTAATATGGTGGAAAATCCTTTAGATAGATCCACATCATCATGTAGCCAACTTATGGGCTTAAAGGAGGATTTGGCATGGACAAACATTAAAAACAAATATAATATCAAGGACTATTTTAGCAAGGACGAGGGCCCCCTTTACTCATGGGACAATCTCAAAGAGGATGGCATCATAGTGTTGGCTAGACTTGATAGATTTTACTCTTTCTCGAGCTCAATGCAAAATCCATCTTCTCATATGACATACTACAAGATTTTGGAAGACTCAACATTCTCTGATCATCATCCGGTCTCTTTTCAAATTAACCTCAGCAACAACGCCCCAAGAGGTTCCTCATGGAAAGCAAATGGAAGATTCCTCCTAGAAGCCCGGGAACCAATTAAAGCATTATAGAAAACGCTCCCTCCACAAATGGCTTTCTTTACAAAACTGAGGAAAGTAGTCAAGTACTACAAACAATTTTGCCTAGCTAAAGCAGTAGAGAGTAGATTGGAAGAATCTAGACTAAGGCAACATCTGGAGTTTTGGCAAGTCATCCTGCACTCTGACACAACAAATGGAACGGCTAAGGCCAAGATTAAGATACTTAGGGATAAATTACAAAGTTTAGCGGATAAGAAAGAGGAAGGGCGCAAAATTAGGTCTCAAACCCGATGGATGGAGTCCGAAGATAGGATGAATAAACACTTCTTCTCCTCAATAAGGGAGCGACCAGCGGGCGGACAAATCACAGTACTATATGATGAAGACAATACAATTGTCTCATCAAGCACAGACCTAGCCAAAGTGTGCATTTCTTTGTACTCCAAACTGTATACATGTCCGGTCCAAAATGAGCAACGACGTGAGCATGTGGAAGAGTTGCTAAGCTACATACCAAACAAATTCTCACCAACCACCCAGAGGATGTTGGAAGCCCCACTTTCTGAAGAAGAACTTAGTCTAACCAAAGCGGTCTAGGCCCTTGCAAAAGGTAAAAGCCCAGGTCTGGATGGGTTGATGGCATAATTTTTTCAGTATTACTGGAGTTTCATGAGTGATGACTTCACAAGGATGGTAAACAAATCATTAGCGAGGGACCGGTTTCCAAACGGGGTAACAAGAGGGCAAATCACAAAGAAGGGGACCGCTCAAGCACTACTAGAAAAACAGAGTCCAAATTAACAAAATATTAACAATTTTTTGTTAATTTGGACACTGTAACGTCCATTTTTACAAATTTTTATTAATTGTACCCAAATTAACAAAAATTTGTCATTCTTTTTTGTTGATTTGGATAGTGCAATTACCATATCGGGAATCTTTTTGAATCTTTTGATAAAGTTTTAAATTATTAAAAATATTTATAAACCTTTAAAAATCTTCAATATACAATGTAGATTTAAGAATAAGTACACAATTCGGTACTTATTAAAGTCAGCAGACTTCAGAGGCGATTTAGACCTAGTAAAAAAAAATTTTGGAAAAACTTCTAACTAGAAAAAATTGACAAATTTGATTTGTCAACTTTTTCTAGTTAGAAGTTTTTCCAAAAATTGTTTTTTACTAGGTCTGAATCGCCTCTGAAGTCTGCTGATTTTAAAAAAAAATGGAAGAAACCCGAAAAGCTAGTTAAGTAGATTCTAAATTCCATATATATCACTTGTGAGTGGTTGGTGCGTTGGCAAGAGCGTTGGCCTCTAACCACGAGGTCTCCGGTTCGAATCCGGAAGGCCTCACTTTCCGTATGGCCATTGTGACGTTGCAAACGGGTGTCCCCCCACGTGGCAGTTGGATTATTGGACACGTGGCACTGCCCTAGATGATGAAATCAACATTTTTTTGTTAAAAAATGAAACACTGTTTTGTTAAACTTTAACACTTTTTTGTTAAAAAATTAACAGTTTTGTGTTAAAAAATACCCAAATTAACACGTCCTAATCAACAAAAAAAATCAACACTTTTGTGTTGAGTTTTGTTAAATTGGTCACTGTTTTTTTCTACTAGTAAAGGTTAACCAACTGGAGATTAATCACGCTCCTCAACACCACCTATAAGATCTTCGCCAAAATCCTACAACGACGACCCCAACCACTGTTAGTAGAGGTAATTGATAGTGATCAAACTGACTTTTTACCACTTCGATTCATTTTAGATAACATTCTACTCACTCACGAATCAATTCAATGGGCAAAAGAGTCGCGTCAAGAGTCTATTTTCCTCAAACTTGACTTTAGCAAAGCCTATGATAGAGTTGATTGGGCCTTTATATTCCAAGTAATGGAGAAACTAGGAATGCCAACACATTTATTCAAATGATTAGAATGTTATTTCATGACAGAATGGTCTCCGTCAATATCAACAACTGAGCAACAAAGCCTTTCGAACTACATAAAGGAGTTCACCAGGGTTGCCTGCTTGCACCCTATTTGTTCATTATCACAGTAGAGGCATTAAATGCAGCAGTAAAACATGCAATGGTAGCTAGTAATCTCAAAGACATTACCCTTTCACAAGACAATTCCCAACAAATTATTAGTCAATACACCAATGACACATCCTTCACGGTTAAGGTAGAATATACCAGCGTAAACCACCTTGTTGGAATCCTCCACAAGTTTGGTAATGCCTCTGGATTTGAGATAAATTGGCATAAAAATGTGGTGTATTGGTGCGTTCGAGGACGTCCACCAAGATGGGTGGGAAAATACCAATGGAAATGGGCAACTACTAGGGACCTATCAAAACTTCTAGATACGCCATTTGGTCTTAAACTAGAACTGCAGGATGTAGACCAATTTCTGGTCAATAGGGTCCAGGGAAAACTCAAATATTGGAGCTCTACAAACTTGTCACTTGTTGGGCGCACCCTCATCGTCAACCAAGTCTCGATGTCATCCCTCTGGTATTTTATTGCGGTGTGGGCCGGATCAAATAAAGTTCTTGGGAGGATTAAAGCTCTACTCCGCAACTACCTCTGGTCTGGATCGGAAAGCACGGCCAGAGCACGGCCAGAGCACGTGTAAATTGGGATGATTGCACAATGCCTAAGAGAGTAGGAGGCCTTAGTCTTACCTCACCAGAGGACGCCATGAAAGCTCTCATGAGTAAATGGGTTATCCAAACCTTACTTCCTGGCAATCGAACCTTCAAATTATCCTGAGGCATCGCATCACGCAGTTACAACCTTCGCCCCACGGTCCATGGGGTCCCTCCTCTTTATGGTTGTTTTCCCCACAATTTTCTACAAAGGGTAAATCCAAAGTTTGGCACCACATAACCCAATCGTGGAAGGTAATGGCAAAAACGGTCACATACCTTTCTCCGACAACTCCCGAAGATATCTTGCAACTCAATCTTTGGTGGAGGGAGGAATACCAAGGACTCCACTTTGGCATTATCATGAGCAAGGCATACACCTTGAACATGAATGGTTTAAGGTATTTTAGGGATATTTGGGACCCATGGAGATATGATTTCTTGAATTGGGAGGATGCTAAAGATAAATACTCCCTTAAAGAAGTTCACCATGACTTTTGGCTTAAACTTACGGAATTCTATGGACCTTTCCGAGAAAGGATGCTCAACCAACAAAATGCCCAGCTCACCTCTCAAGAATGGGTTGGTCTTTATAGGAACACGGAGGATACACTACCTGAATGGGTTGTCTGCGCTAGTTATCTCAAGGAATTTAGCCTTGGACTTGTTCAGTTTAGTGCCGAATTTAGGGGCACCTTTCCCAAATCTACAGTGGGATCGCAATATTTCACCTTCACCGAGATTAAACCTAACACTAAAAATGCACCACCACCAATGGCTTTTAGTGGTTGGATGATACGTGTAAGGGTTGATAGGCTCACCAAAGGTAGTAGCAAAACTCAGTTCAATCTGCTGTTTGGGAAACTCGATCAACTTTTTTTTGACCCCACTTGTTGGTGGTGGCCAGAGATGACCCCCTTCTTTGCTTACTCGGCCAAAGAAGGGAGGAAGTGGATTACTAAGCAAGTAGGCCTCAAGAAGTCAATCTCGCACAAATGGCGGAACAAAATTCCCCCTTCCACCTCCCCCAGGTGGAATACGATTTGGCACAAAATTAAAGCACAGAAAGAGGCGGCATTCCTCTGGTCGGTTATCCATAAGGCAGTGGTAGTTAACGAGTGGCACAGTAAAATCTCGATGGAGATCGACCAAAACTGCCCTCATTGTGGCCCTCAGTCGGTGGAATTGGTGGAGCACATGTTCTATAGTTGTCCCCTTGCTCAACAAGTGTGGAGATACAATGCCAACATCATTTGGCAACTCGTCGCCAAAAAAGGGAATCTCGGCCCGCGCAAGTCCTTTTCCATGTTGCAATGTCTTTTTTATCAACCTTTGTGCAAAACACTTAAACGGTTCAGTCGCATCTAGATCTTCTTAAGAAGCGGTCTTCCATGGATCATTTGGCGGCACGGAATGATCTGATTTTTAATAAATTGCAATGGCCCATTGAGAAAACACGTCAAATCATTTGGGATGCCTTGCAAGATTACGGGAGGATTGAATGGAAACGGATGCTTAGGGACTTGGAAAAAACCCCGGATGTGGCCTACCATGACATTCTTAACAAATTTGATTTGACTTGGGGAGTCAAAGGTCTTATTGTGACCTAGAGCAACTTAGTTGTTACTTGGAAGGATGGCCTCAAATGAGCATTATTTCTTGATTTCCACTCGGGCTGCACTGTTTCGGCCGGGTTGGTTGTATTTTGGGTTCTTTTTGCAATTGAATTTTCAATTTGTGCCAAAAAAAAATCTGGTTAGCCATTTAGGGATGAGTTTCCATGTAGGTTGTTCGTCCACTAGATTCTAGATAATAGTGGGTTGGAGGTGTTCTCATGTAGATAAGCACAAGCCGCCAACCAATTACACTACGGTGGCATATTAGAATGTGAAGGGTTGTGGATATAGGCCACTAGACTTCTATGCGCCCACTAAAGCACTTTTAGCCTACAAGTGCCAATTGCCGAGGGATTGAAGGAGGAGATTAGTAGGTGGGCTAGATTCGAGAAGATGAGAGCAACTAGTTGGCACATATGAACCCTATCCCACCAAGTTCCATCTACATTTGGGCGAGTTTATTCTTATTCCCGCTAGAATTTGGTTGAAAGTCTCCCTAAGTGAACCACATTAGGTTACTACGGAATCTACCACTCATTACTGATGTATAATCAAACTGCTATTTCGTTCATCGGATCGAGCACACCTACAACACAATAAAGAAACGGGAATTCCTTGTTTTGAAAAATCGACAATAAATCACACCTTACTCAATTCAAGATCAGATTAAGCCATCATATTCAATGATAGATTTGCTAACCCCAACCAAATTTTTGCGCTTGAGATCAAGTTATCACAAATACTAGATTTGAGAAAACGAGCCACTAAAGGGGGATACCTTGTAGAGGGTCAAGTGTTTACGTTGGATGGATGAGAGGTAGGTTTGTATGCAATAATTCCCTCTCTCTGGCTTTCCTAGTGTTTGTAGGTTCTTTAATACTGTCTGTACTATGAATCCATGAGATCACCCCAAATTATTGAAGTGTTGAGTCTTACCGCTTCCTTTGGAAAGTCCTTGCAATCTTCAGTGAAGAAAAATCATATGCTGGATAACATAGTATGTCTAACGTATGTCCAACGTATACATATACGTACAAATATACGTTAGACATACGTTGGACATACGTTGGGTGGGCTGCCCAAGAAGGGAGAGGAGCATATCATAGTGTGAGCAGTACATGAGGGTGACGGTGGAACTAGGCTTCCAGTCAACCTTGAGCACATGTTATTTATAGGTGACAGGGAATTATTGCATAGGAGACAACCTCTGATTTGTCCAACAACTAATAATGTATTGAAATAGTATGGAGATTCGATATTATTTTGTAACCCCTGCATGCATAAACAAGCCACATAGTCGGAGCGGCAAGTGTTTTTCAAAGCTATATGTCAGATTTCTCAAGGCAAACTGGTTCTTTCTCGATAATTTTCTTCTTGCATTTGGAACTAAGATATTTCTAGTACATCATCTACAGCAATCCGACTGAAACTATGTATTGAAGTGGTTGTAATCCTTTACAAAATTATTGGCTTTGCCATGAGGGAAGAGACCTAGAGGTGGTTTTAAAAACATGCCAAAGCTTGGCAGCTAACCAGAACCGGCTACATATGTGTTGTGATTCTATGGTGTTAGTAACTCACTCTTCAAGTGGAGTCCAATTGTAATTTAAGTGAGTATCGATCTAAAGTGGTCTCTAAAATGAGCCAAAGTTTGGCCTTGGTTAGACAACTGACTAGAATTAGTCACCTATACATGATAATAATAGGGAATTGCATTCTTGCGACTAGCCATGTGTTATACTAGGAAAGCAACAAGGTCAGAGACATGAGAAATTAAAAAAAAATCCCACCAAGTTACAAAACTCATACTTTTAGCCAATCAAAGATTGAGCGATACTGATACACTTAGGGCTAGTTCGCATTGGGTCCCAAGTCCCAAGTCCCAAGTCATTGGAGGTCAATCCGTGCAATCTCAACCATTGAGAGCACGAAAGTTGAGACTTACCACTTCACACGGGTGTCAAGTCCCAAGGTCCAAGTATCACATGGACGCCTACATGGCAACACTTTTTTGAAGGTGAGATTTGAGACTTGCATTGAGAGTTGGGTCAAGCAAAAAGCTAGGCCCAACTCTTAGCACAAGTCCCACAAATATGTTCTCATAAAGTAATCAAGATCCAACTTTATTGATAATTAGCCACATTTGAATGGTTTCTGGAGGCTCAAACGTTGGGACTTTGCCTCCATGTTGGGACTTGCTAAGTCCCAACAATGAATATTTTCTCAAATAAGTGGGACTAAAATAAGTGGGACTAAAATAAGTGGGACTAAAATAAGTGGGACTTGGGACCCCATGTGAACCAGCATTTCTCCCATGAGAAGTGAGTGCATGGAAGAAAAGTATCTAATTAATACACTTCTACCTTAAGGCCACGTTTTGAATTGTGTGATGGTGGACTGATCGCCCCATGTTGCAACATCATGACAAGTTGGGACTACATGGCAAGTTGCAGGGCACTCTCTGCACTCATATACACAACGTCAGAGACAAGATTTATAAATAAAAGTTAGAAAACAAACAAACAAGCAAGACAACAACTGTGCTACAGTAGGTAAGGGTGAGATTCCATGTAGGCTGCTTGCCCACTAGATTCTAGAAAGTAGTGGGTCGGAGGTGTTCGCATGTAGTCAAGCACAAGCTGCCTTCCAACCATATTATGGTGGTCTTTCTAAATGTGGAGCGTTGTGAATGTTATGGAGGTTAAACAACCCATTAGTCAACCTCACCGGCTCGTTAAGTATTAATGAGACCCATGTGGGAATCTAGCTAAATCCGGTTAGGCTTCACCGGCATTTATACTAGTCACATGGGTTAGACTTAACCGTAGTCGCCGGTATAAAGTAAAGGATAACCACCACATTAAGGTCCATGGTATCTTCTATTAAGAGCATATTCCGAGATAATGAACTTATCTCAAGTGAGTAAGCTAGTCTACTATAGGTTGGATTAGACACGTGTCCCTACTAAGGGCCGACTTGGAAATGTATATAAGGGCACATCCAAAGAAGTAAACTTCACTTGAAGAACTTGTATTTCGAACCTCTGATTCCACTTAGAACCAACCTATTCTCATCTCTTTAACACGTTATCAGCACGCTCCTAGCTTCTCACTTAGACAAGTTCCAAGCATTAGACTTGATTTTGAGAGCACTCTTGATCATACTTAGTTGATACATTTTGAAAGAAGGAAGTTTGCTTGTGTTTAGTTTTCTCTACAAGTATATACTGAGCTACCTATAGCACTGTTATATAGTTCGAACTATCTACACTTAGAGATACAATCTCTACTTGCTTTATACTTGCTTTATATTTGCTTTTCTGGACTTCTCAAGCTAGTACTAAAGTACTGTCTGAAATACTAACTATTTTTGTTGTTGGACCATAGCTACATAACTGTTATAATGCCAAAATTTAGTCGCAACCAATAGAGTAGTATTTTCTATCTCATACTCTACTTTCCTATATTCTGATACAGTACAGATATACCGAAATACTGCCCAAAATACAGTACATATACAATACATACAGTGTATACAGTACAGATACAGTGCAGATACATTACAGATATAACGAAATATGTTCTTAGAAGATTAGCTTACAAATTATGTATATATCTTCTGATCACTACTTAGTTAGCTTATTTTTGCTGTAGAAGTATACCTGAAGCTAGAACTGTACACTAACTACATAAATACAGTCAATTTTTTCTCTTTAGAACTTCTGATCTCACTATAGAAACGTCATAATGCTGAAATTTCACTAGAAAATATAGCAATCACCTATCTGAACTACATTTATACTAATCATTCAAGTATAAAGATGAAGGTCGTTAACTTACTTTCTGTTATTCTGTCTCTGTTATTTCCAATATTGAAGTTTCTGCAGGTATGTTTTCTGGTTTTACTATATACAAAAATGTCATAATGCCGAAATTTTCATTTTCTGAAGTTTTCCTTTTGTGGTGTAGGATATGATTTACCTACATTCTACCTACTTTATAAACATATATCTACGTATATAAACCTATATACCTATTGTTTTATACTAACATGTCACCAGTAGTATACTCAAATATGAGGTAAGTCATCTATACTTAACCTCATTTTTTTTACTGATTTCAGTTATTCCGTTTATATTTTGACTTTATAACACAATACAGACTATATAGCACCACTGAAACTCACTTTGCTACGAAAACAGCCGTACCTAACTTTATATTAACTCTAAACTTAGTTCAGACTTAAGTACATGCTACCTGAAATAAAGTCTACATGTAAGGACAAATTTCATATTAGATACGCTAACTACGCCTACATAAACTAATTAACTACAGATCAGACCCTTAAATCTAATTGTACTAGACCTGGACTAACGTTTATTTCAGTAGCTAGTAGGTTACAAACAAAATAATATAAATCTGTAACTGGATGGACCAGGTTACAACCATGTCTACCAAAACTAACTTCAAAGAGTTTAAAACTCAATCACTATTGTTTGAACCACTAACCTCTACTGGCACAAACTTTGCTGAGTGGACTAATGATGCTATGATACTCCTACAATCTGAGAACATAGCTAGGGCTGTCAGCACAGATCCCATTCCAGAAACAGAGCAGCCGCTACCACCTATCGCCAAATGGCACACACTCATGATTCTACGCCGACATCTTGACCACGCGTTGCGAATCCAGTACTTGCACATCAACGACCCAGCTGATCTCTGGACCGAACTCAAAGCTCGCTTTGATCATCAGCAAGCATTGTACCTGCCGCAAGCAAGATCGGATTGGACCAACCTACGCGTCCTGGATTTTCCAAACTTCGCCGCATACGACGAGGAAATGCACCGAATCATCTCACAACTCCGAATGGGTGGCCAAGAGATTACAGAAGCTGAGATGATCGAGAAGACCCTGTCAACATTTCCACCCGCAACGGCCATCCTCTCCCAGCAGTACCGGAACATGACGTACACGAAATACGCCAAACTGATGTCGCACCTGCTCTTAGCCGAGAAGCAACATCAAATACTACTCCGAAACGCCGAATCAAGACCGGCAAGGGAGGTGCACAACACGATCGCCAAAATCGAAGCCGCGGAACCAGCGGAGCCGAACAAACCAACGGGAGCACCCGCGGGAGGAGGAGGATCGCGGAGAGACAACCGGCATGAGGATCATCACGCCGAGATCCACGTTGCCGAGGCATCACGAAGACCACCTAGAGGTTCTCTCCGTAAACCTAACCCAAAATGGCATAGAAATCCCGCAACAGGTTACCAAAACAAACCAAGGAATTACCAGCCTAGGTTTAACCAACGCAAACAGGTACAAGGTAATTGCCACAAATGTGGGAAGAAAGGTCATTTTGCAAAGGATTGCAGGGCATCCCAATACTTGGTAGAACTGTATAGAGAGGTGCAACAATTACGCAATAAACCACGGCAGAACTATAACTTTGAAGCATCAGACCTTTCGGACCTGGATTATGAGGTCGAGAATTACATGACTGTCTATGAGGAGACCACGCCAAACCAGGACGTGGCCCTCCTAGACAGTGGATCAACCCATACAATTCTCACAAAGGCAGAATTCTTCCACTTTCAAAGTGAGAAGTCCTGGCAATATTGTAAAATTTTGACAATGGCCGGAAGCCGAACCCTACGGTTTAGGGAGGGCCGGGCAACAATCGTCTTGTCCGGGGGATTCCCCCTCAATTGCGAGAAGACAATGTACACCCTAGATGCGCCGAGAAGCCTGATCAGCTATCGGGATCTGAGGGCGAGGAATATCCACGCTTGCATGAAGATGCACGGTGATGAAGAAGTCATCGAACTTAGGCAAGGACCGAAGGTCCTTGCCACCGCTAGCGCGGACTCCGATGGACTTTACAAGGTTGCCATAAAACCCTTGGCATCTAGCCCCGTCATAGACGAGGAAGAGGTTTGCATGGCCGCGTGGGGGGGAGGCCCCACGCCGGAGCGCAACCTGGCGCATGGGGCATCTTTTGATGTTAAAGACGCCAAACCTGATATTTGGCACCGAAGACTTGGGCATCCAGGAACAACGGTGTTTCGGAGGATGGTCCCATTGACACAAGGTCACAACCTTACGGCCGCCGATGCCGGGAAAACACGGGAATGTGTTGCATGCATACAGGGCAAGTTCATCAGGAAACCATCAAATTGGACCCTACCCACGGAACTACCTCAACCGCTATACAGGATCCACGGGGATATATGCGGATCCATAGACCCACCATCCGGGACATTTCGCTACTACTTCGTACTTGTTGATGCATCAGGGAGCCACCTGGAAGTTTCGTTACTACCAACCCGTAATATGGTTTTTCCAAAAACATTAGCTATCCTCCTCAGATATAAAAATCATTTCCCTGAATTTCCCATCAAACACCTCCGGATGGATAATGCGCAAGAATTCAGGTCTCACGCATTTGAGGATTTCTGTACCGCATCCGGGATTAACCTTACATACTCGGTACCCTATGAGCATGCCCAGAATGGCCTCGCAGAGGCATTCGTCAAGAAAATACAACTCATAGCAAGACCCCTACTCCTTCATGCCAACATACCATCATCGGTTTGGGGCCATGCGGTGCTTCATGCCGCAACCCTACTCAGGCTAAGACCAACCTTACTGAATGTCCAAACTCCCTACGAGTTACTAACCGGGAGACCTCCTAACGTTTCCCACATCCGAACCTTTGGTTGCCAGGTTTGGGTACCTCTCCCGGAACCTAAACGCCACACGATAGGACCACACCGCCAAGAGGGCATATATGTTGGTTACGACTCACCCTCAATCATCCGGTACCTAGATCCCACAACCGGGAACTTGCTTAAGGCAAGATTCGCAAACTGTTAATTTTTAGAGTCGGTATTCCCGACCCTAAGACAAACCAAACCATCCCCACCTTTAAACTTCGGTGCACCGGAGACTTTGACCCAAAATCCCGACCCACCCACCTCACTCGCTAATACCGAGACCGTCAAACTCATGAACCTCAAAGCCTTGGCCGAAAACACTCCGGATGGATTCTCAACCGAAGACCGGATCATTCGAAATGCAATTCCAGGAACCGGCCTAACATTACCCGCCAAGAGAATCGCCCCGAAAACCCAAAACAAACGACAACCGAAACAACCCAAGGTCCACTTTACAACCGAGTCAATAGACTCGACTTCCGAAGCCGATCCGACCACCCTGGATCAAGCGAAGAAGAGGCCGGATTGGCCTAAATGGCAGGAGGCCATAGAAACCGAATACTCATCTCTAAGAAAGCATAATGTTTTTGCTGAAATTTCAACCGACCTAGAGAAACCGCCTATAGGGCACAAGCTTATATTCACCCGCAAGCTTGATTCTCAAGGACGGGTCATTAGACACAAGGTAAGACTAGTTGCTCAAGGTTTTACGCAAAGGCCAGGTGTTGATTTTGACGAAACATACTCACCTGTTGTGGATTGTGTCTCCTTCAGGTACCTACTCGCTCTAACAGTTCATATAGCCCTGAAAATCTACTTGATGGACGTAGTGACTGCGTACCTCCACGGTACGTTGGACTCGATTTTGCACATAAATCCTCCACCCGAATTCATGAAATCCGTGCCAAAGCCGAAACCGGGACGGTTCATAGGCTTAAGGATATGCAAGGCTTTGTATGGCCTGAAACAATCAGGCCGAGCCTGGTACCACCATTTTTGTCACTACCTCATCTCTCAAGGTTTTATCCATAACACAGCCTTACCTTGCATTTTTACTTATTGTACAAATGACGGATTTGTAATACTTGCCGTGTATGTTGATGACTTAAACATTATCGGGACCCCCGATATGTGTAAGTTTGCACAAGGCATTTTGACCAAGACCTTCGATATGAAGTTCTTGGGACCTACCACCTACTGTTTGGGACTACAGGTTCATCACACACCCAATGGTATTTTCTTACACCAACAGGCCTATGTGCAGAAAGTGTTGAAAATGTTTCAGATGGACCAGGCCAATCCAATGGCCGCACCGATGATTGGGAGGAGCAAGATGAATGACGATCCGTACCAACCTCGTGAGGAGGAGGAGGAGGTGATCGACAAACAACGATACCTCACTGCGGTTGGTTCGTTTACCTACCTTACGACTCACACGAGACCCGATATTGCATTCGCCACAAGCATTTTGGCGAGGCACAACCAAAACCCAACAATGAGACATTGGAACGGAGTCAAACACCTCCTAAGGTATTTGAAAGGTACGTCAGACCTCGGATTATACTACCAAAGGTCTAACCCAACCGAAATTAGAGGTTTTGCAGATTCCGGATTCCGAACAGACCCGAATGCGGGAAAATCGCAGACTGGCTACATCTTCCTCAAATGCGGAGCGCCTATTTCGTGGAAATCCATGAAGCAAACGGTCACCGCAACCTCGACCAACCATGCGGAGCGCCTATTTCGTGGAAATCCATGAAGCAAACGGTCACCGCAACCTCGACCAACCATGCGGAGCTGTTGGCTTTTCACGAAGCGGCGCGTGAATGTGTCTGGTTGAGGACGTTGGAACGAATCATAAACCAGCAATGCCGAATCCAGGAGGAGGAGATGAAGCCCATGGTGATTTACGAGGATAATGCCGCATGTATTAGACAAATGTCCTCAGGTTTCATTAAGGCCGATAGGACTAAACACATTAGTCCTCATATTTTCAGTTTTACCCAAGACTTGATTGATAAAGGTCAAGTTAATATACAAAAGGTAGAATCAGAAAATAACGTGGCCGACATGTTAACCAAAGCTCTCCCGGCATATAAGCATAAAAAGATAGTTTATGCGGCCGGGATGAGATCACTCCAAGACCTCACTAATGTAAATTGTTAATACTCTTTTCTTTGTCAAGGTTTTATCCCGAATACGGGTTTTACTTGATAAAGTTTTTAACGAGGTTAACAATAGGTTGAGGAGGAGTGTTATGGAGGTTAAACAACCCATTAGTCAACCTCACCGGCTCGTTAAGTATTAATGAGACCCATGTGGGAATCTAGCTAAATCCGGTTAGGCTTCACCGGCATTTATACTAGTCACATGGGTTAGACTTAACCGTAGTCGCCGGTATAAAGTAAAGGATAACCACCACATTAAGGTCCATGGTATCTTCTATTAAGAGCATATTCCGAGATAATGAACTTATCTCAAGTGAGTAAGCTAGTCTACTATAGGTTGGATTAGACACGTGTCCCTACTAAGGGCCGACTTGGAAATGTATATAAGGGCACATCCAAAGAAGTAAACTTCACTTGAAGAACTTGTATTTCGAACCTCTGATTCCACTTAGAACCAACCTATTTTCATCTCTTTAACAGTGAACACCTGCCGCTAGACTTCCATATCCATTAAAGAATCTTTAATCTACAAGTGCCGTTCACTGAAGGATTGAAGACCGATTTTAGAAGGAGGAGATTAATAGGTTGTCCCGGATATGAGAACATGGGCGTACACTAAATATGATATTTAGTGTTACTTACTAGTTGGAATTACAAAGTGCTATATATTTTAAACTATTAATGTAATTTCTTTACCAATTAGTTACAATTAGTAAAGAAATTAGTGTTCGATAATATTCCAACAACCAATTTGAGCTTTGTTGGTAGAAAATGAGACATAAAGTAAATAGTTATAGGACTGCGTAGTTCCAAATAGTAAGTGACATATGTGTGGCTACACTAAATATGATATTTAGTGTCATATGGTATTTTATGTCACTATGGTAACTTTTCGGATGACACTTCTTACGAATAAGTGGACAAATATTGTCATGGATGATGGGTGAGTTCATCCATTGGCCAAAACCCTACCTTCTCTTGTCGGCAACTTGTGATAGAATATTGTCATGGATGATTGAAATTTGGATGAAAAAACACTTGGTAAGTAACCGTAATTGGAACACTGTAAATCAACAATCCCCCAAAAATTTGACAAGGAATGATAACTAACGCTGGGTTAACATTTAGTGTTGGTCACACTATACCGCAGTTTACAATCAGTATTGAGGAAGACAATTAGAATTGGTGACACTAAATATCATACGAACCCTACCCCACTAAATTCCCTCTACATTTGGGTGGGTTTGTCCTCATTCACACTAGAATCTGGTGGGCAAGTGGCCTACATGGAAACTCATCCTAAGTAGCACCCACTGACTCCTTCGGGGCTCCTTCCGAAGGACTCGTGGATCACTGACTCAAAGACAAGACGAAGAACTAATCAGCTAACTCATGATTGTAAGAAGAGGACGAAGAAGATCGGAGACAAAGAAAGCTGCTGCAGTTCTGTTGTTAAGTTCTTGGACTCCGCAGGCAAGCGGGCCTGATCATCTTTCGTCGTCTTCTACTTCTTCTCTCCAAACCACCAGCCGCCATGGCCAGCTAAGCAAGTCCAACTTCTCCTGCAATCCTGATCATCTGCACGTGTGTCGACAAATGAGCACTCAAGTCTTTAGTAAGTTCGAGAATCGAGAATATCCAGCTTTATATCAGAAGCACGCAACAATTATCTGGGTCAATCAATCTAGACTAAAAGTCTTTCTCTTCTGGCAATATGTAGAAATCGCGCCACGCCCACTATGATGTAGCCTCCTGACGTCGGCAAGCGTCAATCCGCCGGCTTGGACTTGCTCGTACTCATTGCAGGTCGCCACCCTACTACTTTCTAAGTTAGCCTATCTTGCTGTGGGTCATGTGTTTCTGTAATCTTTGACCTCCAAGCAATGAACGCGGAGAACCGGCTGCTAGTTACAGATGATGAGCCGGTTGAGGTTGAGAAATAACTGGTTGAAGTTCAAGACTTCTGGAAAATTACCGATCATTTTAGAGGAATTTAGAGAAGATACCCCAATCTGACAAAGAAAAACCGAAAGGTGTCAGCATGCAGCCGGTTGGATTTGGAAATACTACTGGATCTCGACCGATTATGTCCAAAAATCTCCCGGATACTGCCCCCAAGTCATGTGCAGGCTACACACACATTCGAAAACACCGGTTGTAACGGGGAGCCAAGGTAAAGAAATTATGGAACCAACCTTGAAACCAAGCTCCTCAAGATTAGGCACATGTCAAGGCCAAAATAAATCTTTCACTTTGGCACACTGAGCTCCGTTCCAAACCGGCCTCCCTTAAGTTAATTCAGGTTGTCTCTATAGTCTTTCACCTCCAAGTCACTGGAATTTGAAGTCTGGAAGTCAGTGCTAATATGACCGGAAATTGGAATCAGACCAGTTAGATAAGTTAGAGGCACTTATTTGGGTTGGGTGGTACTGATCAGGATGCCTGATGGATTACTGGCGACGATGATGAGATAATAAGTTGCTGTGGCTCCTTGACACTTGTTAGCAGTAGAGCGTGAAGTAAGTAGCTGTGTTTTGTTGTGGAGGGTTATGACGATCCAAGAAATATATTGCAGTTGAGGTAATTTTTAAGATTTGGAATTTCTAGCGCTAAGGTGGAGATCTAGTCGGAGGAGTCGCAGCTCTTGTGCAGGTGTAAAGCTGGTTGATAGACATAATTTCATGGAGTCACAGCAAGAGCGTTAATCGTGAATTGGGATTGGGAATTTGCAGAGTCTGGAAATTGTGGCTCCTGCTAGTTTACAGTACTTCGAGTGAAGATTGTGGGGGGGGGGATACAAGAAGGTTAATATATATGATCCAAGAAATATATTGCAGTTGCAGGGAATTTCTGCTTTTGGTAATTTCCCCACTAAGGAGTACTAGATCGTGGAGATCTAGTCGGAGGATTCGCAGTTATTGTGTAGGTGCAACGGTTGATAGATATAATTTGATGGAGTCTCAGCAAGAGGGTTAATTGTGGATTGGAATTGGGCTGGTTTTGCAGAGTCTGGAAATTTGTGGTCCCTCCTAGGTGGCAGTCATTGGAGTGAAGATTGTAGGGGCCGGAATACAAGAACTTCGATCCAAGAAATATATTGCAGTTGCAGGGATTTTGTGCCTTTGTGTTTTCTGCACTAAGGACTAGAAGGTCGAAGAGAGCTAGGAGGATTCCCCGAGGATTTGCAGCTATTGCGCAGCCAGTGTAAAGGTTGACATAATTGGTGGACAGAGGGTGGTGATTCGTGGATTGAAATTGGGAATTGGCAGAGTTTGGAAATTGTGGCTCCTGCTGGGTTGCAGCAAGTCGAGTGATTCTGGAGCTAGGAGGTTTCATAGATAATCGTGCAGGTGGAAAGGTTGACATAAGTTGATGGAGCCACAGGAGGGTTAATCGTGGATTGGAATAAGCAATTGGCGGTGTTTGGAAAATTGTGGTTCCTGCTAGTTTGATTGCAGCAATTGGAGTGAAGATTGTGGGGGCGGGATACAAGTGGGTTGACATTTGGAGAATAAAAGCAACTTGAACTTGCTTCCACCTACTGGAGATTGCCCAGGACAAAGCTTTGGTCGTTCGCTCGCACATTCTTGGGGCCACCAGTCTTAGGACTCGAAATTCTCGGTGAGCATCATATTTAGAGTGTTCTTACAGGTTTGGGTTCATTTCCCTTCAATCACCTTACTAGCAGGGCTATTCCTCAGACTGGCACAGGTTCCTCTTGTGCATCGAATTTGTTGTTTCGAGGAGCCTGGAAAGGTGACCGCTTTACCCCTGAAACAAACACTCCAAACCGTCAGGATTACATGCGTGACCATATAATCTAAAGTGTTCTTACAAATTTTGGGTTCATTTGCCCTGATTCACCTTATCAGCAGGGCTGTGGCACAGGTTCCTCTTGTGCATTAAGTTTGTTGTTTTGAGGAGTAAACCAAACAAGACCCCTTTTCCTTGAAGGAAGCACTCCAAACCCTCAGGCTTGTGCCAGTGAGCATCAAATTCAGAGTGAAACGTACAGATTTTGTTGATCGCCCCCTGAATGACCTTACCCTCAGACGGTGGCACAGGTTCTCCTCGTGTGCATTGCTTGTGATTTTATTGAGGAGGAAAGGTAACCCCTTTTTGCCTGAAAGGAACACCCCAAACCCTCAGACTTGTGCTAGTGAGCATTCATATTTAGAGTGAACTGACAGATTTTGGATTAATTTCCCCTGACTCAACTTCCAATCACCAGCTCTGCTTCCTCATCATGCAGTCAGTAGAATTAGGGTTAGGGGCTCCAGACCAGGTTCTGGATACCTTGCCTGACACCCTGTGGGAGGAGATTCTAGCCCGGATACCTGACCTAAGCTCCTTGGCCCGCACCTCCTCTGTTTGCAAGCGATGGAGGCGCCTCACCTCTTCTCCCACTTTTTTGGCCCTCCATAGTGACAAACTCGAGGAACGCCACAGCTGGCTCTACGTGAATGGATTCCGCTACCGTATCACAGATCATCCACCACTGCCAGAGGATGAACACAATCATAACTCTTCTCCATCCTCCAGCTCCACACAGCTTCTTGAATCTGATGAATCCATCAAGACGTCAGCAGCTAGTACCCTCACGTTCTCTCCCGTGGAGGCTGAATCGTGCGGGCCGGGAGGGGTGTTTTACATGCTCGACTCGGAGCGGTCAAAGCTTTTGTACAGAATCGGTGAATCATCCAAGACTTATGTGGAGACTCCGGCACTGACGCATCCGAGGACCATACCCATCATCGGTGTTGTCAAAAGCACATCTAGAACAGGTGCAACTCGAACTCTCCCATTTAAAATTTTAGTTGTTTTCATGTCACCACTTCTAGAGTGATGCCTCTAATGGATTCATGATGATTCTTTCACAATGAGTAGTATCGTAGTGGTCCAGCCAAGGGATTTGGTTGACATGCCTCTCCTGATTGGATGTAAGGAGACACATTATCACCTGCAATTGATAACCCAACCATGGCTTGACCATGTTACATTTGGTAATGGACAGGTGTCACCCTGCTGTTGGCTATAGTTGGCACCTAGTACCTATGTTAGTTCATATCATTTTCGAGTAGTCTTTGTAGCCTCCCGGTGCAAATGGGGATAGAGTAGCCAAAACTATTTTCAATACCCCCCCAAAAAATCTTATTATATAGAGTCCCTAAAGTCGCAAAGTTCCACACATGTAGCCGTCATTTTCTAACGTGATGGAAAAAGCCATGAAGAATTACACATGTAGTCAAGTTCACATTGGGTGTGATGGAAAAAGTAAGTTAAAAGGGCACAGATTTAGGTTCATTGAAAATGGCACTATTGTATTCAAGTTTTGATGTCTCAATTATCGGAACTAGGTTGACCTATGTTGTGGATATGGGCTGGGAGAGAATCTTGCCTTCAAAATTTTATAGTAATTTCAAAATTTGGAAGTAGATTGTGATTTTTTTGTTGTTAAACGTTGTGATTTATTTCTAAACCTATGAAAATCCACCTCAATATCACACCTGTACTACAATTATGCAAAATTACTTAAGTTATCGGAAATAGGTCTATCTACTCTAGTTAGTAAGTTGCTCGGATTGGTTATTTATTGAATTTTGGTAGATCTGGGAGAGGGTTTCCTATCTAAAGGTAGGACAAAAAAATGAGGTGATGACAATTGAGAGCTCGCCACTCAATTATGCTTGACATTCATGCTTGCAAATCAATGCCCTTGGTTGTTGAAGCATTAATAGAGAGGGAGTGCCCTTACAAGGGCTCAAGAATGCTATAATGCTCATAACGGGGGGGGGGGGGGTCGCGAGGAATTTAGTGATACCATTTGTGTCTCATGTAGAATAGGTGTACACCTCAAACATTGTTGTTTTAAGATTAAGTAGAAGCAAATGTTGTAAACGAAGGCTCACCATCCAGTCCCCCTAGGTATTTTTCTTTTTCCCCATTGAGGATGGAAAGTGGTAATTGAAATGCTTATAGTACAAAACAAACAAAACTCCACTAAAACATTGTTCCTTAAAAATGATATTTTAGCAGCTCCAATTGAACCATGATATCGATTAAATACGCTAATCTCTACTCCTTGGGGGTGCTAATTTATGTCAGACAGCTGCCACTCTGGCCACCACAAGTTGCTTTGCATTGGAGGCCTGCCTTGCGATGGCACCAAAGAATCCCTCCTGAAGCTTGAGATCTTCAGCTCAGACTCGAATACGTGGGAAGAAGGTGAAGACCTCCCTGCCGAGTTCCAAGGCCTCGCAACTTTCCGGTCCGTCACCGCGGCGGTCCGTGGCCGGAAGATGTACGTGTTCCACATCTACTCGGGGATCATGGCCTCCTACGACGTGGACCAAAAGCGTTGGAGTGCGGTGACAACGATGCTACCTGATGGCGCCCAATACTGTTATTTGGGTGTGCACAAGGGCGACCTCTTGTTGATTGGGGTGAGCTATGAGGACGAGGCGTTTGTGTTCCGAGGCTGGCCAGTAGACGAGTCCACCCTGGGTTACACCACGGGCCTCCTTCCGCCGCGGCAGGTCATGTGTCACTTCTCAACGTTGAAGCGCAGTGGCACTGGTTTTGAGCAGTCGCACGAAGTCTACCGAATCACCAATTGGAGCACTCGCGCGGATGCAGCCTTGTTGTGCCCCTCCCACCACATGGGGGACGCACTGTCGCTGCCGGGCGCACTGCAGTCATGGGCGCTACGCTATTTCCTCAACATTGCAAAGTCCATGCCACGATCCACCGTGTCCGCCGGGGTCAAACTGTTTGATCACATTTTCCGGTTTTAAGAACTATTCATGAGTTAGAGATCCATAACAATCCCTAGTATGTAAGAAGGCCCAGATTAAGTCCGAGAAGCATGCCATGATCCACCGTGTCCGCGGGGGTCAAACTGTTCGATCACATTTTCCGGTTTTGAGTTCTATTCATGAGTGAGAGATCCATAACAATCCCTAGTATGTGAGAAGGCCCAGATTAAGTCCGAGAAGCAGAGAATACCGATATCCCAAGACATCCCAAGACATAGAATTCAAGAATCCAGTGTCCGTGTCCCTGCTGGGGCCAGTTAAACAACCATGAGGTGCTGAGAATTGTTATGTCCTTTGCAAAATCAAATGATAGGGTTAAGGAGGGGAGGGGGTCCCAAATGTGAGATGGGACAATTTGCAAGCTTGGAGGCCATCGCGACATACAGCGAGGCTCAGAGAATCAAACTTTTCAAAGGATGAAAACTATGACAAACAAACATCCGTAGTACTAGATCTGCCTTCCATTAAAGACTTGAAGTTATGAAAACGTTGGAGCGCCGCAAAAACTCTCCACCCGATAGTACCCAATACTGCTATCGTGCTATCGTGCATTATGCCACTGATCATTTTAAGGCATCATTAGAGATTTCCATTTAATTTTGACATTGTACATAGAGACTGCATAATACTGAGATAGAAATTAGGTCAAATTGAAAGATGGACATTCAGCAGCAGGACATACCATTAGAATAGAGGCCATGGAATATGTCTTTGTAGCAAGATGTATATAAAGGATATCACCCTCTTGTGGGCACTTTCCAACTCTTGGATCGGCTTAGGGAATAGTCTTGTCCCCATTAAGGACTATGAATCATGAACATTGTCATTTCAAGTTTCAAACTCATTGGATTTGAGATGCAACAGTTGTTAGACTCCACTTTAGGAAAGATTCCCTTTCTCCTTGAGTGATCACACATGCCCTCTCATTTGTGTTAGCTATTGAGCTTAGAATGGTTAATATATTGAGCATACATTGTCAATTGAAGCAACAAGCATGTCATTGTCACATATGCTTGTTGGTTTCCATTCTTAACTACAAGTCTAGTGCCATATACCACTAAAATATAGGAATCAAACTAAGAGTGATTGCATTATAAGGTCCAAATACCTTATGCAAAGTCTACCACAAACAAGTTGCGGCGCATTCAGCAAGGGCGCCACACTACAACAAAATCGACAAAAAACCACTTTGTTTATGATTGTCATTTGCGTCATTGAGGACTACAATGACTATTAATTTTTGTGTTATTATGGACGATTTGTAACGGACAGACAGTCATTGCGGACGTGACGTGGGAACCTAGACTCTATAGTCATATAGGCTAGTCGTAAACATGTTGAACAGACGTGGCAGATCGTGATGACACAGGCATTACGTGGCATCCACGCCATGGCCTCACATCCATGTCATCATCTGAGTTGGCTCTCACGCCATGTCAACAAACACGTGGCTTCCGAGTCAATTGGCCATGTCATCGTGCATTGCCTACTGTGTGACACGTAGTATTTGTCGATATGCGAGGTTACATGGGGTCAAGTAATATATCGTCACGTGTCCATTTATATAGTTCTTATGTAGTCATTTGCAGTTGTTGAACATGACATGGCGCAGACGTGAAGTACATTGGATTTCGTCATGTGGCCATGTGTATCATAAACGACTATTCCGTTACTATTGAACAACTACATGCTAGTGACATGTGCACAGGTTTATGCCATCTGTGAGCACATTGAGCCTCTGTTTACTCTTTCATTAGTGGGACATTTCATTGCGTGTGCCGAGGTGTCAGGGGTACACGTGTCATATGTGATGACTCAGTTTCCCACATAGACGCATAAATGACTATAATTCGATAGCGGCAATAATTTTTCCTTCCTGTGCAGCCATGATTGTGCCACAACGGATCTGTATCATGCCATTTTGACTGCGATGCGACTTTGTATGGTTAATAATGACTACATTGCAAAAGGTGTGCAATCATTGATGTGCAGTTAATATCCATCCCAATTTGACAGTGACTACAAATTCTGATACGAACTCGACCTCAGCGGCGACAAAATTGCTAGTGAACGACTACCAATGAAAATGATTTTTCATGCAGTGTTTGTAGTTTCAAAAGAATAACGCCATAGCAAGAGAAATTGCGTTTACAATACCGTTCAAGCATGCAACTACCATTCAAGCATTAGGATCGAGACTCAATATGAAAGGGGGGATCATATTTGAAAAAGAATAGATATTTAAAATTTATTGTTCAGTTCCCAACAAAATGCATGGGCGTGTTCATATGTGGGTTGAGAGTTTATAGTGCGGAAGACCTGTATGTCCTCCTTGATAAGTACGTGGGAGGAAAATCATGTTGCTCTCAAATTCCTTTCATTCCACAATGTGCTGCCTCCCACCACATCTTCAACTACCCATTGGTCTCCTGCCTCATGTGGATATGCAAGTTTCACATTACCTAGGTAAGCAGTGGTCACGTCCACTTTGTAGCAAAAATCCGGAATGACCTTAAAATGAAACTTATCCACACCCCCCACACCACTGATTTTACCAGTGGCCACCTTCCGTCTCTTGTTTTTTGGACTCATCATATGCACACATTGCCCAACTTTGAACTGCACCCATACACCATCCACAAAACAATCAATCGCATGCCTCATACAATGTAAATATCATAACAACAATGTGTCAGCAATCAGTCCTTCGGGTAGAACTACATTGTTTTCCTTGCCCTCCAATGTGAACTCCATAATGGACTCAAAAACCCGCACCCAATAACACACACTTCAGTTATCCTATATTAAAAGGGTTTAGAGAAGGATTGCATGAACCTGGCGTGCATGCAATGTTGTATTGCCTGATATGTTATCCACTGCTTTCACACCCCTTCCGCGCAATTCCTTCCCGGGAACCACTTACACATGCAAGCAAAATCCAATTTCAATTAGTCACCGACCAACTTAAAGGAGGGGGGACAATGTGCAATGTGAACTTCAAGTTCACAACTCCCATCACCTCCTGGAACCTGCACAATTGAGTTTGCCATAGGAGTGCATGGCCGATGCACTGCCATGTTCCTCGAAAATTGTTTCAGTTCACACACCCCTGCTTGCATTTTGGATAGATTGAAAGTGGACCAAAAACTTCCAACGTCTTGGTGCACATAGAGGCCTTGAAGAGCTAGCCATAAGTTTTCCTTTAAATAATCTTTGTCCTCAGATAAATCCTTCATATTTGCAACATAGAAGGGGGGGGATGATCACATTCGATTGTGGATTGTAGTCCACCCTAGGCTCATGGTGGTCTATGATAACGGTGTTGGTAGCATTCCAACATGGCCATTTCTTCCAAACCTTGGTCAAGGGTTTCCCCCACAATGAAACCTCATCACTCTTTTGAATTAACTCGCAATCCTTTGCTGACCACATGAAAATTGGCTTATGGCCTTCCAAATGTGAGAACACTGGTAGGATCTCCCGTAGATCCTCTTCCATATACTCACTACTCTTTATACCCCAAAATGCTACTTTGAAGATTTTAAAACACCGGCCCAAGAACTCCATCATCCATGGCCTGAACACGAACCTACGTGTCGTGGTTTTTTGGTCATACGAATGTTGCAGTTTGGATTTGGTTGAGTCAATAGACTGGTATCCATAAGAGTACCATGCACATTGAAGATCAACAATTTGGTTGGATTGTAGGGTTCCGCTATCGACGATATACGGAAACTGTGAGGCGGGTTCACTTGACCACCAGGCGCACTGTGTGAACCACCAATGTCACCTATCTTGCTTGGTGACATGGTTTTGGGGTTTTTGCTCACAGAAACCGTAGATACTCCCTTCCCCGGTGACGCAACAAGGGATGCAACCTCTGCCAGAACTCCTACATCCCTGCCCTCTACACGGTCACTCTCCCCTCTATGCAACTGCCCTTTCCCTCCGCCCAAACTCCCACCTCCCCCACTGACGCCCTCCCCACTCTCACCTTCTTTCTGTAGCAATCCCCTAGTCCCGCCTTCCTTATTCCCTCCCTCCCCCCCCCTCTCCACTATCTTCCACCCCACTCCCACCCACTGCAATCTTGGGAGGGCCACTGCCATGTTCTACATCCCCACCAACGACGGCCCCAACTTCTTGCCTCCCATCATCTATAGTTATTGGCTGCCCAATAGCTGCCTCTGTTGCAGCTCGCTTCTTGACACCTCCCTTTGCCGCCCTCCTTTTTTTCAAGGCCTTTTCGCTTCCACGCCCCTTGATCCCCACCTAACTATTCTCTTGCGACACGGTAACCCCCTTTAACTTAGCATCTTTGCTCCTAGTCAACCTAGTACATTCTTTGGGGAGGTTTTCATCTTTACTATGAACGTCTAGGTCATCCACCACATCTATTGGCAACGTATTGGAGGTTCCAATGCGAGCCGGACGGGATTGGGCTTGATTCTTGCACGTAGATTTGGGGACGCTTCCATGTATGTCCTCGTTATTGACTGTCGGGTTGGGCTCGCTCACAATGGTCCTGGACTCCAGTTTATTCATTATGGTTGTCACCATAGTAGCTAAGCTATTCAACATTAGCGTGTTAGTTTTTAGAGCTTGCTCATTGTTTTTACTAGTCATTAACACCTCAGACAATTGATGCCTAAACTCAGTCTGGTTTAGCTCCACAGCAGCAATGCGTGCTGACATTCTTCCAGACACTGTTTGTTGTGCACATCACAAACAACCCCTTCCAACCTTAGAATGGGATCCAGTTAGGTTCTGCCCATGAATTCATTTAAATACACTTTAACCACTACACAATGACACATAAAGCACTCAATACAACTACACAATGACACATAAAGCTATCAATACATCTACACAATGACACATAAAGCTGTCAATACGACTACACAATGACACATAAAGCACTCGATACATATCGTAGCACTAACTGTCTACAACTGAATTACAACCAGCAAAATGCACATGCAAACATTTTGTGAATATTATAGAAGTGCATGCCCCTGTCTGCTCTGATTCTTGCAAGTCCTCTGCTATTTCAGTAATCCCGGGACTCCTTTGTCTCTTCTTCCTCTATCATCATGAACACGCGCTGGTTCAGTGGCCCACATGTCAATGTCAGCAAGCCCAACTCAACATAATGTACAAGGAACACTGGAAAATCCATTAACAATACTAAACACAACACATACCAACTGCGCTTCTTTCCCAACTTTGCTAGCCCGCCCAACAGTGGACTGGTTCTTCACTAGCTTCCTTGCATTTGCCATTCTGATTGCCTTCTGCTCTGTTTTTGGTTTTGACCAGTACTCACAAAGCCGTGCCCACTGATCGGGCTCAATGTAAATCGGGCATTCTTTCTTTCCACCCAAAAACTATGCTTTCATTTTGGACCTCTCAATCTTCATCTGCCTCTTTATTGCATTCTTGAAACCCTTCTCTGATAGGTTGTTCCCCAAATATTCAAACTCATTGTCCAAGGCACTCCTTAGTTTGTCAATGCTGCAGGGGGATTGGTCCTTCCACTTCACACAACTCACGTCCAGTATCCTAGGGACCAGGCTCCGAAGTGCTTCGTCAAACTCATTCTTGCCTTCGCAACCTCCATCTATGCCTCTACCTGTCTTGACCTTCACCTTGTGCGGTTTTTGCCCAACAGCTCGCCTTGCATCCATTTTTTCCTCTATTTCCTTCCTATGCGCTCTCCTTGCTGCCCTCGCCTCACTCTCTGGCTTCAATGTGGGACCCTCGTTTTGTGGGGCTGTGGGAGCTTGTTGTGGCTACATCCAAGGACCAGGGAATTGTTGTCCCATCATCCATGGGGTGGGCTAACCCATCATCCACGGACCGGGTTGTCCCATCATCCACTGTTGTTGTTGTGTGGATGGCAGCACCAGCCATGGTTGTTGCATCCACGATGGATTGTTTGAGGGTGCAGCTTCTGGTTGAGGAGGAGCTGTTGTTTTGGGTTGGGAGAGGTGCGCCTTCATGCAAAAACAAACATCATCATGAGGGCAAATTTACATTCATTTCAGAATTCATATGATAGTCATGGTTTAGGAATGAGATGCAACACACAATGGCGCGAGGTCCTACACACATGAGAACTGGGTGACCTTGCAATGATTCGTACTTTCACATCTAGAAAAAACCACATCGGATATTCTGAGACAAACCTACGAAAAAACATGAAAATTACCTTCTTTGGTGGGCTCTTAAATATTTGCCTTGAGCGCCTCTTTGTTGCACTTGACCCTGGCAGATCCTCAGTACCTCCTCGCAGTGAGTGAACATCTTCGTCCTCTTCCTCATCTGCAAGTGGAAATCCAACCACACAGTCAGGGATTACACGTCACGTCGCGTCACGTCGCGTCACGTCCTGTGACAGCGACGTGACGGCAGACCTGAAAACGTCACGTCCGCGGGGGGGTAAATCCGGCAGTTACCCCAGGGGTAAACTGACGCGGTCAACCCCCTGGTCGACTGCTAAGTCGACTGCAGATAGCAGTCGACCTAGCAGTCGACTGCAAAAAAAAATTTAAAAAATTCCAAAAAAAATTCTGGACCGTCAGATCTTCTTGGCAAGAAGATCTGACGGTCCAGAATTTTTTTTGGAATTTTTTAATTTTTTCTGGCAGTCGATTGCTAATTCGACTGCTATTTGCAGTCGACTTAGCAGTCGACTGCAAAAAAATAAATAAAAAATAAAAAAAATTCTGGACCGTCAGATCTTCTTTTCAAGAAGATCTGACGGTCCAGAATTTTTTTTGGAATTTTTTAATTTAATATTTTTTTGCAGTCGACTGCTAGGTCGACTACTATTTGCAGTCGTTTGCTAAGTCGACTGCTAATAGCAGTCGACTTAGCAGTCGACTGCAAAAAAATTACTTTTGCAGTCGACCAAGACCAGTCGACTGCTATTAGC
Source organism: Polytrichum formosum (assembly GCA_964035585.1). Classification (NCBI taxonomy): domain Eukaryota; kingdom Viridiplantae; phylum Streptophyta; class Polytrichopsida; order Polytrichales; family Polytrichaceae; genus Polytrichum; species Polytrichum formosum. Next base: position 10,674,334 of record OZ037935.1, on the reverse strand, counting down.
AGTCGACTTCAAGGAAAACCTAAAAAAAAAAAAATCAAAAAATTCTAAAAAAAATCATGGACCGTTAGATCTTCAATCCAAGAAGATCTAACGGTTCAGATTTTTTAATAGATGTTTTTAATTTTTGTTTTCTGAAGTCGACTGCTCGTAGCAGTCGACTAGAGCAGTCGTCCAAAAAAGTAAAAAAAAGTTTACAAAAAATTGGTACAGTAACTTTTTTTACCACGTCAGTGCGCGTCACGCCCTGACGTGATGTGACGTGACGGCGTCACGTCATTTGTGACGCGACGTGACGCAAAAAGGCCGCGTCACGTCCATTTGCACATCCCTGCACACAGTTAGGTACAAACGGACAGTTGCGGTGTCAATCATGATCATGCAACGTAGAGCTTGAAATATAGTGCAGAAGCTCAACAGAACAAGTAATCCAATACTCTCCAATCTATCGACTATACGTTCAGAAGATTTCATGTCCCGTCACCGTGCAGAAAAGTACCGAAATTGGAGCCACTAGAATCCCCCATGCATGTTCAATCAGAAATTGCAACGTGGTTTAGGGTAGTCGTTCCAAAGGAATCAACTCTAGTGCTCAGCCAAGAAAGGATGTTAGTCTTAGCCTACAAAAGCAAAAATTGGGTACGTAGGTTAGGAACAAGCCCTAACTCTGAAGATAGATGTTTGCTAATCATGTATTATTTTAATCTTCACACATATAGTCATGTGGAACACATATAGGTGTGTATACATGTGAGAAGATGAGTAGTCGATTTCCATCTCGTTTTATCGTCAAGACCAGTCATGAGTTTAAAAATTTTCATTTTGCACTCCACAGCTTGCATGAGAAAAACGAGCCAAATCCAAAGGAACAACACAGATGTAGATTTTGGGTATCCATTGTTCAAGGGAATACGTCTTTGGACACCATCTTGATATACTTCTAGTACATTTAATATCAAAATATGGCATTTAATATCTATTTCATTTCATTTCAATACATACCTAAAACTACTTCAACATATCATATAAGCATTTGCTAACGAATAGCTAAATGGGTAAAATTTGCCTACTAAAACACTATGAAAAGTGGTTGCAGACGTAGATACAAATAAGTTGACAAATCAACAATGTAACAGCTGACAGGATTCTAATTGGTCCACTTGTCCAACCGAATAACATCCACATACCTTAAGTAGACAGAGAGTACTAGGCGGAGGGAATAAATGCCATGTTTATGAAACCCTCTGATGTACTTGACTCCAAGCCGTACTTAAAGAACAAATTTACATAGAAAAAAAAGCAAAAAAAAAGTTAAAAAAGAAAAGAAAAAAAAGTGATGAGGTCTATTCAAACTCTGTCATGATAGGAGTCACCCTGATAGGTGTTAGAACCATTATGAGAGAGCAGTGCCAAAATACTCTCAAGAACTTAATATGCGGAATTCAAACAGAGATAGTGCTAGTGTGGATGAACTAAGCAAGTTTGCCAAGTTTTGGCTCAAAATCCTTTGTCAATACGATGCCCCGTTTTTAGTTTGGAGTACTAAATCGAAAAATGTTACTCTTAGCCTACATAAAGCTATCAATACAACTACACAATGACACATAAAGCACTGGATACAACTACACAATGACACATAAGGCAATCGAAAAATGTTATTTCTTCTCAACATGCCCTAAACCCTAAATTTCAGTTTTGGTAAACGAATAGATGTATTAGGGTTAACTAATAAAACATGAAGACATATACTCTCTTGGCTCTTCCACTTCCAGACATCAACCAAAGACACCACAACCACCATCATCTCTCACGCAGAGAGTGCATTGACCACAGGCAAGGCCAAACTCCATGAATCCAGGAGGAGGTGCACCATTTTTAATCACAGATCTATGTCGAAAGTGCAACTAGTCATTCCTCAATCTAAGTGGTCATGGTTGAGGAAGCTCACCTGGACTGTACTCGTCCTCGGTCTTTGTCTCTGCTGATTCCTCCTCTCCATCCATGTCCCGAAGATCTACCCGGGCTTCGAAGGTTGCTGTTTTCCGCAGTACTCTGTGGCTGCGGCGCACTGGCATAGTTGGGCCCGCCTAGACAGCGATTGAAGCTGACTTTAGTGCGCTGAAGCTGTCACGCCTGCAGTGAACACAATGGATAGCATGCAACAATCACTTAAAAAATGAATAATACAAAGCCTACAAAACCTACATCACATCGCATTCTCAGCATTTCAGAATCACACCCTAAATCAGCTAAGCATCACTCACAAAATTGCATATAAGAATGGTTAAGGATTGTATGAGGGTGCAAGCATAGTAAAGTGGACCAAAAAAGTGCTCCGGTATATGAAAGCCATGATTTTCTTGGTCAAACGCCTATAAGTAGTAGCAAAATGTTGTTTAAAATAGATTTTTTTCATGATGACCTCTATTGTTAAGTTAGGTACTCAAATATAGAATATCAATATGAGATCTTCAAAACCTATCATCAAAAGTGACGCGTAAAAGCAACTGACTAAATATAGTTTTGAATGTAAATTTCATGACCTTAAATATTTTGAACTTGGAATTTCTTTTCATATTCCTTGAATTCATTATAAACTTGAGGTCATCGTAATTTTTTTTTTAAATTCATCAATTTAATGTAATGTAATTGTATTTTAAACAAGTTTTTGACAATTATCTTTTCAATGACACCCACTTGCACCACCACTTGCACCGTCTTCTAAAATACATATACGTTGTTTGAAATTGTTTTTTGTGAACATAAATTGCTTGGCTTTGTAGATTCATATGTTTTCTAAATGTTTATGAATTTTTATTTCATAAAATTCAAAGTTAGTATATTGTTTTGGATCACTTTCACTTAAACCTGAGCAAGGATCAAGAGCTGTCCACTTTACTGTGCTTGCACCCATGATTTATACCAAAACCTTAAACCCTAAATTCATCCTTCATCCTTTCAAATGTTGCAACTGTTGAATCTGGGTTAGTCTTAGAATCACACTCTCAATACATAACCATCAAAATCATTTCAGAATAGCATTACAGAATCACACCCTAAATCAATGCTTTTCAAATTAAGATGCTCACAAACAAGACTCATCGAATTTTGCATATATACACATATATATATAACCAAAGAAAGCAGGGATGGCCCCTGCATCCACATGTACTATATCTCAAGACATACAGATATGTCTGGACATGGAATAGCCGTTCAGAGGGCAAGTGTGAAATTGAAACCATGTTGTGAAGGTTCATAACAACCAGAAGAGCAAAGAGAGTTGCAGCTGATTGTACCCAGCCGAAATAACCACATGTGTATAGTAAGTAGGAGCATCATCGATAGAGGAGAGCTCGAAAACCACAGGCACATCCAGTTTTCCAAAGTGCGCACAAACAGGAGTCATCGAATTCTGCCCATAAAATCTTTAATCCAAAAAAAGAAAAAAGAAAAAAGGTGCCCAGTGAATCATTGATCCTAACCCTGCATCCACATCTATTTTCTGGAGATATACATAATTGTCTGGACATGGAGTAGCCGTTCATAGGGCAAATGCGAAATCAACACCATGGTTTTAAAAGTCTTTAGAACAACCAGAATACCAACGAGAGAGACTTGCAGCTGATTTGCACCCAGCCAATGAATCCAAATGACTGGACACATCGAGAAACTGAATTGAGTCGAGGGTGAGAGGCAGGAAGCTGCAGAGAACTCCCACCGAGTTCACAAAGCAGTCATGCTTAGGGGGCAGATTGGTTAGAGCGAAGGTAGTTAGTTACGTACTGTGACATCCAGAAGTAGTAGTCATGATGGGCTCTTCTTCCTATCCAACTCAGGTTCACTTTCATCATCATTATCATGTCCTAACAGGTCGCCTCAACTGACAAACCTTAAACCCTAAATTCATCTTTCATCCTTTCAAATGCTGCAACTGTTGAATCTGGGTTAGTCTTAGAATCATAGTCTCAATACATAACCATCATAATCATTTCAGAATAGCATTACAGAATCACACCCTAAATCAGCTAAACATCAATCACATAATCGCATATAAGAATGGTTAAGGGTTGTAAGATGCACTACCAAAACCTTCAACCCTAGATTCATGTTACATTCATTTCAAATGTTGCAACTGTTGAATCTGGGTTAGTCCTAGAAACTGTCCCAATACATAACCATCAGAATCATTTCAGAGTACGCACCTCAGAATCATAGCAAGAGAGTTCAGTACTAGGAGAAATGAGTAGTAGGAGAGATGAGCACAAGGAGAGAAGACGACCACCTGATGTGCGTATCCGAGTCGTGGTTGAGGGTCAGAGTGCTGGAAACAGGTCCCGAAACCCTAAGCCAGAGAATGAGGGAGAGACTTCGACAAGACACTGCGACCCCTATGGAGACGTCATGAGGTGGACGAAATCTGCACTGTCCATCTGTATGGCGGAGATTTCGCCACGTGCCCCTTTCGAGACTAAACACGGACTACACAGCGTGGACCCAACGTCCGCAAACCCCATGTTTGCGGAATGGCCCGGCCGCGGAGCATCTCCTAACCCCAGACGTGGAGCATCACTGGACCTTGGTGGCGCCCACAGCTCGCACACATCGCCACAAACAGACTCGGACACAACAAGAGCATTTCATGAACGCAGGTAAGATGCACTTACAAACTCACAGACGCTTGTTCCATTGGCTCCATGAGCTCCTTAATTTTTGCGACACGTTTGTCGCGTTCCAGCTCATAGGAGCACCTGTCCAGGTCCCCATCGTCATCTTCAATAGGGCCATTGCATGCAACCTGGCCACATTTCTCCTTGGTCCAGGGAGGTATGAGATAATGAGAGGTGACCGTACCGAATCCATGGGAGCATCCTTATACCAACAGAATTGAACAAACTACCGCTATACTCTCTACAAATACGTGAACATCCTTAGTCCATCATTGTACCTCTCAGCAATCTTGGAATACTGGTTGAAGGGTATAGGTAGGAATAATTGCTCGAATGTACCCTACTTACATACACGCTCTATTGTAGTGCTGTCTTGGAGCCTCTTGCCTTGAGCCCAGACGTGCAATTCGCCATGGCCATGGACCTCGGGGAGATCACTCCCTTGTAAAGTTGAACAACCACGTGCGAACACTTTACATCTAAAAAATCCTACTTTTTACATAAAGCACCACCAAAATGGGTCAAAATTTTATCAATTTTTTTTCATGAGTAGATATACATGGTATCTATTATATAGTAAAAATTGGTAACTAAATTTGATGATTTGTTTTTTTTATAAAACACGCCGTTTCTAACTAGAATGACGCAGAATTGAGCTAAAAAAATTACTACAAAAATGAAGATGACTAAAAATTTCAAAAAAATATACAAAAGATACTATCAATGGTTATGTATATGTAGAAAAAATATCATAAATTTTTAAATTATCTATGGCATGTAATATAGGGTAGCAAACTTTGTTCGCACGTGGTGTTCAACTTGACAATGGAGTGATCTCCCCGAGCCATGGACTGCATGGTATTTAGGGGCGGGGACCTAACGGATACAATTCGAGGCGCATTAAAGAGTTCAGAATATGCCATTGAAGCGCTAGGGTTTCAATATGTAGACTGTTCCAATTTGAAGACTGTCTAATGAATGATTACTGAGCGACTATTGAACGACTGGTGAATAATTGTTGAATGACTAGTGTTTCACTACTGAATGACTAATGAATGACTAGTGCATGTTGAGTGTTGTCTGTGTGGGCATGAACGACTAGTATGTGACTATTGTACGACCAATTTATGACAAATGAACAACCATTAAATGGCTGTTGGGAACCCTTACACCTCTCAAGAGAAAACAATGACTTAAATACAACTGCAGTTGGCTACACCCCACAGATTCATAAGGTCCTAAATGGTTCACTACTAGGAAGTTCCAGACTAGGTTGATGGGATCCGTTGCACGATAACCCTAAATCCACCTCTTTAAATTTCACCCATCAAAGAACTGATCTGCGCATAGTGGGCAGCTTGCAGGTTACATGGACGGAGGAAGACTCCCTCTTCATGACAGGAGACGGCAACACCATCGCGACGACCGTCTGTGGAGGAGGGAGCAAGAGAGGGCCGCATTGTATAACCTGAAATGAATTCATTGCCCATGCTGCAAGTGCAAAGGATGAGTTCAATGTTCTATTGCAAAAGTAAAGGATCATCTAATTAAAAATGGGAGGGAACCCACATTCAGAGTGTGGAGGGGGCCTGGAGACAGGGACGGCTCCGATGAGGAATGAGAACATGTCACCAAAAATCCTCCACCCTTCGATTTCGTCCTAGCCCGAGTGGAAAAGTTTATAATGACATGTAGAGACTTCTCTCTTTGTAACCCAATATATAATTCCAATCTACCCTTGGAATATACACAACTTGATTAACATCACACTATGTAGTTTTACATTCCTTAATGTCGGGCAATGTTATATCCTTAGCCTTTTCTAATGTCCACCCGGCCGCTTTGGCCACGCATGCCTTCAAAGATATCCCTCTTGTGAATCGAGTCATTGCCGTCGACTCCACACTACTACATGAGTTTTCGCTTATTGATTCCGTGCTATCACATGTCATCGTGGTTGATTCCGTATTGGTACATGACACTTCGCTTGTGGATTCCATGAGCACATAGGCTTTAAATACAAGTATTAAAAAATACTTATATACTTATCCTTGCCCTTCCTTCTCTAAGTTCTTCTTGATGTAAATCTCTATCAATGTCTTCCTACTAAACTTCAGAATAGTATAACTCCCACCCAACTTATGTTCTTCAAGTGAAATTTGGTACATTTGTTAAGTACCTTATCAAAAATCTCCACACCAAATTTTGGCACAAACAGAGTTCATATGCAAAAGTTATGCATGAAATTCTAACTCTAACTACTTAGTATGAATGCTGTGATAAAGCATCCGGTCATTAAAACTCTAATAACTTCCAACTCCTACGTCCAATCAATCTAAAATTTTGACACAAGATAGATATATAAGTTCACAAGGTAGTGTCAAATTTTGGTATCCATATTTATAACCCTCTAAGAGATACATATTTTCAAACCTTGCTGCTTTGTTCCTAGACACCCTCCCCTTCAACTTTTAATAACTCTTTCATCCCAATGATTGAAGCTCTCAAATTTTTACCACAACTCCCATACTTTATAATAAACAATCCCTCAAATTTTCATACCCATTGAACACTCTGATCATCCATAATTGACAAATCTCTCACTATAAAGTTTTGCTCAAGTTCATAACTAATAAAACACTACAAGTAATGCACCTAGTACAATCTAGTCACTCTAAATGCCACAAGTTTAAACAAGTTTGAACTCTCTCACTTCAATATGAATCTCAATGCAACAAGTTGAAGTTTACAATCAAACTTCAAATTCCTTAAACCCAATCTACTTCTAACAAGAGGTCAATCCCTCTTCAAGGCTAAATAGCCTTGGCTCTTCTCCTAAGAACTAAGTACACACATGTGCTCCTATCTTGCTTCCCACACACCCACACTTATAACCCGTGGGGTGCTTAAGGAGCACGAAGGAAAGAGAGGATGAGTGAGGGAAGAATGAGGGATTATATAGTGAGTTGAGAGGGAGAGAGGGCATAAGATAAGGATAGGGTGAGAGGATTAGAGCCTCCAATCACAACCCCTTAACCTTCTCCTTCAAGGTAGGGACTCATCCCATCCACAAGGCTCTCGATAAGCCTTCGAAATCTCCTCCTACTTTGTAGGCTCTCATCTAATCTCCTAAGCCTTCCTCCCTCAAATGATCAACAAAGATCCTAATTCAAACATTTAACTAACCTTGGCTTTCTACCTACCACACTTTACCAAGGTATGTCCTCATACTACTTAAATCCACTCCACACAAGCCTAATGCTTCAAACTTAGTTTTCTTCAAGCTTCACTCTTTTTATATTTTTGTGAATAATCATAAATCAACAAAACACTACTTGTAATGTTTTACAAGTGTTAACAACACATATGGACATCAATTTGGGCTCACAACATAAATGACTGCACATTTGCCACATCAGAGTTGTCTTGGCACGTCACACCGGCATGGATGAAGTGGATGATGAATAACTAACCATAAATCAATATTTGGAGTCTTTGTGAGCACATTTCATCCATGAGTCATTTCAGTAATTGAACAATGACTAAATTCTTATACACATCATCCCAAATTCAGTAGGCATGTGACTCAGTCATTTACTGAGTTCTTTAGGACACGTAGTCATTGATACCATGGTTGGAATGGACAAGGTTTGTTGTAGTGCCAATTCCAGTTCCAAAAACGAGTACAAGACATTAATTTTATTACATACACTTACTCAATTGGACCTTCTATAATGTTTGCCTCTTGTGCCTTCGGAAAATTCTCCCCATTGCTGCTATCCTACCTGATCAACTCACATATTTTGATTACTTACTGCTTGCTACTACTTAAGGGGCTATGGAGGTGGTTGGTCATCCTTGCTTGTCTGTTAGGGATCTAGTGGGACTGAGAACCATGTTTTTGTTTTGTTTTTAAATCTCTTTCCTCAATTTCAATTGAATGAACAACCTACCTTTATTACACATGTGTTGGCAAATAGATTGATTAAGTCCATCACGTTTTTATCAATTTCTTTGCAAAGTAGGTGGTTCATAACATTATGCAGTTGGTGACCAAGTTGGGTGGGGGTGGGAATATGTCATGTAAGGTGTTAGAATTATATCCTATGGATGCTTGTCATTAAGTAGATTCACCTTGAAAATGAGTGAGTTTGGGTGGAGCATTGTCAGTGAATATTATAAGAACGGAACATCTGATAACAGTTGAATAATATTATGTTTCTAGCCATGACATTTCTCAAAGTGATGCAATTCGTTCTTTTCATGCCAACAAGACCTAGAGCAAAGCTCCAAAATCTGGGGTAAGTACATGGCCATTATGTGCTTACTTTTTCTTAATTTGGTACCAATTTTGAGTGGTAAGGTAGAGGGTGCTAAAATTGTGACTTCAGGCGCTAAGCTACATAATAACATTTCATTTAAATCATTTCTTTGTGGCAATTGAAAAGGGATTCCAGCTTTGAATTTCATATGTAAAAATTATAAGAGTACAAATTTTATTGGTAGATGGCTCAAAATCAATACAAGACTATGATATTAAGGTGGAGGACATTCTCAAAATTAATATGTATTTATAATGCAAGAATTTGAGGTGTTGGTTTTTTCACCCTCTACTTTATATGGCAAGAATTGTATTAAGGATCAATTTAAAAAAGACATGTGATACAATGAGATTGATCTACATGCTCCAAATATAAATACCATTCTAACTTTAATTGTTAGCACAATTGGGATGGCCTATGTAGGCATTTGATTCAAGAGAAGGAGAATCTTCTAGACAACCCATGAACAAATTGTGCATGAGAGTTAGATGGCTCTCAATAGAAGATCTTTGCGTTGGAGTTAAACAACTCCAACTAGAAGATATGTATTGGAGTTAGACAATTCCTTGCGGATGGATGTTATTCACTACACTATTTTGTCTAATTAGTGTGGGTGGGAAATTCACGTGGGTTGGAAATTAGTGTGGCCCACACTAAATTTCCAGTGTTTGCATCACTTTGGATGTAATTCATACTGTCATCCATCCGTGTGTGTTAGGGTTCTCCGCAAACAGCCTCCGTTAGGTCTATGCGCGCAAAGTGACGAGAGCTGAGAGGGGAGGGCAGACATGATGCTTCCCCCCTGGTCAATCTCAGAACCCTAAGTAGCTGCTGCTTCATCGTCATCGTCGCATCAACAACACACGATGATGATTTGGTGGAGCTGAATAATTTCTTTTATTTCAAATTAGCTTCTTCTTCTTCGTTTTCTTCATTGTCGTCGGAGGAGGATGTGAAGTACTCGTCCGGCGTGGTGTAGGCGTCTTCCTCATTGTCGTCATCCATTGTAGGACAGATCGCTTGCTGCCTAAAACACAAGAAGCTCATCGCACCTCGACTCTACCTTCGCTACAACTCTTCTTTTCTTGTCCTCAATGGACACCGCAATTTTTGGATGGAATTATGAAGTTTCATCCAATTGTGGAAACAACAAAGCCCACACAAAATTTTCACCTTTGAAATTAGTGTGGGCCACTCTAAATTATAATTTGAAATTAGCGTGTTTTATTGGGAATCAGTGTGACCCACACTAATTAGACAAAATAGTGTAGTGTTCAACAACTCTTAATGGACAAATGAATTGAGTTGGAATTAGACAGTTCCAACTAGGGAAATGTGATTGAGCCAAAAGATGGATTCAAGATGGTTCCTAGGAGAACCTAAGATAGAACATTCATAGTAGAACTAAAGGTAGAACTATGGATAGACCTTGAATATAAGACTTTTACTATATTGGAATAGAAAGTAAAAGTAGTGCTTTTGACATAAGACGAAGCTTGGAAGGGGAGTGAGGATCTTTTTGTTTCTCTCCTATGGTCGGGTGGTACGAGCTTACAACCAAGCACATGAATGTTGTTAAGTTGTGAAGCTATTATATTGAGCAAAGTTGGGAAATTCATAATTATCATGTCTCTTGTAAGTTGTTATTGTGTTATTTATGTATAATAGAAGTACATGAAAAAATTGATGATCTCTTAAGACTTTTGCATCTCAACTTTGATTCTAAAATTTGAAATAACAATTTACATCATTTACAATTGTTCAATTCAAATTGGCTGAGATGGTCCATGCACCGATGCAATGACCAAGATGTCTTCGGAGTTGGAAGTGCCCACAACATGGCCACATACCTTATATTTACGTCACATTTGCACATGAGTGTGGCGAGCTAATAAACTAATCCACGTCACAACAAATATTTTTCAGGAAATACATCAAGCGTGGAAAACAATTCACAGCTATATCCATCAATGCTTATTATTCACGTGAAAAACATAGGGAATTATAATCATGAGAATTACATGCAGTGCCAAGTATAACTGCTTGTCCCAAAAATTACCACATGAGACAAGAATAGCCTCTTTTCCAACAATAACCACGCGAGACATATACCTATAACCATTTGGCTTGGAGTTCGTGGCATCTATGTAAACTCATCCATCACAGATGAAGGGGCTCTTGCAAAACAAATCCCCTACAAAGTTGAGGGGCCAATACATTATAAGACTAGTTTGGGATCTTTGATGCAATTTCAAAGATAGTTCTCTAAAATTAGTCATTTACATATATTATAAATATTTTACTATGCTTTCACCTTCACAATGGATGAGTTTATATAGACACCCCAGTTCCCTAGCCTAATCATTGGACTCAAGAATAACCATGCAAAAAGTCACTCAGGTACAACACAAGGGTCATGTGGAGGCCACACATGTTCGAAGACATTGATTTCAAAACAGAGTTTGGTAAGCCAAGGTAAGAGAATGTCCACCTTGACATGTGCCTACCTTTGAGGAGCTTGGTTTCAAGTTGGTCCCTCTTTTATCGGGTATGAACATTTGTTTTCAACTCCGATCCAAGACGGTGATTTTGCAAGGCTTAAAACCTCCATTTTCCATCACAGTTGGAAACATGTAGTTTTAACCAAAAAAAGAGGGACCAACCTTGAAACCGAGGCTAGCTCTTCGAAGTTAGGGGATGTTTATGTCGTGGACCATGAAGTCATCCCTTGCCCCCCTAAAATATGTGGTTGGCCGTAAAACTCGTCCCGGGACCACTTTGGCTTACATCAAGGAAAAAAATCTAAGAGTGGCCACGGAAGTTGAGGTTCCCAGAAAGCCTATTTTAAAGCCTACGTTATCCAAAAGTCACGGTCCAACGGGTTTTGTGATGAGAGAGGCAAAAGAGGTTCTCTCGCTGCAAAAATCAGGGGACCATGGTAGAGAAATGCCATTTTAATATATAATTTGATTATTTTCTTTTTCTTTCTTCCTTTACCAAACATTACTATAGTTAAGATGAAGGAATCAAAGAAGAAGGGGGGAAAATAAATCACGCAATTTTTTTCTTAAAATTGCCTTTTTTTGGACATAAAATAATAAAAATTCAGCACATCCACTTCTTGGTGCATGCTCACTCCTCTTGATCCACGTTCGGTTTTCACCTAATGAGGGTGTGGTGCGTTCAAAAGGGTTCCGCCTCCCCTTGAAGTGGGTGCGTCTTTCCTTGGTTTGTAATGCATTTGGTGTTGGCTTTGTGGCCTTCTATCCACATAACCTTATGCAGTTCCTATCATCTGTTTCATTACGATAACAACAGTACACTACTTCACCCAAGTTTTTCAGCCTGAATCTACCAATGCAATACTTTACTATGAGAATAAACATAGTATGATTCCAAATAGAATGTAATTTATTCCCGACCTCACCCAACATACAAACTCAACTGAATAACGTTATGTCTAAAGAACAAAAAACAACAAAAAAAAAAGAATCCTTTTGACCTTGCAAATAAGAAAGTAGTATGTAGACTGATAATAATAAACTGATAATAATAAACTGTGCTCAGCGCTTATTCTGTTGGTTTCAGGAATACTTCTTACCTCAATATATTATAGACTGGGAAGCTTCTCTGCCAAGTTCACATGCAGACTGCAACAACGCCCCTGTTGAATGGCCCTCACTTATGGCCTCGCATGAAAACATCAGTTGCTGTCTGTAACGCTCTCTATGGGTATTCACACTTCAAATAACTTAGAGTTCCATGGGTCTCATGTGTTCAGAGTTTGCGGTCCTCACTCTCGGCAGCCTGAAGGGTGCTTGTGGCCCATATTTTTCCCGGGACTTGAGGGCAGATTCATAATATCAATAATAAGAAGGCCTCTTGACCTTGTGTGTGGTGGACATTTGTGGAGAACTTGTTGACTGGATCATGAGGTTCCACTACAGCACCCCATTTGTGATGCCAGCATCAGGGGGTTCTGATAACAAATAAGTTACTGACTCATGTGTGGAGCCTGCACAGGCATTGGAAATTGGGCATGGGCCACATGTCTCAAACTTGCCTGCAGGTGTGCTTGCGGAGAAACTGCGAGCAATTTGCAAACGGATGAGATACTGGAGATTGATTCAGCACTTAAGTTAGAAGGAAGGTAAGGTAGAGATACCATAAACCGTGAACTACCCGTGCAGTAGACTTCCGTTAGAATAGTGAAGTGCCATTTTTGAAACCGATCATTGCGAGGTTGGCAGCTTGAATGCGTGTACAATTAGTTTAGCCAAATTTAGTCATGTTTGACTACCATCAATCACAGTTTCATGTACTCATGAGTTAACCGGTTCAGGTGATGTTCTGTGTGGAAATGAGGATTACCGTGTTCGGTGTAAGGAGAATCTAGTGAACGAGTAGGGGTGTAAAACCACTTTTTGGGCCATAGCCTAGCCGAATTAGGCAAATTCAAAATTTTGATGTTTTTCATCCGGCGATTGGCAACTGGAAGCCATCCAGAACAAGAAGCTGAGGCAATTGCCGTTACAGGGTAGTTACAGGTGCTAACCACCTCGTCTCCTCCCTCGAGCTGATAAGGAGGCAGCTGTCAAGGCTGAAGACAAGCTATTATCACTTTGCAGAATCTTACATAGTCTCAGTCATAGCGTAGAGCTAGTGATAGTCATAGAAGGCAAATACTCAGTGATTGAGTGAAGCCATAGTCTTAGCCTAGAGCGAGAGGCTCGAAGGGATTAGCCATAGGCAAATGAGTCGAGTGATTCAAACTCTTGTATGTCATGGAGACTTTGATAAGTAAAGACAGGAAGTTGTCTAAGCTGTTATCTTGGTTGTTTGTGAAGCAAATTATGGACTGGTTGTGTACGAAGTTTGAGCATGAGAAGTAAAGATTATCAGTATTGTTGATTTGAGCAAATAGTCTAATGCAGTGAAAGCAAGGCCGAGTGTGAGCAAGTAGGCTTGTGTCGAGTCCACACTGAAGTAAGTCAAGATTGATTCAGTTGGAGTGAACAGAGAGAAGGTCAAGAGGGCAATTAACCAGGCTACGCTTGTCGGTGAGGAAAGTTGAAGAGGTTGAGTGATATAAGTGAGTATTAATTCGGAGTTTGTGTCGAGAGTGCAAGTTGAAGATTGGAATATTTTGGCGATAGGCCGAGAGAAGAAAGCGTCAGTGTGAGGGTGAGACTCATAGAATGCAATGTTTGTAGAGGCAAAGGTCTTTTGAGATCAAGACATAGTTAGATGCCTGAAGGGCGATAGGCTGTGAAATCCAGGAGTGAGCCTGTCATGAGAGAAGTGACATTCGTTGTGAGAGCGTAAGTTTCTTGGCGAGTGGTCATGAAGTAAGAGTGTGGAAGAGAGAGAGATTAGAGAGCAGTCAGACATAAGTGCAAGAGCTCTCAGTAGGCAATAAGCCTGTGTGTTGAATAACTTACCCTGTGAGAAGGAGTGAAGACAAATAACTGATAGAGAAGGAATACTCTGAAGCCGTCAGTATAGAGGCATGACCAGCCAAGGTCAAGACATGAGAAACTTCTACAGGGAGGGTGAAAGGGCAATAGCCTGAGAAGCCGAAGCTTGAGCGATATTCAGAGAAGGCAAGTAGCCAAAGTATGAGCGTGACTGTCTGAGAGGCCTGGGATGGGCAGAGACATAGTCGAGAGAGTCTGATAGGCCATACCCGAGTCCAAGGGCTTGACCCGTCATAGGCATTACCTTGTGGTAACTACCTTGGAGAGGATATAGCCTATTTAAGTTAGCCGCATATCGCCAGCCAATGCAATGAAGTAGATCGGCAGTGATGGTGAAGCCTAATGAGGCCTGATATGAGCAATAAGCTGCATAGTTAAACAGAAGTGAAGGAGAAGACTTTACCGTGTGAGATAAGACGGAATTTTATGCAAGTCCTTTAGACAGTAAAGTGAATTAATTAAAGGATATAGCCTGATAAATATATATATGATTGACGTATTAACCAGATGGATGTTCTTTGAGATGAATTGCCTAGTCTGTCGGAAGATGAAGGTGGATGTTACAGTTTCCGAAGCCTTGGCCGATGGCTGTAAGTAAATTAAATGGACTTAATTTGAGATTGTTGCAACGCATAATTCATCACAAATAAAGACAAAGATGGATACTAAAAAGACGATGCCCCGGACGCGTTGTCCTGACTATGAGTTACAGATTACTTGCCAAGCTTTTGAGCTTCACGATTGAATTAAGTCAAAGCCTTAGAGTGATAGAGCCCACCCTGAGATAGGACGGGAATCACTCACTACAGAAACATCACAAATGAATCATAAGAGTGATGGGTAAGTATAAGAAAGAAGGAATGAAGGAGTAAAAGACATATATTATTATTATAATCCTTAATCCAATCTGACATTAACCCTTATAGACATTAGCTCAATCTTCCCTGTGACCTAGTTCCCTGGGTTGTTGTTTTTAAGTAATAGCAAAAAACTAACTACAAGGGGGTTTGACAAGCTTTCCACTTTGAAAAATTGTGGAATTTTTTTTACAGGGAAAAAAAATGAAAGAACTTGCATTCTTCATGAATCCTTCTCTTCTATCTTGGAAAATTATCTCATGATTGTAAGACCATATCTTCAATGCGAATAACCTTATTTTCACGGTTTATGGTATCTCTACCTTAGATGGGGTCTTAAGTGGCTCATTTTCTTTAATCAGACGCCTAGATTTGATTGGTATGTGGTTTGTTGAGGGTCAAAGAGGAAGATATCATAAAGACATGTGTTAAAGCGTATTGGACTATGTCTTCAAATATTAATAGAGTAGAGGCATGCATAACCGATCACTTAAGAGATTTTGTGCCAAATTTGGAGAAATATAAAGTGGTGCAAAATTTTCCCATGTAGGAAGATAGATTGCTATAAGGAGGATTGCAAAAAAAACAAAAAATGGTAATTATATTCCTCGGATTGAAGTTATTGTGAATTTTTGGAGTCAAAAGTTGACCTGAACATATTACCAATGTCTAGAGTTTGCCATAACCGCTCGTTTTAACCATTTACTCCTCCTCACCCTAGCATTCAAAAGTGGGACATGTGTCATGGCACTATTGGTTCTAGCTTGGTCAAAATTTAGTCCCAACCTTATCAGAATTCAATCCTAGCCTAATCGACAGTCCGGCACCCTATAGATTGTTGATGGGGCCTTGATTGGTTGATACCTCTAAATCGTGTAAAAAAATCATATGAACTTTGAATATTGCAAAATATTGTTGCTTATTTATCATATCTTTGTGTATCACGTAATATACCTGCACTTATCATGGACATTTTGATGAGGTTTGAGTCCTTAGAGTGATCCAATTTTTATGCCAGTTATCTCATGAGACCAACATTTCAAAGTGGATTTGGAAGTCATGAAACTCAAAATATTTGCATCACATCTTACATAATTTCTAAGAAATCTTATCTAATAGAAAGTCCCTAAGATCCATTGTGGTCACATAGGGGCATCCATTTGTGCTACCCATCTTGGTCATGCCCCACCATTTGCACATTGAGATAATTTAGTTTTTTTTTCCCCAGTCAAATAACCTACTATAATCTTGCCTAACACCTCATGAATTGTGAGAGTGTGCGACCACAAATGACATGCCACACTTGCTTACAATGCATCATAAAAGTTATAGTTTCATTGAAGTGTTAAAATGACAAATTCATGGTCTTACCTAAATATCTTGGAGCCTCCAATCATCTATACATGTCACAATGTGCTACAAATAAACTTGCCATGTAAACACATAGATCATGCTATGTCTCCCACACTGGGGCGAAATAACCTGTACACTGGTTCCTTGGAGGCAAGGGTTTAGACATCCAACAAGGAACCAGCGTATGGCTTGGTTCGCCAAATTTGTCTCCCACTTGGTAATATATGCTTCATGTCCACTATAGCCTTAATTTTAGATGCCCATGATAGGTCACAACTTGAAATAGGTGCGCCTACCTTAATGATTTTTAATGTTTGGAGCACCAATGAAAGTGGTAGGATAATTAACAGTGTCCATGATACTCACCTTCCATGTTGGGCAAGGATATTCTGATATTCCTCTCCGGCACCAACGCCACTAAATGGCTAATTTGTTTATGTGTTGTGAGCACTGACAAGATATTCACTTGGCAAGTGGCCTGTTGTTTCTTGTTTGTAACGATCCGACCAAGTTGTTTAAAGTGAAATGGGGCCGCCTTTTGGTAAGAACTACACTATTGTGTCTAATTAGTGTGGGTGGGAAATTCACGTGGGTTGGAAATTAGTGTGGCCCACACTAAATTTCAAGTGTTTGCATCACTTTGGATGTAATTCGTACTGTCATCCATCCGTGTGTGTTAGGGTTCTCCGCAAACAACCTCCGTGGGATGTGTTAGGTGCTTCCCGGGATGGAATTATGAAGTTTCATCCAATTGTGGAAACGACAATGCCCACACAAAATTTTCACCTTTGAAATTAGTGTGGGCCACTCTAAATTATAATTTGAAATTAGTGTGTTTTATTGGGAATTAGTGTGGCCCACACTAATTAGACACAATAGTGTAGCTAAGAGCGTCCTATTCTTAGTGTTTGCCTGTGTTCTTCAAGTGGAACAATAAGCTTGACAAAATTCCCTTGACAAAATCTAAGCGGTTGATCTGGCAACTTGTGATGTGTACACTGTAGACAGTAATGTAAGTAAGTAACGAGTTCGATGAACACAATGAATATGCTAACACGTGTGTATTGTGCAAATTTTATATCTGTGTGTGCCATGAGCAACAATCTCAAAAAGTGTGCAATTTACTTAAAAATGCACAAATCTGCATAGCATTCTCTAGCCTTTGTACAATTTCACTTTTCATAATATTACTCAGCAATAAGTTCTTGCACGGCTGGGGCAAAACAACCCGTACACTGGTTCTTTGGAGGCAAGGGTTTAGGCATCCAACAAGGAACGAGTGTATGGGTTGGTTCACCCAAATCTTCTTGCACCATAGGGCCGGGAATAATATGGGCATGATGCCTCTTATATGTTGGGAATGCCCCACAAATTGAACATTACTTAACATGGGTATTTGTTCCATATGTTACATCAAACTGACAACTGTACATCTTTAGCTTGCCTCACTACCAATTTATGGGTTCCTATAAATAATTAACAGTGTCATGGGCGTTCCCAGGGGCCCACATGGGGCAGTGACCTGCCTTGGGGGGTGGGCTCTCCATTAAAAACCTAAGCAACATGCATGGGTCACTATGTAAGTAAGCCCCATATGTACGAGGATTTTATAAAGAAAAACAAATGTATACATACTTACAACATGCTAGAAAATCAACTTGTGTATTTATACAAACCTTTTCAATTTAATATGATAAGTGCCTCCACTAAATATACTAAATATGAATCATGAATTAAATAACCCTTTATTAAGCTTAGAATTCACTTTCACTTTCCAATGAGCAAGTCAATGAATTATTTTCATCCATAGGATGTAACTCATAATGTATCAAACAAACAAAGACAAGAGCACAATAAGTTAGCCACAACCCGGTGAGCAAAACTCAAGGAAGCCCTTGAGTGCTCCAAGAGCCTCTAGTATGTAAGAACCTAGGACCCGAACACAAACCCTAACAAGAACATACATGGTAGCCATTAAGGACTATGACCATATGACAACAATGGATGAAAATGTGAATAAGATGAAACCAACACATCAATTGTCAATTTTTTTCTTTAAACCTTAGGGCCCCTTTTGTACATCTACCTTTACTTCAAAAAAATCAACAACCTTGTTAGATGTACACACTAGAGAAAATAATACCTCTCCCTTATACTTCAAACAATACCCCTTCTTACACGTATGTTAGTTTGTACGTGGCATGAAGGATCCACCCCTGGGTGACCTACTCAGATGTTGCCAACCTCGTTTGCTGAGAATAAGAGACATGTATTTGGACATCCATTTTGCTAAAAATGAATGCCAAGAAGCAGACTCGCAAATAGGTACCCATCAAACTACCGTAGGGCCCTCCCCTTTTAAGAAGGGAGCCGTTGCACATTTAGGTTGACTAATTTTATGGAGCTATATTGGTGATATGTGATGTTACAACAAATCCATCAACTTTTTATACCTATTAGGTGCAATATGTTTAGGTCAATTTGGGACATATTGACATATTGACATATATTTGAAAATTTGGGACATGTTGACTTCGAAACCCCATGTGAAAAAGTTTGAGGATTTTCTAATGTGCTTTTAGCACTTTACTCAACATTTACAGATATTGAGATCTTGGACATGATGAACATGTGCATTTGTAGTGTGTGAATTGTTTTAATGACAAAATGATAACGTTAGGTAGATCTTTACACATACTTAGATATCAAATGTTCTTTATATATGCATCATTTTTATGGTTACTTGGTCATTCATTTTATTTTCAATACTAGGCAATTTAAAAAATTAGAATGTTATATAATTAGAGAGAATTGAAACTTCCAAAACAATTCAACAACTAATAAAAAGTAAATATTCACACCTAATATGATCCATGCATAGGGTAATTGTTTTTTTTGCAATGTCACGTGACATTTGTACATTGAAAAAGTGCAAGTCAATCCCATTTTAAACATGAAAGAGTATGAAAGTTTGTAAATTGCAACAATATAGTTGACATCATGGACTTCAACTATTTTGACAAACAACATTCATTATGCAAACTTAAGTCATGTAATGAAAAAAAACAAAAAAAACATAAACAAAAAACATGAGAATTTGTCATTCTATGTCAAGACATGGTGTTACAAATCAAGTAACAACATTGAACGTAAGCAACCCTAGCTTGTTCTATGATTTTTTTCTCAAAAATAACATGTTCCAAGATTTTAGCATGTGCTAGGCACCCGCCAGCTAATGATAATATTGATATGGTACACATAACCTTGATATCTCACTAATTAATGATGTCTAATATACATGTAAAAGTAATCACTAATCCTCACTTTCAAATTGAATGACCTAAATCCTCAATCAAGCCCTAAAATAACATTACTAAGCCTGTCCCCTCTGCACCCTTTCTAGTTGGGTTTAAGCTCCTCAAATGTGAAGCGAGGTTTCGGGCATGGCAAGTTGCATGCTCATGTTGCCATTTGGTGTGGGTCCCATGTGTCCGGCAGGCATGCCGGCCCATTTAAAAAAATTAAAATAACAATTACTATTTGCAGTCAGAAATCAGTTGCTAGTCCGCTCTTGCAAAGTGAACAATATTCAAGATGAGTATTATTCATTTTGCAAGTGTGACTCAACATAAACGGAACATGATTCTCCCAAAACTTCCGGCACTATGATGCAACACCCTAGTGACAAGTGATGTTATGGACCTATATGACCTAATTCTCGCCTTAATGTATTAAATGACCTACATATAAGGTATTGTAAAACAACACTTTTCATACATAAATGCAGTGATTGGGGAGATTTTTGGGCATAATCGGTTGAGATCCTAGTGTTTGCAAGTCCAACCGGTTACATGTTAACATCCTTCGGTTTTCCTTTATTAAATTGAGGCATATTCTATAAATTCCTCTAAAATGATCGGTAATTTTTCTGCAGTCTTGAACTTCAACCGGTTATTTCTCAAACTCAACCGGTTCATCTGTAACTAACTGCCGGTTTTCCCCGATCATAGCATATATGAAAACATGATAATGGGTCACTCTGATACAATGACATCAATGCAGTGACAAAATGCTAACCGGGTTATCTGCCCATTTGAACATAAGGTAATATTGACTACAACACAGCCTAGATTCCATGTTTGATGTAAATAAGACAACCAAAAACCCGAATTTCTTAAAATAACTGAACATAGTGAAGGAGAATAAACTGTGGGTAATGACTTACAAGTAGCTCTTGAAAACTATCATCATGGCTCTGTTACCACAGCAGCAGGCTGGGGATCTGGTGAAGGCTGGTTATCAGGCTGATCTTTTCCGCAAGCATCGATTGGCGTGCCAAGTGGCTTGGAGGCCAACGTGTTGTGTATGTGATTTGGAGAAAATCCTCACACATGTTTCTTGGATCATTGCAACAACAACAATACAACAATAATAACTAATAGTATTATTAATGATCAATATGTGTCGATTGGCGTGCCAAGTGCCTTGGAGGCCAACGTGTTGTGTATGTGATTTGGAGAAAATCCTCACACATGTTTCTTGGATCATTGCAACAACAACAATACAACAATAATAACTAATATTATTATTAATGACCAATATGTGTCGATTGGCGTGCCAAGTGCCTTGGAGGCCAACGTGTTGTGTATGTGATTTGGAGAAAATCCTCACACATGTTTCTTGGATCATTGCAACAACAACAATACAACAATAATAATTAATAGTTGTATTATTAATGACTAGTATGTATGTACCAAGAGCTGAGTATGATTTCCGTGCCCATCCAACGTTGCAATATTTGTGGGTATTGTGGCAATAACGCATGCACCATTGCTTAGCTAACTTAGTGTCCTGACTCCTAATATCTAGGCAATGGTAAATGCATTGCTGCCCCAATAGTACCATCTACAATTAATCATCCTAGATACTGGATTGAGGTGATGAACTTGCTACTGTTGGACAGACGAAGGAGAAGAATGGGTGTAGAGTTACCCATTCGTCTTGTGGATAAGGAAGCGCTACGGGAATCGCGGTTTCTTACCATTGGTTCTCTTGCATTGGATGGAACTACGATCTCTTGACAATGTCAAACATGTCTAGTAGCAGTGAATTAGTAGTAAGGAACTGCGATTCTTGTAGTGAAGATTCTTGTATTTGACATACATTGTTGTTGAGTGTAATGCACCTATAGATGGTTCATTCATTGTTTCTTAGTGTAATGCATGGGTAAGAGGGAATTGCGAGCACATGTCCAACATAAAAACATCAAAATACAATGCACTCCAGAGGTTATTTTTTTCAAACGTTTTTGTTTATTTGACACAGAAATTAGTGTCTAAACGAAGTCATTTCCAATGAATACTCAGGTTTTCATGTTGGAGGGATGAGAAGTATGCTCGTACCCAAGAAATATCTCTCCGCAACGTAGGAGCCCTAAATTAGTTCATCACCTTTGTTCCAAAATCTAAGGTACTATGCGGGTGTTATTCGATTACTTCTTCTAATAAGATGCCTATATTTGAGTGGTGTGTGGTTAGGTGACAAATTAAGGACAAACACAATAAGGACACGCGTTTGAAAGGTATTGGATAAGTCTTTGAACTTTACCAATTACTCCACATTCAATTGGGAGGAATTGGGAGTGAACACAACTAGGAGGACCTATGTATTCAATTAAAAAGTCAACAAATGTACACTTCCAATAAATCTGAAAGTTAGACATCTCCAACTTCAAAGATTTACGTCTGCAAATATATGTAAATAAATCCGATCAATAGGAGACGGAGAACATGAAAATTGAACCAAATAACACCCGCATACGTTAGGTCCCCCTTACGGTAGCACGATCATCTACACGAGTCCCAGATACTAGACAGAGGCGATGAACTTGGGGGCCCATGTGCAAAAGTCTTACTAACTCACGGCTTTGGATTATGATGCCCCGATCACACCAAACTTTCCGTCCGGTTCCGACCGTGAAATTGCTGGGGATTATGTTGAGAAATAGATGCTGGCCCACCACTTTTCACACTATTACAGCCGGAGATGCCGACGGATGGTGTCAAAACCGGCCGATGTGATCAGCCCCTCAAAGAAAGGTGGTTTGATCTCAGGAATCATACAACAGTGGCATTTAGTATCGAAAATTCCAGTGACAAGTTGTGCAACGTGGATTCTGCGCCTACTCGGATGCCCGAATTTTTTATCATTATAAGAATGAAGTTGTGGCATTCTTTTGCCACTTCTTGAGGGAGCACAGACTGTTCGTTCACTCACAAGCCTAATAGTCTTCTTACATACCTACCTGCAGGCAGCTTGCGATCTCTCTGTCGACCGGACTAGTTTGATCTGAGGAGACTGTCAGTATTTTTTGTGTCACTGCTATCGTAGCCCGGTTCATAAAATTTCAGTTGATGAGTGAGTCTGCTACTTGGTGCCAAGATTTCTAGAAATTTCTTATGAGATTCCTGAGATTAAATTTGGCAGGAGCACAGATTGTTCGTTTTCTCATAGTCTTCATTGATATATACCTGCAGCCGACTTGGATCTTTCTCCCTGTAGAAGAAGTTGTATGATCTAAATGTAAAATCATTGTTTTCTGTTTGTGTTTGGGATGAGAGAGATTAGTGATCATAGCCCTGATTCATAAATTTCACTTGCTGAGTTCTCCTAGGTAGTGCCAGAGTTTGTAGTCTTTGTAAAGAATGCAGTTTTGGCATAAATTTCTTTTGGCAATTCTTGAGGGAACACCAATCGTCCGTTCACTCATAGTCTTCATACATATATACCTGCAGCCGGCTTGGATTCTCCCTGTAGAAGAAGTTGTGTGATCTCAGGACACAGTGTCCGTGCATCTGTTTGACAGTTATGCGCATGAGGGTTCTAAGTGATCATACATACCCCTGTCCACAAATTTCAAGTACCGAGACCTGCAACGTAGATTGATTCTGCTACTACTTCATGCCAGGAGCACTTCTACAAGAATGTATGTATCAAGTTGTATGGCATAATTCAATCGCCAATCCTAGAGGCTGCCAACGTGTCTAAGACTTGAGCTAGGGGTTTAAGGGTTGAACAGGAGCGAGGGTCTGAGTGGTAAATTGGTGCAATACATAATAATAACAATGGCGACAGAAACGAACTTGAGCGAGGAATTGATGGAGGAGATCTTCACTCAACTGCCACTGCAATCTTTGGGGCGAGCTTCCTGTGTATGCAAGCAGTGGCGGTCGCTCACCACCTCGCCGGCCTTCCTGGCCCTCCATAGCCAGAAACACGACCAACAGTGCTGGCTCTACGTCAACGGATTCAAATACAAAGTAGTCACAGGACCTCCACCGGTTCAAAGTTCTTCAGATTCTTCTTTCTCTGAAGATGAACTGCAGGACCTCCATCATCTGATCTCCTCCCCTCCCGGGTGTGATCAATCTCGGCCAGCCTTATGGGGTCCCGGAGGGATCTGTTATTGTATCACAGGATCTTCAAACTCTTCGGAAGGCACTTCACATTTTAACACAATTGTGTACAAGACAGGGATTTTGGACAAGGAATGGGTACAGACTCCGGAGCTCAAGCACAAGGCTCGCACTTTACCCATCGTTGCCATTCTCAAGAATCACCAAACAACCAGCACTCACCAGGTACTAATGCTTGTTTTTCTTTCATATATCAATCTTAACTTTGTTACAAGCTTTGATGGGTCTTGAATGCTTACATTTTTCCAGCTAGCCCACTTCTCTAACTCCCCCTAGGATATGAAACACATGAGTAGTGCAAGATGGTAGGGTGAGTTTCCATGTAGGCCACTTGACTACTAGATTCTAGATAATAGTGGGTCGGAGGTGTTCACTTGTAGTTAAGCTCATATATTATGAAAATCTTCATCATTAACAAAGTGAAGATTCTTGTTCTCTTCAAATGGTCATATAGGTCCTGTCAATTATGTTGGCTATTGAGTCCTGCACGGTTGATTTTGTGAAGTTGTGAATATGGGTACCAAATCATGAAATTGTGGACATCATGTAGTGAAATTGGTTGAAAGTTCAAGTTAAATTGGTTGTCTATATAGTGAACTTGGTACATGATGCCAATGAAACTGGTTGAACCTTTTGCTAAATTGGTTTGGAAAATCATGAAATTGAGCTTGCACTTCTGTGATTTCATCTTACCAAAGGAGTATTGTACAGGTCATTTGCATCGGCGGGCTACCTTGCAACAATGAAGGAATGAAATCGGCGGAGTCGTCCACTAGTAGCCTCAAAGTCGAAATCTACAGCCCGGAAACTGGAATGTGGGAGGATTGCGAAGACTTGCCGGAAGAATTCAAGGGTTTGGCGACCGTGAGAGATGTGACTGTTGCCCTGCACAAGCAAAAACTCTACGCGTTTCACAACCACTCCGGCATGGTGGCCTCCTTCGACACGGGCAGCAACCGGTGGAGCAAGGTTAAAACATTACGGCCGCCGGGCGAGGGGGCGCAATATGGCTACTTGGTGGTGGAGAATGGGGAGCTCCTTCTCATTGGAGTGACCTACGAGGACAATCGATTTGCTTTCAAGGCATGGAGAGTCGATGAGACGTCCATGGAGTGCATCGGAAAACCGCAACCAGTAATGTGCCATTTCGTGGAACCAACCTCCAGCAAGTCGAAAACATCGAAAATTAAGTCCGAGGTGGTTACCACCACCACTACCACCACCACCCGAATCATCAACGACGATGAACTAATTCTTTGTAGGAAGAATTTTCACCACGGTGTGGACGACAACAATTGCTATCAAAGTGACCGTGGTACACAAATTGCATCAATATGGCCACTCCTTCACCTAGAGGCAAATCTCTTCACGGTTGGGTCTCGTATTTACAAATTCGCAAGTCTTCTTCGCCAATGGGTTCTTTGAGAATGCGTTACAACTCCTCCTCAAGAAAAAAACATCAAGATGACTAGCGACCGCGATTTTGTATAGAGTAGCATTGTACCAGTTTGAGTGCCCTTTGGTATGTAAATTACCAAAGAGAGCACGTCGAGGGAGTTCTTCCATGTGGAATGCTCTAGGAACGGTATATTACACCACATAATGCATTGCTAGTAGTGCATTTCGTGTGGTAGAATGCACCGGCACACTTCAATGAAACCCAAGTGTGCCTTATGATCGGCATGAGGTAGATCTATAATCAAACACATCTCGAGGTTGTGTGATCAGATCAATAGCTAAATCAAAGCTTTTGAGTTGTAATATATGACATCAGATCATTCTTTCTTTCAATTCCATGGCTGCATCATAAATTCTCTTGCAGTAGATATCATGTGGGTTGGATCTCGGCTTCCTTCACGGCGCAAGTCTTTGCCAATGGGTTCTTCGCGCATGCACACCGCACAAGGAGAGGGAGGCTCGAGAGAGATGACGCCAACCAATGGGCTGCTGACATGAACAAGAAACGCTTCCACCTTGGATAATAGAGTTTTCCTTCAATCCAATGACATTTCGTTGGGAGTTGGTTGTTTTAAATACAATATGAATAATTCTTTCCACTTGCGGTGCATGTTTAGAGGCATTGTTTGAATTTGAATGTAGAGCAACTTATTTTGGTTCATTCAGGGCCAGACTCATTTTAGCATCTTGTGGCATGTGGATTGTTTTGTGCTCAAATCTCCACACTACCTCCAAGCATGCACTGACAGCTTACTGAACAGGGAAGTTGTTGGATGAGGAACAATCAACTCCCGATTAGAAGTCATGTTGAATTAAAGATAACTTTAACATGTTGAATATGCATCCATCTTTCTCACTTGATTTTTTGATTTTTTGATTTTTTCGATGACTCACAATATCTCATGTTTTACACAAATATGTTTTCCTACCCATTGAATCACAAGTATCAACAGTGGATGTTGTGTTCTAAGAGGAAGTTCTATGGACCATGTTGCTCAGTTCACTCCATAGAACAACATGGTCCATGTTTGGCTTCGTGGGTGAGGATGTGCTCATTAAAGCTCATTGAAGGCTCAAAGTCTAAAAACAATATTAGCCCCTCCCCTTGGATATCCAACTACCAAAAGGTGAGGTCATTTGAGCATGCCATTTGGCGCCATGGTCAACATTATCCATAAATGAAGAGTCTTGATTGGAGGATAGCTTAGAGGTTAAATGAAAAGGTGATGGATCCCTACCGTGTGAATGAGTCCAGAAAATGAAGAGAAAGTGCACATCGCACAAATGTTTGCCCCCTCGCATAAAACTACCGTAACACCATAGCAGGTTCGCCACCTGGCGAACGAATATTTAATTTTTTTGAAAAAATAAGGTTAGCCTCTCAAAAATTGAATTTCTCAATTTTCGTTTTTTAGCAAAAAAATAAGTAAAAATGACCCTAAATAGCTTAGAAATAGCAAAATATTTCAAAAACTAATTTATTCTATTTTCGTTTTTT
Organism: Polytrichum formosum; assembly: GCA_964035585.1. Taxonomy (NCBI): domain Eukaryota; kingdom Viridiplantae; phylum Streptophyta; class Polytrichopsida; order Polytrichales; family Polytrichaceae; genus Polytrichum; species Polytrichum formosum. Next base: position 10,647,227 of record OZ037935.1, on the reverse strand, counting down.
TGTCTTCAGAATTTTCTAATTTTTACGTTTTTTATTTTTAGAATTATTTTAGGACGAACCTGCTATGGTACTACGGTACCACGAGAGCTTATGAGGCCATAGATGGGGAGGGGGGGGGGATCCACCATGGACGGGAGTATAATTTGTAGGCATTAACAAAAAAAAATGCTTGGCACCCCTGGATGAGATTGAAGGGGATTCTCCATGTTTATTTGATATGGTGGTCGCCATTCTCCTTTATGTTGACAATGTTGTTCTGCTCTTAAAATCATGAGCATGCTTACAAAGAATTCTGAAAAAACCACATGAGTTTTGCACTTCTTGTAGCCTTGAAGTCAATTTATCTAAAACCAAAATCATGATCTTTGGCCGCAACAAAAGGAAATTATTGAAACCAAGAGGCATTTTACCTAGACAAGGACCTGAGTTCATCCTCAAATATAAATACATTAGGATTGATTTCTATTCACATGGTTACTTTGAGCCATTGAGTAAATAGCGAAGAATGGTAGGTGTGAAAGCCTTGATGGGCACTTTAAGGAAAGAAGTAGTAGTCATAGTCACATTGGGAACTCAAATCCCATCTATTCAAGGTTTTGGTCCTTACAACTTTCACATATGGTACTAAACTTTTGGGGAGGAGGCTTGAAAAACTCTCATTGGAAGGTTTTTGAGAAGGGCATGAAGATCATATCATATCTCACCTCAAAGTACGTTCTTTGACAACCTATCATACTTTGTTGGCCGAATTTGGAGAACTCCTCATAGAAATATATGCTCTTGAGCTCACCATGGGTTTTCAACAATGGCTTGCCCACCTACCCTCCACTTGGTCAATCAATCGAGCAACCTTGCTTTCTCAACAATTGGCCAAACAAAGATTTTAGACTTGGCACAAATCGACAACCATGTGGAAGGCATCATGGGTTCTATCTCATTGGTAAACCCACAACAACCCAACAAACATCAAAAATCTCATTAGATGATATCAAGGAGGCTTTTCTTGCTAAAAAGTGGAATTCTTTCCATCTCTCAAGAAAGAAACTAGATTACCTCCACCTCAAGGATCTTCTCAAATACGAATGCGAATTGTTCTTGAAGCAACCTTTGACACCACCACAACGCAAGATCATCGCTACCTACCGCACCACGAACCATAGACTTGCAATTGAAACTAGACAATGGTCAAATATCTCTATCTTAGAGATAATAGACTGTGCTACTTTTGCTCTTACAATGTAGTTAAAAACAAGGCACAATTTGTGTTGGAGTATCCCATGTATAACCCCATTAGAGATAAGTTTCCATCAAGATTTGAGAATGTACTTTTAGAGAGCCTCAAGTCTTTCTTTCAATCAGATCACCAAGTTGACATTAGTCTCTATCTCACGGACTCAGGTTACCGCAATCCACTCTAGGGAATTAGTGGGTTTGAAACCACCTTGTTGTACTTTAAATCCCATTAGCATTTTGACTCCCTGGACTCTAAAATTCAACTTCATTCATTTCATAGGCCAACCTCACCTTCGAGATTCCATCCACCAATGCACTCTATGAACCTTGACACCCACTATTGACTTGCCGCTAAATTGCTAATTTGTCAAATGGAATGCCGTTCACCCATTTGTGGTAAAACTCTTTGCATTAATGAAATGAGCATATCAATCTACATGCATCGTATCATAAGTTGCTATAAGGGGGTTTCATCGACCATGTGAATGTTTGATCAAGCAAATTATCCCTAATTAGGGATTCATGTTGTATGTTGCATGAGTTGGCAATGGTGTCTTCATCTCCCTTGGATAGTATTGTAACCAAGGATTTTGTAATATGTGAGTCTTCATGAATGATTGATCCTCGAAGACCCTACCACGTTGGAGTACTTCATGTGACATATAAGGTAGGAATACCATAACCCGTGAAAATAAGGTGATCGGCTAGAACGAGTGGCTTGAAATTTTGTGCAATATTTTTCATAGATGGACAAAAGGAAATGATGAGGAATGCAAGTTGTTTCGTAATTTTACTCCTTGTTAATAATTAGTTACATTTTTTCAAAGAGGCAAGTAAGTCAAACCCCCTACTTGTACAATAGAGTCTCCCTAATCTAAACATCAAAATATTTTACTCCGCATACAAAGACACGCAAAACAACTAATATAATGGCACCCAAAAGTGATCGCAAGTGGTGTGAAACAACACCTATCCGCCAATCATTGCAGCCCATCTAGCAGTGCGTCCTTTTCGGGCCACCACTTTTCCAATTAGCCATTTTGGGTCCACACAAAGACCACTATGCCCCTAGTCTAGTGCACCACTAGTGGTCATTAATAGGTTATGGTATTCCTACCTTACCCCAAGTTTTGCAGCGTTGGTCGGAGACTTCAAGATGCTAACAATGAGAAATCACATCATGTTACTAAAATTCATGGTTACAAATACTGGTATTTTGCAATAACACATTGTATCAAAGACAAAAAAAAAAAAAAAAAAAGCATGCCACTGCCAGGGTTCGAACCTGGGTTAATGCTTACCACTATACTACAAAGACACGTGGCAAAATGATGATACAGAAAGCATGGATTGGCTAATAAACGAACAGTTTCCAGTCAGTCACTCAAAAAACACGTGTAAGAAAAAGAGTTGTACGCCGCTGCCGGGGATCGAACCCGGGTCACCCGCGTGACAGGCGGGAATACTCACCACTATACTACAACGACATCTGGATGGAATTCTCCTGCTTCAGAATCATTCATTACATGTCAGAGGCTTTGATACCATTTTGATTCTACAAACAGAATTCACATTTTCCAGATATCAGCTTCCCCAATGACTGCTCATGCCCCGATCACACCAAAGTTTCCGTATGGTTCCGACCGTGAAATTGTTGGGGATCATGTTTAGAAATATCTGTTGGCCCATCATTTTTCACACTATTATAGCCGGAGATGCCAACAATTGCTGTCAAAACTGACCAGTATGATCAACCCCTCAATGCTAACTAACGTAATGATATTGTTTCATTTTACTCCTTTGGTAAGATGAATTCACAGAAGTGCAACCTCGATTTCATGATTTTACAAGCCAATTTAGCAATAGGTTCTACCAACTTCATTGGAATCGTGAACCAAGTTCATTGTATAGACAACCAATTTAACTTGAACTGTTAACCAATTTCACTACGTGTTGTGAACAATTTCATGATTCAGGCACCATATTCATAACTTCACAAAATCAATTCCATGAATTATATAACTTTATTTCACAAAGAATGGTACATCATGTAAAAGATTCTCCTAATCACTCCCCACAATTAGCTCTACCAAAATTTCCATTGACCTATCTTATCCAACCTCGGACCATGTCTTGTAGTGATTGCTTGCATGTCAACATTAATGTGACCTAATAATGCTTGATGATTTTGGAGATCATTCCGTCGGATAGGGCTTTTGGTGTGTCCAAATTCCCCTTCTGCAACATTAAGAAATGGACTACTATATATGATGGCAAACGGAAGTAGATTTGTCCATCATCTTCAAAAGCATGTTGTGTTTCACAAGTTATGTGAAATGGGACATTGTCCATGAGGATGAACCTTTGTCTATCAAGGCTAGGAATGGCCTTGGTCTAAATGATTTCTAAAGAACTTGTTTGTATTGTAGGCACCAAGTGTAGGATCGTGTGCAATGACTCCTTCACGATAATTGCAACCACCAAAGATAGATTTCGACCCCTTTGAGTTGGACAAATTTGTTGGCATCTTTGTCCTCACCAAGCCCTTCCAAATCGGCATGTCAAATGTAAATTGAACTCAACCTCATCCACACATACATCATCAACCATACGACCACCGAGCTCTAAAAACTTTTGGCACCACTCTATACGTTCTCCATTGTTATAATCATTTGGTTAATAGGACATCAACTTGAGAGTCAATCTAGTTCGTCTTCAAATGGCTTGTGAAACACAACTAATAGATACAAGGCGTGGAAATTGAAAAATTCATTCAACTGACAATGTTGAGATTCTATGGCGATGTCTGGATTTGCATGAATCATCTCTACCAAATCAAACGTGCTCATATTGTAAAATTGGATAGCAAACACCGCCTCTATGTTTGGGCACTAATTCATCATTTTCTTCAAAAGCTATGGCTATGCTCCTAATAGTTTCATTTAAGGATTACTATAATGTTCACTTGTGTCATCATAAGATAAGCCCTCATTAAAAATAGAATGTATGATTCATGAGCGCAATGCATCATCTATGCAATTATGTCTACGCGGATGACTAGGCATAGCTACTAAACTAAAGTAATTTAGAAGAAACTCTAACCCTAATCAAACAAAAAGCTAACTATAATTCATAACCAACACCACTTCTAATTTGAATCAGCATAAAGCAATGCAAAGCGAATTGTTTTCAATTGCTTCCAATCAAGAAACAAATACAATAGAACAGTGAATCACTCACAACCAAAATCCTAACCAACACGAAACATACCTTTCAATTGAAATATTGTATGAAGCAATATGTGAGAGAGCAAGTCTTGACAGTACGAGCATGCTTCAAAGAGTGATGCAATGGCAAGGGCAGTAATGCTTACAGCAATAACATGAACATAACTTCTGAAGAAAATACCAAAACTTGTGAAGAAATACAACATGTGTATAAGCTAATTATGTTTATGCTCTAGTAGTATTAGAACTTGTAGAAAGAGAATGCAGAGAATTTGATGTAGTTCCACATAAGGTGTAGTAGTAAGAAACAAAACAGACAATCACTACTGTTGAGTCATGCAAAAATGGCCTTGAGGCAAGAACCATTAAAAAACTTCATAAGGGGAACCCGAACATGCTAGAGAACTGCCTCAACACATTAGAGAACTAGAGAATTGTATCACTACTAGGAACTAGAAAGCTATATGTGGGCACATAGAGTCACTTCCAAATCCACTTCTATTGTCAGACCTAGTACAAAGACAATGTTTGGAGGCTCTCATCAACAACCGATTGTTGCAAAAAAGGAGGCGAGAAGTTGAGAATACGAGAACCGTTTGGTTTGGAAGATTCATGAAGTTGCTACATGTAAAGATCCACTATCATGAAATTGAGGCGTGCCACATGCCAAGTTGGTTTAAAAGAATCATGAACTAATCTAGAAGGTTCATGAAATTGGTAGAACGCTCTGATAACTTGGGTTGGAAGGTTCATGAAGTAGTTTGGAGCCTTCGTGAAATTGAGTTTGCACTTCCGTGAAGTTATCTTACCAAAGGAGTATCATCAAGAACCAGATCACTAGCCCTAAAATACTTTAAACACAATACTGCACCATTTTGCAAATTGTTTTGAGAAATAACACCAGGAAGCAGATTATTATAGAGAAGTTTCAAAAATTGTACTCCATGCATTACCTAAAGGTTACCTTCACATGTAAACTCTAGGATTGAGAATCTCCTCTGTCACAAACTTTGCTTGAATCCTATAGTAGTATGTTGTCACCAGATATGATGTAGCATTTGACACCTCTAATAACCACTCAAAGGAGATTGAGAGACTGTTGTTTCAACACACCAAAAAGCACATCTGGATAACTCCACAAAGGAGATTGAAAGGAATCCAAATTCTCTTTGGTACATTTATTAAAATAGGAATAACTAGAGAATCGACATCTGAAGGAAGCCTACTAGCACAAACCAATGTAGTTGCAGAAGGTAACTCTACAACTGTACATCCAGGTTACCTACTGCAAAACTATAATCATTTTTAAATCTTGATTTACATGCAATTCTATATCTGATTTGCAATGATCCCACATTTGCTAATCCTCAAACGGCTTATCTTGTGTTGCATGGAGCTCCTTACTAGCCTCTGCGAGAAACGCAGTTGCTGCCTCAGCTACAAATGATTTTTTGTTGACATGGGTTACGTCTTCACTTGAATTCCTGACCCAAGTTCTTTTCTGCCCACTTCCTTTACTGATTTCCCAAACTTGCTTCTTTAAATCTGCGTAATTGTAACCAAGACCCAGTTAAATTAATCACATGACAATTTCCATAGTCGCAATTGCAATAGGAACAATTGTTATTTTAATAGCAAGCAAACATACTAAAAATTGAAATCAAGGGCATAGTGAGTTTGATTCCAACAGTGCCATTGCAATGGATTGCTAGTACTGCAAATTACCACATGCCACACTTTCTGTTTATGTCAACGAAAGATTTGGTTGTCAACACCCGAAGGTAACTGCATAATACCCGAATTCAACTAGAGTTCACACCTACATGGTAGAACCGTACATGATAGTCTCTCATCATACAACTCTTCTTTGATACTCAGGAAGTTGATGCATTCTACTCAAATAAAAGCCATTGGAGAATTTCTTCCTGAAATATAAGTTGTAGGTGAGTTTGTGTACCTTCTGACAAAATATGGTATTGCATGTTCTGTGAATCTATTTGTTGCTTCCAAGTCCATGGCTATTGTTCACCACAACGGTGTTGCAAGAGACACACATCCTTGTGAATAAGTGATGCAACTAAAACCCAACTCATCTTCACCTTACTTAAACTACAACATGTAGGAAATTTCCCAACAAAGTCAGAAACGAGGATAGTGACATTGTCAGTATAAATGTGAAGACAGATCACTACCAACTGTCAAACATCATGATATATATCGCCTTGACTTTTGTCGACGGCATGGGGCCACTTTGTCATGATAAGTACTAACTCTTTCCTGCCATCACATAAGGTAGAGGGTGTTGAAACCAACACCCTACCCAAAACCAACACCTATAAACGTCTCCCAATTATTAACACTCTACTACCTTGAACCGTTCCCCGTGGTGTAGGAGTATCCTGGCCCACATAGTGACAATTCTAGGTGCCATTAGTGGCGCCACCTCATAGCGGCCTCCACTATCTCTATGTAGGGTAGGTAACGGGCTCCCTTTTATCTCAGGTTGGTTTGAGGTGGGTTTTGGAGTGACTTGTCAATGCCTATTCTAGCCATTCTATACATGAGAGGGTTAGGGGGATAGTTGTAGCCATTATATTCAAAAGCCAAGGAGGTAGACTCACAAAGCACAAAGAGGGTCGGTTCCCGGGATGCAAGGTGACGGTTTTGCAAGCGAACCCAGTGGGATCATGGAGGTGGCCATGTTGGCTTTGCGCACCGTTACTAGTTGGGCTTTGATCTAGCTTGGGTCTACAACCCAACTATGTTGTGTTGGTTCTAGGCAATGAAGGTGGGGGCCTTCATCATATGCAAGCTTGTCATACACGAGGCTTATAAATTGGTGTAAGAAAACTAGTGGTTCTGACTTTGAATATTCATCAAATATTCAATCAAGACTAATTTTTTTCTTTTCTTAAACCTATTTTTAGCCCAAATGCTAGTATGATATATTTTTATATCAACCACATAGCCATACGTATGTGCAATAGCTTAAAATGTTGGTTTAAGGGTGAGTTTCCATATAGGCCGTTTGCCCACCAGATTCTAGATAATAATGGGTTGGAGTTGTTCACATGTAGTTAAGCACAAGCCGCCATCCAACGACAATATGGCGGTCCGGTAGAATGTGGAGAGCTAGACTTCCATACATTCACTAAAGAAACTTAAACCTACAATTGCCGGTCGCTGAAGAATTGAAGACTACTTTTAGGACAAGGAGATTAGTAGGTGGGCCTGGATTTGAGAAGATGGGAGTAGCTACACTAAATATGGTATTTAGTGTCACCAATTTTAATTATCTTGCTCAATACTCATTATAAACCGTGGTATAGTGTCACCAACACTAATGTTAACCCAACATTATTTGTCACTCTGTAATTTATATTTCATTTTTGGGGGGGGAGGGGATTGTAGATTTACAGTGTTGCATTTACTATCACTTACCAGGTAATTTTTCATCCAAATTTCAATCATCCATGACAATATTTCATCACAAGTTGCTCACAAGAGAAGGTAAGGTTTTGGCCAATGGATGAACTCATCCATCATCCATGACAGTATTTGTTCACTGATTCATAAGAAGTGTCATCCGGAAAGTTACCATAGTGACATTAAATACCATATGACACTAAACATCATATTTAGTGTAGTAAACACGTACAAACCCTACCCCACCATATTCCCTCTACATTTGGATGGGTGTGTCCTTATTCACATTGGGCAAGCGGCCTACATGGAAACTCACCCTAAGCACTCTCTACCTTAATGCAAATTTGCTGGTTAGATACAAGCCAAAGCACAACATTATGATATTTCACAAGAACTAATAGCTACAAGAGAATAAAATCCAACTCCATCATAGATAATAATAGTGCAACACCCTATGATTGTATAGAATGAAAATTGCACATACCAGTTCAGAATCGACACAATACTTCTCCAGAGACCTCACATGCACTGCACAACCAAACTTCCATATTAACCACTTGCACTACTTGGCCACTCTTTTGAATTTGTACTAAGTTATTGTGGACCCTGGACATTTCCAAACCTCTATTGTAGTGCACAACTTCTAGAACCTAATTGAAGAAGGAATTTTGGCTATACACATGAATTCCTAAACCTTCAACCTTCAACCTTGACTTCGTGATAAGGTGAATATTATTTCGCACCTCCCAAAATAAAGCATACAAAATTGTTCAATTCATGTTGAAAGTGGTAGAATCATCACAAATTACATGCTTATTAAGCAATAATTTCTTATGAAGACTTCGGACTTGAACACCACAATGCATTCTTACCCTACAACTAGATTCAAACTCCATTGCAACATTTGGAAAGCAACAATTTCACTTATAAAACCCTACGCCCTAAACCCTAACTTCATGAAAAAAAACATGAGTTTGCACCTCCAAAGAAATAACATACAAATTTGTTCAACTCGTGTTTACAACAACATAACCATTCTAAGTACATCCTGAATTATTATTATTATTATTATTATTATTTGATGATGACGAATACGGATTGTGCATTTCAGTCCTAAACATTGCAAACAATTCTTACACTACAACCGGATATGGAAGCATTTGGAACATAGCGATTTCAAATATAAAACCCTAAACCCTAACTTCACGAAAAAGAAAATATGACTTTGCACCTCCAAAGAAATGACATGCAGAAAATTGTTCAATTTCTATGAAAGCGGCATAATCACCGCATTGAAGGAATATTTATTTTCTTATGATGAAGAATACAAAACTATGCAATAAACTCCCGCCGCACACCGCAAGGCATTCTCACACCACAACTACCTTCAGAAGACATTGCAACCTATGAAAGCGATTTTTTTGAAGACTTTGGGAGACACCAAAGCTTTTGGGGCTTACAATAGACTAGTGCATTGAGAAAAGTAAAGAAAAAATAATGCCCGTATCATATACCGGCGTGAATGCGAGTCTGTTTACCAAATGCTAATCACAAAAGTTCATGATGCAACATGGGGTGTTATGCCTCCTTTGGGAGGTGGGCTCTGGCAGTGCATTAGTAATCCTAGGGCCTTATGGGGGTGGGACAGGGGCTTGTTTGTTGTCTAGTTTTCTTTTGTCTAGGACTAGGTAAGTGAGATCTTTGGTGGCATTCTGGTGTATATTTTTCATGAGGGTCTTAATGTTGGATTTTGGAATTTTGAGGTTGGTTAGTTTATTTATGGAGTGTTCGTGTATGGCTCCTCTTACTCCGGCAGTGATGGTGATGAGGGGGTTGGTTTTCCATCCATTATTTTGTATGGTAGACTAGTGCATTGAGTGCTTTGGAAAAGGCTAAGAAATAGCAACATGGTCCATGGGGCTGAGTAGCTAAGGTAGAGATACCATAAACCGAATAAGGTGATTCGCATTGAAGATATGGTCTTACAATCATGAGATAATCTTCCAATATAGAAGAGAAGGATTCATGAAGAATGCAAGTTGTTTCATATTTTTATTCACTGTAAAAAAAATTCTACAATTTTTCAAAGTGGGAAGTTTGTCAAACCCCCTACTCATTCACTAGATTCTCCTTACGTCGAACACGGTAATCCTCATTTCCACACAAAACATCACCTAAATCGGTTAACTCATGAGTACATTAAACATGACTAAATTTGGCTAAACTGACTGTACACACATTCAAATTGCCAGACTCGCAATGATTGGTTTCAGAAATGGCACTTCACTATTCTGACGGAAGTCTAATGCACGGGTAGAGGGTAGTTCACTGGTTTAGGCATTTCTACCTTAGATCAATTTCTTTGCATCGCTAGGAATGAGAGACTGGATGTGTTGTTGAAGACCTGTGATGGCAGAGTCCACCATAGCCAACACATGGCTTGCAAAACGCTCCAAAAACAAATGAAACACTCCCCCCCCCCCCCTGCCAACACACTGAAGTTGGGGTACACTGTTTTTCATCCATCCTTCTGGATCCTAGCAGCGAAAGCCAAAAGGAAAAGGCCAAGAACAAGGGAGAGAGGGAATTATTGTATGTAAGTGTACCTCTCATTCATCCAACATTCAAGACCGGAAAACAATATGCAACCAATATGTTACTTCTTTTAGTTAATTGGACACCGGAATCAGCTCTAAAGACCCTGAATTATGGCCGGTGTAGACTACAATGGAGAATTTAGCCCAAGACAAGGTTATTTGAGGTAACGGTTGGTATGGTGGTTAGATGGAAAAAAACATTGAAAAAAATGCCTCAAGTTGGAGTTCTCCATAGGTTAAGTTTATTGGCCAAGGGTTTGAGGTTGCTCAAGAAACTTGACCATAGGAGAACTCCCCTAGCAAAAGTGTTGACATACTAGCCAACAATGGGTACTTCACTGGTGAAATATTAGAAATAGGGTGAGACCTAATACATGGTGCTCTTATATTTGCAAACAACTTTTGTGAAAATAATCCAGTCTGATATAGCATTATTTTCTATTCACATATTGCATCATAAATACTATACGGGGCCCTACAATGCCATGTATTACATTTTTGGAGAACTACATATAGAGTATTATGTTTCAGATAATACAAAACTTGTAAAGGGTGACAAGGTTTTTCCACTTACTACCTCAACTCTTGAGCATTTAGTAGTGTTCTTGTAGTTCTTAGTCGTGTTATTGTTTAGCTGTGTTTTTGTTCATATCATTATTTGGTGTCTTAATCCTTCATCATTACTATATTCCACCCTTTATCAACAAACTTAATAACATAAGATATCCCATTTCTTATGTTAATGGGTTGCCTTATATTATTAAGTATGTTGATAAAGGGTGCCTGAAAATGCCAACCATATGATGATTTAAAAGAACGGGAAAAATATATTTTTTGAATTAACACAAGGTTAAGTTTAAATGGAAATATTTAAGTTCAAACAAACAAAGGATTTAAAATAACAGGGCAAAGTAGATGTAGACAACAAAAATATAATATTAGAAAAAAAGATATAAATAGCACCCAAATAAAAAGGCGATGATGCATGCTTATATAGACTATAAGATAATGAAGTACCCGTGTGGCCAGCCATGTCACTTTTTCATCCATCCTTGAAGTTCTTCACTATAGAAGTCTTGGCCGTAGTGTAAACCCTGGCCAATGAAGAACCCATTTTGTAGCCAAGCATATTGCTCCATTCCCCTAAAATTCTCGACCAGTGCACTTCTTCACCGTAGTCTAAACCGTCCCTTAGTCTAATAGAGATCATTTGAAATGAATTGACAACATGATTGAAAGTTACATTCCAAGCTCCCACTATCACTTGGAAATTTTGAAGCACTTTTTTAAAAAATTAGTCAGATTTTGAGTACTACACTAAATATTGAATTTGAATGTTACCAATTCTAATTGTCTTGCTCAATATCAATTGTGAACCACCCATGTAATGTGTCACTAATACTAAATGTAAACCTAACATAATTTGTCATTCCTTGTCAAAATTGTTTTTGTTACATTGTAATTTGTAACATTGTAAACCACTTAGTAAGTGACTGTAAGTGAAAACATTTCATCCAAACTTTAATCATCCATGACAATATATTTCATCACAAAATGTTAGGATGCATAATATACAAGAGTAGAGCAACGGATGAACTAAGAGTAAGTTGGGATGACAGTACTTGTAAACTTATTCACGAGAAGTGTCATTAGAAAAATTACCACAATGATATAAAATACCACATGACACGAAAAATAACATTCAATGTAATTTCTCCATTTTATAACAGTCGTGAAAGACTAGATTGGATGTTTATATATTAATTAATATCATAGGCCATTGGGGATCCCTAGCGACTCACCTTGGTGTCCAACAACGTGCAATGTCGTCATACCTCATGAGCTAATAGTCGGGCCAATATGTTGGGAGGCGTGTAAGCCTCTCCCAGTAGGTAGCACATTTATAGGTCAGAGGGGGGGGGCTAGGTTGCAAAGACATTTTGGTGGGGATGCCGCAACAACATTTGGGACTCCATACGAAGCGAGTGTATACTTGGGTCTCACCTTTGCAAAATCCAGCACCACTCACATCAACTGGCTCTTTGCATTTGGGGATCACTAACGTTGGGTGGTTGCACTGCTTTTCATCTCCGTACACGGTCTCTTCAATTTCGGCACATTTCGGCCTTGATTTCAACATTCATTGGTTTAAGATTCGGTTAAATCTCTTGCATGCCAACTCAGTGGGGAGTTGTGTGGATTGCTCAATTGGAATTTGCATTTTGCCTCTCTTGATTTTGCCCAAATGTCTTTGTTTGGGCGTAGGGTTAGATATTGGGCCTCGCCCTTGCAAAATTCAACGCCACTTACATCAACTAGCCCTCCAATTTGAGATCACTCTCGTCAAGTGGGTGCATTGCTTTTCATCTCCCTATCTAATATCTTCCATTTTGGCATGTTCCAGCCTTGATTTCAACACTTGTTGATTTAGGCTTCAATTAAATTTCTTTTAAGCCAATTTAGTGGGGAGCTATGTGGATCGCTTAATTGGAATTTTCATTTCCTCTCTGGATTCGATCCAAACATCTTTGTTCCAGCGTAGGGATAGATCTTGCATCTCACCCTTGCAAAATCCAGCGCCACTCACATCAACTAGCCTTCCAATTTGGGGATTATTGTTGTCAGGTAGGTGCATTCGCGATTCTTCCCCTTGCTTAATCTTTTGCATTTTAGCACATTTCGCCTTTGAGTTCGGCACTTATTGGTTTAGGATTTAAGGAACTCTCACATGGGCTTGGTTGGTGAGTGTTGTGTGCACCGTTCATCAATTTGCCATGTGCCTTTGAAGATACTCTTGTGAGGTGGGTGCATTGGGGCTTAATCTCCAACATTTTAGTGATTTTGGCTTTGAGTTCGGCATAAGATTGGTTTATTATTTAAGGAATTTTCACTTGGGCTTGGTTGGTGGATAGTTGTGTGGATCACTCTTCAACCAACCCTTTGCATTCGGGGATGGTTTTCATCTTGTGGGTGCATTGTTCTTCATCCCATGTATGATCTCATGCATTTCATGGCATTTTGGCCTTGAGTTCAACACTCGTTGGTTTAGTATTTAGTATTTGTTTGCTTGGGCCAAGGCAATGGAGAGTTTTGTGGATTGCTCACTTGGAATTTGCAATTTACCCATGTTGTTTTGGCCTTAGCTTTGTTATTATGTTGTAGGGATAGAACTTGGGTTTCACCTCTCCCCATGTACAAGCTTCTTGCGCCACCACATTTAGCATCCCTTTGCATTTGTGGCCATGACCACGATCTCTTGTATTTCAGTACAATCATATGGGAATAAGTGCTTTGGACTTATCGGAATATTGTTTGGGTTGGTCGGTGTAGATCAAATTCATGCAACCATGCACAACAATGATAGGACATAGCTCATGCGGCGGCTCCAAACATGCAAGGTCTACTTGTACCATTGTTTACAATGCTCTCTCAATTTTGTTCATATCGAGCGTTGTGATTGCTATGAAATTGACAACATTCATTTACATTCATGCTTGTTTTGCTTAGCTTTCTTAATTTGACATAATAGGGTGTGTTGAAAATAGTATGCATGGTTTGAATGTCTAGGTATGCAGGTACACAACCAACTTCTCAAGATGACGAGAATATGGAGTATACAAGTGATAATTCTGCCAATTGTGAACTTGATTAATCCGTCAACATGTCAACACCGCTAATTGATCTCAATGCATTGTGTCAATCCCAACCTACCATTATTCTTCATAGTGGCATAGGAACTTTGCACCACGGGGGGTGCAGTGGCGAAAATGTAGAAAACCACGTGCGAGAAAATGTAGGGTGGATTTTATTCAAGACACATAATTTTTACATTTTTTTTAGATATATAATAGCGTCCTCTAAATATGAATTTGGGAATTATATATAATGTATAGTGTGTTTTAAGTTGTGGTATTTATTATTATTTAGATGTAAAGTAGCATAAATAAAATAAAATTTAGTTTAAAAAATTTTATAGGTGCAACATAAAACATATGCCATTAGTGGCATTGGATGAGAAATAGGCAAATTGTATGTGAACATGTGTATGGATTTGTTGAAACGGTCACCTTTGGATGGAAGTACCATCCTTAGGTTTTTGTTTTCTCTCTAGTCGGTTGCTCTGCTTCGGTTTAGGGTTTCTTGCTCACTGTGGTCACTCATGTGCTCGCTTTTGTGCTCGTTGTGCTTGTTCTTGTGCTCATTGTGTTCACTCTTGTGCTTGCTCCTGTGCTCATGTGCTTGCTCTTGTTCTTGTCGTTGGAAAATGGTGACCGAAGGACTAATTCCGGCCTTTTTTGGTGGTACTGGTGAGTCAAACTGTCTCTGGAATTGCTAACACCTGCTCAACACTAATATTTTGTGGCCTCTATATGAACACTTAAGACAACTACATATATGTTCCTTGAAATCCATCCCAAATTGGCATTTGCCATTGCATAGTGCACTATATGGGTAATGTATGTGCAGATTGTTCACACAAAATTTCTATTACTTATAAATAAGATAGGGTGATTATTATTATGTGACTCTGTAATTTATATATAATGATAGGGTGTTAGAAAATACCATCCAGTAGAAATTTAGCTACTTATAGGGTGGAAAATATTTAACGAAGGAAGGTAAATACCCCCCCCCATTAAATAGGGGGTTCTCGCACGTGTATACATAAAGCAAGTGTAGGTGCACCCCCCGTGCTTTGCACTTGGCTTCCTCTAGCCGTGCTCCATTGTTGGCTAGGGGAGTTCACTAGCGATTTACATAGACGTAACGTGCAAAAAAAAGGTAGGGTGGAAAATATTCATCAAACATAATATATATATATATAGAGAGAGAGAACTACTTTAGGCTCTATTAAATTTCCATGAGTAATTTATGTATAACACACAATACTACAAATTGTGGTAATTTACTCTCTTTTTGTAAAATAGCTAACAAATTTGGAATAAATAAATTTTTTGGATGATGAGTACTTTTAGGGGGCAAGTTAAGTTACGTTAAAAGAACAACAATATTTCATTGGAAACATGAATGAAATTTCAATCTTTGTGGATGAGATTTGGTTCATTGTGGATGAACTTTGGTTTGTTGTGGATGAAACAAGACAAAGTTTTTTTTAGTGTTAACATCACGTTGAGTTAGTTTTTCTTTTCATTGTCATTTTTCATAGCTCCCTTAGCCACATCATCACATCATCTTCAAATTGTTTAGATGTTTTATCATTTTGCCAATTTTCCTTATGTAACATCAAAATAGAAGGAACTTTACTCCAATACCATGAGGGGAAAAAATTGAATTCCTTCTTTTCAAAAATAAAATAGGGTGCAATTTTATTGCACAATTCTTGAATTTATACTTACCTTTAGGGTGAAGGACAATGGTGATAAGTAGGAATCTTAATAATTATAGGGTCCAAAAAAAATCAAAAGACTAAGATAAATAGCCCCTAAACAAATACTTAGTTCTCGCATGTGTATGCAAATTTTCTATAGAGGTGCCTTCCTTGGGCCGGTTGGCGCTGCAGTCAAGGGCATTAAACCCTACTTCAATGTAAAATCGCTATGGCAAAAGGACTTTTCCGAGAAGGATCTACTTGAAATCTTTTGTGACACCCCCGACTATGGTGTGGGTACATGCAAATCCCTGTCCCAAGATAATCCTTAGAAGATAACATTTAACTCAATTCATTTGTGCATGCATGCATGCAATGGAAAAACAACAACAACAATAATGAGGGGCCATAACAAAAACATGGCGATGCTTGTGGATGAGCATGCAACAATGAAGTGCCGAAGGAACAATGGTCAATGGCAAAACACCTTTGTGTGTGCGAAAAAAAATTGGAAATGAAGCATAGGGAAGCATATTAATGCGTGATTCTTATGGGAAGCAAGAAGACCGCATACAACTACATGACCACATACGCATACATATAAATCCATCACCCAAACCACGTACACTATGCACCAAAATAACCCAAATGCACACAATGTATGAAACTGGAGGATGTATAAGACAACGGGGAGAAGAAAGGAGCCGCAACAACTTACTGGGAACACGTCGATGAGACAAGTCAATAGAGCTTGGAAGGACATGCCTTAGATGAGCATTATTTCTTGATTTCCACTTAGGTTGCGCTGTTTCGGCTGGGTTGGTTGTATTTTGGATTCATTCTGCAATTGAATTTTCAATTTGTGCAAAAAAAGAAAAAAAAGAAACAAGTCAATAGAGAGGAAGAGAGAGGGTTGGGGGACGTGGGATGATCATCCTTTGTTTCCAAACTCCACACATTTCCCACACAAAAGAGGGGATTGCCACCCAAGCAAAAGAAATAGTCAATGCATGGTGGCACTATGTATGACAAAATGGTGACAACAAAAAACTATCATGGCATTGTAGCCGCGAGTGCTAAACAAGTGTGCAATGTGTAAGAGATAAACTTTGAACAATAGTAATGGTGATTGGTTTTAATGAAAGGGGAGCCTCAAAAGAGAGTCAAATTCCATGAAAAGGGTCATTCATAACAAATATCGATCAATACTCCATGCTCACCCTCTTAGAATCTATATTATTGAGTTCAAATATGGATCCACTTGGGAACACCATAGAGCCCAACCTATATTTCCACTAATTGGAAACCAAATGTAAGGTAGTGCAAATTTGGGGCCAAAGGTTCATTGAAACATTATATGTGAAGATTGATAGCCTATTGCTCGGAGCCTAGAGAGTGACATGGAGGACGTTGCAAAACACATGTCATTAAAGTAGACCCCATACTAGCCACATACTAGACCTTCTCAAACTCATAGTGATGATAAGTAAGGTGTCCATCTTGGAAATGCCTCACCATGATTAATGAAATGAAAAGTGCAAAATGGCAAGGGTATCAAGAGTGAAAGGCCTAGCTCGAGTAAGGACCACCTTTTAGTGTGGTTAGATGAAATTCACCTAAGTATCCAAAAAATACAAACTCCAAAATGACATGTGTTTAGTAGAGATTGGACTACATGCTTAAAATTTGTTAGTCATTCTAGACTCAATAGTCACACATAAGTGTGTGTGTGTTGGGGGGGGCATACGATTTTATTAAGAAAGCTAATCTTTATTACAAAAAAAAACGAAGAAGATATTCATATGAGGTCCAAAAATTATGGGAAAATGACTACAAGCACAATTTGGAATTGCTAGACATCTTGCACTAATTATGAGTTTTGTATCTTTCAAGAAGTGGGTACTAAGCTAAAAGTGCTTGTTTAAGGGCCGCTTACCTTACATGAAAACCTACCAAACTGGACGTCATGAGAAATTCCAAGCACCTTCAAAACTTTGAGGATCACATCTGGGAGTTAGGTGGGAGACCCAGGTGAAGGATGAATGCTGGATGAAGTTGATTGAGATTCGAAACCTTGTTCTCATCTGCCGGGTAGGAGTCAAGGGGGTCAATTCAACCAAGGCAATGGGAAGGAAAAAGGAAGGCCGACCCCCTCCCTCTTGCCATCACTCTTCCCTTTTGCTTGTTGGCTTCTTCCTATTCCATGCATGCTAAGAGGAGCGAGGAATGACTTAAACTTCACCCCCCCCACGAGCAAAAATAAAATAAATTGTAAATATTTATGAAAAATGATAGGTGGGTGGTGGATGAGTGAATCCAACCTTTGCTTTCATCCGTTAGGTGGAAGTAAGGGGGTCTACTCATACCATGGCCACACCGGGATGGCCAAGCCCAGCTAGCTGGTGGCGGCGGCTTGGGGAGTAGCTTGGCCCAGCTGCCCCGGTGTGGCACCCCGCCATCCAACTTCTCAAAAGGAAGTTGTTGGCAGGCTGCCCGACACGATTTTACCTGCTGTCCATATTAAAAGGTTTAATGTTTCTGTATTGAAAAGAAGAAGAAGAAAGAAAGTATGAAAAAGGGGCCTAGCCAGCCTTGGCGCTAGCTGTTGGAGCAGCCCGCCAACCTGCCTGGCTAACCACACCAGGCAGGGACCCCTGTTGGACGGCTGTAGGGGAGGATGGGTGAATAAATATATAAATAACCAACGTTAGGTAATCCAATGTGAATTTGAGCATGTTGACCCTACCCTACTCAGTAATTCTCTTGGTATAGGGTGGGGTTTACTGCCTACCTTGCGGTGGGTGGGCTCTTGGCTTCTTACCTACTTATCTAGTTTTTCCTATCAAGTAGAGAGAAGATTTCACAGCGGGAATTGAACTGCCAACCACTCCATTCGGAAATGGGTACCTCTCCACTATCACCCGATAGTTTAGGGTCATCTTGGACCAAAGGATGGGTGACATCCCTCCCTCCGTCTCACGCCCAATGTTGCTCTTCCCCTTTTGCTCATTTTGCTTCTTCGTCTTTGTTGCGAGGAATTCTTACACTGGGAGACAATATTTGTTGATGGGATTTACAAAAAGAGAACTCAACAACAAGAATGTCGTGCCATGACGAGTAGAGCAAAGACTAGACTAAATACTTTATTTAGTGTCATATGGTGTTTTACATCCATGTGGTAACTTTTAGGTTTACAAGTACTGTCATCCCAACTTACTTTCAGTTCATCCAAATTCCAAATATTGAAACAAAGTTTGGCATAGTTTGCATCCCAACATTTTTGAAATGAAGTATTGTCATGGCTGCTTAAGATTTGGATAAAAAGATTGGTAAATAAATGACAATAATTGCAACCTTGTAAACCTATAATGTCCAAATTTTCTTTACAAGGAATGAATAACAATATTAGGTTCATGTCTAGTGTTGGTGACATTGCCGAGCGGTTTACAATATTATGCAAGACAAATAAACATAACATTATTTAGATCCATAACAATGTTATGTGGGACTGACAATATTCCACAAAATATTCATGAATATTTCCCACAATATTAGGAAATATTTCGTGGAATACTATTAGTCCTACATAACACTGTTATGGATCTGAATAATGTTATGAGTTGGTGCCAACACTTGAATGTGTGAATCCGAGACGACCCTAAACTACTGGATGACGGTGGAGACATACCCAAATCTTAAGGAAGAGGTTGGCGGTTCGATTCCCGGCTGTGAAATCTCCTCTCTACTTGACATAAACTTGCTAGGTGGTTAACTGCCTCATGTGCTTTGGCGTTGGCTTGTCGGCCTTCTGTATAAATAAAAAAATAAAAAAATAAAAAATAAAAAACACACACACACACTTGAATGTGTATTTAACTCATAAAGTTGGCGTTCCTTGGTACATAACTTGGCGGTGGGAAACACCAAGTGGCATGCTCCAAATTGTTGAGGAATACTTTAAAGATATGGTAGGTGGGGGACCTGCCTGGAGGCGGATGAACAGAGGATGAGTAGTAGATGAACGATGGATGAGAATCCGAGCCTTGATGATAGCGAGGGGTTCAAGTCACCCAGGAAGGGGAAGAAGGAAGGGAGGGCTCCGTCCGTCCGTCCGTCGCTCCCGCCATCGCTCTTTCTTCTTCTTCTTCTTCTTCTTCTTCGCTACCGAAGAGGGACTGGGAAGTTGTTTTTTGTCACACCAGGAGGCGATTCTTGTTGGAGGGAGTAAGTGAAACCAACAAGAATGTCGTACCAAGATGAGCAGAGCGAGGACTACCTGTTCAAGGTGGTGCTCATCGGGGACTCGGCGGTGGGGAAGTCCAATTTGCTGTCGCGATACGCGCGCAACGAGTTCAACAACAACTCCAAGGCCACCATCGGAGTGGAGTTCCAGACGCAGAGCATGGAGATTGAGGGCAAGGAGGTGAAGGCGCAGATCTGGGACACAGCAGGGCAGGAGCGCTTTCGGGCCGTTACGTCCGCCTACTACCGCGGTGCTGTTGGGGCGCTCATCGTCTACGACATTAGTCGCCGGCAAACTTTCGAGAATGTCAACCGCTGGCTCGATGAACTCAAAGGTAACAACACACAGACACAAGCAGACTCACTCACTCACTCACTCACTCACGTCGTTTTGGTTTTTGGGGCTTGCGGGTTCAGAGCATAGTTCAAACTTTCGAATGTAAGTAATGTCTTTGCCTCGCTAATATGTAGTTCGTTACTTAATTGAGCAATGGATGAATTTGTACACATTTCGGGAAAGAATGTAGGTAGGTAGGATGCAAGGAAGGAGGTTTGTCTCGTGCAAGGTGGTTTGGTCGGTGAGCTGGGAACCTAAACTTTGGGGTCCTGGTTGCAAGATTTATGAGCACGTAAGAATGTAGCAAGAGTGAGGGTGATTTTGGGCTTGCGAGGTTAAAGTTGGTGAGGTGGAGGCCAAAATCTTCGTTCCTGGTTGCCTGATGATGCACATGCAAGGTTAATAGGAAGATGCATAAGAATGTGGGAAGATTGAGGATGATTTCGAAGCTTTGGAAAGTACTGTCTCGGCCTCGGGAAATTATAGTTGGTTACTTAGTTGAGCAATGGATAAATTTGTAGTCGCTCCGGGGAGCAATGTAGGTGGGATGCAAGTTGTCTGCGAGGTAAGGTAGAGTTAGTGAGCTGGGAACCCAAAGTTGTGGTTCCTGGTTACCTGATGATGCACATGCAAGACTTATGGGCAGATGTATAAGAATGTAGGACGAGAGAAGATGGGTTTAGAACAGAAACGTGTTGTTCTTTATCAAATTAGGCATTTGATAGATTTGTAGTCATTTCGGGGAACAATGTAGGTAGGATGCTGTGTGGGAAGTTTGTCTCGTGCAAGTTGGGTTGGGTTGTTTGCGAGTTAAGGTAGACAACCCTTAAATGGTTACTTTTTACCGACTAGCCCACTTCTCCTAGGATATGAATCATTTGAGTTAGTATGAGATGGTTAGCAAATCCAAGTGGAGGCCGTAGCCACTTTCCTCAAAATTATGGAGCTCATATGGATATCTTATTCATTATCAAAGTGAAGATTCTTGTGCGCATTAAATTGCCATATAGGTCCTCCCTCCAATTATGTTGACTATTGAGTCTAGAATTATCATATTTTGAGGACGTTGTCCAATCTTCTTTTAAACACATGTCTTTTTAGTATCTGTTCTCGGAGCCACACCTTCCTAACCACATACCATTCAAGTATAGGTGTCCAAATAAGAGAATCAACCGAATAAGGATTGTCTACCTTAGAGCTGGTGAGCTGGGAACCCAAACTTTTGGTTAGTGGTTGCTTGACGCACATGCAATATTCATGGGCAGATATAAGAATGTGGGTATTCAGACAGGCCCACCGTAGCTAGGAACATGGCAAGTTTGACAGAAGCAGGTTCAGGGTAGGCTTTTGCAGCTCGACTTAGACCAAGGATATTGCTTTTCTTCGAGTATCACCATGGGCCCCAAAAAACAAGGTTTCTCACTTTACTCCATAAGCTCAATGACAATCCTATAGAAGAATTACCTCATAGATAGTAAAGTGTGTCGACTGCTGATGCAAATTCTTACCCCCTTGTGGAGTAGAATGTTAACCATGGAATCATCTCGGATGTCTTTGAATGTGCAGTAACGAGCATTCTTACTGTGTCAATTCTATGAATTTAATATAGATATTCCAAAGGACTTTGAGGCATCAAAGTCCTTGAAATTTTATATAATCTTTGCTTATAGGATAGTTTAATTATCTCAATTTGATATGGTCAGGGTGGTGATATTCAGAGTGAAATATGCGCAGTGTCAAATGTAGGCTAGGGTTTGAAATGTCATTCGGATACTTTGTATATCAAAAGAATATGGATTTTGAGTACACTTTGCCAGGTTCTAAGCAGCAGGGCTCCTTGCTAAAAATTCAATCTAGTTCTACATGGTTAAGTGGCTTTTGGAATCTGGGCGATATTATAAATGTCTTCCTTACTGCTATGTAGTAGATTCTGACTTCAGTACACTGATTTTAATAAATACCGTGGGCCATACTATTGGGCTTATGTCCACACTAAAAACACTCTGGATAATACTGTGGGTGCACACTATTTACCAACCCACAGGCTTTAACATTAGAGGTCCATTTTGTAGGTTATAATATTTCTTTTGGATTGAAAGTACAGTAGTGTGCATTTGAAAGACATTCAACCTAGGGAAAGGAGGTGGGTATGTCATGCGGGCATGACAAGTGGAACTAGAATTACAGATTATTTTCATGCATGATAGTGTATATTGTGGGCCAAACTTTAGGGTTGCCTGAAGGAAGGGTGGGGTTTACATTATAGTTTGGGTCCAAGAAACTTCGGTTCCAAAACAATCCCTACCAGATATTGCTTTCGGATTCAAGATTGGACCCAACTTTCAAGATTGGTTTCTTGAACTAGGGAGTATTTTCTTGGGTAGGGACTGCCAAAATATGACAGGAAATGGATCCTTAGTTAGGGCCACTTCATTTTCTCACACCTTGGACTTGGACCCTAATGTAAACTCCTTGGGCCCAAAAGTTTGCTCTTGGACTAATAGGATTGTTTGACGTTGGAGTCTTTCTGGTCTTGGACCCTAGTGTAAACCCGCAATAAATCACTCTATATATCTGCCCACACTGTTTACCATAATCAATTTGCTGTTGTTTTATCCCAATGAATCTATAAACAAACTCTATTGTTGTTGTCCTTGCAGTTCATTCCGATTCAAGTGTTGTGGTAATGCTTGTGGGGAATAAGAGTGATCTTGCCCACATTCGGGAGGTTACTGTGGAAGAAGCCACAGCGCTTGCAGAGAAACAAGGCATGTCTTTCATGGAGACATCCGCATTGGAGGCGGTGAATGTGATTGACGCATTCCAAACCGTTTTGCGAGAAATCCACAAGATTGTTAGCAAGAAAGCCCTCATGGCTGACCCAAGTAAGACAAATACCGTTGTAAGTGGTGGTCAAAGGCTGGCTGGGGGTGACGATACAACACCAAGGAGGGGCGGTTGCTGCTCATATTGATTGATTGATTGGTTTTCCAAATCCATTTTAATCTGGCTATGTTGCTCTCCTCACCTGGTGTTGTGTAGAGTTTGCCATGTTTTAGGGTTTGACTCCTTGACTTTTATTTTATTTTTAATTCTTATCAAACAAGGAGGAAGCTGTACAGGTTAAATTGAATTGCATGTACTTTTGTAGTGGTTGGTCTAGGTGCACGGAATCAAATTGTTCGGGAATCGGACAGGATTCCACACATAGATGTACTTAGCTGCTTCCTTCAGTAAAGACATGCGGATTTGAACATGATTTTTCTTTTGAAACAGATCACGAGCACCTCCTAACTTAGGGTATCATTGCATGTCTCTGACCTACTAACTACATTTGTAGTGTTTTTGGACTATTGACACAATTTTAAATGCCAGCAAACAACTATATTCAGCAACTGCTTTGTCCTTAAGCTGGTTAAGTTTAGACTCTACATCCCATCAGTCTTCAAGAGTGAGTTAAACGAAAAGCACCTTTGACTGCATTGGTTTGGTTTATTTTAGTACTTTTTGGGTTGCCTGACTAATTATTGAAGTTGTTATGGTACACCATGTATGGTATTTAGTGTCACTTGCTATTGGACGTTATGTTGTGCTATAGCGTTTTACTATAGATCTCATTTTTTTTACCAACAAAGGTCAAATCGGTTGTCTTGACATTGTAGAACTTTAACATCTTTACTTGGTGAAACTGTACATTAACAATAAAATGTTATAGCAATGTGTAACTCCAAACAGTAATTGACACTAAATACCATAAATGGTGTAGTGGTTGTACCGCCTTGGTCATAAATAGGCATGTGGCAGTAGACATGAGCGTATTGTCATCAAGAAGGTCCGAGACGACCTTAAACTACCGGATGATGGTGGAGGGATACCCAAATCTCAAGGAAGAGGTTGGCGGTTCGAATCCCGGCTGTGAAATCTCCTCTCTACCTGACGGAAAACTTGCCAGGTGGTCAACTGCCTCCTGTGCTTTGGCGTTGGCCTATCGGCCTTCTGTCTCAAAAAAAAAAAAAAAAAAAAAAGTATTGTCATCAAGATGCCTGCTGTTCTTTCCCTTCAATCACGCCTCAGATTAGGGAGCCAAGTTTGGGTGATCACTGCATGGACAGAGCCTAGGTTATAGATACTGGAGCCTATTTTCTATTAAAGTGTGTGGGTGTTATTTGGTTCGTTTTTCATGGTCTTCAACTTTCACCAATTAGATTTACACAACAAAACTCGTGTTGCATGAGCAAATCTACAATGCAAACATGTGCAAAAACCGGATTGAAAATTAAACCTCCCTTGATTGAGTTATGGTTATTGGAAGTGCATGTTTGTCGATTTTTGAATTGGATACATAGATCCTCCCAACTGTGTTCACTATTGAGTGTAGAGTAGGTATGATGTTTGCTCGTTGATCCTCACCGAACCACATACTAGTCAAATTTAGGGATGTGATTAAGAAAATGAGCCACTTAAGACCCATCTACCTTAGGTCTAAACTTTGGAGCTATTCCATGAGCCTTTTGGCATCCTAGACTTTAAATCAATTTCATTTCATCTCATTTGACTAACCCAAGAGGCTATCCATTGACATTGTACAAGCCCTCAATTATTTGAGTCCTTAGAGGGGAAAAATAAATAAAAAAATTCAATTGAATGGGATCTACTTTGACTTGATATGTGCAATTAGTTTGACCTCGTGATATGGTTCACTCTCTATCCATGCAAATTACCTTGGGTCAAAACCAGATCACAAAAACTTATAATTTTGTTTATTTAGTCATAGAGCAATTACATTAATCATTTTTCCCCATATTTTTTTATTGCAACAATAGATATTTAAAATAATGTGGAATGTCAATACAATAACTTCGGTCAACCTAGTTGAACGCATCTTTGTAGCAGTGTATATGTGCAATTAGGTTGCCTTTGCAAATAGATTGTCATTTTACCTATGTAAAGTTACCTTAAGTCAAACCAAATTACAAAAGTATAAATTTGTTTAATCATCCACAATGATTGTATGTTTTTATTGTGACAACAAATATTCAAAATACTATGGATTGTCATAAATTAGTGCAGGGCAACCTTATTGCAAACATCGTGCATTTTTGTTGAATATCATTCATATCTAAGATTTGAGACCAATATTGGTGGCCATGGGCGTGGAACATTGTTCATGTTATTTAGTGTTACTTACTAGTTGGAGTCATGCCATATCAATGTAGAGCAGGCCTCATAAAATTAGGCGTTCGCATAAATTAAATAAATTAGCTTAATTTATGCACGCCGTGCATCTGAGGCGCATAAAATAACCATTTTTCAAGAAATGACTAGAAAACGCTAGGAATTGGACAACTGGAGTGTGTTTCGTATGGCGTTGTGTGTGGCATGTTTTATTGTGTTGACACGCTCCCATCTATATGGCGGGATAGAAGGTTGTGATCAACGTAGACGACCAACCCTAAACCCTAAATTGCACGTCGGACTATACAACCTCTAGGCATCTTTGAATTTTTTTTCTTAATTTATGCGCACCGCTCAAATTATTTTATGCGTTTTAGGCGTCTATTTATAGAACGCATAATTTTATGAGGCATGATGTAGAGGAATGTTTTTTGGGGGACTTATGAGAATCTGAATGTTGATTGCACAATGCACAATGCATAATGAAGAATGCCAATCGGTTTCCCCCCCCTTCAATATCTAGTCCAAATTGACAATAAATGTAGTTTTTGATTCCAGAAAGTGGAGTTAGTTCAAAAGAGCGGAGGAGAGAGAGAAGGGGATTATCATGGTTGATGTGTTGGCGATGACATGGTTGCGTATGTGACATTTGGTGCAGAGTTGGCAATGGCCTGCCAGACCACATGGTCTTGTTGGCTTTTTGGACCCTTTTGTGCTTCTAAAAAGAACAATCACATTATTCCTTATGTGATGTGGCCTGATGGAGGCAGGAGGAAAAAAAAACACTGATGTGGAATATACCCACTAGTTGGTCCGAGATACCCTAAACTATCGGATGATGGTGGAGAGAGACCCAAATCTCAAGGAAGAGGTTGGCGGTTCGATTCCCGGCTGTGAAATCTCCTCTCTACTTGACGGAAAACTTGCCAGGTGGTCAACTGCCTCCTATGCTTTGGCGTTGGCCTGTCGGCCTTCTATCTCAAAAGAAAAAGAAAAAAGAATGTACCCACTAGTAACAACTTGAGAGGTGACCATTGTGTCCTTGAACAAAGGGTGAAGGCTTCCAGGTTGGGTTGCTGTTGAATGCGAAAGTAAGTAGACTCTGAGAAGGCTCTGCCTCTTCAAACCCCCAAGAATTGTGATTTCATGCTCCTGAGAATTAACGATACAATTTTCAAAGCTTTCGCATCACATGTCGTATATCATAATCTGGGCATGAAGATCTCTCTAGTTGTCGTGCTCCCACCTTTTGGAAAGGAATTTGCACAACCCTAGATTCAGAGCAGACGACACACAAGAGGTTATAATTTGTAGTTGTGATTAAAATCAGGAGGCAAATTGCACACAACATGAAACACATAGAAACCGTGAAGGATATGGAGATTGGACAATACCACCTGAAGTTCAAAACTCGTTGTAAGAGCCATCATGAATGAAAGGAGTCTTCATGGCTACACACAAGACTGGTAAGTTCTTTAAGTTTTCTCAATTAAGACCGACTCAAAATTCCAACAGATGTAATACGGACACATTGATTAACTTCATAACATTTGTGCAATTTTTCCTTATTACATATTGCATGGGTTTTCCATCTTCAGTCAGATCCTTCTCTTACGATCTCCACATCTAAACAACAAACCAAACCTACGAGTAGGAAAGTAAGTATACTTCAACAGAGTGTGACAACAACGATGAGAGTCTTGAACGATTTTGTCCTGAGATATTTGATGAGCAAATCAAATGTTCGAATCGAAGTGAAGTTTTAGGGTTTTCTGTATTTTGAAGGATGACTGAAATTCGAAAGCTGTGCTTGGAGAGCTCCGAACCGCTACATTGATCATTTTGCCTGCACCAAATCAAGGTGGCAATGAAGAAGTCTTTTGCGGCCAAATCGTCAGCTGGAACTTCCTACAGCGTCAAGGGTTGGTAAACGAAATCACCATTAATTGGATTGGATTGGATGTCGAGGAGTGCAGTTGCAATCTCTGAATAGAATCCCTGGATGAAGATAGAATCATTTTCCAGACATGTGATCATGGGTAACTGCAAAAAGCAACTTCATTAATTGTTTGGGTCGATTCAACCGAAGTTTGTTGTCATGGGATTGATTTAGCACCGAATCATCCTTTCTCATGTCAGGATTAAAGTAACATCATTGGGATGCTTTTGTAATAGGAGAAAAGGATTTAATCTCCTATGTCGAAGAAGCATTCTCTTCGTTGGTGGGTGCCAACATGAAAGCATTGAGGACCATAATGACGGTATGTTTGCATTGATTGTTTGCAAATGTCTGATTAATAGCAGCTCGTTCTTTACTGAAATAAAAAACAACCTAAAATAAATAGAGTAGAATTTTTTTCAGAAACCCTACTAGGCAAAGCTTGATGATTCATGGCCTATGCTGATGAAAATGTGCCGTTGCAGGATGTAATTTTGGGTGCCCTTGAGTTCTTAGGGTAACGGTATACAAGGCTCCTATGGTTTAGAGCCAACCCTCGAAAGGGGGTAATAGGTTGTTGACAAAGAGGCTCTTCATTCATGCTTGTTCCCTTGGGAGCAGGTGTTTATATCTATCTATTTATCTATCTAATAAACTTTTATGTAGTTGATTCCAGATCATCGCTATTTTAACATGTCACTAATGATCATTGAGAATAATAGGGGTTAGCTCATGTCTTTGCAGAAGCTCGACAAGAACTCATCGGAGGAAGGGTTCAATGTTATGTTGAATGAAGTAGATCATCTTTTTGAGAATTTCAATTCTCAGCAAATTTCTCTTCTCAAACAATCGGTTAATGCTTATCTTGAAGGCGGAACCTTGGACCTTGATCAATTTGAAAGGGTATAAATGTTTCCAGGAACAATGTAGCTTTGGCTACTATAAATCCTTCAATTTTAAAGTAAATAAATAAATAATTTTTTTACGTTTTGTACATCAAGATAAGGTAGTTGCACCTATTCCCGACACATTGGTGGATTTGGAAACGTGGAGTGACCCAGTTTGTGTGTTAATTGTCTTGTTGAATTGTTGATTAAAAGTGGATCTAGGAACCATGTGACTGGAAATATTTGAATCATATCTTCTGTTCTACAAAATGTTGAAGTTGAAATATCCGAAAACCCATTGTGGTCATAGTTGGGCAATTGTATGGGCTACCTCTCTAGGTCATGCCCCCATTTTGCATAGGAAAAAGTGCTCATGGAATAAACTCGTATAACTTTGCCTAAAACCTCGTGATTGTGAGAATGTAGGGATCATAAGTAACATGGCATACTTACTTATAATGAGTTACATACAATGAATTAGTGAAGTGTAAAAGCGTTGCACTCACTACCCTACCTTTGGAGCCTCCACTCACTTGTCTCTATCACAGTGTGCTACACAATGGACAAGTTGCCATTGTGATTGCACATAGGACATGCCTGCTATGCTTCAACTTGGAGTTTATTTTTTCCCAGGAAACCATATAAACATCATATGCTATGTGTCCATTAAACCCTTAAATTCTAGGTTTCCACACTAGAAGAAAACTTATTCATTACAACCATATGTTGCAACTTGTCCATTGCAATTCACAACAAGAAAATGTACAAATATTTCAGTTCGGTTGGCAACCAAAGGTTTTTGGTTGTCATTTGTCCAATACATTGCAGCCAAAAACCTCCAGTTGACAACCGAGTTTATTTATCTATGCATTTCGTCACCACGAGTTACAGTGACACAAGTTTTTCCTAGTGCCAGAACATGTCACAAACCGAAATAGGCGCACCTACTTTACACGACTTATAACAATGTTGGAGATCAAATTGCGATTTTGCACCACACCAAATTAACACTCTCTTGGTGCAGATAAATGACGACCAAGAGGATTTGCAAAAGGATCTTGAGCTTGTATTAGACTCCCCGGTCTCGGAAACCTCGCCACAAGAAGCACCTGTCCAAGACACCTCCAAATCACCCAAGCCTTCTTCATCCTCATCCTCGCCACCGGAGCATAAAGAGAGCCGGAGCCACTCCACCAGCCCGCCTCCTAAACCGGACAGGTCACAACAAGTACACCCTAAACTCTGTAATATCAACCTCCATAATGTCAATCACTCTCTAATATCCCGAAACCCTAGGGAACGGATGTTCGTAGTTCAAATCTCACTCCTTATTGTCATATTTCTCTCCCTTATATCACGAATTTTGTCATTAATGCAAACCACCAAAGAAGTCAACCCACACCCTCGCATTGCGCCATGTGTCAATATGTGGAGTGTCACCTTCTTATTCTTATTCTTATTCTTCTTCTTCTTATGCCACTTGTTGAATGTTGGTGCATGCATATGCCACATTGCCCAGGAAGGCCAAGTGGAGTGGACCACACCACACCATTAAAATGTTACACTTTGTGTTATTCCATAGTGTCACATGCTACACTAATTCTATAGTATCACGCATCCATGTTAACACTACAAAACTCCGTAATATCATGTGCACTTTGGTTGTCACATATGTGATACTATGGAGTTTTAGAGTGTATTGAGATCTTTATGTCACTATTTAAGTTATGCTAACTCGAACCTCCACATTAGTTAATAATATTAACACTACTAAGTATGATATTAGAGGAGTTAAATCCATCACGTCTCTCATCAAAACCTCATGTTTTGGTAGAAACGTTTGCCTCACTTTTGACATTTAATCATGTTTAAGGTACCTTCAAGTGGTGTCGGAACCCCTAATTCTGGTGGAAATGCAAGGGAGGTGTTTGGCTTTGGCCAAAAGTTGATTACATAAAAATGGAACTCTTCGTCAAAGTGTTGAAAGCACCATTTTAGATGCCTTCAAGACCTTGCCATGAAATTAGTTTGCAGGTAGGCCAACTTTTGGCCAAAGTCAAATGCCTCTCCTTCATTTCACCAACATTGGGGTTCTAACTAGTGTTGGACTAGTGTCGTCTTATATTCGCTATCGTTCTAAGTGTTCCACATTTTTGGATACATGTAAGGTATGGATATTTGATGGTAGTTTTGTTGTCAACCCCATCCGGGTATACATAGCATGCAAAAACATTGATACTTGGGTAAAGCAACCCCAGTATCAATCATGCTTTAGAATGATGTCGCCCCAAACAATGACTCATATATTAGAAAACAATCCTCGCCTTGTCACACCCACCGAATCTCAATATTTGGCTGGTATCACAATTTTGATACCCACAGATAACCGTTCCTTGATACCGTTTATTGATGTTGATTATTGATACCATGCATTCACCTATATACTAGTCCAACGTTGATCCCAACATCACTTGAATGTCCCTTTAAAATTATAAAATGTCAAAAGTAGAGCGAATCTCCATATACACCAAAACAAGAGATTTTGATGGACTTTAAAGGAGAATTCTCTTTTAGGGTTTTAGCAAGCTTCACATGGCATTGGTTCACAGCTGACACGATTGTGGAGGTGGAGGTGGATAAATGTTTTTTGGGGATCATGTAGTATAACGAGCTGAATTGGATGCAGTGGACTGATGAAGGCTGCCCGGAAATGGTCCGACACTTGGAAGCAAAATGTAGTTAGTGCATTGAACACACGACGACGAGATAGAATCAGGTGCGCTTTTAGACTCCTCATATCATAGTTGAATCATATGGCCCTATCGTGCATTCAAATCTTGGCCTTTGGATTGGATTGCGAATTGTCCAATCTGATCAAAAATAGTGAATTGCAAAAAATCTCGTTTCAAGTTTTAGGTTTGAAGAAAAAATTGTTAATTTTCTTCTTCTTCTTACATATCATACATGTCTCTTGGTTTTGTTGATTGTTGAACCCAAAATTGTTAACGTTTTTGAGCATATAGCTCAACTTCATTGTAACACATGTCTTTCTGGTGTCCGTTCATAACTATAAGTCTGGTCCAGGGTACCTATAACTACAACAAACATAGGTGTACTATTAAGATGAGTGACCACATGAGGCCCACGTACCTTACGAGGCATATTGAATAGTGCGTACAAGTTCATAACATTATTCAAATCCATAATAGTGTTATGTGGGACTGACATTATTCTACAAAATATTCCCCATATTCAGTCTGAATGTGGGGAATATTCCGTAGAATACTGTCAGTCCCACAGAACATTGTTATGGATCTAAATAATGTTATGTTGAAACCAATGCCAAACATATGAATTTGCTATACAATCTAAACATCTCTTAGTGATGTGTCCACAATCACTTGAACTTAACGACTTTTCAAGTACACCATAAAAATATCTTTATTGTTTCGCAATTAATGCAGAAGCACCTAATTTTGTCATTTCTCGAGGTCGGGGCACTGCCCTCAAATCCCACAATGCCCTCACCTCAGTGCATACGTAATGCTCCAAGCATGACAAGTATCAATACGATACATTGATTGTTATTGCCTTCTATGGACATAACATTATTCAAATCCATAACAGTGTTATGTGGGATTGACAATATTATGTGGAATATTCCCCACATTTAGACAAAATGTGAGGAATATTCTATAGAATACTGTCAGTCCCACAAAACATTGTTATGGATCTGAATAATGTTATGGAAGATGGCAACGTGCATTCTTTCTAGAAAATGACCCGTTTAGTGTACTCACATCAAGTATTCTTGAACCAAAAAAAACCTTATGGCGAGTTGTCCATGGCGTGTGTAAGGTGAATACACCTCTTATAGATCCATTTTAAGTTTTTTTTAGCATTTGTAGGAGTTAGACAAAGGAAGAATAATTGCAATTCCGCATGAGGATCATGAGCGTGAAGGATGTTATTTTTGAAACCACAATGAATATATTATAAATTTTCTAAAGTTTAAAAATTGACATGTGATTATTTTCTTTTGAATATGTGCCTATATGTTAGAATCCATTGATGGCCATGGTTCATGGTTCATAGTAGGCTGCCTCACCTGACCTTATTTGTGAACGAATATTACCGTGTTGAGTTATGGTGCGCTGATATATGCAATTAGGCTGCCCCATGCTAAACAATCAACATTCCACATTATTTTGAACATTTTATTACCACAATTACAACAATAAACATGATTTTTCTACTGTGGTTGTTGTAGGGATAAATAAACAACATTATAAGCCTTTGTAAATGTGGTTTTGACCTAAACCTAATTTGCATCGGTAAAGATGCAACCTAATTGCACATGACATGGGTGTAGATGTCTTGATGATATGTTGAATGCATTAAATAAATGGCAGGGACCGAGCTTTAAAAAAGGTTGCATTGCCACCCATTCAAGCAATTCCCAAGTCAACTACTACCCGGGAACGCCTCCGCAATATTTTAAGGTTGGCCCGATTTCTTGATTTCGTGATCACCTCATAATTAATGACCCCTCATATTTCAAATCAATAAACGGGGAGAACCCACCGCTACACTAAATATGATATTTAGTGTCAACAATTCTAATTGTCTTGCTCAATACTAATTGTAAACTCCGGTATAGTGTCGCCAACACTAAATGTTAGCCCAACATTATTTGTCATTCCTTGTTGATTTTCTTGGGGGGATTATAGATTTACATGTTGCAATTACTGTCACTTACCAAGTGATTTTTCATCCCAACTTCAATCATCCATGGCAATATTTCATCACAAGTTGCTGACAAGAGAAGGTAGGGTTTTGGCCAATGGATGAACTCATCCATCATCCATGAGAGTATTTGTTCACCTATTCATAAAGAAGTGTCATCCGAAAAGTCACCACAGTGACATTGAATACCATATGACACTAAATATCATATTTAGTGTAGTTACAGATGAACCGGTTGAGTTTGAGAAATAACCAGTTGAAGCTCAAGACTCCCAGAAATTTATTGATCATTTTAGAGGAATCTATGGAATATATACCAAATTCATAAAGAAAAACCTAAAGATCACAACATGTAACTAGTTGGACTTGAAAACACTAGGAATTCTTGGACATTGTTTCAATTGAACTCCACAATGGCATACCTAAAACCAACATTATGTATCATTGTCATACATTTGAAGTCTTTAAATGTACAATTGTGATACATACTGCTCAAGATTTTATCTTCAGAGTTGGTTTTGGGTATAAGGCAGAGGGTGCAAATATTGTTACTGTAATTGTTATGCGCGCGCGCGCGCACACACACACACTACAGTAAGCTCTCGCTTAAGTCCGCATTTTTTTTATGGAAGTTTTCCGGATCGATTTGATTTTCACATAAAGTCGAACAAAGTCATTTGGCGATTATTTTCAATGCGCTCCTGTGCATTTGCCGACTGACCTCAAGTTTCGGATGGTTTTCTCATAGACTCCATATTCTCGAGCAATACTTCGCATCGAGGGTGGCTTGGGTTTGTCAAACATTGCTATGATTTCCATACGTTGATGATCATTCAGACGTGGACCTTCGCCCTTTCGCTTTCCAGCACCTTGCAAGCTCATTTTCGGAATGAAATGGCAGCTTCAAAGCTCCAAAATGATACAACTCTAAAAAACCCTAAAAAACCCTAATATCGCGCATCCCGGTTAAGTCCACACTGGATACGCCAGATCAAAATGCGGACTTAAGCAAGAGCTTACTGTATTATTAGATTGATAAAACTTCAAAGGTTTCTCGTTAGCAAATGAAAGAAGATTCCAATGCACTAGAGTATGTCTTCTTTGAATTTAATATGCAACAGTTATGGAGTTTCAAAGGTTTATTGGTAGATTGTCCAAAACCGTTAGGAGAGCTTGCTGCTACATGGTCAAGAACTAGCCCACTTCTCCTAGGATATGAAACATATGATTAATATGAGATGGTTAGCGAATCTAGATTCTAGATTGAGGTCGTAGCCCACTTTCCTCACAATTTTCAGAGCTCATATGATGTTACTTATTATCAAAAGTAAAGATTCTTGTGCTCATTAAATGGCCATACCCCCCCACCCCACCCCAATCAAGTGAACTATTGAGCCTAGAATGGTTATCATATTTTGGGCACGTAATCCAATCTCCTTTGAACACATATCTTTCCGGTATCCATTCTTGGCGCCACACCTGACCACATACCACTCACAAATAAATCTCCGATTAAGATAAGTGATTGAATTAGCCATGTCTACCTAACAAGGATCACATATCATTGCCACTATGAAGTAGAATTACATAACATAATTTAGATCCATGACAGTGTTCTGTGGAACTGACAATATTCTATGGAATATTCTCCATATTCGATCTAATTGTGGGGAATATTCCACATAATACTGTCGGTCCCACAAAACACTGTTATGGATCTGAATTATGTTATGTAAGATATTTAAATCTCTTACATTGGATGCGTGTGGAATGCATATTTTGCAGCGGGCATTACCTGTTGGGAGATCTTGAGTATGACCTTCAAGAGGAGATCATTGACGCATTTCAGGATGTGCGTGTTGTTGCTGGCACCGAATTCATCAAACAGGGTGAAGTGGCTGACAATTTCTACATCATTGTAAGTGTTGATCAACCATCCCCCCAATACACTCTAAACTCCGTAGTATCACACATGTGGCAACCAAAGTGCACGTGATATCACGGAGTTTTGTAGTGTTAACATGGATGCGTGACACTATAGAATTAGTGTAGGATGTGATATTATGGAATAACACAAAGGAGATGTGAGGACAATTTGAATTCATTCTCCCGTCACCTATGTTGGTGTGATCCACTCCACTTGGCCTTCCCGGGCGATGTGGTGGATGCATGCACCAACATTCAACAAGTGGCATAAGAAGAAGAAGAAGATTAAGAATAAGAAGGTGACACTCCACATGTTGACACATGGCGCAATGCGAGGGTGTGGGTTGACTTCTTGGGTGGTTTGCATTAATGACAAAAAAATTTGTGATATAAGGGAGAGAAATGTGACAATAAGGAGTGAGATTTGAACTACGAACATTCGTTCCCTAGGATTTCGGGATATTAGAGAGTGTGTGACATTATGGAGGTTGATATTACGGAGTTTAGGGTGTACCGCGACACTTGAGGGTTCTCTATTCCGTCTTTTTTTTCATAAAAAAAATCTCCTCATTTCAATGCCATGTGTCATTCATACCTTGGCAGAGAATCTGGAGGCACACCCTTTAATGCATGTGGAACCATATGTGAGTGCACATGAGAGGACTTTTATGTAGAGGATAATGTACAAGATATGCTTAGTCTATGCATATTATGAGAAGTGGAGATTTGCCCTGATGGGAGGGCTTCACCCCTGATGTCCCACAAGACCACATTGTGGTCTCGGGTCCGGGGGTAGTATTCCCTTAGCACCAATGGGAAATAACGTCCTTAACCTTTATTTTCCCTATGGTTTTATGTATTTTCAAGATTAGTTATAAAGTGAGATTTGCAATCTTGGTTTATTAAACATTCATGAAGTAAAATTGTTGACACAAAGGCAAAGATCACATTTTTTTGTACGGTTGGACCTTCTATATAAGGTTATGAGCTTCATGTAAGCAAAGTTGATGAGTTGGATGGAGATGGCTACACTATATAATAGTTGATTTAGTTATAGCTTCCTAAAAATCGATGTGTGGTGGCCTCTGCGACTTATCCTTAGTAGCAGCAAGGTCCTAGGCCACTTTCCCTGTTGATTTGCAAGATGATTTAACTGTAGAGGGCTCTCTATTCTGACACAAGAATAATTATATCTTCTTCAATGTGTCAATCCTACATTAGTTGAGATCCTTTGAATCCCACATGGAAACTACATTCTAACACTAGTGAAGATGAAATAGGGCGCCTTTTACAATACATGGGAACTTGATGATGAATTATGCAGGTCACACCTAATTAGATGTATAGTGTAGTGGGATGGTCCTATGCTTTCTTTTGAAGCTTTTGTAACATCGTTCATTATGACCTTTCTTAGACTGGGCACATGGGTTGGGTTTTCACAGCCCAGGCAGCCCTTGGGGGATGTGGGCCGCAACAATAAAAAGTAAAAATTTGAACACAACGGTAACACATGATGGTAAAATGAATGTTTTTATAGTAAGGTAAAACACATATTGTGTGTTTATTGCATTGGGGCAAAACATAGGGTGGGTTTTTACTACAATCTATAGTTTGCAACCTACGCAATGGCATGCCTTGGCTGCAACATTTACAATACTGCCACCTAGCTGGTTGCCTGGCCTCCCAAGCGGCCACCTGCAGTTAAAGCAACCCATTTTTGGGCCATGTGCCCAAGCCCTTTGACCTAGCTAATAGTGTTGATGCTTGCTGAACGACAACAAGGGCAAAACACCTATTCCAACACTTTGGCAAGTCTTGGTGGTTAAAGTGATCTAATTTATTTGTCGATGGGTTAGCCTTTCAAAGTGGTTCAGGAACCATGTGATTCAAGGTGTTTGAATCACATCCCATAAACACATCTATAGGATCACTAAGTTAGAATATTCGTAGATCCATTATGGTCAAATGAGGACAATAGCCTCCACTCGTCTCCATCACAATGTGCTACATAGTGGAGTTGCGTTTTCTGGAACCCATGTAACACATGCTTGGTATTTATTTTGCCCTTAGTTTTAGGTGTTCAAAATTGGTCACAAAGTGAAATAGTTCCACATACATTAGCACAAATAAGTTTATAGTATTAGAATTCAAAACATGTCATGAAATTTGACTTTGGAAAGTGTTATGTTTTTGTGCAGGATGTAGGCGACTTTGACATCTTGGACGAAAAGGTGCAATGGAGCTCACACAATCACCTATAAGTAGTCTTGGTCATAACACTATTTGCTAATGCAATAATTACTGTGAAGAACATGGGTCGTTGTCATTGGTTGTCAACTGGTTCTTTACCACCACAAGGGAGATTTTAGGTATCCAAATCTATTTTGGGTCCCTAAATAATCTAGTGGGAAAGGACCAATGGCAACGACTTGTGATCCTTGGAGTACAATAGGACCAATAGTCATTCAAAGTTCTTAATGCTTTTATTTGTAACAAGTGTTTGATCTAAGCTTTATAACCCCTTCTTCCACCACTTATTCTCTCAACTTTGAATGTTTCATGGTTTTCTTCAATGGGATGCTTCATTTTTTACTTAGACGGGCTACATAACATTGTTACATTCCTTATGGGCAACCCCTAGATGAAAAATCAAAGCCATTATATCAAAATAAATGCATCAAATCCATACGCATTAAGGATGAATCAAGTTTTTACTCACCCAAAATATGTTAGCTTGCATGAGCTGGATCCTTTTGGGCAAAAGGGCCAGGATATCCAGGTCTTAACAAAGTTATCTTTGAATTCTCCCAAAAATTCATGGTTTGGTAGGGAATTTTGGCCCACTTTTGGCATTTTAGAATGTTTAAGGAGTTTTCAAGTGGCATCAGAACCCCCAATTTTAGTGAAATGAAGGGAAGGCATTTGACGTTGGCCAAAAGATGACTGCTAGATAAAAAATGAACTCCTTGTAAAACTTTTGGGAACATCATCTTAAGGTGCTTTCAAAAGTTTGCCTTGAAATTTGACTTTATTTTACCTATCTTTTAGTCAAAGTCAAACACCTCCCTTCATTACAATAAAATCAGGGGATCCGACACCACTTGTCGAAACATTCCTTAAACATAATTAAAATGGCAAAAGTGGACCAAAACTCCCTACCTAAAGCATGAGTTTTGAGAGACTTTTATTAGGATACATCTAATTTCTTTAAGCACAAGTTGGATAATACATAAAATGTTGTAACTTATAGGGGACGGACATGCCCGTTTTGTTACGCACTAAAACGGCCGGTGAAAGTTTGGGAGAGTTGGCACTCATGTATGAAACAAAGCGCAACGTCACCGTTCGGTGCACTTCCAATGCACTTTTGTGGGCCGTTAATCGAGCGGAGTTCAAATCCATCCTCCAAAGACACCTCACGGGCTCTCCGATAGCTCAGGTTTCTTCGTACTCTCCATCCCCGGCTTCCATATCCGGATTAAAAATCAAGAATTAATACTTGTCAAAAGAGCCGATGTAAGTGGGTGTTCAATGGCCACTTTAAGCTTTGCACCCACTTCCACAAATAGGTTGTCAAAACATGCAATTGGTTAGTGTGAGATGATTGCCAATTCCAAGTTGTGTCCATGGTCATTTTCCTCATAGTTTTTGAAGCTCATATGAATGTCTTAGTCATTGTCAAAGTGAAGATTCTTGTGGATATTATGTGGCCATATAAGTGCTTGCAAATCATGTCATTATTGAGCTTGGAATTGTTATCAAATTTTGAGCATGTAATCCAATCTTCTCCAACCACGTGTCTTATTGGTGTCCGTTCCTACATCCACACCTAACCACACGCCACTCAAATATAGTTGTTTGATTAAAAAAACGTGACCATGCAAGACCCGGTAAGTTACTATAATTAACTCAGAGTGGGTTCTATGTGTTTTTGGAAGCCACTTTAGAGATAGTGGAAAGACATTCTTGCGTATTGAGTTACATTCGTTTCCCTCTCACTTGTAGCTATTAGAGTTCCACACCACCTTTATCATGTGGGTTGTAAAAATTTACTAAGATAGCTCAACCTAACCCCAACACCGAATCTATGACCGCCTGAATGATTGGAGGGTTTCAATTAAACATGCTGCAAATCTAGGGCGTCCAAGGATCTCTCATTCAATAAAACACTCATAAATCAAAGATCATCGTGATTTGCAACATTCTAAATTGAAGCCCCTCCAATCATTCAGGTGATCATAAGTTTGGTGTTAATGTGGAGTCGAGCTACGTCATCATCATTTTTATATGGACTTTGAAGTGCTCAAACACCAACTATTTTCTCTTGTTACAAAATTTATTGTTTTAGAAAAGCAACAAGAATTTTGACCCTTTCCCCCCCCCCCCCCCTATTCTCCACCATATCATATGAACAATACTTTCAACAATTGAAGTGCGGGATTGCAATGGGCTAGGATATGGCTACACTAAACATCCAATTTAGTGTGGTATAAGAACGTGATTTCTTTCCAAGTTCTTTGTAGCGATGTAGGTGATTTAAAGCACGTTCTGCACAAATCGAAGAGCCACGTGTCACTCGTCTATTGATCGGACCCTTTATCAAAAATCCATGGTTCAAGTGGCTGAGCTTTATAAGACGATACCGTTGTTCAATTCTTCGATATTTGATTAGAAGTCTGGCTTATAATATAGAGTTTCACAGGTGCTACGGGAGACCCCGGCTTTTAAGAAGTTACATACTCGAGAGATTATCCAATTGGCAAATAACTGCACCATCACCAAGTTCAAACGAGGGCAAAACATCTTGAAAGCAGGCTCTACCATGGACAAGGTCAATCAAAATTCCTACATATACCAACTTGAATATATAATAACTGTATTGAAGGACATCCACCGTGATCCTTCTACTAAATACACCCTAAACTCTGTAATAACAATCTCCATAATGTCACTCACTCTCTAATATCCCGAAACCCTAGGGAACGGATGTTCGTAGTTCAAATCTCACTCCTTATTGTCACCTTTCTCTCCCTTATATCACGAATTTTGTCATTAATTCAAACCACCAAAGAAGTCAAATCACACCCTTGCATTGTGCCATTTGTCAATATGTGGAGTGTCACCTTCTTCTTCTTCTTCTTCTTCTTCTTCTTATGCCACTTGTTGAATGTTGGTGCATGCATCTACCACATCGCATGGGAAGGCGAAGCAGAGCGAACCACACCACACCATTTAATATGTTGCACTTTCTGTTATTCCATAGTGTCACATGCTACACTAATTCACTAGTATCACGCATCCATGTTAACACTATAGAACACTAGAAGAAATCTTGTCCATTTCAACCCTCCTTTCGACTAGGCCATCAAGACTAAACCAAGAAAATGCATAAACAAATCAATTTGGTTGGGAATCGGGGGGCACCTTCCATGGGTACACCACGGGTACCTTCCGGTTGCCTACCAATTGAATTGTTTATGCATTTTCTTGGTGCGAGTCGCGATGGCCAAGGGTTGAAATGGACACGATTTCTTCTAGTGGAACTCCATAATATCACATGCACGTTGGTTGCCACGGGTGTGATACTATGGAGTTTAGAGTGTACTAGTCTTTTGAAATAGTATCAAATGTATCTAATCGATGAGCACTACCAACATATGAGTCCTAGGCAACCATCGTGTGTCATTGAAAAAAAAACATGCAAATTTATCATTGTGGTAGATTCATAGATTTTCCAGTGACAAATTATAATTTTTTCAGTGACACAAGACAATCGTCCATGACTCATATGTTTGTAGTGAAGGGGCTTCATGAAAGATATCAAATGATGCTAAGGAGTCACATACACACAATTTACACAAGAGCTTGAGGGCCAAATGACCACTGGAATCTAAAATTTCTCATTGATGGAAAAAGCTGAGACTGTCTCACGTCAATTTTCATGAGAGCTTGAGGACTTAAGGCATCAAGGAGGTTTGAATGGTGGAACCTACATTCCACGATATGGATAATGTTTCAAGGCCTGCTGACACCTTGCTGACTGGAATCTAGGTCAGGTCCACCTCAAAGAGGTGGCTCTAAGACAAAAACCGGGAGATTGAGATTCTTCAAAGCTTCGTCAATGCACAACCCTTGATTTATTATAACTTAATGTATGGGATGATTCACATGAAAAGGATGGTAAGGAAATAGCATTCGGTTGAGAGCCTTGTTTGTGTTATGTCTTTGCATTTCACTTATTACCATCATACTCATGTGAGTCAAATCCAAACAATAACATTACAATAAATCAAGGGTTGTGAATTTTTGAAGTGTCATAGTGTCACAGTTTTATGTTAAACCCACCTCCTTGAGTAGGAAATGCCGGTAGACCATGAAACATTCTCCATTTCGTGCCATGTAGAAATCCATTTAGGTTTTCATCCATCGAAACTTCCTTGGTCCATTACTAGAACCCTCGTGCTTTAGTATAAATTGAAGCGGGAGGATCTCGATCTTTTCTACCACTAGGAGATTCTAATTTTTCAACGATCACCGCCGCTCACAACTCTAGTGTAAAGAATTTCGTTTCACAACACTTACCATCACAGGTGTAGTAAAAATCTGCCCCTACATATTTATTGTTGATTCACACAAAAACAAAAGTGCAGTAGACTAATTCAAGATCTTTGATCCCGATTTAGATATCAATTTGTCCTAAACTATAAACCCTGAGACTCTCCTTAGGGATGAACGTTTTCACCCTCCCCAATGGTAATAGGTGGTTTTGAACATGGTAACCCTAGTGTTAAAGTGACCTAATAAGTATACGTACAAAATGTTTGATCATCTTGTCGATGTTGGACCCATATGTTTTATTTATTTATATTCTCTTTTAATTTGGCCAGGTGTGGGATGTTAGGTTTGCATAGTGCAAGATGGCCAAGTCCGAATGACTTGGGGGGCCACCGTCGGCAATGCCATGCCCGGGCGAGGTGCCATCGGTGGAGAGACTTTAGCTCTCCTCGACCGCTTAGAAGTTCTCGGTGAAGCCATGCTCTTGAATGACGATGCAACTAACTCGTGGAACTTCACTGCAGCCGCGGAACAAGTAGGTTATAACATATAACAATCTTTCTTATTTCTTGGCAAAAAATGAAAATTCAATTGCAAGAACAGAACCAAAACATAACATTATTCAGATCCATAACAGTGTTCTGTGGGACTGGCAACATTTTACGGAATATTCCCCACATTCAGTTTGAGTGATGGAATGTTTCACATTATATTGTCAGTCCTACAGAACATTGTTGTGGATCTGAATAATGTTATGAATACAACCACCTTGGAAAAAAGCAACGCAAACCGAGGGGAAATCAAGAAATAATGCCCATCACATATAATAATATTTTAGATACCCGATTTCTATCCTTTAATTCAACTTGAGCTACATGTCCAACATAACATTTATACTAACTTCTAGAGGTCAATAATGGTTTTAAAAACATCCGGGTAGTCATTTATGCTCGTCCACAACACATGGACGGTTAGATTTTTTATTTTATTTTGAGAAATCCTAGTAACTCTATAGTAATGCCATCCGTGTGGTCCGATCCATTCTAAGAAGCTACCTTTTTTTTAAATGTTGAATTAAGGTGATTTCTTTTAAGTGATTTGGGGGAGATTTGGGGGATGTTTGCTCATTATTCATTCCTAGAAATGACAACCCATGTTCTTGGAGGGTTGATCTTCTCAAGTCCTAATAAAAGGAGAACAAGATCAAAAGGCTTTACAATGTTACGAAGAGGCTATAAAGTGGTTGCAAGACATTTTGGTCAAGGACACTTCATTCTTCTTCTCAACTCTTGCGTGCGAAGAGGCTCTTTGTTCATGCTTGCTCCTTACTAACCATGTGGCTATATCTATCAATCTTCTTAGTTTTGATCACGTTTTGATTTCTTGCACTTGATACAAGTAAAGTTCTACACCACCTTGAGCAAACCGATTAGTATCATTCATCAACAATTTCTTTGTTTGATTTGGACTTTGAAATGGTTAAAAACCTTCATTATTTTCTTTGTTACAAAATTTATTATTTGAGGAAAAGAAATAGGTTAGTATCATGGACATTCTA
This sequence comes from Polytrichum formosum, assembly GCA_964035585.1. Classification (NCBI taxonomy): domain Eukaryota; kingdom Viridiplantae; phylum Streptophyta; class Polytrichopsida; order Polytrichales; family Polytrichaceae; genus Polytrichum; species Polytrichum formosum. The sequence goes on along the minus strand of OZ037935.1, from coordinate 10,604,050 downwards.
ATTTTTTTTTCACCAAGTTATGAAATTCACATTTTTCTAGCTAATCAAATCAACAATTAAGCGATTTCGATTTATCTTGATATTATCTTTTAACTAATTTCGAAGGAAAATTGCTTTCAAAATGATTGATGCAGATGAATGACAAATTGACAATAATCCTTATGCCAAATATATAGATATAGTTTAAAGTTCACCTTTTATAACCTTCTCATGTATGTCAACTCCAACTTCCAACCTGGTCTTCAATTGATATTTCATAGTAAGTTTTTATTTGAGTTGGACCCCATAGGCATTTCGGGGTCAAGGACATATCTTGCAACTTTGTTGATGTTTGGCACAAAAGGTTTGTGTGTATTGACTTTGACGTGCATGAAGGGCATTTCGATGAAGAATGAGTATAGATGCTCAATTAAATCTCCGATTTGGTGTCATGAAATAGGTGGAAATCATAACAATGAGCAGGAACCTTCTTACAAAAGACATGTTAAAAGCTATTAGAAAGAAACTACAAATCCAACTTGCAGCTATAGGTCTTCAACGTGTGCCTGCATTTTTGGATCTCAACAATGACCAGATTCTTTGCGTTGCGGAAAAACTCACCGAATCAAGTCACACAAAAGGTTCCTAAATAATAAATAAATAACTAATATATTAATATATCACCATCAACAAATTTATGAGTAAAGTACACCTTGAAGGCCTTGGATCAAACATGTTCATAGGGAACATTTTCGTCATCGAATTTGCACTTGCTTGATATTTTCTATGTACATAGTGTGTCTTCATATTTTATAGAATAATATTTTTGTGTCATTGTCATGTCGGGGCTGTGTCTTCTCCACAACAATGTGATTAGGTAGAATTGTGGATGTGAACAAACATTCTCTTGAAAAGTTGCCAATAATGTTAGTCACAATATTCAGTCACCGTTCCATGGGCATCACCTACTTTAACCCTTAAACGTCGGAAAGGCCCTATCAGGGCCTCGTTGACCCTAAACTATTTGACCATAAGATAGCGTCAAAACATGTCGGAATTGCAAATTTTTTTCCCCAAAATGTGTATCTCAAAATTCCATATCTAAATATATATGCCGATCGCACTAAAAGAACTACATGGAGGTCTGAAATGGGGTAAACATAGGCTGATGGGAGAGGCCCTCTCACCCCCCCCCCCTTGACGTTTAAGGGTTAAATGATGTAGGCACTACAATCATATTCGCCCTAGGTGATTGACATGCATCACTGGAAAATCTGAAATCTACTATAATAGTAGAGTTGCATATTTCTTTCAGTGACACATGACGATTGCCTAGGACTCATATGCTCATAATGAGGCAATCAACAAAATAACCATAAACCAACATACATGGGGTTATTTTAAAGAATTAAAATGGCACCTCACTAGCTTGAATGGAGCAAAGTCAAGCACTCGACACCTACTTGGCACTATGGTTTATTTTGAGAAGGAACCCCATAACACATTACATGAATGGGTCATCTACGTTGTGAACTTTGAGAATCCGTTGTCCATTCACATCACGGAAGTTGAAAGCACTTTGATGGTGTTGTGTTAAGCAAATGGACCTCAATTACATTGAGAAATGCAATGACTAAAATGAGGACTTTACAGCCTCCGATGAGAACCATACTCAAGAAGAAACATGATATGAGAAAAAACATTCATAGTTTTATCACACGCTTGATCGTTTGTGAAACATTGCACCTCTTTTTGGGGGTTACAATCGTTTATTAGTAGAATCAAAACATTTTAAGTATACGCATGTAAATCATGGTCACTCAAATTTGTCACGTTCTTATCACTAGTAGAAAACTATGAGAAAAAGAATCGCAGTCGTTTTTCCATTGCGGTTGTTTTGACTAGCCTGCTCTGCAGTCGCTAAACAACTGCATATTGTTTTTTTTGATTTACCAACTGACATTTTAGGAATTTGTGGGATTATAATATATGGTTGGAAAGGTCTTGAAAATACCTTTCCAATGATATATTACATGCCCCAAAAAATTTAAAATTTTAGTCGCAAAACGGAAAAAGAAAAATCTGTAGTCATTTAGCGACTGCAGATCAGGGTGGTCAAAAGAACCGCAATGGGAAAACGACTACGGTTCTTTTTCACATAATTTTCTACTAGTGTATACTTATAGGGTTTCTTATGGTATGATTTGGTGGTTATGTGATTCCATACCAGGGGAAGACATCACTAAATCCGGTGAGAGCTTGGGGCCAGAAGCTCGAATCTATGTCGTGCAATGGGGAATTGTCAACATGCACAAAAACTCCGTAGATGATAGGTCCAAGGGGGACCCAAGGGGGTCCGATCCAAAAGCAAATCGGTCTGCATCGTTGAATAATACCAAACCTCCTTCCATATCTACAACCAATAATAGTAGTAACAATAATATCAACAACAAAACTAGCAACAACAATAACATCAATAACAACAACAACAATAGCAATAGCAATAACAATAAGCCAACCCCGCCGCCGAGTGCACCAAATTTGGGGGCCTTGTCTCCACCACCCCCTAATGGGAGCACTTCTGGGATGCCTTCTTCCTCGTCTCCACCGCCGAATTCTCCACCACCAACACATAACTTGGAGCGGCGGGCAACTACAGCCGTTCAACAGTAAGTCTACTTCTTTGTTTGTTTGATTTTTTCAAGGAGTTTATGGATTTATCTCTAAATTCTTACGTGAGTTTCTCCTTGGTTATTAAGTAATCCTGGTGTTGGAGAGAGAGAGAGAGAGAGAGAGAGAGAGAGAGAGAGAGAGAGAGATGACACCAACCTCTAGTGTTGGCATGAATGATGGACGCTTCACCTTGATTCACAGCCGCAAGCTCATGCTTGAGCATGAAACGGGTTTACTGAGTAGGGTTGTGAAACAAGGCTTGCTAGTGTTGGACTCGTATAGGTTATAGGTTATCAAGTTGTTTTGGTTTTAGGCGTTTGTTTGTGTGTATGAGTTGTTTGGTCTTGGCATGGGTTCTTCTCCTTGCCCCTCTCTTAAGCCTGGCTCAGGGTCACTGAGGTGTCTTGAGAGTGTACTTATTTTATCAATCACCATTTGATTTGAAAAAAGAAAGAAGTAAGCGCCTCCCATATAAGATAGATGTGCCTAATTCAGTTAATTATCTTAATCATACACCTATATGTGAGTGGTGTGTGATTTGGTGCGACTCCAAGAACAGGTACCAAAAGTACATGATTCTAAAAAAAGGATTGGGCTGCGTATTCAAAATATGATAACCCTTCTAGATTCAGTAATCAACATAATGGAGGGCGGGGGGGGGCTTTATGACCATTTAATGAGCATGAGAATCTGCACTTTATTATTGAATAAGATATTCATACGAACTCCTAACATCATGAGGAAAGCGGCTACATCCTCGATTTGGATTTGCTAACCATCTTTTACTAATCGCGTGTTTCTTTCTTATCCTAGGAGAAGTGGGCTAGTTGTTAAAAAGTAACCATAAAATTGGATTGATCCACCTTAATGCAGAATCTCCTCATGGACGCTGCCCACATATGGCGTGTTTGGTGACGAATGCTTGCAAAACTCCCTCACTACTAACAATAAGCACGAAGGCCACAAGCCGTCCTACTACACAACCTCGACCGCCGAGTCGAATGCGATTGTATTGTCCGTTTCTTTGGCCGATGTCACGTCCGTATTGGGACCCATTCAAGACCTTCTCTCCCGAATCGCCAACTTGAAGACACTAAGGTTGCACCCAAACCATGATACCTTTCAATGCTTCAATATGAGTTTTTGGATGTTTGTGTACCGAGTGAAGGTCACCAAGATTCAAGTGAAAAGAAATGGACTTTATGAAAACTCAAGAATTGTCATCATTTATACCATGTGCATCCTCATTCTTGTGAACATGAGATGAGTCTAAAAGCAAACGACCATGTTTGTATAGGCACATGTTTTTCTACAAGCTTAGTTGTACTAGCTTCATTGATTGAATTTGCAGCCTGAAATATACATAATAGCTTTTGTATCTAATCTTCAATTGATAATTACATGCAAAGAAGAGAGGACACAAGATTGGAAACTCGTGTATTATCATTCAGTCTAATTTGTCCGCCCAAGATCCAGATTTACTTGAATCTCAATAACATAAGGGATGAAGAAAGCTCTCAAAATCGCCCTTAACTCAGGGTCGTGATAAATTACCGTCTAGCTTGTGAGTTTAGAATCAAGACACATACGTAAAAAAAATGGATTGAATGGTAATGTTCAGCTTACCAACACATATAATTTGCATCATATCAAAGGAAATTGGCATAATCTTTTAATGTTATTTTGAAGTGGGAAAAACATGTTCCATTTTCCTTGAAAATTATCTTAGTTGGCTACACAACTTCAATACAAGGCAAAGATACAAAAATTGAAGGGTAGAATGAAAAATCTTGATTTTAATCAATTGAAATGTTATAACTCAAGTGTAACCAAGTGGATGGAAGAACCAAGAGAATAAACAAGTTTGACTAGATCAAATATGCAACCATGAAACTACATAGGATGCGTATTTGTTATGTGAGACAAATTATGATAAAAACCCACAACCAACACCTTAAAATCTTGCGCAATGAATTCACATCAAATCAATTTAAGAATGTTCATCACCTTAATACCAGGATCCCAAATTTGAGTCATCTACCAATAAAACTTTGAACCCTTGTAACTTTTGCATACGGAATTCAAACCGGGTTGATTGCTACTATACAAAAAATACAACTAAAATGTAAGAACCTTATCTATGTGCTCAGCAGTTAAAGCAACGGTTTTGGCTTCATAGACTACCTTCGTGTCCAGGTAGATCCGTGTGTACTGAAAATCTCACAAACACACACAACAGTCTCCGGGGGAGATTTTTGATAACATCGGTTGAGATCCGAGTGTTTCTGAATCCAACTGGTTACATGTTGACATCTTTTTGGTTTTTCTTTACGAAATTGGCAACCTATTCTGTAAAATCTTCTTAAAACGATCGGTAATTTTCCTGAAGTCTTGAACTTCAACCAGCTATCTCTCAAGCTAACCGGTTCATCTGTAACCAGCAAGTTGCTTCTCTCCATTTCATTGATACACAACTACTTGTAATGAATCGATTCATTGTTGCATCATTGTTCAGGAAAGTGAAGCATTTGGAGTTCTGTGTGTACTGAAAATCTCACAAACACACACAACATTCTCCGGGGGAGATTTTTGATAACATCGGTTGAGATCCTAGTGTTTCCGAGTCCAACCAGTTACATGTTAACATCTTTTTGGTATTTCTTTGTGAAATTGGCAACCTATTCTGTAAAATCTTCTTAAAACGATCGGTAATTTTCCTGAAGTCTTGAACTTCAACCAGCTATCTCTCAAACTAACCGGTTCATCTGTAACCAGCAAGTTGCTTCTCTCCATTCATTGATACACAACTACTTGTAATGAATCAATTCATTGTTGCATCCTCGTTCAGGAAAGTGAAGCATTTGGAGTTCCTGACGAGCAACGAGCTTGATAAGTTGTCGCATTCTTTGGGAGTGAGAACCCTCCGGCCGGGGGAGCCCGTGTACAAAGCCGGGGAAGCGGGCGACCGCCTCTACATTGTGAAACGGGGGACCGTGCAAGAGGTGCAAATAGTGTTGCATTTTTTTATTCTAGAAGTTGGAGGCGGCATTATAAAAATAAATTTTAAAATATTTCAAAACATTTTTAATGTTTTTTATCATTGAAAAACATCAAAGACATCAATCCGTGAGGTCCTTTATGGCAAATCGTTGTCAAAAACACTCCACTCTTCTAGGATCAATTCTTCGAGCTCTTCTCCGCCCAAGTATTGATCCAAGACTGCACGTGGATTGTCCCCGATGCGAAATTCATCTTGTTCAACGTCGTCGTCATCAACATCATTGTCGTCATTCTCCGTCCAGGGTTCAGGGCTCAGGCACTACCGTTGAGTTTGAGTGTACTAATACTATATGGTAATATGGAACAACTGGCGAAGTTGTGCATGTCTATATTCGCCCTACTAGCATGGACTGACTGTAGTAGTGAATTTATAATTAAAACATAAAAAATGCCTCAAAATTTGCTGAGTATTTAGAAATGCATTTAAAAATGTGTATTTTAAAATAAATTTAAAATAAATGCACCACTAGGTGCAAACCAACCCCAAAATGGAGCCGCTCGTGCTTGGCAAGGGTGCCATCTTTGGTGAAGACGCCCTCATTAGTGGCGAGCCTCGAACAACGACCATGGTCTCCGGCCCCAACGAACCCCCTCTCACCTCAGGTAAAAAAAAAAAAAAAGGGGCTCAAGTCCCTCCCCAGGCCCTATGGCTAGGGATTCGTGGTGTCTACATAAACTCATCTATTGTGAAGGTGAAAATATAGTAAATTATGTTATAACATGTAAACTTTTTTCTTAAAGACGTTTGATTTTGGAAATAGAGTCAAAGACCTCAAATTAGTGTAGTGGAGTTAGATTGGCCCTCAATCTTGTAGGGGATTTCTTTTTAATGGAGTCCCTTCATCCACGATGGATGAGTTTATGTAGATGCCACGAACTCCAAGTCCAACCCTATTTTTATCTATGTATGTACCGGTGTTGGTATGGTATATTTAGGTGAATGCATGGTATCAATAATTAACATCAATTTAGATGGTGACAAAGAACCTACCCGTGGATATCAAAATTGTAATACCTCTTAGGTATTGATATTTGGCAGGTATGTCAAAGTGAGAGAATCTTTGTATGCCCAATTTATTATTTGGGTAACTTCCATTCTAAACCATATGGATGCTAGGGCGATTTTATCTAGGTATAATGGTTCGTGCATGGTATACAGATCTGAATGGTATTTAAAACAAAAATATTATTGAAGATTCTTGCCTTCTTAGTATCAAAAAAGTGAAATCCTCATTAATAATTATATGTATTAGAATAACATTAAAAAAATGAGACCAAATCAACACTGGTATGTACTAGCAACGAGAGTGTTGGGAGATAGGAAATTATCCCATACGAGCATGCCTTTCGTTCATCCAACATAAAAAATTTATCCCCTATTGTTTTGTGGTTGATTCATGTCAAATTTCTTGGACTAGGCTAATTCAAGGTCTTTAAAGCTGATTCATAGTCAACTCAACTTAAGAAAGTAACCTCTTGGTTGCATGCTATTTCATGGCTTTTATAATGGAGGAATGAGAGTTATGCACATACGCGATATTTCCCTCTCCCCAAATCTTGGGGCTTGGGTTTCATCGCGCCTATATAAACCCACTCATCATGGATGAATTCAATGAAAGGTCCTATTGGTCAAAGGCCTATTTATTCCAGTTGCACCCAATTAAACTAATATGGTACCATTTTTAGAATCAAAATATCGGGAGGTATTTTTTTTCATGCTACGGAATAGTTCACATTGACATTATTCAATTCATTATGTACATTGGGTGGATCGGAAATAAGCCAGATTCTATTTGGAATTATACTTTATTTATTCTCACAACAGAACACTACAATGACAAATTCAACCTGGAATAATCGGGTGAAGTAGTGTATTCATATTATTAGAATAGAACGGCTAATAGCAGTGGAATAATGTTATGACTGCATTTTAACCTTCCCAACGGATGAGTATCTGTAGTCACCTCGAATCTCTAGCCCACCAAAGCTTTTAAGGCCATCAATTTTAGTACCCAATTAGTCTATAAGTAGCATATGCACAGATACAAGAAAGAACTGTTAGAGACACACTTGGCATTTACTAGGGTTGGGCCTGGTCCCAGATGGGACCTATAGTTTGCAAGTCTCTATTAAGGTAGAGATACCATAAACCGTGAACTACCCTCTACCCGTGCAATAAACTTCCGTCAAAATAGTGATGTGCCATTTTTGAAACCGATCATTGCGAGGCTAGCAACTTGAATGCGTGTACAATCAGTTTAGCCAAATTTAGTCATGTTTGACTACCATCAATCACAGTTTAATGTACTCATGAGTTAACTGGTTTAGGTGATGTTTTGTGTGGAAATGAGGACTACCGTGTTTGGTGTAAGGAGAATCTAGTGAACAAGTAGGGGGTTTGACAAACTTCCCACTTTGAAAAATTATAGAATTTTTTTTACATGGAATAAAAATATGAAATAACTTGCATTCTTCATGAATCCTTCTCTTTTATCTTGGAAAATTATCTCATGATTTTAAGACCATATCTTCAATGCGAATCACCTTATTTTCATGGTTTATGATATCTCTACCTTACAAGGCAGAAGAACTAGAAATTGCCAAGACACATACATGGTAAGGTGCCCTATGCAAATTTAACAAGGGCCTTATGAAAATTTGTCACTACAAGCATATGAGAATTGGACAACACACCATGCATCAATGAAAATTGTCTTGCGCCATTAGAAAATGTTTGTAAATTTATTATTGTGCTCCTATTGTGGTAGTTTTGCATATTCTTTCACCGACACAGGGTGTGCTGTCCAAGTCTTATATGCTTGTAGTGTGTAGAAAACAAGTATGCCTTGTGTTCATGGTTTGTTTTTAGGCTCCCTCGTTGTGTGTTGACTTCACCTAGGGACCATGACCTAGAAACTTATGATGAGCTTGCAAATTTTATGTTAGAATAAGGTTATAACATTTTTAGTTCCTTTACAGCCTTATGTGAGCCTTGGAATATGGTGAGAATTGTTTTGAGATTTTCTTAAGAGGTGCTTGGGGTGTACCAGGTTCAATGTTATGTGACTAAGAAGAGTCAAATGAGGCTTGTGACTTTGACCATTTCTACATAAATAAGATATAATTTGTTTCATGTCATCTCAATCATCAAACTACTAAGGTTAGTGCTTTAGCTCCTTCGTAAAGGCAAAAGGTCTAGTTCGGCCATCGTGTTGGCAAAAATATAAGTTACAGGATTGTTGCGAGTGTAGACAACAAAGCGGCGGCCACCTACTGTGGAGGTGTGCCCTCCCTATGTGGACCGTGGAGAATCTATGGTGACATTGTGAAATAGATCAAGCCTAGAAATCCGTAGTCACTGCATGCCTGGAAATTTCCACATGTCAGTTCAGTGTTATGGCTTGATACTGTTCATCTTATAAGTCATTGCTAACATTAAAAAGAGTAATATGGCTATGTTATTCCCCACCCCACAGAGCAAGAACCTAGTGCTAAATAATGATATCGTTATGCTCAAAATGTACTTGCTAATCGAAATAAAACATGGAATGATTTGTCCAAGCTAAGTAAGGAACCGTAGTGCTCAAAATGTCCGTGACATGCCCTTCTACCACCTTATCAACAATGCAAACGACTTGAGTGACGACACTTCATATGCGTTATTGTATTGGACTACTTTTTCTTTCACTTGTGACCAAATTTTACTTAAGTTCTAATTTGTCACCCGTACAGGTGTGGAGTTGTATTATTTGGATCGGGCGGTTGTGGAAGCAAATTTGGGATCGCTAGTGGAGTTGAATGAGCTTAGGAGGCATGAAGCGGAGAAACGCGGTCTTGTGAAGAGCATCACATTCGGGGAGCTTCAAGAGATTGGCCTTCTTGGAACAGGTTGCCAAACCCTAACTTACGTATCCTTGGCTCGTTTTTTCGTATTTATTACCGTAAGTGTCTTTGATACAATAATTCAAAATTTGAGCAAAGTGTCATGTGTCACGTTTAACTTAGTCACAACTTTTACAAGTCTTGTTTGTCACCTCAAAAAAGTAGCATTTCGACATCAAATAGTGAACTCGGTTATCACCTACAGTATTTGGGTCTAGAGTTGTACATGGGTTGGAGTGGCCACCTCTATCCTTTTCCAACAATGTAAGATGAGTACACATAATGTGGATAATAGAATTACCCTTTCATTCAGCCAGAGTTTTTGGTTGGGAGTTGGTTGTTTTTGCATATTAACATGTTCATATTCGGTAAGTTTTTGGTGCATGCTTAGAGTCGATGTGGAGGTTTGAACAAAGAACTAAATTTTGTATCAATTCGTTGAGGGCCAAACGCATTATAGCACCGCTTGGTAGGCTAAAACGAGTTTGGCTCTCTCAATAAACTAGTACAGAATTTAGTTCTTTGTTCAAACCTCCACAATGACTCCAAGCATGCACCAAAAAATTTACCAAAAAATTCAAAAAACATGGAAAGTATTGTATGCAAGACAACCAACTCCCGATCAAAAATCCAGTTGAATTAATAGATAACTCTAATTGACCAAAGGTAATTGTTTTTTATTTCTACATACACATCCAAGCCTCAAATTTACACATATGAGAGAAAAAAAATCATAGATCATCTATGAATTTCATGACTTCAATTTTTTCATAAGATAATTCACCACATAGACTCCCAATATAACAGGCTCAACTTCATGTTCTCATCTGGGTTTGCTAATGTGCTCATGTAAATTTTTGTTTTTGTTATCATTCCTTTACATATTCATCTTGAAATGTTGAAATTGTCCACAATAGGTTCACTTACCTTACATGTAGTGAGTGGGGGCTCCAAAATCAAAACTCATTCTTCCACATTATGGGAGATAATATCTGAAGATATAATGTAGATTCAACTTGCAGGCTTATTTGGTAAGGTGAAGTTGGTATACAATCGGAAGACGAAAGAACACTATGCTCTTAAATGTGTCAGTAAAGCTAAGGTACTCAATTATCCCTCATGACCCCTTTGATAGTTGTTTAAATAAGACTAAAACGTGCAAATTGCCTCTTATACACGGTAATCCACATTTCCATACAGAACATCACCTAAACCGGTTAACTCATGAGTACATTAAAACTTGACTCCCATTGGCTACACTAAGTGTAGACGCATTGAAGTTGCTGCCTCGCCATGATCAGTTTCAGAAATGGCACTTCACTATTATGACGGAGGTCTAGTGCATGGCTAGATGGTGGTTAACTGGTTTTGGGTATTTCTACCTTATGTACCGACTCACCTTCAAAATTAGCATGTGACGTATGTACGGAGATCATAATGATCATCGCTTCAAATTCTAGAATTCAAATCAAAACTTAATAAAAAGTTACAAAATGCACCAATGTTCTTCTCAATGTCTTCTCGGAGAACCTATTGTTAGAGCATAATACAATAGTTGCACTATCAACATGTGGGTCCTGGGTATCCGCCCTATGTTGGTGATAGAACAATGTAAATCTACCATTGTCATAGATGTAGAATTTCAGAGGTGTAGAATAAGTCTTTAAGTGATGCATGACAATTGATTCACATGACTCTATGCTTGTGTTCGTATCATATAACATGTGAGAGTTTAATTAGTGTGATTCCTTTCATTCATAACAATCAACACAACCATAAACATATGTGTGATAATAATAATAATAATAAGTTTGAAATACAATGCTGATATCATCGAACATAAACTACTACCAAATGTTTATGGTCGTTTTGGATCCATAGATCTCATATTTACTGTGCCTTGAATATGTATGTACTACAAGAAATATCGTTGTAATATTAGGGCATGTTCAACACTTCGCATGTTGATTTGTACTTTATTGATTTGGACTATGTTGTACAACCCTTTGCACCCATGCATATGAATCAATAACGCAGTTCGCCCTTGTGTCGTCTGCTCAACAAACCACTGTCAATTGTCCATTGTTTTGGGACTTTGAAACGGTGACTGCATCAATCAACGCCCAATATGACTTTGTTGTTCCAAAGTTCCAAAATGTGTAGTAGGTTTTTGTGCCACAATAATAAACTTTTGCCATGGGTTTCAACTAATAGTTACACAACATGTGACACTTTTGCTTTAGAAACGATGAACTCTTGCAGGTTATCCGTATGAATGAGGAAGAGCATCTAAGGAATGAAAAACTGCACATGGCAGAGCTCGATCACCCCTTCATCAACAAGTTGATCCGCACATTCAAAGACCAAAACTACGTATGATTGTTACACACTACTAATAATTCTCGAAACTCGGTGCGATTTCTACTACGATTTTGTTTGTGTACTCGTGTTATCTGTAAATGGTCAAACGGAGGACAAAAGAGCATGTAAAATCGGGAGTTTGGTCCAACATTTTATTGGGGACCTTTGACACTCAAGTGTCCAAGTCGTAACATAGATCCGAGATGGTCCGAGATGACCCTAAACTACTGGATGATGGTGGAGAGATACCCAAATCTCAAGGAAGAGGTTGGCGGTTCAATTCCCGGCTGTGAAATCTCCTATCTACTTGACAGAAACTTGCCAGGTGGTCAACTGCCTCCTGTGCTTTGGCGCTGGCTTGTCAGCCTTCTGTCTCAAAAAAGAAAATAAGGAAAAGAAAACATAGATCCGAGATTAATCTTTAACTAGCTCTATTTCAAGGGTTCTGAGAGTTTCATGCTGAAAATCTTAGAGTTCTAGGTCTAAAACGAGCTACTATTCTTGAAAACATGTTGGGATCCGTTGTGGGAGAGGTAAGCTTAATCGGGGATTGTTGGTGGTCCCGAATGATCACACATGTTCTATCCGTCACATTCAATGGTTTGGAGAAGTTCCAACTAACTTATCTCCAAATATCGGATGGTTGCTCCTGTCCTTTTAAGGATAACTCTATGATCGAGGCATCTATAATCAATCAAATAAGAGAGTTTGCATCTGTTGAGGAGGAGTAGTAGCAAGGAATTTTTTTCTTGCAAAGAGCAACAAATTCCAAGGAGAATGCAATTTTATTTTGGTTTTGATTTTTTGTGAATATAACACCATTTTAATTAAAATGAGACTTTTCAAAGTCTCATTTTGCCAATCACCTTAATAGCGTACATTAAGGTGAATAATTGCGGAGGATGTGAACGTGGTGGGGGAACACTTGTAGGGAACTTTTGGTACTTTATCATGTACCCACTATGTACCCCATTGGAACTTGGCTTATGGGAACAAAGTTCCCCTTGGATTTCGCCTTAAATTTCCTTTAAGGTGCCTAGAAATTTCACCTTAATTTTTTGTCTCAAAATGGCCAAATTGTCTCATTTTAATTAAAATGGTGTTATATGGAAATTGCTACAAATTTCAAAGGAGTAAAGTTAGGGTAACACATAGTTGATCTACAGGTTAACCCATAACCGCTCATCTAAATGCTAATGCTTGGCTACGACAATTGTCAAAACTATATGAGGGTATAGTAGAGGCGCATGTTCCTGATTAGGACCCCATCGGCAATCTATAGGGTATCGGAATTTCGACTAGGCCAAAACCAATAGTGCCATGTCACATGTCCTGGTTTTGAGTGCTAAAGTGAGGAGGAACGAGCAATTATAATATGCAATTATGGCAGACTCTAAACATTGGTAATATATTTGGGCCAATTTTTGGATTTTAAAATTCACAGTCATTTCAATTCAAGGAATAAAATTACCAAAAAATTGAAGTTCTCCTGATTTCTATCTTCCTACACTGGAAAAATTTGCACTGCCTTATACTTCTCCAAATTTGGCACATAATCTCTTAAGTGATCAATTATAGACACGTCTACTCTAATCAATCACAAGCTTGCCTCAACCTTAACCCTAACTCCATTTGCCTAAAAAATATAGATCTTGTCCATGTCAGCATTACATGACCCTAGCAAGCAGTTAGGGCCACTTCACACATGAGCCAAGAGCCATGACCTTGTAATGGTAAGGACCCTTGACTCTCATCCAAAGGCAGTACCATGGGTGTTGGGAAAGCCGTTTTATGTAGACACGGGCCCTCAAGCATAGTGTGAAGTGAGAATGGACCATGTTGTGGGACCATTGCATATTTTGTTGGTGGAAAAAGAGGGGAAGATTTGGTTTAATATAATATGTCTCAAACTCTATCAATTTAAGAGAATTACTTGGTGGTGTTTGTCTGTCCTGGAATCTGTTCTGAAATCTGCCCTGCAATCTATCATGAAATCTATCCTCCTGGATTTTTTTAAAAAAAAAGTCACGGTCTCCCGGAATTTGCGTCAGGCCCACCTCTTGGAGGTGGGCCTAACGAAAATTCCGGGAGACCATGAAACCTTATCCATAGTCCGCCATGTAGGACTCCATGTAGACTTTTCATCCATGAAGTCTTCTTTGGGCCTCTAGGCCTACATCTTCGTGTGTGAAGTGAACTCAGACGGTCTCCGCCTTTTCGACCAATGAGAGCTCTTAGATTGCAATGGTCACGGGCCTTCAGTCTTGTGTGTGAAGTGGCTCTTAGATGAACCTGGTCGACTATGGATGCCTCGACCTTAGTATGTAAACATTCATATGCTTGTGCCCTTTTGCAAATTGTAAACGAGGCATGTTTGTTAAGACTTCCTCCGAACAAATTCTTGGTGATTGTCACTTGCTCTTAAGTTTTTTCTAAATGATGCCTTCAAGCATTCACCCACACACATATATTATTGCGCAATGTGTTTATGACAAACCCAAACAGGTCTACTTGTTGGAAGAGTTGACTCCCGGTAGGGAGTTGTTTTTGTTCTTGCAACGAGTCGGCCGCTTGCAAGAATGGGAGGCGGCATTCTATGCGGGTGGAGTCTTACTTGCGTATGTACATAAAGCTCCTCCACACCATTTCCTTGTTTATCTTTTACTTTGTTATGGACGTTATTCTCTTGTGTCGATCCTTGCTAAAAAAAATTCTCTCTATTTAACCCCCAGTTGAGGCTCTCAATTTCAAATGAATAGATTTTGCTAAGAAAACATGTCATTTTTATTGGCTTTTTTTAAAATAAAATAAATCACGAGTAGCTATTGAGATTTAAAGTACGTGAAGGAATCCTATGTATGGATCTATGTAACAAGTAGCCACTATTTCTAGCCACCCTTTTTACAAACTACTTTTTGGTTTTGATTATCATTCTAGACTACGTTGTACATAAGTTAGCGTTTGAGCCTTGGGATGCAATTTTATCAAGTAAAACCTTGCTATGAATTGTAGACCTGAAGACATCATACATAGGGTTTAAGATGACTTGATGATATTTTTAGCTAAAATGTCAAAATTGACCCTATTTTGGATCCCATTTGTTGTATACCAATCTTCCAATTAGAGCACACACGTATACATATATTTCAGAAGTATTCTAGATACACATATGACTATATTTTTCACCTCCTATTTATAACAGGTTGTGCTAAATATGAATCTAACATTATAGACTTAAGTAAAATCTTGCTTCAGTACATACTGAAGCATTATGCAGATTCCGTATACATACCTACACCTTTAAGGGTTAAATTATCTCAAGTTTCAAAGAAAACACGGTTGGGGCGAAACAACCCGTACACTAGTACCTTGGAGGCAAGGGTTTAGGGATTTGGGCGAACCAACCCATACACTCACTCTTTGTTGGATGCCTAAACCCTTGCCTCCAAGGAACCAGTGTACGGGTTGTTTCGCCCCAGCCGGGTTTAGGCATCCAACAAGGAAGGAGTGTATGGGTTGGTTTGCCCAAATTAGAAAACACCATGTGGTCTTTAATGGAGTTAATGACAATTGTCTCATAGCTTGCTCTGTAGACCTGCTCTAGGTTTACATATGAGCTCGCGGCTATGATCAAGGTGAAACGTCCCTCATTCACGTTGACACTAGAGGTTGGTGTTACGATCGGGGAGAACCGGCAGTTAGTTACATATGAACCGGTTGAGTTTGAGAAATAACCGGTTGAAGTTCAAGACTGCAGGAAAATTACCGATCACTGTAGAGGAATTTATGAAATACACCTCAAATTAATATAGGAAAACCGAAGGATGTCAACATGTAACCGGTTGGACTTGCAAACACTAGGATCTCAACCGATTATGCCCAAAAATCTCTGGGTTGGTGTCATCTCTCTCTCTCACACACACACAATTAATGAGGAATCATTCAATTGCGCAGGTTGGAATACATGCATAGTAAAGGCATCGCATACCGCGACTTAAAACCCGAGAACACTCTAATTGCAGAGAATGGGTATCCCAAGCTCATCGATATGGGATTTGCAAAACGGATTTATAATCGGCGCACATACTCCATGTGTGGCACTCCCGACTACATGGCACCCGAGATCATCAAAAGGCAAGGTCACACTAAGGGTGTCGATTATTGGGCACTCGGGTGCATGATTTATGAAATGATCACGAATGCGAGCCCATTCAACTCGGGCAACGACCCCCCTCAGGTAAATGTACTTAACCCCACACAATTTCGAGTTATATGTAAAGTCTTGGCATCAAACTCCTAGCGAGTTGGCTAAACCGTGAGTTTGAGAGGTTATGCACATA
This sequence comes from Polytrichum formosum, assembly GCA_964035585.1. Lineage (NCBI taxonomy): Eukaryota > Viridiplantae > Streptophyta > Polytrichopsida > Polytrichales > Polytrichaceae > Polytrichum > Polytrichum formosum. Next base: position 10,587,755 of record OZ037935.1, on the reverse strand, counting down.
AAGTCACCCAAAGTTTTAAAAGCTTAATATAACATGCTCAAAGAGTGGTGTTGGGATTCTAAAGAAATGCTTTCCTAGTTTGTCATATTGGGAGGGGTAGGCCAAGCTACTCACCTTTGCATTTGCCAATCCATGTCTACTTTAGATCCTTAAAGTTCTTTCAATTTTTTGGGGATTATAAGAGGGGGTCCAAGGAGTTTCGCCCTACTTTCAAAACTAATCTCTGATATACAATGGGCTGACAAGCCTTTAATAGAAAATTCTCTCAAAGAAGGATCAAACCCAAGGCCACATCCCTCATTGAGAGACTTTACACATAATTCTATTGTATAATACCAAATGTATCAATTTTCTTGAACATTTTATTCAAGCATTCTGAACCTTAAAGGTCCAACATACCATTACAGGCCTCAAGATTTCATACGGAGAGGCTTATTTGTAGGTGAAAGTGTCAAAAGTAATTTATATCCAAAATGATTTCATTTAGCATATGTTTTATCCCAACTGGATCATGAATACCCATGTCTTTATAAAGTTGTGCCTCCATCTGTCTCTCATGCTCCCAAGGAGTTGTCCACCAACATCTAGGTGAGGTCTTCATCAACTTCATCCCCAATTATGCACATGTTGCATGTGCATCAACAAAACCCTCATGTAGTGTTGCCACAAATTCCTCATCTGTCAAAATACCCATATAATTCCCAAATCTACAAGAGGACATTTCCATCAAGCTCAAGGTTATACCAAATGTGAATTTGTTTTTTGTGAGCTTTATTGAAACTTGGATCCTTTGGATCAACCTCAAATTTTGCAATTCTAGCCAATGCACTAGCACTTCCTATTAGATCACAACCATCATATGTCCTCTTGTTTTGTATCATTCCTCCAACTTTACTAAAGAACACTTCACAAACATCAGAACCTACAATGCTCACTGGTACTTGTAAATGAGAACACCAATCCCTAAACAATTCAACGAGGAGCACTATATAGTGACATGAAATTTGAACATCAAGATAAACTTCCTTCCCCCTCTCATCCTAAACCCTAAATTCCATAGATAGATATGGTTAACATATTGGATGAATTCTTTAAAAAAAATTTGGATCTCTTGCAGATTACACACTTCATTATAATTGACTATGAACCTAAAGGTAGAAATACAACTAGGATTATATGAAAAATACGCCTAGTATATTTACAAAGCTAGGAGAAACAATACTTGTACCTTATGTATATTATGTAACCCCTAGACACGATTAATGCCCCTTGTGTGCACCCACGTGGGTTTTTACATGCCACATTGAGTGCACCCCCCGTGCCCCCGGGGAGGGCGAACCAACCCATACATTGGTTCTTTGTTGGATGACTGCAGCCTTGCCTCCAAGGAATCAATGTATAGGTTGTTTCACCCCAGCCCCGTGTCACCCCACTCCACTCAACATGTTGGATAATGACTAACATGTAAATTTTTTTTCTCTTGGAAGGGATTATGCACATTTCCTAAGGAAGATGGATACCTTGAGTATGTGGTTGACGAGGGAATTGTTTTGGGTGGAGGGCATAATCCTTTTTGATGGAAAACTATGTAATTGCTCCATTGTGACTTTGTGGCCCTCTAGTAGGCAATGACCACCAACTATAGACATAATTTTGTGTCTTTGGTAGTAACTATCAATGCTCTCACTGAACAATGCAAACTATGTTGATTTCCGATGAAGATTGTGTTCCAAAAAGTCGTGGAAGGCAAGGTCAAGTACCCGCCTTACATGAGCGCCAACGCAGTGGACATCGTCAAGAGATTGCTAGACCCCAACCCCGAGACCCGCCTTGGTTGCCATAAGGCTGGTGTCACGGAAATCCGAGAACACCCGTTTTTCACCAAGGAAATCAACTTCCAACTCCTCATTCGCCAACGAGAAGAAGCCCCCGTATGTCCCCCCCCCTCCTTCATTGCGCACGGTTTATAATCCAAGTTGAGAATTATGGAAAACAACAAAAACTAACAATCACTAGTAGAAAATTGTGTCAAAAAGAATCGCAGCCGAAGTCGACTGCGGTTCTTTTGATCAGCCTGATCTGCAGTCGTTAAACAATTACACTTTTTTTTTGGTTTAGCGACTAAACTTTTAGGAATTTGGGGGTGTGTAATATGTTGTTGGAAAGGTCTTGAAAATACCTTTCCAACGGTATATTACACGCCCCCCCTAAAAAAAATTTAAAAAATTGCAATCGCTAAACCAAAAAAGTAAATTGGTAGTCGTTTAGCGACAACAGATCAGGCTAGTCAAAAGGACTGCAATCGACTTTGGTTGTAGTTCTTTTTGACATAGTTTTCTACTAGTGAATTTAAGACACGTTCACCTTAGGACTTGCATGTTGGTGTTGTACTAGCTTATGAATTTGATTGAATAATGTGGTTGACATTATTCATCATCGATCCACATAAGTGAGCTTGGGATTACTAGGTTGAAATCTAAGAAGGTGGCAAATGAACACTTGTTGCTGCATGATATGTCATGGGGAGGCCGAATTACTCAACATGGAATATCAATGTAACGTCACATAACACCGGATACAATATACTGTAACAATCAGTATGCCTACCTTGTCACCTAGTAAAACGGGATCGGGTAAGGAAGAATGGACTCGCATTCATGTTGGTGCAAATATAAAATACCAATGTTATTTTTATTTATTTTATTTTATAGTGTAGCAAACATGTCATTATTGCAAGCTGTCTCTACAAGACATCATCATAGTATTTGTGTTTGATGTCATATAATCTGCTTTAAGATATGCAGTCCTATGGGTGCTATTGGGGGCACTTCCGACTGCAAACATAATTTTGAGCCGTTGGATTGGCTTGGGAAGTATCTCATCTAGCTAGCAATTGCGATTCACATGGATTATTGTTTCAAGTTTTGTATTGGAATTCTATGCCAAAGTTATAGGAGGTCAAAGTGAGGATTCTCTTACTCTTTAAGTGATCACATAGACCCCCTCCATCGTGTTGAATACCAAATTGAAAACGGTGTCTATATTGTGAGGAGATAGTCCAATCTCATTATAACACGCATCCTTTTGACACCTACTTTTTATTATTAGCTTGCCATATACACTCTAAACTCCGTAGTATCACACCTGTGGCAACCAAAGTGCACGTGATATTACGGAGTTCTATAGTGTTAACATGGATGCATGATACTAGTGAATTAGTGTAGCATGTGACACTATGGAATAACACAAAGTGCAACATATTAAATGGTGTGGTGTGGTCCACTCCGCTTCGCCTTCCCGGGCGATGTGGCGGATGCATGCACCAACATTCAACAAGTGGCATAAGAAGAAGAAGAAGAATAAGAATAAGAAGGTGACACTCAACATATTGACACATGGCGCAATGTAAGGGTGTGGGTTGACTTCTTTGGTGGTTTGCATTAATGACAAAATTCATGATATAAGGGAGAGACAGGTGACAATAAGGAGTGAGATTTGAACTACAAACATCCATTTCCTAGGATTTCGGGATATTAGAGAGTGAGTGACATTATGGAGGTTGATATTAGAGAGTTTAGGGTGTACCACTCAAATATAGCTGTCCGATTAATGAGAGTGATAGTATAAGGCCCACATACTACTCCTCATGCTATCAGTAACAAAGAACATTGCGATTTTCTGAATATTATGCAGATGGTTCCACCAAAGATTTTGGACTACAAAAGTTTGTGTATACCGGATGACCAGCCTGCACCGTCGGAACCGCCAATCCTCAACCCCACAAATTGGGATGATATCTTCTGAATTTTGATGAAACACAAAGTTGCATATTAGCTGACTATGTAAGATAATTGTGCGCCGATTTCGGTGCTCCATTTGTACAGGAAACATGAATGCCATGTTCATAACATTGCTAAGTCTCATGCTCCCTCTGACCCTTCCTAAATAAAGGAGATGCTATATTTCATGAGAACCTTGCCGCCGCACTAAGGCTTTGGCTGTCGTTGTTCTTAGAATCACAACATGTTTATTCTTGGTCCTTGGTTGTATGTCTTCTCCTGCCTAGGATAACTGACAAGTGAAACTTGATGATGTTATGTTGTGATCACATGACTCTCTAGTGTACTGTACATCTATCATGTAGCTATAGTTGTGTATAAACACCTATAATCGTACACCTTTTCTTTTCTTTCTTAATGCTATAATTGATTTATAAACACACACCTATTGGGTTCACAAATGAGCTCAACCTATGCACAAGGGTTATGCACATCTCACTCATTCATGCCAACTCTAGGGTGGGTTTACATTAGCCTAGCCCGGGTCCAAGAAACTTGGGGTCCAAAACACCCCTAAAATGGACCTTACTTTTTGATTTACGATTGGACCCAAACTTGAAGGTTTGTTTCTCAAAATAGGATGAGTATTTTCTTGAGTGGGGTCCACTATTATATGCTGGAAAAATATTCCTCTTCAAATCGTGTTTGAAGGGTCCTCTATTAACTCCTAGAAAAACTCAAGGAATACTAGATTTTGGCTCAAGAAGAGAGGTTTTATGAGTGTGGGCCCAATCTTGAGTTTGAGTGCCTGGAATAGACATCACTCTCCTCCATGTGGACTGGGGTGACATCACCTCCTCCATTAGCATGTCAAGTTGATGTCACCTTCCTATTAGTTGAAGTCTAAAAGAAGGTTCACGATTTAGATTGCACAAATTACATACATAATTCAAAAAAGTGTCTTTACTTTCTGATTAAACCCATGCTCACCCCTAAACCCCACTTAGAGGGTCAAGATTCGCTTGAAACACAATGTTACTTGAAGGCTAACTCTATTACCCGCCAAAATTGTGAGGAAATTTTGCAATACCCCACAACACCTCCTCTACCTTAATTTGGGTCAAGTGATTGCTTGGTGTGTGTAGGTTTTTTCATAACCAAGTCTCCATTGATGTACATATAGTAGATAATTGACGATTTTACTCTAAGAAGAGCAATTTGTTTTTTCACTCCAAAATCCAATCCAACATCTAAGAACTACTCGAGACATATGAGATGGGGATGCAAAATTGTGCTTGCAAGATTTCTTGGGAAACCAAAGTGCACTTTCTTTCATGGTGAAGCATTGATGAAGAGAAGAAGCAAAAATTACTCTTGTACCATGTATGTGAAACAATGAAGGGCAATTTTTCCCATTCACCAAGAATCACGGGGGGTTCACTCCATGTCAAGTTGAACACCACGTGCGGCCAAAGTTTGCTACCCCTATATTACATGGAATAGATAAATTTAAAAATTATGAGATTTTTTCTACATATACATAACCATTGATAATATCTTTTGTATATTTTTTTGAAATTTTTAGTCATCTTCATTTTTTTAGTAATTATTTTAGTTCAATTATGCATCATTCTAGTTAGAAACGGTATGTTTTATTAAAAAAACAGATCATCAAACTTGGTTACCATTTTTTTACTATGTAATAGATACCATCTATATCTACCCATGAAAAAAAATTGATAAAATTTTGACCCATTTTGGTGATGCAACTTACCAAAAGTAGATTTTTTTTGGCCGCACGTGGTGTTCAACTTGACCATGGAGTGAACCCCCCGTGCCAAGAATGGCTTGCTAAAAACATGGGGTACCTTTGTGACATTCTCCAAAAAGAAACTTGGCCTTCTTTGACACCCAATTTCATATTTGACATCCGACAAAGCTTAAAAAATACAACACAAGGCCCATGACTTCTATTTTGGAGGGGTTAATTCATGGAGAGAAGGTGTGACAATGCATAAGGGCTGCTTCACACTATGGCCGAAGGTCGAGAGGCCGTCGATTTCCACCAATCAGATGCAAGAAACCAAGAATTCGGTCTCTCGACCCTTCACACTAGAGGCCAAAGTCCAAAGGCTGTTGCAATATAAAATGCCTACATGGCAGTAGTTTTTGACCAAGGCGACGGACTCTCGAAGGAAGTTTGGGTCGGATGGGAATGGAAACCCAAACTATGGTCAAGAGGCCGTCGATTTTTTTCCATAAAATTATCAAACATTGACAAGATCTTGGCCGTTAGATTGGAGGGGTTGTTTTGGGCATGGAATAAAGAGGGATGCTCCTTCCTTTGGACTTTGGTCTTGGCCTTTGGAGGCTTCACACTATGCCCAGCCAAAAGGCTCCAATTCCTATATTTTATTGGCTATTTTCAGCCCATTTCTTTGGACTCTCAACAAAGTTTGGCCATTCAATCCCACATCCTCTCGACTTGGACGGCCATAGTGTGAAGAGGCCCTAAGAATGACAGGAATAGATATTTTGTTCTGAAACATTTTTGTGGTCACTGCTATACAAATTATCACTAAGTAAAAAAAATCTTCAGTTCTTACTTGTCTTGCAGCCTTAGAGCATCACCACCCATGAATGAAGCTGAACTGCAAAAGTTTAAACACAAAACAAAGATTCATCCAGGTTCAGTTTGGATAGGAGGCATATGCCCCACCCACAAACTCGCTTTTGAGTTCGACTTCAAATCAATTAGGCGTCGCTATTGCTTGGCAAGATCAACAAAAGGGGGAGCAAAACCACTTTACCCTCCTTGGAGGAGTATAATACTCTTGTCTTATTCTCGATTCATTGGAGTTCAGGTCAGCTTGGTGCATTGAAAACTTGCTCCGTTTTGCAGGACAATCACTGCACTGAGGCTGCCCTCGGTGTTCAGTTCATCCAATTTTCAAATGGGTGGGGCAATTCCAAACTGAACTGAACTACTCTACATCCGTTTTGCTGTTTAGTCCACTACTGGTGGCAATGCTCTTATGAGTATGGAACATAACATTTTGTGGCGTGGTTGCTATGCTCTCTTGATGGCTCAAGAACAATATTAAAGTGACAAGTGGTGTGCAAGTAGTCATTTCAGGTTATCTCCTAAGCAAATGAAAAGCCCAATTTGGGCCTGTCCATGCACAAAAATGTGTAGATCTATATTGCATGCTTCCAATTATAACTAATTTTGTCGAATTGACCTTATCTAAAACAATCAGTTGAGTTCCTCAATGCTATGAAGATTTGGAGTGAGAGAGAGAACTACCTCCTGGTGTTGGCATGAATGAGGGATGCTTCACCTTGATCATAGTTGCGAGTTCATATATGTGCTTTCTATTCAAATACATAGCCCTTGGGTGCAAATACATGATTGATATTTTAATCATTAGCATCACAAATGAGTATAATTTTGATTTCTCTTTGCCATAAGATAATGCACTAAATATGATTTTCAATCCCTTAAATAAACTTAATAAATGATTTTAAGACTTGTGGAGCCTTGTAAAATTTGTGTGTATAAAAAGGACACTGGGCTAGGGATTTGTGGTGTCTACCCTGTCACGTGAGGTGACATCGGGGGCTAAATCACGTCAAATTAGAAGTCAATGGACTCCATTAGGAGTCCATGTGTGTTTGGATGAGTAATGGACTCCATTGGAAGTCCTAGATAGTTGTTCATCCACTCCATGGATGAAATCCACCTAGACGGGGGGTTATGTGGAGAGGAAGGCATCTTGACTTGCCATTGTTGTCAAGTCAAGTCTTGTGAGTGTGTTTTGAGAGAGAGAGAGCTTGTTGTTGCTATCTTGTGGCTATGGTGTAGTAGATCATGGGTAAAGCCTTTGCATTCTTGCTCCATCACTTGCACTCTTGGATTCTCCCTTCGTGGAGTGAGAGATAGCTTGACTCTTGTGTGTGAATTTCAGAGTTTCTTAAGCTTTGTAAGGAGACTTCTTAGTTTCTTGAGCTTGGAGAGAGAAACCCTCATACTTGACAACAATGGCTTATTTTTCATTTTTGGTTGTATTTCTGAGCTAAAATGGCCCAGTAGTGGGAGCAAATGAGTGATACAGGTGTATGAAAGCTTAGTTTGCAATTCCTTGCAACCCTCAAGAAGATTTTGAAAGAAATCTCCGCATTTCTCTTTTGGTGTATCTTTGTGTTTTCTTGAATTGTTGATGGTTGAATCTTGAGACCAAATGGAATCTCAAGTCACATCTTTCTTGCTTGCAAATTGTGTAAGCAAATTTTAATTTTTTTTGTTTGTTTAATTTTTTTCCGATTTTTTTTTAAATTTTTTTTTGAGCTCCGGACGGATCCGGAGCTCAGCCACAGCCTCCTGAAGCTCCTGGAGCTCCAGGAGCGGGCGCAGGAGGGGGGCGGACAGAGGCTCAGGCCGGGGCGGGGCCCGGCGACCCCCAGGGCGCAGGCGGGGGGCGGGCAGGGGCCCAGGCCGGGGCGGGGCCCGGCGACCCCCAGGAGCGGCGGGGGCGGCAGGGGCCCAGGCCCCTACAAGGTAAGCTTTTGTTTTATTTTATTTTATTTATTTATTTATTTAATTTTTAATTTATTTATTGTTTGACTTTTATTTTTGACTTTTGACTTTTCATTTTTATTTTTGACTTTTTATTTACTTATTGATTTTGACTTTGATTTTTTACTTTTTACTTTTTACTTTTTTTACTTTTACATTTTAGCTTTTGAGTTTTCAATTTCATTTTTACATTTGACTTTTTACATTTTGACTTTTGACTTTTGATTATCCCTTTTCACTTGCTATGTTTTACATTTTACCTTTTTACTTTAATTTTTAGGTTTTTGTTTTTACATTTTTACTTTCACCTTTCCAACTTGGCATTTCATTCTCACAAACTTTGAGGTTCAAATTTGGGGGCACACTAGCTCCGATTGGAGTGAAATTTGAGCCTATCTTGTGTGAAATTTGCCAAGGAATCCAATGGTATAATTGGATTGTTGATTGGAATTCAAAATCATTGCTGAAATTATTAATTTCAACGCTGATTTTTGTTTTTGGGAGCAAATTAACTCCGAACGGAGTGAAATTTGAGCCTAATTTGTGTGAAATCTTCCTAGGAGTCCATTGGTGCAATTAGTTTGTTGATTGGAGTTCATAATCACCTTGAAAATGAGCATTTTCAACGCTGATTTTTGATTTTAATTACCAATCTCAAACCTTTGCACAATTTTGGAATTCTGGAGGCATAAATAAACACTTGGCATTTGGCAAGGGATTGCCATTTAGATAGCCCGCAACAGGTGCAGGTTGCCCATTACCTTGTAGATAGTTACAGGTACTCAAGTAATTTTTTTATGGTGCAAACTAGGAGCCGATATTATCGATCCCCATCACCAGATTACTTGGAGGACGTGCATACCACAAATCTTGAGCCAGAGGTAGATACCAACGAGGCTTTTGAGCCTATTTCGGCGTTGGACACTACTAGTAGGCTTCGGATTTGGAGTGTCGGCACGTTCGACGAAATGGAGGACGATCACCACGGTTCAGTGCGTGATCGGTTCTTAGGTCGAGCTGGGGGCATTTCCTTGCCCGATTGGAAACTCCGGTTTCGTACCTGGATTAAGGAGAAACGTCAAAGGTCTTCCAATTTTAATGATTGGTATGCCTTTGAACTTTTGCCTCAGCATTTGGAGTATGAGGTACTCCAAACTTATGAACGCTGGATAGAAGGTCATCAGCGACAACTTCGGGAGGTGGAGCAGTATTGGGAGGCGCGGGTTGAGCTTATTTCGGCTCTTAAAGATGGGGCGGTTGCCACCTTGGCTCCACCCACCTTAAAGGAGGAGGAACCACTAGAGGAGCCTAAGGACAAAGAACTGGCACTTGGGCCAATAGTGGCTAGCAGTAGCACGGCTACCCTTTCACGGATGGCACGTGCTACACAGGCAGCATTGACGGCTGTTGGTCCACCACCTCCATTTAATCCCCTTGCTGAATTTGTCGCACATTTGGAGGTGGAGTATGGTGGGTTTAGGCGAGACCAGATGCAGCGCATCCAGGATTTTCGCCGGGAGAAGGATGACACTCCACGGACCATGTACACGCGACTCGCGCGATTTGCTGTTGAGTCGGGAGGTGTTTTCGCTGAGAGCCAGCTTGTCAAAATATTCTTGTCTAAGATTGATAAGCGGCTACTTGAGTTGGCATCACCTCGGATTATTCTGGACTACGAAGGCAGAGCTACGCTTGCACAAGCGTTTGCCGTGGTTGAGAGATGTGATCGGGCCCTCTGTCAACACGATGCCACGGATATGGTATCTTGGATGACAGAGACTAGCAAATCAAAAAAAATTGTCACAGCTGTAGTTTAGTTGAGATTCAACTTGTTAAGGAGCAAAGGATTTTGTATTGTTGGGGTTGTGAAGAAGCTGGTCATTCAAAGAATGATGCCAATTGTCCCAAGAAGAAGAAAAACCAACCTTTGGGAAAAATAAAACAAAAGATAGAACCGGTAAAGGTGGGAGAAAATTCTAAGAAGAGGCAATTGAAATGTAACCATTGTGGCGGCACTAACCACGATGTGGATCATTGTTTCCAACTTCATCCTGAGAGGCGGCCTGCCAGTTATGTGACTGGCAAATCTTCACGGGAGCAAACTCTTGAGGCTAAGGTTGCAGAGCTTGAGCAAAAGCTCAAATCTTCTGCATTTTTTGCTCAAATTTCTGAGCCGCAAGCAGGTGTTGGCACTTCGGGTTCTGACATGTATATGTTCGGAGCATCTGGAGAGGTGGTAGCTGCAGCTTCTACTCGCGCACAGACATTGGCAAATTCAGTGGCTTCCACAAGTGCTGGTAGCAACGAGGCTTCACGTCCTCGCCATGTCGGTCCAGCAGACCAGGTTGGTCAAGCACGGCTACCTCTATCATTTGGATTGGTAGACACTACTACTGTAGTTGGAGCTAAAAACTCTTTGCCTTTGAGAGATGGGGATTCCATTTCAAAAGACGTTATGCAGGTATTGGCACGTAAAATTCTTCATATGCCAATTTTCTCGGGTTCGGAGTTGATGGCTCCGGATTTCAAACCTGCTGGAGTTTTTCATTTAGTTGGGAGAATGTTAGAAGGCAAGGCGGATTTGCCATCCCTTCAAGTATCCCAAGCTGTTGTTGACGTGCCTGTGACTGAAGAGGTGAAGGACTTAGCCAATTTGCGAGCGAATCTTGCAGATGCGGCAATCATTGCTTTTGGTAAGCACACTGATATTCCTCCTCCAATAATTCCATCAATGGACACGTCTTTTTCAAATTGTGCAGCAGGAGCAGCATATCTTGCAGATGTTTCCGCAAGATCTGCTCGAGAGCGGCATAATTTACAACCTGGAGTTGTACGTCTGGTGAACGACAAAGCTTTGTTTGTCGTGTCACGCACGGATAATCCCGCTATTCGTGCTACACCACTGAGAGTTATGATGGATTCTGGTGCTCAACCGGTTATGATTGGCAAATGACTTGCTGACTGTCTGGGGTTGATGCCAATAAATTTAGATCCTTGTCCATTCACAATTGTGACTTCAGTGGGGGGCACTGAACGTGCAACAGGTTACACCAAGGCACCTCTCCGTTTGATTTTTAACGTGGGGGCAGGACCTACCTACACTCATTTGACAATGAAGTATGTTGTTACCAATGCAACCAACTATGATATACTAGTTGGTCAGCAAGCTCTTTATCCACTTGGCTTTGGTTTGGATAATTGGACCGAGGAGGCGTGGATTAGACCGGGATGGTCTACTGGTGATGGCAGGAAGGTATTTATTCCTGTAGCGTTTGCAGCTACTTCTATGACTATGGTTGCGGAGGCAATGTTTGGTTGTAGTGGTTTAGTTTCAGATTTGCCTTGTTCACCAATTTTGTTGGAGGAAACATTGGCCTACACTTGTAATGTAGCAGAGCAACGAATTTTGCCATGTACCGAAATTCCTGCTCGACATTTCAAGGATCCATCTCCACCATGGCGTACTCCTAAGGAGTTATCTGACCATTGTCGACACATTGTAGCGGCTTTGGAGCTTGGAGAGGCACCTCCAATATCATCCTCATTTTCTTTTGCCCAACCCATTCGTTGGCAACCGTCACCTGAAGGTATCGTCCTTGTAGAGATCTTTGGGGGCATTGGCACAGGTTTGGCTGCAGTATTGGAGGCTGGGATTACAGTTAGGCGGTATATTCATGTGGATAATGGATATGCAGCCAACAGAGCCGTTCGACACCACATCCAACAATTGTTGTTGAGGTATCCCACACAATTGTCAGCCTCTGCTATTCATGGATGTTGTGGTCAACTCCCTCAAGACGTCACTATGATTAGTGATGAGGATTTGAGAAGGTTGGACCATGTGGATTTGATTATTGCAGGATGGCCGTGTCAAGGCCATTCGCGTGCAGGAACTGGCCAAGGTTTGGATGACCCTAGGTCTAGTTTGTTTGCGGATTTGATGCGATTGATACAATGGTGGTTTGCCCATCAATCAACTCCGCCAGGGTACATTTTGGAAAATGTGCCATTATTGGGTGATACACGGCACAAAATGGTGAAGGATGGTGAGTACATTAACCAACTTCTGGGTACTCCAACATTTTTGGATGCTGCATCCTTGGGATCCTTTGCTCACCGGCCTCGTTGGTTTTGGACCAATTTGGTATAATCTCAGGTGCTTTCAGCGGCAGTCGCTTGAATTCCTCGGCTTATGAATCGCAAGGTGGATGACATTTTAGATGATCATCGTGTTTCCTTGGCGGTTACCAAGGATGACACCTTGCCACTTGCAGTAATTAACAAGGTGGGAATTCCGCGAGGTGCACTACCGACTTTTGTGACATATCCACGGTCTTTTGCATTTCGATCTCGTGGACCAGGCATGGTTTGGGATTTAAGATCCCAAACTTATGATGAGCCTACGGCAGATGAACGGGAACGAGCCATGGGTTTTCCTACAGGTACCACAGCTGCTCACGGATTTCAAGAAGGTCAGAGACATTTTCTATTGGGACAAGCTATGGATCTCAATAGCATGGTGTGGATTATTGGAATTTGTCTTGCTGCTCAACAATATTTTCATGACCAATTGCTTACTCTGAGGGCAGAGGACAATGGTCAGGGGGCAATGGAGCTGCAATCCAAATTTCACATGGAGGTCAATGATGCTGAGGCATTATTTTCTTTGAAACAACATGCTGCAGAAGAGCTTCGAGCTCAACGTGTTTTTGCTGCTTTGGCCCAAGATTTTGGTGTGTCTGATTGTAGTGGAGAGGATGTGCATTTTGATTTCAAGTGCAGATGACGGGGGCAAAGGTGCTGCCCTCTCCACGGACTAGCAATCACAGGCTGTGCTGGCACCAAGTGGCAATCCTTCTATGGAGAAGGAAACCACGGAGTTTGACGATTGGCCAATTGAAGTAGGGCCAAAATTTACTGGTGCCGAAGCACGAAAGGTACGGGCATTTATTCGCTCTTACCGTAATTGTTTTGCCTTTAGTCTTCATGATCTTGAAGGATATAAAGGTAAACCTGTTCGTATTCAACTCGAGGACGACCATCCTATTTTCAGACGGCCGTACAGACTTAGTACATCTGAAAGGTTGGGTGTTCAAACTCGATGTCAAGAATTATTGGCAGTGGAATTGATTGAACTCTCCAATGGAGAGTATGCTTGTGCCACGGTTATGCCTTCAAAGAAAGATATCTTTGGCAACTGGACGGAAAAACGGATGTGTGGTGATTATCGTCCAGTCAACCGCAAGACCAAGTCGGATCGATATCCAATGCCGATGCCAGAGGAGTTGTTTGATGCATTGGGATTTGCTAGAATTTTCAGCACTCTGGATTTGAGGTCTGGTTATCATCAATTACCTTTGTTGTTGGGTGATCGGGTGAAGACCGCATTTTGGGGAATTGATAAAGATGGCAAGGATCAACTTTATCATTGGAAATTTTTGCCATTTGGTCTCAAGAATGCACCAGCTGAATTTCAGCGGGTGATGGACCAATTATTGGCTGGTTTACCGTTTGCTAGATTTTACATTGATGACGTTATCATCTTTAGTAATAGTTCACAGGATCATGTGAGACATTTGCAAGCGGTATTTGAACGACTACAACGGTGAGGACTCCGTTTACATCATGGAAAATGTAATTTTTTCCATGATCAACTGCCCTATTTGGGCCACATGATTGTTCCTGGCGGTCTTGGTGTGCAACAGGCAAAGGTGGATGCTTTGCACAAAAATCCCGCACCTAGTGATGTACCACGACTTCGGGCATTTCTAGGATTGGCAAATTATTATAGAAGGTTTGTCAAAAACTTTAGTTTGATTGCCAAACCTCTCACCATTCTCACGGGGAAAGACCAACCATGGATTTGGAGTCGGGAACAACAACATGCATTTGATACATTGAAGCAGAGGCTCGGTTCAGCGCCAGTGCTTCGACGCCCGGATGTGTCTAGAGCTTTTCAATTGCACACGGATTGGAGTGCAGTGGGATTGGGAGCGGTATTGATACAGAAAGATGAAGAGGGAAAAGAATATGTGGTGGCTTATGCATCTCGAAGCAATAATAGTGCTGAATCTAATTATTCTTCTTATGAAGGCGAGGCCTTGGCGGCCGTTTGGGCCATTGCACATTTCCGACCTTATTTATATAGGCAAAAATTTACTTTGGTGACCGATCATCAGCCTTTAAAATGGCTTATGGAATCAGATAAACTCACCGGGAAACTTGCTAAGTGGGCATTGTTACTTCAAGAATATGACTTTGAAGTTGTCCACCGAGCAGGAATTGCCAACTTGGATGCAGACGGATTGTCTCGCAATCCAAGTCCTTCAGATGAGGATTTAACTGGAGCCAGGTGGCATGGAGATTGTGATCGTGAGGCGGTGCCGGGTTGGCATGCTGCCACATATCTCACAATTATGTCAGGATTGGCTGTTGAGATCCTTGTGGAACACCAAGATGAGGAGATCGATAAATCTCTCATTGTTAGTGATGTGTGGGAAGACCATGCGGTCTTGCACAAACTTCAACAAGGGACATATCCCCTTGGACTATCCGCTATGGAGCGAGATAGAGTTAGTCACCGAATAACAAGGTTTCGTTGGACAAACGGCTTGTTATTTCGTGTGTGGCCGGACGGAACGAGGCGCATCGTTCCAAGGCCAGATCAAAGAGCTTCTTTAGTACGGCAAGTGCACGAGGAGCTTGGACATTTTGGAGTGCGAAGGACACACTCTATGTTACGCAACCAATATTGGTGGACTGGTATGTATCAACAGGTTGCCACTTATGTTTCCCGGTGTGAAGTATGTGACCGAGTCAAGTCAAGTTTTAATACTTTATCACCTCAACTTCAGCCTTTACCTATTATGGGCTTGGGATATCGTTGGTCTTTGGATTTTGCCGGACCGCTTACTGTCACTCCACGTGGGGCAAAGTATGTATTTGTGATGGTGGAGCATTTTAGTAAGTGGATTGAACTCGTGGCTCTTCCCCAAAATTCCTCAGAATTGGCAGCTATAGCATTTCTTGATCGAGTTTTGGCACGGTTTGGAGCACCTGCAGAGGTGTTGACGGATCAAGGGAGAGAATTTCTTGGATCTTTCGAAACTTTGTGTACCAAAGCTTTGATTGATCATCGAACAACCTCCAGAGATTACCCTGAGGCAGACGGCTTAGCTGAACGAGTTGTTCAGACTGTCAAGCGCGGTTTGCGGAAGTATGGGTTGCTTCATGGCAACCATCGCGAATGGGACTTGATGTTACCATGGATAGCAATGGGTTACCGTTTCAGCAGGCAAGCATCTTTGGCATCCTATAGTCCTTACCAACTCTTGTATGGTCGGGAGCCAATTTTACCTAGCTCGGTGCGAGAGAAATTGGCTCCTGTGGTAAATTTGGATGATCCAGATGTTTGGGCTCAATGTCTTCATGATCGAGCAGTGTTCTTTCAGAAGGCCATGCCTATGGCCATGGAAAACTTAAATATAGCTCAACATCGTGATACATTACGGTATGCCCGGATCCGCAGTGGCGCTTATCGACCTCAAGTTCGTAGATTTTCCAAGGGGGATTATGTTTACATGCAACGGGAGGTGCCTATGACATTGGATGTCAAGGCTGGGCGCACAATTTTGCGGGTAAAAGATGTTTTACCAAGTGGTATATTATTGTTTGAAGGCAAGGATGGACGGGAATGTCGTGAGCATTCAAAGAATTGTGCTCCATGTCACATTCCCATCGACGGCTCTGTGCATCCCGGATTGGCGGTTGTACCATAGGGTCTGCCTTGTTATGTGTGTGGAGAGAAGAAAGGAGCTGCAACAATGTTATTGTGCGATCAATGTCAACGTGGATGACACATGGCATGTTTGACACCTCCCCTTTTGACTCTTCCTTCTGGCAATTGGATTTGTCCTCGTTGTCGGAAATCCTCCCATTCCATGGCCGTTAATGGTCATGATTGAGGACTTTGTGGATGTTTGCCACATGTCTTAGTGGTGAAGTTGTTATCTAGTTGGTCGGTAGTTTTATGGGATTGAAAATCACATTGGGAGAGTTATCAAAGAATTCAACATAAATTGTTGAAGGCGATTAAGGATGGGGCTCACATTGCACCCAGCCTACAGTTCTTGGGTTACTTCCTCAACCATGAGTTTAATTCCTTAGATTACCACTACACCAACATGGATATGTACAGATGTAATAACAACTTCATCATGTTCAACACCTCTACCGATGAGTGTGTTTGTTCCTAGCTGATTGGAGGGGCTCCTTATCTGCTAGGGGGGGCACTTGAAGAGGTGGTTGTTTAGCATATTAGTTTGCTATGTTTATTTTGCTAATTGATGTTGATGACGACACTCGATCTGTTGTGTTTAACGATCTTAGTTTACACGACAGCTGTCACGTGAGGTGACATCGGGGCTTAAATCACGTCAAATTAGAAGTCAATGGACTCCATTAGGAGTCCATGTGTGTTTGGATGAGTAATGGACTCCATTGGAAGTCCTAGATAGTTGTTCATCCACTCCATGGATGAAATCCACCTAGACGGGGGGTTATGTGGAGAGGAAGGCATCTTGACTTGCCATTGTTGTCAAGTCAAGTCTTGTGAGTGTGTTTTGAGAGAGAGAGAGAGCTTGTTGTTGCTATCTTGTGGCTATGGTGTAGTAGATCATGAGTAAAGCCTTTGCATTCTTGCTCCATCACTTGCACTCTTGGATTCTCCCTTCGTGGAGTGAGAGATAGCTTGACTCTTGTGTGTGAATTTCAGAGTTTCTTAAGCTTTGTAAAGAGACTTCTTAGTTTCTTGAGCTTGGAGAGAGAAACCCTCATCTTGAAGAGGTGGTTGTTTAGCATATTAGTTTGCTATGTTTATTTTGCTAATTGATGTTGATGACGACACTCGATCTGTTGTGTTTAACGATCTTAGTTTACACGACAACCCGGGGGGTGCACCATATTGTCAAGTTGAACACCATGTGCGATTAAAAAAAATCTACTTTTTACATAAAGCATCACCAAAATGGGTCAAAATTTTATCAAATTTTTTCATGAATAGATAAAAATGGTATTTATTACATATTAAAAATGGTAACCAAATTTGATGATTTGGTTTTTAATAAAACATGCCGTTTCTAACTAGAATGACGCATAATTGAACTAAAAAAATTACTACAAAAATGAAGATGACTAAAAATTTCAAAAAATATAAAAATATATTATCAATGGTTATTTATATGTAGAAAAAATATCATAATTTTTAAAATTATCTATGCTATATAATATAGGGTAGCAAACTTTTATCGCATGTGGTTATGAAACGTAAGGGGGTGTGATCGCCTTGAGGGTGTCTACATAAACTTGTCCATTATGAAGGTGAAAACCCACTGTACTATATTATTATTAATAAGTTGCAAATGACTTTGTTGTCAAACCCCAACTATGAATTGATGTGCCTTAATATGAGTACTAAGGAGTTTTGTTTTGGCACTTGAATAAGATCATGCCACTTAAGGTGCTATTCGGTTACATTTCTTAATCAAACACTGATGTTTTATTGGTGTGTGGTTTGGTGGCGATCAAAGAACAAACACCATGAAGACACATGATTTTTTAGAAGAAATTGGAATACGTCTCTAGAGTTTATTAACTCCTCCACAATAGCAAACACAATTAGAAAGACCTATATATTTAGTCAAGGAATCAACAACATGCCCTTTCAACAAATATAACTAAATAAGGGGAGATCTGATTTTGTTGATGCTTCATCATAAATTTTGCTAATGCAACACAAGTTTTGTTGTGTGTAACCCTAATTGGCAAAAGTTGGAGAACATGAAAAAAAGGAACCAAATAACACCCACACACCGTGTGCTAGAGCAAGTAGGAACATACACCTCTTCATGCGTCAAGTAGCTTGAGAAAGTAGATGTCATCGAATAATTTTTCTTGAAAAACTGCCATGCTTTACAAATTTTCTTATCTCACAGAAGTGTGTCGTAGTGCAAACTAGACAAATCCTATACCTGGCATTTCACCAGAACCGACGCGGAGATAGATGATTTTGAAGCTCGAAATTCAACTGCCAATTGAGTATGCAAACGCAAAGGCCTCTTCAAAGTTGTTACCCATATCGTACATAGCCTACTTACACAGCTGCTAAAGCCACTACCAAAAATCTGCCGAGTTGTTAGCTTACGATATCCAAGCTGTGTCGGCTTTGGGCACCTTCGGAGCCGCCGGAGGGGTGACACCCGGCATGGGGTGTGTGTTGGGGAAAAACGCATACATTAGCCGGCTCAAAAACGGCTCTGTCGGGGGTGGCAGGTATTGTGGAAGATATTGGAGCATAGGCACCTGCACGCTTTCGCCACCAACATAGGCCTCGCCTTTCTCCCCGACCAAGACTGCGATTCCTGCACACCAAACACCGGACTCACTCTCAGGCAGCTATCATCTCGATGGTTTTAGGGTGGCCATAACCATTTGGACAGCGTGGCCCTAAGGGTGTTGTTTGACGACTTTTCTGGAATCGGACACCTATATTTGATTGGATTGGTGTGTAGTTAGGTGAGGATCAAAGAACAAACACTGGAAAGACACATTTTGAGATGAGATTGGACCATGTCTTCAAATTTTACGAACTACTGCACGCTCAATAGTGAAACACAGTTAGGAGGGCCTATCGATGTTTGATTAAGGTATCAACAAACGTACACTGAATCAAAGTGACTGAATCAAGGGAGGTCTGATGTTCAATTCAGTTTTTGTGGATTCTTCATCGTAGATTTGCTAATGCGAAATAGTTTTTTTGTTTTTGTGTAAATCCAATCGGTAGAAGTTAGAGAAAGTGAAAAACAAACTGAATAACACCCCACACACTTTAGAGGTTGACGGTGCCAAAGCCATCACTTCAACCACTGAGTATATATTGATGTTTTCAGCGTTGGATATTTTCTTGTTAGCAAACAAAAAGGGAACCCAACACACCAAAGTATGTTTTCTCTGAATTCCGTATGTAAAGTACTCACAATCAAAAGTTTTGTTGGCAGATTACCCAAAACCGTTCGGGGAGCATGATGTTATGGTGCTGGACATTTTCAAAAACAACTTGTACTTATTGTGCAAGATTTTAGGGTTTTGATATTGGGTGGGTGTTGGTTTTATCATCCTCCACCTTAACTAGAGGTGAAATGAAAAAAATATGGGAGCCAAATTTCTATGTGGCATTCATTATGGTAGTCAAATTACCAAATTACGATCACAACCACAAATTGTGGCCAAATTGTCTACTATTACATGTGTAATAGTGCCACCGTAACGGTTGCTATGAGGACTTCCATAACCTTGGAACCATCATGCAAGATTGAACCTTCTCACTTGTTTGAAGTACTAATATTCAAAAATCACAAAGTGTGCCTGGAATTTTCCAAATTTGGCGTCGAAGTGTCTCCATAAAAACTTAAATACCTATGATTCTGCGGTGGTTTGGAACAACTTTGTAGTATAGTTTTGAGGGTTCCTATTCAACCTTCTGTAGTCATAGCAACTCCATGGTCATTAAGGAACAATCCTATGAATAATTGTCTTTCAAGGGTATTTAGGGGCAAGGCTGCATCCTCATCCCACCCACAAAGCCATTATGTTTTCCCAAATCCTTTTTGCCCACCAATTATTGAGAGAGGCAGCCCTCTAAACCCCTTCCCACCCTCACAAATTGAGGATTGAAGGCATTTAAAGCATTGTCTCTCTCTTAATAATTTGTGGATGATGAAGGTATATGATGTACATGAATTTTATGTGTGAAATGAACATGCAACATCGGTTCAAAAAAACTTTGAAATTGGTTTTAAGAGAATAATTTTCCATTGACCACATGAGTTGCTCTTAACTACTCTACATGACATGCTCTAGAAGATGAAACGAAGATGTTTGCCCAGAGGAGAGGGGGGTAACTCCCTTGTAGGGATATGAACCAAGCACATAAAAAGGTATTTTAGTGTGGCATATTCATGGAATATTTCACATATCCGATGGATATTCTTGAAATACTCCTAATATGTTCCAAAACACAATTCTAATACCCTATATTTTTGCACACGGTTCTTAATATCCTATAAAGAGTGACCTAAGTTAGGGGGTGCCTATACAACATTCTAAAATTGAAATGGAACGGAATGGAGGCTAACCCCCTTCCCGGATTACAATCTGGGGTCCAGCTTGCCTCCATGGTGTCAGGTATGAGATAAATGGTGCGTCTGGAACAGGGATGAATTTAACCACAACCGCCAATGGCATGCTGCACCACTCCACCCAGGCTAATATTTGTATGCAATTATTGCCATTTTAACTTTGCTTTATTATCCAAGAAAATCTCACCAAAATATTCTTAAGTAACCTATTTAGGTTCCAATGTACATGAAATGATTCTTAGGTAATCCAAATAACCTAAGAATGATACTCTTGGGGACTCGTGCACTTTTTCAAATGGATCTTGGTAGATGGAATTAAGCTTTGTGTCTGAAGATAAGCAATAATGAAGGAGATCTCAAGGGGAGGCCACACACATTTGAAATTGCATGTTTTGAAATGGTGATTGGTGGGCAAGGGTAAAATAATCTTGGCCTTCATATGTGCTTGACCTTGAGGAGCTTGGTTTCAAGGTTGGTCCCTCTTCTTCTTTTTTGGGTTTAAACTTCCCATTTTCAACTGTGATCATAAACCAAAGTTTTAAGCCTCACAAAACCATTGGCTTGGATCAGAGTTGGAATTCAATGTTTATATCTGATAAACGAGGGACCAACCTTGAAACCAAGCTCCTCAAGGTTAGGCACATATCAAGTCCAAAATTCTTTTACCTTGGCTCACCAATCTCTATTTCAAAAGTAACGTTTTCAAACATGCGTGGCCTCCAAATTAACTAATGAGAGCTTAATGCCAATTTGACTATGTTTGGCATTTTATGCATATACTCAAGGACCTTGATTTTTGAATATTTATTCTTAAAGCTAGAATAGAAAGAGAAAGTCCATACATATGGTTAAGAATGCTATGATCAAAGCTTTTAATTCAAGACTTGCTATAGAATTAAGGAAGTCATGAGAATCAGGGATACCTGAAAATTCCTAGACACAAACATAAAATCCACATTTGCCAACTCAATCCCACTGTAGAAGCAAATTGGCCCGCAAATTCCACAATCAGAGCCTGCTACCTCATTCCCACCCAAGTGAATGCATGTTAAATATAAAAAATAGATAGATATAAATGCCAACTCCTTTAAATAGCAAGCATGAATGAAGAGCCTCTTCGCCCATGGGCTGTTGGGTATCATTGCACAATACATAAAAAAGTATCAAAGAAACCTACCTGACTGGTATCAAAATTGCACTATACTTTAATACTTGATGGGTACCACATGATGAGAGACTTTTGTATACCCAAATCATTATTTGGGTCAATACCATCCTAATACCATATCAAGGTACCCTGACCTAGTTAGGAAAATTCCAGCATGGTATGCAGACCTTGATAGTATAAATAACGAAAGAAAAGTTCAAATACCCTTAACCTTTAACTATATCAAAAAAAATTAAAACTCTTGATGTATGGTTATTATCTAGGATGTTTGAGAAATGCTTCAAGCTTCAAGAGTAGGTTGTGAGTTTATGAAAGGAACCAAGATGCACATGAGTGCAGTCTTGGAAGTTTGTCTTTGCCACCTTTTAAACACCTTTTAGAGTTATCCTTAAAATCTCTCAAAAACTTATGTTTTGGTAGGGAGTTTCACCCACTTTTGACGATTTGTATTGTTTAAGGAGCTTTCAAGTGGTGTCTGAACTCCCAAGTTTGGTGAATTGAAGCAGTGGTGTTTAATTTTGGCCAAGAGACGGTTAGTTAAAAATGGACATCTCATCAAATTTTTTGAGAGCACCATTTTAGGTGCCTTCAAAAGTTTGTCATGAAGTTCATTTTCATATACCCATCTCTTGGCCAAAGTCAAACGCCTTTGCCTTTATTTAACCAAATTGGGGGTTCTGATACCACTTGAACACTCCTTGAATATCTTAAGTTGTCAAAAGTGGGGTGAAACTCCCTACCAAAACACAAGGATAACTCTATTAGACTAGAACATTCAAGACAAATATTGTGATTTTTTGGTCGAATTGGGACGCATACACAACTTGTAAACTCTGACATAATTATGTGAGGATGTGGAGGCACAGGCACAATCGGTTCAGGGTTCAGGGTTCAGGGTCTAAGAGTGCAATTTGAGCCTAAGAATCAATCACCTGCACTATGCAAGTGAATCCCATGACGTACAAAAACAGGTGATTGGTGTGCAATCCCTCCAAAACGTTGATGTTGTCAGGCTTCCTTGCATTTATTTCGTTGAAGACCTACAGTTTCAAAATAGTTCCAGTTGGTCATGCTAATGGCATCTGCAGCCATCTCAAATCCACAATTTGTAGACCACATTTGTAACACAGATTCTGGCTAGAGCTTGAAAATTAAATATTGGGGAATGCTACCTGACAAAACACAAAGGAGTTGAAAATAATAGTCTGGAGCTCCTTCTCTCGATTCGTCTTGCCGGTTGCTACGTTGCCAACAATCTATGACAGTGGCCAAAGTAGAAGTCAAGAGCAATAAATAAATAATAACGCCCGTATCGCGATACCGGCATGAATGTGAGCCCGCTGGCCTTGTGCTGATCACAGCGGACTGTGATGCAGCATAAGGTGTTATGCCTCCTTTAAGTCAAGAGCAATACAGGACATGTAATATACCCTGCTCATTTCTTCATAAAAGTTTCATGACCGATCGTAAATAAAATTCTTTTTGGAAAGATGGAGAAAACTTGAAAGAATGGAATTGATTGTCTTTTTTGAGAGTGATCAAAGAAACTCCAGGATTGGAAGCCTAAATTCGGCTGTAGAGTCATGTTTAAGGTAAGCAGTTCTAATCCGGTTACTTATCTTAATCAGACACCTATGTTCGAGTGGTGTGTGGTTGGGTGTGCATCCAAGAATGGACACCACAAAGGGACGTGTTTAAGAAAAAATTGGACTACGTGCTCATATTTGTTAACCCATTCTAGGTTCAACAATGAACATAATTGGGGGGGACCTATATGAACATTCAAAAAGAAAGAGAACCTTCACATTGATAATGCATTTGATATCCATATGAGCTCCAGAGTTTATGAGGAAGATGGTTACAAACTCGATTTGGATTTGCAAATCATCTCATGCTAATCATATGTTTAAGGAAAGAAAGAAAGACAACTATGATGTTGCTACTAGTATGAATCATGGGTTGGTCTAAGTTGGTCTAAGTTAGACCAACTTAGACCAACTTAGACTTAGATTGCCACATAGTTAGTCTAAGTCTATGTGTAATCCCGAAACATGCATCATAAAAATTAGAGGACCTCCCCCCCCCCAAAGAAAGACTATTGCCTCCTTTCAAAAGTGAACACCTTGAACGGACACGGACAAGCCAACCAACACCTACCTCCCCCACGGGCAAGCCCCTAGATTTCTACATGTTTGGTTGAAAGTGTCTAGTTCACCCAGATCCCCCCACTATGATTGGGTGGACCATAGGTGGTAAGGTGCACAAAAATCTAAGTGCTAGGTCACCCATCCGAGTACTATTCCAACCTTACACAGCTTAACTTCTAAGTTCCCATGGGATCCAGGTTTAAGGCACCCTTTCATGTGTCTAATATCATGGGAGAAGTGTACTAATCAGAAAAAAAATAAAAATAAAAATTAACCATTTAAGACCCCATCTACCTTAATGGTCTCTAAAAGCATCACAGGCAGTTCAAGGGACGATTTGGCCATTCAGGTTAAGCACATGACTACATTTCAACAAAGTGAAGTCTTACTGTCGTGTCTGTAAGGTTTAGGATCGTGTAGCCTTTAAAATGCAGCACAAGCAACATAGCCAGCTGGTACGTTGCCTGCATATAACATCACCAAATTCAATCTCTGTGAAGCTAAAAGGTGGTGAACAGTCCCACGTACACCCCATAACATATTTTCACTAAATAGTCCTAGTAGTGTGGATGGAAATTAATGTGGAAACAATTAAAGTGGGCCACACTAATTGTCTAGTTATGGTGGAAATAATGTGGGGTGAAGACCTTGAGTCTTTCCCTAAGTCTTCGAAAAGACTTCCAATCAACAGTCTGAGTGATAATGATAGCATAAAGTAAATAATCACCCACATTAATTTCCTAGAAGAACAATTAATGCGACACACTAATTCTAAACTAGATACTTGAGGTGGTTGAAAACTAATGTGGGGTCTACAGATTTACTGTGGCTCACACTAATAGGACTATTTAGTATAGTACCCAGATGACATGACATGTGCCTAGAATGCCACCAATTTCTTGCTTATAAGTATGTGCACAACTTTGTAGTAGGCAACCAAAAGATTCAGGTAGAATTGTAAAGTATTCTAAGTAAAGGAAACCATCTAAGTACCTGGCCAATGATGTTGCGCCACATGATATTTGTTATGAGAGATTCCCTGTACAGCACAAAAATTCAAACCTGTTCTCAGAATGTTGAAATCAGACAGAAGGGAAAGAGGAAAAGTTATCACATACAAGCGTACCTCTCATGCATCCAACATAAAAACTTGACCCTTTAGGTTTGTGGCCAATTCATTTCAAAAGACTTGGACTAAACTAATGTGGGGTCTTTGAAACTAGTTTCAGTGTCAAATCAACTTTAAAAAAGTAACCTCTAGGATGCATACTATTTCATGGATTTAATGTTGGGTGAATGAGATGTACACTTGTATGCAATAATTCCCTCTTTAGAAAGGAGGGACCAAGTGTGTCAAACCATCATTACCAAGAGCATGTCTCTTGACAACATTGTCACTAAATGGTACATATCATCTTTATTTTAAGTATTTTATCATAGATTGAAAAACAAGATGATTGCCTAGGCAATAACTACATAAACATCTTATTTATGTGACATTAAAATTGGTGTGCCATGTTAATTGGTGTGGTCCTCGTGACTTGTCATGTAGCACCAAGTGTCATGTGACACCTTCTCTAGTTGCCACCCAATGATTGCAAGACAATCTCTGTGGGTCAAAAATGAATAGTGTGGGCTACACGAAATCAAATTTAGTTTACTGGAAACACACTAGAGTTATGTGTAAAGGCTTGGAATCAAACTCCAGGTGGGTTGACTAAATTGTGAGTTTGAGAGCTTATCTATAAAGCCACCCACATTAAGTTTTTGGTAAGGCTTACATTAACATTCTCAAAGAGTCGTGTTAGGCTTTTTAGCTTGTCATACTAGGATGGGTGGGCCAAACTAGTCTTCCACAGGCAATCCGGGGTTTAGAGTGGTGGGTGCCAAAGACAAACCCAATTTAGATCCTAAACTTCTCTCAATTTTTGGGATTGCAAGAGGAGGTCCAAGGAGTTTCACCCGACTTTCAAAATTCCGCTCTGACACACAACAGCTAACGAGCTCTTAATAGAAAATTCTCTCAAAGATGATCAAAAAGACTCTTTGAGTGACTCTGCAGATGACTCTACTGAAGGCCAATCAGTAATTCTGCATGGGACAACACACTCAGAAAAATTTGCACACTCCAGTAAGCACAAAGTAGCTTACGAGACTGGTATAGGAGGCCTTTGCATAAGAATCTCTGTTGGAGGTTCGGTAGCTAACGCCAAGGCTCCCAAAGTATCCATTATCAAATTCACCCACAGCAACTGCATCATCATCCAGATACCCAAAGAAGGGTTGTATTAATTCATCAACTTGTAAAAGAGGCGAACACAAATTTAAGGTGGGTCTTTGTAGGGATATTCAATTTTTTTTCAAGTGAGGTCTAGATGTATTAGGAAATTGTGACTTATAAGACAGTAGATAAATAACACGGGCCTCCGAACACATGTGGATATGAGAGAAAATACAGGGTGACCTGGTCATGCATTAGTACATGTATTATGCCACTCATCCTATACCGCAACTTGACCTAATTCCCAGCTTGAAGTTCTTATTATTATGACTGAGGTGAATAAGGCTTGTTCAAGTAATGGCACATGAAATGACAAACCTGAACAGCTGTAAGTGGAGCATCACCGCTGGCGATAGCAGTGATAAAATTCAGCGCGAGGGCAACCCCATTCACTGTGGTTTGAAACTGAATGAACTTCTGGATGTTAACGTAAATTGACCTCCCCCACCTTACAACCTGCAGTAAAATCATCCTACCATATAATCTATATCAATAAACATCTAATAAGAATAAACTCACCTACTTTCTTTGAAGCATCAATTGAATATTTTTCTGAACCTAGACACTTGATATGGTCATAAAATGGCAACTAACAATATTTTCTTATCATTGTGACTACTGATGTTTTTTACAACTATAGTTCAAGGTTCCCATACTTTGACAATGGACGCAAAGTTGTCATCCAAGATTATAATGTCAGAGCTCTCCTTTGCGACCTCCGTACCCGCAATTCCCATAGCAAGTCCAATGGATGCCTGATTAAAAAAAGTGTAAAATGCAACACCCACAATAATGTAATGTTTGAACACCACTACAACCACATATTATAAGGTGTAGGGTTTAGGGAATTATTCTGGACAAGTGTATGGTAGTTCCAGGAATGTTCACATAATGCATTGTAAAACATGTGCCCATGGACTGTATGCTGAAGGTAACTGTAGATTACAATGGGTACTTTGAGAAACTACCGGAGGCAAAAGTATTATGTAGAAAATAGAAATCATCAAAATAGTATCGTGCATTCATGATGAATGCATTATAATTATATGAAAATTGTATTTTCTTCTCATATCTGCCACATTATGCTACTACGAAGGAAATTGTTTCATAAGAATGATAGATTATAAGATAACTACGTCATACACCACTAGGTATAACTTTAATGTGATAATTACATAGTACACCACCTTCTAGAAATTATGTGATGAAAGGCGTCAGGTATTCATGTACCTTATTATTTTAATTGCACTGAAAAAATCTTTAAAAATCATGTACCTCGTGAAGAGCAGGAGCATCATTTGTGCCATCACCCGTCACAGCAACAATCTGTCCCATCTCCAGTAATCTCTTCACCAACATGTGCTTGTCCGTCGGAGAGGACCGTGCCATTACCTGCTTGAGAAAAAAAGTGAAACGATTTTCTGTGGTTTATCTAGTTGTATAAATGTAAGCGAGACGAATTCACGGAAAGTGGAGACATGACTATCCATTCTATTATATCACAACAAAGAATGAAGTTTTACATGTTTTCCATGACTTGCTGTTTGTTGGGGAAACAAAAACGAAAATTGCAAACATGAGAACCCTTACATCCAGAGTTGGAATTAAGGCGTACTGCTCTTCAAGGCTCATTACACGGAAATCTTTGCCTTCTATAGCCGTTCCGTCTCCAGTGATAATACCACATTCGCCTGCAATAGCTTTTGCCGTCTGAAGGTTATCTCCAGTCACCATCCGGACCTACACATGAACTTTGAACCACACAACATCTGAGTACATGTGTGAAAACTTAATTTTGGTGCCTACTTGAGCTTGAAGTGCAAGAAACCCATTATGAGCTTAGGGCCACGCCGCACATATGGGTCATCAAATCCCAAAAAACACTATTCTGGTTAGTTAACCATATCATTACACTATCTCTTTTTGAAGACCATGTTATTCATGTTCGCATATGAGGGATTAAGCAATAGGGTTAAGGCCTACTTATCCCACTTTGTCTTCTTTGTCTAGGGAGCAGGTCGACGGAGTTGCAGTAGTAAGTGGGGAAGGAAAGCAACCAAGCCAGGTACTGAAGGATGGCCATCATTAAAGGAGTTATCTTTTAATTCAACCAGAGATTTGGTCGGAGGTTGGTTGTCTTGCATACAATACTTTCCATGTTTCGGTAAGTTTTTTGCGCACGCTTGGAGTTGGTGTGGAGGTTTGAACGCAGGACATTCTATATCGGTTCATTGAGGATCAAACTCATTTTGCATGTCAAGAGGTGCTAAAATCAGTTGTGCCCTCAATGAACCTCTATAGAATGTCCCGCATTCAAACCTCCACACCGATTCCAAGCATGCACCGAAAGGTTCCCAAACACGGAAAGTGTTGTATGCAAAACAACCAACTCCCGACCATAGAAATGTTAACCCCTCAGTAGTAGCTATGAGTTGGTAACTCTTGTGTGCGGCATGGCCCTTCATTGGGAAAACTTAACTTGAAGTAATTAAAAAAGGTATGAGTTCAAGAGCAACTACTCCATGATCAGGTTTGAGAATCAATATACTTTGATGCCCGCCGCCTGACATCTCGCAACAGCTTCCGGGACACCAGGTCGACATGGGTCTTTGATTCCCACGATGGCAATACAAATAAGATCCAAATCAGGCAACCCCGAAGCTTTGATTTTGTCAGGGGTCAAAGTCAAAGCCTCCTCAAATGAAACCTCCCGGAACCCAAAGCACAAGGTGCGCAACGCTGAATTTGCAAAACTGCTAATGATTACCTTCAGCTCCTCACGCTGCGGTCATCCCCTCTCGACACACAAAACTTGTTGGTGCCGACAAACCACAAAGGAATTTAGTCTAAAATATATTTAATAACCATACTCAACAAAGCTGACATGTATCAATTGATTGCTTGAAAGTTGCCATAGCATTCTTAGGGTGGGTTTACATTTGAGTCCAGGTCCAAGAAACTTGGAGTCCAAAACACTCCTTAATGAACTTTGCTTTTTAACTCAAAATTGATATCTCAAACTAAGAGGAGTAATTTCTTGAATGGGACCAATGAGATTTGACAAAAAAGTGATGCCATATTAGTGCCATTATAAAATTTCGTAGCTTGGACCTAGACACTTTTCTCTCGATCAATGGGATCGCTCAGTTTTGGGATTTCTTTGGTCTTGGACCCTAGTGTAAACCCACCTTTAAGTGGTGTAGTGGGTGCTCTTGGACACTATTCACTCAACTAGATTCTTTTTGGCAAGGTCTTTAATTTGAAGCTTGGTAGTTGGGAGAAGTCTTTGTCCAAAGATAGGTAACAATGAGGTGTTGACTAATGAGAGCTTGCCACTTGACTATGCTTCAACATTCATGGACAAACCCCAAGCGCTTGATGTCATTCAAGGACCTTGATTCTTGGATATTTGTTCTTGAAGCTAGAATAGAAAGAGAACGCCCTTACCCATGCATAAAAATGCTATGGCATCTCTAACAATGACGAAGCAGAAGAAACACGTTAAATGATTCCAATAGTTTGCGCAATTGTATCTAAAAGCTCTCGTGTTGTACCTCCATTCAACCTTCCCTACATGTGAAATGTATAAA
Organism: Polytrichum formosum; assembly: GCA_964035585.1. Lineage (NCBI taxonomy): Eukaryota > Viridiplantae > Streptophyta > Polytrichopsida > Polytrichales > Polytrichaceae > Polytrichum > Polytrichum formosum. Next base: position 10,558,020 of record OZ037935.1, on the reverse strand, counting down.
CAAGGAAAGAACAAAACATGTTCTCTCACAAGATCAAAATGAAGTACATCAATGTGAATTCAAAACATGCAATATACATAGAAATAGAAGAGCATACCAATTCCAGAGTTAGAGTGATGAGCTCGCCACTAGGTTCAAGTGCATGAGTGCAAAAGTCCAACATGATTTCGGCTGCACCTTTCCAGTGTACGTACGTCTTCCCGTCTGGAGTCTACAGCGGCAGTCACAATCAAGCATACTCTGGACAATTTTTGAGTATTTTGCTATTACTAATAGAATATTTGGAAAGGCTTTGCTTCCCTGCTATAATGAATGTTATTACATGTCATACACCATCCATTAAAAAGAAAAATTATGTTCCAAGCAATGCAAGGGCTCAGTACAATGCAAACTCACTCTGAAGCAAATTCCCATTTTCTTCTTGGTAGAGTTGAATGTCTCAACTCCTATAATGAAGTTATCCCGTTTCAGCTTATCAAACCTAGCACCCAGCTGTGTATATACACTGAACGAAAGCAATTAGTCCCACAAAAATGCTTCAATGCATGAATATACTTACACTAAGGGCCCTTTTACACTTCGGCCAACGGCCATGACCATGAAATTGTAAGGGCCCTTGAAAACTCATTGGAAGGGTGTCAATGGAAAATTGAACTGAATTTTATGTGGTCATGGGCCTTCAAGTGTAATGTAAAGACATATGCGACCAGGCTCTCAACCGAACACTATATCATAATCATCCTATTCATGTGGACCCTTTCACACGATAAGTTATAATAAATCAAGGGTTATAAGGTTTTGAATTTTCATGGTCTCCCAGTTTAGTATTAGACCCATCTCTTTGACATGGGCATGCTTGACGCAAAATCCAGTAGGCCATGAAACATCATCCATTGCATGCCATGTAGGACTCCATGTAGGTTTTACATCCATTTAAACTTCTTTAGTCCCTTACACCCTCAAGCTCTAATTTTATGTGGCCCTAATGAATTAATAGTTTACTAGGATATCAACTTGGAAAGAAGTCAAGAAACTCAAAGTGGAGTGGCAATTGATCTGCATAGAAAAGATTAAGTTTCCCAACTTTACTGCAAACCCAGTCTCATCAACTAGACCCCACTTCAGCAGAAAAGAAGCCCCTTCAATTAAAAGATGCCTATCAGATGTTAAATAATGCTGAGTGTCTTAGAGAATGAAAATCTCTGATCAGTTCAAACACAAATTCAGAAATACCTATTTGACACGAGGAAGACTAGGAAGGAGAACATCAAAATTTGAAGACCACAACTTTAGTATTGATATCGTACCTTGACTCCCCAATTCAAAACAGCTTGTTCAGTTGGGCTCCCTGTTACTTCTGGAGGACCATCCTGCATTATGCCATTTCAAACTTTTACATCAAATGTTTCAATGCCATGCGCACAGGCCCCATACATTGTACACATAGGAAAGATTGTTGAAGTTAAGAAATTTATGTATATTTTGGGTTATTATGTGATGTTCTTAATCTCTAAATATACAATTGGCCCATCATCCGGACAAGAAATGCAAAATTAGAATCCTACCCATGAGTGGGTGCATACATTTTGGACAAGTACAAATATTTGAGGCTATGTGTAATCTCTACATCTGTATGTATAGTACTGTTTTTCTTGCAATTATTTTGTATAAATAGAGGTCATAATTTGAAGGCAATGCATGCAAATTATATTTTATCTCAATGAATGCCCGACTGCCTACAAAACTGTAGAAGTACATGTCATCGGGTTTACCTTTGGGAAGTGGACATTTCCATTGCTGTTGAGACAAATACTTTGATACAAAATCTGCGAGGAATTGTAAGGTCAGGTTAGATTCATTAGCCCAGACAGTAAGAAGGGTTATACCCATCCCGGATGATTAAATTTTAGAAGTAAATAATGTCCTCATGGAAAGACTCAATTTGTAACCACCATACTCACTTCAATTTATTTTATTTTATTTTATTTTGGGGGCGGGGGGAGGGGGGGGTACCTGAACAACTTGAGGTGCAAACTCTTCATCAAGGTCTATTGTTTTACGCAACCTTCCACAAAGCCAATTGTTCACCACAGTCATCTGGAGTTACAGCCAAGAGATGAGGAAGCATTTTACTGGGTCATCTAAATAGCTGAGAGAATTTTGAGGTACCATTGTTTTCGACTAAGACAACACTGGTGGTGAGAACCCATTTGACGAGAGCATCAAGACTATTCAGTAAGCCAACAACTGAACCAATGTTGGACCAATATATAGGTGAATGCATGGTATCAATAATCAACAACAATACTGGTATCAAAAAACCTAACCCTGGGTATCAAAATTGTAATACCAGTCGAATATTCATATTTGACTGGTATCTCAAGGTGAGAGAATCTTTGTAGATGCGAATTATTGATTGGGTCAATACCATCCTAAACCATATTGATACTAGGGCGATTTTTACCTAGGTTTGAAGGTTCTTGCATGGTATAATAACTAAATAGTATCAAAATAAAAAATATTCTCAAAATACCCATTCCCTACTTGACATCCAAAAATGTGAAATCCTCATTATAGATACCCGAATGGTATTGGAAAAAGACAATATCAGTCCAACACTGGACTGGACCAATGTTGGACTAGTACATAGGTGAATGCATGGTATAAAAGAACCTCCCTGATTGGCATGAAAATTGCAATACCAATTAAACTCTTCATACTTGGTGCTTATCACAAGATGAGAGAATCTTTGTATACCCAAGTCATTACCATCCTGATAAGTTACTGGTACTAGGGTAATTATCATAGGTAGGAATACAGACCCTAATGATATCCAAACCAAAAACACATTCAAATACCCTTACCCTAGCTGTATCGGAAAAATGAAAATCCTCATTTTATATAGCCTCAAAGTGTGTGTTCCACGGACCAGATTCATAGTTAGAGTTCCTGTTTTGTCGCTACAAATATCCGTTGCAGAACCCATGGTCTCACATGCTGACAAGTGCCTGACCTGCACATCACCAGTTCAATGATTCAGGTTTTTGGGGTTCAATACAAGTTGCACACACTTGATATTCCAAAAACCTCACTCTGAGGGTCTGCATTTATTAAACTTTTAAACAATATCTTGCAGGTTAAAAAGCTTACAAGGGCTCGGTCGTCCATCATCTTTGCCATTGAGTATGCCAACCTGCACAGCGTCGCAAAGAGTAACACAAACGTTACTGCCACTGTTGGACGGGTATATAATGTGAATGCATGGTATTGATACACAGTCTCAACAAGGGTATCAAATAAACTACCCGACCAGTATAAAAAATATAATACTGCACTGTTCATGGTATTTTTGCAAAGGGTTCCACTAATGCCTACAAGCCTAGAAATGTCATGTCCGCTAATTGTCAACATGAGTCACTTTTTGAAGTGAATAACTTTTTACGGTATGACATTTACCATAGCACATCGGGTTACTTGAGATGATAGTTTTATATTTAAGCATGCAAGAGGAAGAAAGTATTGAGCATATCACTGCCAAGTGTCATATGGTTACACTAGGTAATGGTCAGCACGTTGACCATTGGTGTAACCTAGGCATAGGCCTCATAATAGAGTAATTGACAGTAAATGCCACAAACAGTTTAGTCCAATATTAATATTTTGTTAGGTATAACAAGATGAGAGAATCTTTGTGTACCCAAGTTATCATTTGGGTCAATAAATTCTTAATACCATATTGATGTGAGGGTACTTTTACCTAGGTATGAAGGTTCTTTATTAGACCAGAATGGTATCAAATTGAAATACATCCTCGAATACAATCTGTACCCTACTGGTATTAGATAATTGTAATATCCTCATTATATATTCCCAAGTGGTATCAAAACCATTATGAAACCAGTCCAACACAAACATTACTATTACAACACAAAGTTTCATCGCACAGCCTCGTAAGAGGAGCAAGGCTTCGAACCATAGCAAGACCAGATTAAAAAACAATCACTGGCCAGCGTTGAGAATTTTGCAAATTAATGTCAACATCACAGATGCAGATAAGTTTAATGTGGCAAGACTCTTACGTCAGTGTAACTGCAAGAGGCAGGCCTTCTGGTACAGCCACCACCACAATCGTCACCTGAGCCGTTTTAATGAATAAGCCATGATTGCATAATTGCCATTAAACCAACATCTCATTAGAAACAGAGTGTCCAGCCACATTGTAGATGAGAAACAATTTTTTGCAGCTGAAACTAACAAACTACTGGAACTATGTAGGTGATGAGGGCAAATGATACCTTGACCAGTGTAAGCTAGAGGGGTTTGAAGCTTACGGCAATGGCAAAATAGTCGACAAGTGTGTTGCCATCAGCTCCAGTAAAATGATGGAAATCAACTGTTGATAAGAACCTATATCCAAGAGAGGTTCCCATAGAAAGTTATCACAAGACCTCTATGAATCTGTAAAGCATTCTGTATGAAGAGCGAGCAATTGAGATTCTTGTGCTGAAGTGGATTTCAATTAAACTAAAGTGCACACAATACTGATGCTGTATAATAATACCCCTGATTTCATGGCCTTTACCATAATTAAACCATTTGTCTTTTCTGAAACTCAGACATTAACCCTTAAAGGACAAAGGTGTTTCTGTTAAAGTGAGATCACTTAAGATGGTTCAAGGCTTAATGAATTCTCCCAAAAATAGAAATTGTTGGAAACGACTAAAAGATAACATCCATGCTGTTGAATTTGTATATATGCGTGTGTTACAGACAATACCACCTTCCATGTTTTTAATGTTTAAAAGATATAAAAATATCCAGGTGCTAAACGAATTATGCGTTTCTTTCAATACAAACTCTAAAATATATTTAGCACAGCATGTCACAAGAAATTAGTAAAGAAACGATCATGTCTGGCAACAGTGACCAAATATACTACATCTAAAAAGAAAATAGCTATGCTACTTTGCTCAATTAGCAGATATGGGAAGAGCTTGCTAGATGGCTGTGAACAAGTTTTGCTTACTTTCTACTCAACTTGCCACTATGCGAACTTTGTCCCCAAGGACTAGCAAAATCAAAAGAACAAAATTCTTGAGTTCATGGAAAATATAAGAGACATCAAGGAAGAAATTGAACACCCACCGGCAGAGTAGGATGACAAAAACAAGGACTGCAACAGCAAGGCCAATTTTGCCAATTGTCGTAGCAAGACTGTTCAAGCGCATCTGCAAGAGATATCTGGTGCAAATTATTTTGATGTATATTTCCTAACTTCATCAAAGGATGCTGGAACGTGGCAAAGAATAGGAAAAGCAACCAAAATCCCAGACCCTATGTCATGTTCAAAAAGTTTAATTTCAACATGGTTACCAACCTGCAGTGGTGTTTCCTCATCATTGTCCTCACTAATGGTTGCCATTAGTTTCCCCCATTCCGTAGCCAGCCCCACTGCTGTTACCTGCAATTTTCTCTTACATGAGCAATTTCAAATGAGCAATTTTCTAATTAAAAAAAAAAATGCAACACAAAGAACTAGTGAGTAGAGGAAAATTTTCTAAAGGTACACAAATGAGCGGGAGAGCTTGATCATGATAGAACAAACCATCATATCTCCAAAGCCGTCCATGACCTTGCACCCAGATAGCATGAATGGGTGCTCGTCATCCTTCGGCATCTGCACATTCATCGCCAACTTCATCGATACTCTAACCTTTTTGATAGAAATAAAATGATTTTCTACCCACATAGATTTTTAAGACTGTCGGTGATCAAAGTTCTATAGATACTTTGTTACCTCAAAAGGTGAAACTTTAAATTCTGGCACAGAAAATCACTTTATGGATTAAGAATCACTCATTAGAGTTATCCTTTAACTCAACAAGACTTTTGGGTCAGGAGTGCTTGTTTTGCATAGAACACTTGCCATGTTCAGTAAATTTTCGGTGCATGCTCGGAGTTAGTGTGGAGGCTTTAACAAAAAAAAAAAATTTATAGTTCATAGAGGGTCAAACTCAATTTGGCATGCCAAGAGGTGCTAAAATGAGTTTGACCCTCAATGAACCAAAACAGGTTGCTCATCATTCAAATTCAAGCACTAGCTCCAAGCATGCATCACAAGTGGAAAGAAATGAATGATTTTGTACGCAAAACAACAATGGGAAGTCCTAGGTGACCAATCCTAACAAAAAGTCCCATTGAGTTAAAGGATAACTCTATTGTCCTCTTGCTTTTGTATGCCAGAGATATTGAAGTCAGAGGATTAAAGATATGCACATACGGGTTCACTTTCACCAGTCATACTAGACTCATCAATCAATAGTGAATGTCCTTCTATTAACAGTCCATCTGCTGGAATCTGCACTTTAAGAAATGGCATGAACACAATCTTGGTTAGATGGAACTTCCTCAATTGCATCAACCCTTAAGCATCCTAGAGGCCAATCTGCACCTCTCCATGCACAAAAACAAGTCTTTGAGCTACATATTTTCTATTTTAGCTAAAGTGTCTCTATCTAAAATTAACTTATTCTTCAAGTGCGCTTTTGGAATCGATCGTATACCTTGATGTTATTGAAGATTTAGATTCAAGTACGCAACCTGAGTGCCCTTGAATGCAAATACATACTTGGTAATTTGATCATCAAAGTCACATACAAGTGTATTTTTATGTTATTCTTGACATATGATAATGTACTATATAAAGCTTCAAACCCCCGAATATATCAAAAAATTTGATTTTCAGACTTGGTGAGGCTCATAGATATTGTGTATATATATGTTATACATTGATCCCCGACATCTTTCAAGGGTTAAGTGCTTAAACGCTTGTGCATCATTTTGGGTACAATCCTCATGCAGATTGTTCTCCACCCCAGCATAAGTAAGGAAACTGAAGGAATCATAAGCCAACCTAAAACAAAAGACAAGATCGACCAGGGATGGTCACTACGTTGCATGATTCTGTCTGGCAATAATGATCTTCTGGAGAGGCACACGTTTACATTGTAACACCCTGCATTAAACCTGTGGCAACAACTTATGATGATTGCAACATGTTTTCTTCTATCATGAGTGAAATAGGTTTAAAGTGCCCTCAGTGTACCCACAAGGGTGATGGGAAAAACAACTGCTTACTTGATCACCAATATTCAGCTGCACCATGTCACCCACTACGATCTCAAATATGGACACTTTTAGTCTCCTTGCACTTCTTGTCACCTGATGCAATTATTCATTCACACTGTGGTGAGTCATCGTGGTACCGTCCTTAAGAGCAATTCCAAACTGTGAGAAAAAGAGACCTAGAAAATGACCTGAACCTTCTTTGAGCATGTCAATCTACCACATTTACGCTAAGATGAACATGTGAATATCTGAAAATTATCATCATCTTTTACTCCTTAATCTGAGGGTAAAGGTGGAAGGAAGAGGTAGTTCTACGTTGATGAAGATCTTCCGTTTCTGGTCACTGAGCTGCTGAAATTGTTTGGCCTGCTGATAATCACTGATAGCTGCAACCATACCACGTCCATGTGGACAAAAATTTCAGAGAAGTACTGTCCACACCAAAAACTTATTTTATGCAAGCATAGAACGACCATTGAGAAATTTATGATTATTATACATCTTTATTGAAACAGCAAATAGTGAAAGGTGGATTGCTAACATGCAACCATGACAACCACAACCACAGCGAAGCTGATTCCACTTCCATCGTACCAGCCGGTTGAAGTACCCTGAAATACACTACAAGGATAGTGTACGTCAATGGCACCTATGACACAAAAACGCAGTACATTTAGGCAAACACCATGTTCAAATGTCAGCAAGAGCTACACTAAATATGATATTTAGTGCCACCAATTCTAATTGTCTTGCTCAATACTATTTGTAAACCACGGTATAGTGTCACCAACACTGAATGTTAACCCAACATTATTTGTCATTCCTTGTAATTTTTGGGGGAATTATAGATTTACCGTGTTGCAATTACTGTCACTTACCAAGTGGTTTTACATCCAAAATCCAATCATCCATGACAATATTTCATCACAAGTTGCTGACAAGAGAAAGGAGGGTTTTGGCCAATGGATGAACTCATCCATCATCCATGACAGTATTTGTTCGTTTTTTCATAAGTGTCATCCGAAAAGTCACCATAGTGACATTAAATACCATATGACTTTAAATATCATATTTAGTGTACCTAGTCTCTGACATGCCTGTGCCATGTGATTAAGATTTATTTTATTTTTGGATATTTACTATCATGTTACAACATATTTATTACCATAAAATAAAATATTTTATTCTAATATAATTTTTAATTTTTAAAATGCATCGGTGGTGCAGAAATTAGTATCCATACCTCGGTTGTAAGCCCCACAATCAAGGATACAACGGCACAACATATCAATACCAGCAACGTCTCGTCTTGAAGAGCTTCCCACACATACTCCTATACGGCCTCACTACCAAACTTTCTTTTCTCAGTACCAGACATGTGACCGTTTCATCTTTGTTGATGGATTGCAACTAGTAATCATGTGACAGAACTTGCTGTAAATAAACGCTGTGTTGCATCCTCATGCACAGTTGGTGTAAATGTTCTAGGATTTGATAGGTAACCATGCAGAGTTCTTTTTTGACAGTCTATAGAACTTCATCCCACTGCAAAGAATGTCAAGTTGATGAGAAGAGTGATAATGATCTTGTGACGCTTACAAGAAATAACTTGGGCTTCTTTATGGGATATGTGTTTGCTCCAAATGCCTCGGTCCGCAATTTGATGTCATCTGGACCTCCTTCAATTCCTTTGGCAGGGTCGACTCGCAACGACATCGCCACACCCTTCAATCCTCCCCAGCTCTTGAGCGATTCTGGGTTCGCCTCAAATCTTGCAATGTCCTCCGGTGAGATGGTGAACCCCGCCAAACTCCATGGCGGCACCACATGGGCTGCAACTGTAGTGACATACATGACGACAAAAGAAAATGTCGAAAGCATCATAACGTGTCATTGCACAACTATTTCTGAACAACTCTGTATCCCTAAAAACTTTTAAAGAACAAAAATGCGACCAATAGAACATTAATATTGCATACCGTCTGCGCCAGGTTTCTTCTTTGGGTCCTTTTTGGAGTCCTTTTGACAACAAAAAATGTCCACAGCATCATAACTTGTCATTGCACAACTACTCCTGAGCATCATACTTCTGTTGCCCTACAAATTTCAAACAATGATAAGATGCAACCAAATAGAACATTGTTAAATTACGTACCGTCTGCGCCGGGTTTCTTCTTTGTGTCAATTTTCGACTCCTTTTTGGAATCCTTCTTCGATTCCTTCTTGGGTGGCGGTTCCTTCTTCACACTCTCTTTCTTGCTTTCCGTCTTTGGGACCTCCTTGGCTTCAACCTTTTTCTCATTCGAAGGTTTTGTATCTTTTGTCTCTTGTGCTCGAGGCTTGGGCATTGGTGGGGGTAATGATGGTGCAGCTTTTGGAATAGTGTTTGCAACGGGGGGAGCTCTCGGAGGCGGCGGCGGCGGCTCCACTCTTTTCATAAAAGGGTTTTCTTGAGCCTCCTCTCTTTTCATTGAAGGGTTTTCAAGCGCAAGCTCCTGGAGTTTGTGGGCACTGTGTATGCGAGCGCCAGAAGAATCCTGGATGCTTGTACTCTGTGCACGAATGCCACCGGGGTTAATCACAGGCTGGTTACTAGCCACAGGAACCTCTGCTGGCGGCCTTTGAGATCGCGGCCTGTATGGAGGGATCTCCATTTTTTGCAGCGGCATTTTGATTCTCTCTCTCTCTCTCTCTCTCTCTCTCTCTCTCTCGGATTGGTGAAGGCCCAAATAAATAAATGTTCACAAAGCTAATCCTAATGACAGCTACAAGAATCTGCACAACATTTGCACCATGTCTCCAGCGTTTGCCCTAACCCCACTTGCATTACTCCATTCAGAACATCTTCAACCCATCACTCCCATACTTGGATCAAGCGGTGAGGTCCCTGCATTGACATCCTTGTTGTTAATAGCGCTTGGATTGGTGAAGGCCCAAATAAATGTTCGCCACATCTTCAACCCATCACTGCCATACTTGAATCAAGCGGTGAGGTCCCTGCATTTAACTTAACATGCTTGTTAGTGATTGTGTAATTTTCACATTGAAATTGTGAAAAACATTCACTGTAACCCACCTTAAGCCCTTGGATTGGTGAAGGCCCAAATAAATGTTCACAAAACTAACCCTAATCTGCACAACCGCAAGAATCTACACAACATTTGCACCGAGTCCCCAGCGTCTGCCCTAAGCCTGCTACTTGCACCACTCCATTCACAACACCTTCAACCCATCACTACCATACTTGAATCGAGCGGCGATGTCTCTGCAAACTTGACGTCCTTGTTATTATAAGCCCGTGTTGTGGACCCAGGTTTAGGTTATGTGAATAACAAAACCTGCTCTTGCATCCTTCACACCATCTCCACAGCTCATCCCCCTTAACCCGCCGGCATTGTACGGACAAACGTGAAAGCCATGCTGGAGACTACCACTTGAGGTCACAAAATTGATTATCCAGCTAAATCAACTCCTTCTTCCGATGCATATTGGAGCTTGAAATGAATTATTGAAGACATTGTAAACATGCGCACCTACATGCCAAGCAGAAGCAGAAGGAGCCAAGGGTGGTGCAGGAGGTAAAGGGAAGGATGAAAGGGAGGAACTGGAAGCGTTGAGCTCTTGTTTTTCGGCTGAGGTGTGCCCCCCTGCTGCGGTAACCGCTTTAGCTTTCACGTGAAGGCCAGGGCCAACCGTTGCTTCTTCGTCGCATCCATTAAATTGCCTTCCCTTGTCTCACAAGCCATACTCAAAATCAACAACGAACCAAAAACCGCAACGCTATGTACTACTGTACTACAGCCTTACATTGAGGGTTTCAAATGTAGGCCAGGGGCACATAGGGTTGGTTATGTGGGCATGCGTCCCCTAGTTCCTCCAACTGCCCCTATTTGTACACATTGGAAAATGTGAATAGATATTGAGGTAAGCAGGCCTTGAATAGACACTTTTAGCTCCGCACCCACTTCTCCTAGGATGCGAAACGATCAATTCAAGTGAGATGATTGCCAATTCAAAATTGTGTCATAGTCATTTGCCTCATACTTTTTGGGGCTCATATGAATATCTAATTCGTTGTCAAAGTGAAGATTCTCAAGCTCATTCAATGGTCATATTCCGTAGGTCCTCCCAATCATGTTGACTGAGTCAAAGTGTTTGTTGCCTGACTTCAACCCACTGCCATGTACTTAAGGGGTTGTTTCCTGTTCGATCACTCTTTAAGGCTCTTGCGTGGTCCGAAACGACCCTAAACTACTGGATGATGGTGGAGAGATGCCCAAATCTCAAGGAAGAGGTTGGCGATTCAATTCCCAGCTGTGAAATCTCCTTTCTACTTGACAGAAACTTGCCAAGTGGTCAATTGCCTCCTGTGCTTTGACGTTGGCATGTCGGCCTTCTATCTCAAAAAAAGAAAAAAAAAGGCTCTTGCTAGATGTCTGGTAAACAACACTTCATTAATTTCACCTTGGTGTTTGGGGGAACTACACTAAATATGATATTTAGTGTCACTTACTATTTGGAATTACACAATGCTATAATTGTTTATTGTACATCTTATTTTCTTCCTAACAAAGGTTGAATCGGTTGTTTGGACATTTAGAACAATATCTTTACTTGGTAAAAAATATTAATAGTAAAAAGATATAGGAAAGTGTAACCCCAAACAATAAGTGATACTAAATATCATATTTAGTGTACCTCTATCTACTATAGTTTCTAAATAAAAATAACAGCAGGGTTTAGTTTGTACACCGACGTGAATAGGAGCCCTTTCCTCTATACCGTGTTCATGTTTGACCAAGTGTCACCGTAAGAGTACTATAGTTTCTAACTACCATAGAGGGCGCTCTATTTCATCTTGCAAGTGCTGGATTGGTGTTCCCACGTGAGATTCAAGCAGGTCTCCACCAATGTAAGATTGAAACGTGGTAAATTTTGAGGGAAAATAATTAATTTCTCTTGAAATAGAGAGACCTCTATGGTAACATATTGTACAGGAATAAGGGTTCTCAAAAGACTGCTGGAGTCAACCCTCTCATAAGTTACCAAATTGTTGGAAAAATACGAGAAACAGAGTGCCTCAACAAGTGTACAACATCCATCTGCACGTGTCTGTGCATAGTATTTGCTTTAAAAGTCAGATTTCTGGATAAGGAACTTAATTCAAAACTTCCCAGAAGTTACAGTTTAAACTGCTTCCATTATGGCTCATTTATTGAAAATTGATGACCTCTTCAAGAATAGTTGTGTGTACACAGAAAGTTGTACATCTGAAATTAACACAGCTTACGTGTGCACACACAAGTCTCTTTTATGTCAATTCTGATTCTGATCACTTCCCTTGGAGTTCCTAATTTACTGCTTCACCTCACGCAGAACCTGATCAAAAGTAGGATCTCCTTCCAAAATTCATTGACGTCCAACAAAAAGATTTCTGACTGCAGCAAATGAAGCAGCTTGAGTCCACTGTTTAAAACAAACAACCAGATTAACTAACCACCATCACCAATAGTTGTAGATATCTAGAACTAAAGGTGAAATCACATATTAGGAAACTGCACTGTCTCCTTCGCCTCTCATATTCTCCACAAACTGGGCAACAAATAATTTTCCCATATCTTAATCAAGTGTTGATGATAGGTAAAACAGGAGATTCCTTCTCCACTTCTTTTATAATTAAAATGCAAGACCACCACAGGAACATAATAGGGTACAATACCAGTCAGCTCAAGACCCTCTATTAATTCAACCGTAAACACATCTACGAAGCTGGTGAGGCAATCATGCCAGTACTTCTTGCATACGCAAAAATTCCACCAGCATCAATAACTGGTCCAGCCTCACCAATAGGCTTCAGGCTGTATGTCTTCCCTGTGGTGTGATTCACTAGCACATCACTGTCCATATCTACAGTGACTATATCACCTGTGTGATTCTCCTCCCAGATTACACCCTGTGTCTCAACTGGGTAGAGCTCTCCTGTTGCTACCGAATTCCGGAAAAAGATTCTAGCATATGATTCAGCCACCACTGCACGTATGCCAGCCGCACCCAAAGCCACTGGAGCATGTTCCCTGCAAATTCACACAAGGTAACGTGTGTTATTCAGACACTTTCTCTCTGCACCCACTTCTTGTACAACATGAAACTCGCAATTAGTGAAAGATGATTAGGAAATCCAAATCATGCCCATAGCCATTTACCTCATAATTTTTAAAGCTGGTATGAATATCTTATTCATTATCAAAGTGACGTTTCTTGTGCTCATTAAGTGGTAGATTAGGGGGCCCCTCCCCCAATTATGCTGATTATTGAGCCTAAAATGGTTAGCACATTTTGTTCTCTTTTAAACACATGTCTTTTTGGTGTCCTTTCTTAGATCCACACCCAACCACATATCCACTCAAATCTAGGTTTCTGATCAAGTCTAGTCTTGGATTAATGCAAGTCTACCTTACAGGTGAATGGAACCTTCAAAAGTCATAATTCAGACGTCTAACATCTGCACAAGGTACACAGCTGCTCCAACAACAACTGACTGCTTTGGAAATAGATGGCCACCCAGGAAACCCCACCCATTACAATGTGGCATTCCTGAAAGACTGGAAATGCTTCATATGAAGCCCTGTCCACTTCATTATGTAATCCATCACGGAGAAAGCAGCCATCACTTGCATCCCCGACCCTTCAAGGGCTAAACCAGGGTTCCAACCTGACTTGTTCAGGGCCATAAACTCCATCCTCCAAGGAAATAATTATCTATCTAAATCCACAGCAGAAAAAGCTATGTCCCTCCGTTAAACACATTAAGTAGTACGTCTAGGAGGTTCTAATGCTAGCCACACTCAACGTCGTTGTTGTGCCATCAGAAGCGAAGTAAAACAGAAATACCAACATCAAAGTCACAATGTATGCATCGGAGAAAATTCAAGAGCTCAAAGAAGTGAAGCAAATTGAAGCCCTATGATGAGGTTCCAAACCACGGGAATTGGTGGCAAACCCTCAACCTCAACCCTCAAACCTCAAACCTCAAACCTCAAACAAGAGAGCCAATTGTTCATGTGTGGCAAACAAGGGCTTCAGGGCAATGTGCATAGGAAATCCTTGCATTCACGAGCTCGAAGAAGTGAAGCAAATTGAAGCCCTATGATGAGGTTCCAAACCACGGGAATTGGTGGCAAACCCTCAACCCTCAAATCCCGAGGAAATTGTTGAAACGAAGACCTCACGGCAATCTATCAATCAACAGGCAAGGGAGATTCCACAAAACTCCACAAATTCCAGGAGGGAAAACAAGGCAAGGAAACTGATGGAACAAATGTATATATATTTATGTATTACCTGGAGGATCCGCAGCCAAAATTGGCGCCACCAATGACGACCTTGTACTCGGTCTTCATCTTGCCGTCTTGGATGAACTTGCCCCAGCGTGGAGGCAAGCCAATCATGGCGTAACTTCCCAGCTTCTCGTACTCCTCGGGCTTGGAGGGCACCAGCGTCAAGTACTCGGCGGGGATGATCTGGTCCGTGTCGATGTTATCCCCCACCACAAAGCACGCCCCGTGAATTACCCGGCTGCTTGCGGGAGATGCCACGGCCTCGCCCCCCTCCGCCCCCACGGCCTCGCACCTCACCCCCCCGCGGGCTGCTGCCACAGTGTTGATGTGCGTCTTGAATCCCTTGGATTCCATGCGCAAACCCCTGATGACGCTGCTGTTGCTGGAGAATGCTGCAACGTCGCTGCGAGCGGTGGTGGCGGTGAGGGAGGAAGAGCGTTGAGTGGAGCAGCAAGTGGCCGGGGAGCGAAGTGCGCGCAGTGCCATAGAGGCCGCCATGGCTGCGGGGAGTGCGAGGATTGCAATGCAAGTGCGATGAAATGGAATGGATTGCTAAAACCCCTGATGCAGCACCAAAACCCTGGCCGGCCGACGCAGAGCAACCCTCCAACTCTCCAACGCAACTGCACTGGAAGCTCACTCAGCAGCTTGCCAATCCTCCGTCCCTTCGTTGCCTGCCAGCCTAGGCCGCCGGCAGTCGTCGCACGTTCTATGTATGTATGTTCTGGGTGGGGATTAAGGTATGCGGGTGTTATTCGGTTAGTTTTCCCTTGCTTTTACATATTAAAGGCTCCACCCTTGAACCGTTTGTCGACCAATGATATATGATTTAGGTAGCGGAAAACAGAAACCCAAATAATATTGGTATATTATTTAGAGTTTATGGTTTGCATCATTAAATATGTATTAGTACATCCTAAACTTCGTAATATCAACCTCCATAATGTCACTCACTCTCTAATATCCCAAAACTCTAGGGAACGGATGTTCGTAGTTCAAATCTCACTCCTTATTGTCACATTTCTCTCCCTTATATCACGAATTTTTTCATTAATGCAAACCACTAAACAAGTCAACCCACGCCCTTGCATTACACCATGTGTCAATATGTGGAGTGTCACCTTCTTATTCTTATTCTTCTTCTTCTTATGCCACTTGTTGAATGTTGGTGCATGCATATCAGAGCCCTACATTGGGTGCCCATGCCCAAACCCACCCATGCCCATGGGTTTTGGGTGGGCATGGGTTCGATATTATTGGGCATGGGTGGGCCAAGACTTGGTGTAGGCGGGTAATACACATTACACAATTTTTGAATACATTGGCGGCAATTTTAATAGCATGGGTGGGCATGGGTGGGCACGGGTCATGCTATGGCCTGGGTGGGCATGGGTTGGCACGGGTCATGCTATGGGTGGGCATGGGTGGGCATAGGTCGTTGCTGATGGGTATGGGTGGGTATGGGTACAAATTCGAAGGAAAATGTCGGGCTCTGCGATATGAAACCCCTATTTTTATAAATAAAATATGGTGCAATTTATTGCATGAGGAATTTATAATTACCTATAGGGCGGAGAAAAATGGTGACAAGTTGGATTTTTAATAACTATAGGGCCCAAAAAATTCAAAGACTAAGATAAATAGCCTTCAAACAAATACTTGGTTCTCGCACGTGTATGCCGATTTTCTATAGAGGTGCCTTCCCCAGGTGTTGAGCATTGACTTATTGGCTATCCCAACTGAAGAGCCATTATATTGGTTTTTAAAATTGATATTAGAATTGTTCATTTTGATATTCACATCAAGACCAAAGTTAAGCATTTCCTATCCACATGGTTCAAGTGCAAAGTTATGATAGCACTACGCTAATTATCCCAATTAGTGAGGGAGGGCTAATAGTAAGTGTGGGAAATTAGTGAAGGTGATACTAAATTTCTTTTACGTTGTGAAATTAGTGCCACCAAAAGATCTAAGAAGCATTGTTCATCCGACATTATTCTCTGACAAGCATGTGTTTGCATATAAATTTGATCATCACTCTACAAGCACCTTAGAGCACGCACTAATTTTTTTGAAATTTATGGTAAATGAGCATGTATTCATGAATTTAGTATCACTTAATAGAAATTTCAGCCCTCACTAATTTTGAGACTTGGAAAAATAGTGTGTGTTTTAGGAATTAGTACCACACACACTAATTGGTAAAATCAGTGTAGTGTGAAGGAAAGGTTTCTTAATAAGGTCATTTTCTCATACCTATGTGTGCACATAACTACCATCCATTTCTCCAACATCTAGAGTAGGGGCACCCATAACCAATCATGCACCAAATCTGGAGAAGTATAAGGTTGTGAATTTTTTTTCTTCTTTCTATGTAGGAATATAGAAATTAGGAGGATTGCAAAAAAAATGGCAATTTTATTCCTTAAATTGAAATTATTGTGATTTTTGAAAGCCAAAAATTGGCTTGAACATGTTACCAATGTCTAGAGTCTGCCATAACCACACAATTTGAGACGAATTCCTCCTCACATTAGCTCTCAAAACCGGGGACATGTGTCATGGCACTATTGATTCCCCAGTGATGCCATAACCGAAGTTGTAGACTTGGGGTTAGATTCCATGTAGGACGCTTTGCCCATTAGCTCTCAAAATTGGGGACATGTGTCATCGCATTATTGATTCCCCAGTGATGCCATAACTGAAGTTGGAGACTTGGGGTTAGATTCCATGTAGGACACTTTGCCCACCATATTCTAGTGGAAATGTAGATTCCACCTGGTGGCATCTACATTTCCACTAGAATTTGGTGGGAGAGCAATATGCACCCTTAGAAATTATGAAACGTGGAACCTTATTTTAACCACCCATGAAAAGAAATTACCAAATCAATCCCAACTTGATCGTAGTTATGGCACCCAATAGGTTCCTGATGGGGTCCTAATTGGGAATAGGTGGTTCAACTCTAGTGTGGCACTCACTAACCTACCTAGCACCCCCTTCGCATTCTCAAGCATCTAAGTGTTACAATGACTAACCTATTTGGCACCCAACTTCCTTTCTCAAACATTGAAGATTGCAGTGACTATTCTTCATAGGAGTCATTTGCGTGGACTAGCCATATGTCAGTTTGATTTCACTGCAAGTGGCACTTCCTCCCCATGGTTTAGGATACATAGTTAAATGAACTGCCAACCAATATGAGATCATATGATATATTTCTTTACTCCTGATGTCCCATTGTGACCCCTACGCAGGCATTGGACCATGAGTTCTTTCAAAGCTCTCATCCACATGTGTACTTCACCCTCTTCTGTGAATCAATTATCTTCATGCTCTATATTTATTATCATAGCAATTTCTATTCAATCGCAATATATTTCTCACTAACAAAAACAGGGATGGTAGTAATCCAACTTGCAGAATTACTCATGTCAGGCATCTAAGGCTCAAGATGACCAGATTGACAAAGTGCACACATAGGTCACTCAATGGAATTAGCTGAGGAACATTATTTAGCAGGACATTGTGCCAAAGGATTGCAAAATCCATGCTCTACCATTTCTGTATTGTACATCAAAGTCCTCAGTCTTCTGTCCAGTGTAACGAAACTGCTCAAGACATGATTAAGGAATTTAAGAGAGGATGCTCTAAGAATTATCAGAAAAATTGAATTTGTTGACTTGATCAAAGGTCTTCCATATAGAACCACATCCTGAAACTTCATATGGATCAAGCTTGAATGCAATGTCTTGAATTTCTAGAATTGAGGGTCCTAACCCTCCTACAGGTACTAAAAAATACCCTGGAATTCTTAAAATTGCCAAACTTCAGAGGCTACCCGAGATCCTTGGGTACAAAAAGACTACTGAAATTGCAAAATCTTTGTAAGCATTTGCCGTAGCATGACCCTGGTAAGAGCGGGACATATAAATTGTGACCCAGTATGACTTGACCCTACTTACAGTGTCACTAAGTTTCCCATAATTGGTGAAAACATTTTCACTCAATGCTGCTTTGATCACAGCATGTGAAGGGTCCTAACATGCAACAGGAGCTGTAAACTACTATTTTACAAAATTGAATGGTGTTAAAGCATTGTTGTACTCTTCCTCATCCCAGGTTGTCCTGTTGATGAGAATTGCATAACATGTATGCTGAAAGTCTCTGGAGATGTATATCTTTCCAACCGTGTGCAATTCAGGTGGACTCAAGAAGCCCTCAATCTGTTAGTATATGCCAAGAAACCGCTGAGGCGAGGAGCTGTGCGGACGCGCTCTGAACGTCTCACTGAAGCTTCTTCAACTGCATACCGCTGTGCCAGCTCCTTGGATCTTTTCTGCAATGCATTACTGCATACAACACAACATAAAATTCCATGTTTAAGACATCATTTCTGCCATCACCTATCGAATCTGATAAGAGTCTCTGAAGGAGAAATCATTTGACCACCATTGCAATGAAAATTCA
This sequence comes from Polytrichum formosum, assembly GCA_964035585.1. Taxonomy (NCBI): domain Eukaryota; kingdom Viridiplantae; phylum Streptophyta; class Polytrichopsida; order Polytrichales; family Polytrichaceae; genus Polytrichum; species Polytrichum formosum. The sequence goes on along the minus strand of OZ037935.1, from coordinate 10,539,085 downwards.
CATCTCACCACGCTCACACCACCAAGTAAATGACATCCTTTAATTCTTATCACTGGCATCCTACCAACAGAGATAAATCAATATCGTGCACACCATAGACACCTAGCCCAACTGACATTGTTCACAGGCAAGTCACTACCATTTAAATTTGCAAGGGGTAACAGAAGACCGAGAATCTACTTAGCTGGTCATTATGTGTAAATGTGTAGATTTGCCAATCAATTTGTCAAGCATCCCCAACCAAGCCAAGCAAGTAGAGAGAAGTGATACACTTTTAGTGACCATCAAAACCAGGTGAGAAGTTAGGTTATGCAGATAGTGAAAACAATCTGCTACTTAATGTGTCACATGCAGGAAAAGGCTGCACTGGCCACACTCTGAACTTTCAACTGATGCAAGTTGGCCATGGTGTGGACATGTAAAAAATGACATACCTGATCTTCATGTAATACTTTTCAAGTTGCTTCTGCAGTGCTTTTTCCCTAATCCCTTTTATGTTCAAAGAACTGGATAAAGCATCAAGCTGTACAAGCACACCACCCATATCATTCATTAGGAGGAAGTACTGATGATTGTAGTTAGATGCCACACCTTCTGTAAAATCAAGTATGATGTGAGAAAACAACTAGAAATGAAATTCAGGTACCTCCTCTTTGGCAGCATAGTAACCCCATCTTGTAGAGTCTTCACTCTCAACAAAAAGCCGACCCTCTCTGTGAAAGAACCAAAATCGGTTGTGGAAACGATCCTTGCCAAGAGGAGTAGTTGAGATATAATGTTTTTCCATCTCTCGTTCCAATTGTTCATGCTGTAGCAAGAAAAAATAGAAATGAGAAGCCAGGCTCACCAACTTTATTCTTCAGATGTCAGATTAGCAATGAGGACCACAAACATAAGGTGCACTCATATAAGAGAAAGCTTGATCTGTTTCTGAGTGAATGAATTTCTTTTAGGAATCATCTATACCTTACCAATGCCTACAACAAGATATAAACAACAGAAAATACTAGATAATGATCACATACCTTCCGCTGTCTTTCAGCCACCTTTTGCTCCTGCAGTTTGCGCTCAGCCAAGGCCTCAGCTTGCTCCTTCCTCTTCTCCTGCAACTTCTTCTGTTCCTCAAGTCTCTGTTTTTCCTTCTCCTGCTCTTCTGCTAATTTCTTTGCCACCTTCTTCTTCAAAAGAACTTGTCTTGATCGGCTGAGAGATACAGGCTCCTTAATATCTTTCTTGCTGCCAGGTTAGACAACAATGTGAAGAACATCAATTCAATCTACCCGACATGCTAACATACCTCTAGACACAATCATGGTTGTCAATTGAAAATTCATTCCAATTCACTCACTACTTTGGCTTGCAATCAACCGTCTTCAAAATCAGGGGAAAATTTCAGAAATTTTGGATCCCACCCATTCAAAATAGTGGGGCAACAGCTTCAGATGAGTATAGTCAAAAGCTCTTGAACCCTCCTTCCTTATTCATCTAAATTGGAAGGATGCATATAAAGATATAACAGGATGCACAAAGACAAAGAGTGTAAGATATCATATCTACCACAAATCCAAGAGTAGAGTCAAAGCCTTACACTGAACCTCCATTACTGTTTGGAGAATGGTTGCCAAAAGAATTCCGCTTTCCTTTCACTTTCCAAACTGTTGGGTGTAGATCTGCATCTCCACGCTCTTCCAACATATCCTCATCTTCGCCATCCTCTAAATCCACATAATTGAAAAGAATAGTTGAGAATTGTTTCCACCAGAAATTGAATGGCCACATGAACTTTCAGACCTCGGGGGTACAAAATAAAAGGAGCCATGAGAATGGTTCTTAAGTAGCATCAACATAGTCTGTAAAAGAATTGGGCCCTTTAGCCAGGATGAAATGTTCATAAATATTACCTCTGTCTCCATTCTCCAGTACTTCTCCCTCATCACCGTTCTCTGTAGCTCTGCCATTGCCATTCTCATATCGTTGCTGCTTTAGAAGTTCCTTTTCCTCCTTCCTTCTCTTCACCTCTTCTACTTCAACCTCCCTCTTTTGAGCAATGATGGACTGATGTCCTTCAATGTTCTCATCAATCTGACTTCTCACTGTATTGGAGTTGAGACAGCAGTTTACCAGTGCTTGCAGAATATTTAGCTTCTCAGAGGCCTCAAGCTGTTTATAGAAGCCCTGACGAATCATAGAAATTGTTGTTGTAACTTCCTTCTGACTAGGTAGCTCCAAGAAATCACAAAGGTCATCCTTCCAGTTAGCCATAGTAACTTCAGTGCGTCTTTTTCTTTTCTGATGAAATTCTTCTCTAAAAATGGGGTCAGTCAAAGCTGCTCGGAGCAATGCATGAGTCATCTCCAATAAAAGTTGCGCCTCACCATCCCTATAGTCAAGTGACTTTTCAAAGTCTTCCAATGTAAAATGTGAGAGAGATATGGCCTTGCCGAACAAGCAGCAGAAATCCCAAACCATCAACAAGTCCCCTATACAGTCCATGGGTAGAATGAAATCTGTGGCTGGAACTGGTCGATCAGACAGAGGAGGATCACCAGCTGCTGGCTTGACTGATGTATCCTCAATTGGGTAACGGATGGGCTGAGGTATGGCTGCAGAAATACAGACATTTTAATTAGAACCTAGGAGTTAGATTAGAGTGAAACATCAAGCTGTCTTTCCTGCCAGAATTTCCAAGTCAGCTCAAAATCATCAGCAACGTCATAACTATCTCATGAGTGCTCAGAGCATTCAGCAATGAATACTTCACCTTATTAGTCAAAAATGATGAATATCACATGTATTGTTGTCTGTATTGATGTCAACAACAATAAAATCAAATAGGCATGAGCTAAGATGGAAATGCTGCTCCTTACCATGAACCAGGCACTTAATCTAAGCAGTAAAAGAACATCAGATCTACCACTCTCCATTATGATATGTATTGATGTACAGGACAAACTCACAAGTGATACATCTCCATAACCCTGGATTAACATACTCTGAATACATTATGCATATCAAAATGACCATATTGTCAAGTTGTAGTGCAAACCTTTTTCTACATGTTGTCTTTTTCCATCACCTTTCTTCCTGACTGCACCCTCGCTTCTCCTACGCTTCCTGAGACCATGAACTCCGTTTTGCATTTCTTCATCCTATATTCACAAGATGTTATCATTACTGATGAGTAAGTGGGTGTATACACTCATTATTTTCATGTGTAATTTGTGTCACAACTCTGAGGAGATGAGTGCATTTCAGGGGACCCCACCCCCAAATGCACACCACTGGTATATTCTCTCCATGGAACATACATTGGATGTCCCTGAGCACCACTCTGCCTATTCTATCTACGCTCTATGATTATTAACAACTATGCAGAGCTTCAGTATCCGTATAAAAAGGCTACAGAAGGCAAGAGACTCGTCAAATAGGATTGGCTACGTTAACGAAGCAGGCCAGAGATGAAAGTGATAAGAGTTTGGCAGAATGCAATAATGGTGAGACTCCATACTTCAGATCGTTTGCCCCGTTCACCCAGCGACGCTCTTTTCGACTCTTTTTCGGTGACCTTTGGTCGCTCAGGAGCCTCTATGGGTATTTTATACTTTCGGGCAAGTTTGTCATGCACAAACCAGGCCGAGCTCCTGGAAGGACCTGAAGAAGCCGACTCCCTGATGAACGCCTTCAATAGCACCCGGGAAAATGGATGCTTCCTGCGTCTCAGGTTATCCCCTGAAACCCGAGAAGTATGCACTTTCTTGCCTTCTTCATGCAGCCAAGCAACCTCGTACAAAGGGCTTTCATCCTCCGCTTGACCAAGAACTTTTAGAACCCGACACAAACTGGGTACTTCATCACGTACCCCTGTAACTTCCTCTCCAACCACAAACCTCTCCTTGAAATCTTTGTAAACCCTGTCCACCAGCTCATCAATGCGCAATGGACCTGAACATGGAATATTCATCATAATTTCTCAGATAATGCTTAACGGGTTGCTGGTTCATGAGAATCTCGGATGTGCGGATCATGGTGAGAATTCATATATGTAGATAGGTAGGTAGATAGATAGCTAGATAGATGAGGATGAGCTCGAAGTATACCACATGGGCAGAAACATAGAATAAATCTCTCTTGCTGGTGTCCAAAAAAATATTAGTAAGTGGCGGATGGCGAGAGAACGTGAATCCTGTCTTACAAATTTGACATGTTTCCGAACCACAACAAGGAGGGGGACGGGGGTTAGGGGGAAGAAACATACTGAATTGAACCATGCGCAATACAGGGCCCATGAACTCTTTCGGGAACTGCTGCACTTTCTCCGTGGCCTTGCGTTCCGAGACCAAGGCTTCTTCGTATGTTAAATTCATCTTCCCTGACACCTTACACGTCCACACCCTGCGCCGGTACAGCTTCATGCAACTCAAATATTCTCTGCCGACGCGCGCAGGTTAAGGACAACCAACCAACGATTACAATGCAAAAATCGATCATCATCGCGAGAGTACCTTCCTTGAAGGAAATTAATTTTAATGCATACGTGTGCATGTCGACTTATCATCACAATAACACCAGTATAATAAAAATAAGAACACAAACTCCCCCGAGATCAATGATCATCAAGACTTAAGAGAAAAAAATACATACAGCCAACCCCAATGGCATCCCTATCACATAAATTCCGCAGAGAGGATACGTATAGTCCCGCAAAATCTCCTTCGTGAATCGTATCTGAAACACGTCCTCATCGGCCGTCAAGTCCTTGGGCGGTTTCCGAAGCACATACGGCTTCCGCTTGAACAGCGGCATTGTGATGAAGGAAAAAACCCTGAGCTGCCGCCTCCGTCACAACCGCTCTTCTTCTCTCTCCACAATGCAAGACATAAAAATCTTCTCTCCACTCCCCTCCACTCAAATAAACTCCAATAAACTCCCCGGCCCAGCCAATTCCCTCTGCCTCCACGACCCTTGCGAAATCTGCATAGAGTCCCTCCGTGCAAACCCTCGCTTCAACGCATGTGTCCCTAATTAGGTTTTGTTCTTCCCCCGCACAGCCTTAGCTTTTCCTTTGCTCTGCTGCTGGCATTTGCCCCTTGGGCGTTTCGAACAGAGATGCCAATGTTGGGCCTAATAGATAGCATATGGCCATGCCACACGTTCTTGCGGCCAAGGGCTGTTTCCCGCAACGATGCCCTCCCGCAAGGGCCCTGCGAGCGCGATGAATATGTTAGCAGAGCGAGGCAGCGATGGCGGTGGTGCTCGGAATTGGAGCAAAAGAAACTGAGCACGGGCAGGCTTCCCGCGGCGCAGGTCGAGCTCTCCACCCCGCCCGCTCCGCCACCCTCCTCGTCCACGATTCGCCCGACTTTCGTCCACTGTTCGTCCATATCGTGACGGACGGGTTGTGTGCTATGTGGCTTGGTTACGTGTGTTATTGCTTTCGTCCGCTGTCGTGGTGAGTGCCGGGGCCGCCACCATTTTTCACCCAAAATTCCGTCCTCCTTTCGTCTATGTTCTGACGGAAACTCTGTCTGGATGTGTTTTTTCGTTCACCCGTGGTCGTGGTGGGTGACGGGGCCCACCGTCGTCGTCTTTGTTTCGTTGGCGTTTTGACGGAGGGTGGGTTTGGTTCGCTGTGTTTTGTCGTTCTTCTGTGGCCGTCAGATGGTCGTGAGTGGCGGGGCGTGTATGCTGGGGCTCCGTGCGGGAAATTGAACGCAGGACCATTTTTGGAGGGGATGATTCTCGTTGGAGGCTTTTCAAATGTGGGAGCACCTTCGATGAATGAAAGTGACTCGCTTTCGTGTTGGGGGAATAGATGAATGTTGTTGGAGGTGCAGTGGACGGAAACTGGTAGTGAGTCGTAACCCACTAGGCTTGACTCTAGAGTAACAAGGAGGACCTGAGGGGTCAAGCATTTTCTAAGATGTGCTACATATTTACATTTTCAAAGCTTTCTTGAAGACTATTACAAAACATAACTTCATTACATAAAGTAAATTCAACATTTTTCTAGATTAGAAGAATTTGGGATTATTGTGAATGAAATTGCATAACATTATTTAGCCACGTGGATCGGTTTCAATACCCTGGAAATATGTCAATTATATTATGTAGCCCTCCCCCAACAAAGTAAGAATATTTGTATACTATTCATACATTCAAGCTGACACTTGGAAATTTGGGTGCAGTTATACTCCCAACATTGTTCACATGAATCATTGCTCATCCCGGTATTAGTCACTTAAAATACTATTTGTAGCAGCACTGTCAATAAAAATATTGACACTATTCACAATATTCGTACTATTCATACCGGCATTATTCATTATTCATGCCAGCGTCAGTTTCTTCCTATTGTCTAAGTTTCTTCTCAAAAAGGCAAGATAGTGGAGGCTCATGTCATATGCTAAATCTAGAATGGAATACAACCATGCAATTGAATAATGTTCAAGGAATTTTAAAAAATGGGTTGTTGTTTTTAATTCTACAAGAAGCGGTCATTGTGATGACATACAAATGTCCAACCAAACACTATTGTGCAAGTGCAAATAGATAAAGGTATAGAATAACAAGAATAGGAAAAAAAACATCATCAATCCTTCATTGCAAAATAGCAACCCCCCTCAATGCATTTCCACATGCAAGTACAAAGCTCCCCATGTTACTATAAAGCTGAGGGGTTTTGCATGTGGAGTTAAAACTCTATGGAGAATAATAGTGTGGGTATGTTGACGAGTGTTAAATATCTCTCTCTAATCTTTCTTAAACACTTTTTGTTGGCATCAATTTAAGATTTGGCCAAGAATTTGAGTTACTAGTAGCCATGTCTCTAATTAAAGTGTTGGTTAATTCGTATCATTGACTACCCCGAGATGCTTCACCATGAAATTAACCTAAATTGTGTCATTTAGACATTGCTATCCACCTAACAATGGCGCAACCATCAATGAGACTCCAGTCCTTGAATAACCTTTTGACCATGCCAAATGTTGGAGGTTGCTCAAGGATCTATGTGTGCCGCTTACAATTCAAGTAGCAATGTTGAGGTTGTAGATGGCCAACAATCTACTACTGTTATAGTTTAAACCTAGTTCAAGGTGGGATGGTTGAAGTGGTGGAATTCAAGTCTCTTAATGCGATGTTCTGTTAAATTCTTGCCACCAGATGTCAAGGAGAAATGTCTTGAAGACTTCATCATACATGCTTCATTACGGGCCCATGTATAATCAATATATTTGCGTGCCAAGTTTCTTGGATTGCTTATGTTACTTTTTATCACGGTTTTGTGTCATAACCATGTGTTGGTTTTTTAAACGGAATAAGCATCGACTAGTGAGTTTGACGATGTCAAGAAGCAATTAGGTCCCATAAAGAGTGAACATGATGTTCTACAACCAAACCCATACATAGAGCAATGGCGTTGCTTTGGATCACGGGGGGGTCACTCCATTGTCGAGTGAATACCACGTGCGAGACAATTTTGCTACCCTATATTATATGTCATAGATAATTTTAAAAATTATGATTTTTTTTCTACAGACACATAACCATTGATAATATCTTTTTCATATTTTTTTGAAATTTTTAGTCATCTTCATTTTTTTTAGTAATTTTTTTAGTTCAATTCTGCGTCATTCTAGTTAGAAACGGTATGTTTTATTAAAAAAACAGATCATCAAATTTGGTTACCATTTTTTACTATGTAATAGATACCGTGTATATCTACACATGAAAAAAAATTGATAAAATTTTGACCCATTTTGGTGGTGTTTTTAGAAAAAAGTAGATTTTTTTGTCTCGCACGTGGTATTCTACTTGACAATGGAGTGACCCCCCCGTGCTTTGGATAAGGCATACAATCCTCATTTTCAAGTTGATCCCCATTCACTACATGAATTGTAAGTACATGTTTTCAAATTTGGTAGTATTGCTATCAAATATATGTTATACATGTGAATTTAGTCTATAATATGCTATATGATATATTCGATCTTTGGTTATTTATTATTTGATTTCTTTTTCACTAACGATGCCCTTCCTTCATGTGGAATTGTTTGTGAAGAACACCATTGACCCTCATATTTTTTTTCCAATGTTTGAATTGATAGGTTTCACGAATTGTGCATGTATACCATGGCCCAAGCATGTGTTTAGCAGTATAATATTTTTGTATGCATGTTTTTGGTATTTGGATTTCCTTGTTTGTTGCTTCCCGTAGACATTGTTCTTGCACATGCGACCATACTAATACCTTCACTTGCCCAAAGTCTCACAGGCTCAACCCCAACGTGGTGATGTTGTTCCATTTAGAGGCATCAGAGGACAATGGGGGGCATTTAGATAGTTAACAATACCACCAACTGTATGTTTGATTGGATTGGATATTGTTGGGTTGGAATTTAGATTTTTTGGATTTGGCATTCTACATGTTTGCAACTGTATTTCATAGTTTCATTAATAAAACAATAAGTTTGAGGCCCATTACTTGGATTTGTGTAACAATTGTTTGGATTTTTGGCTTCCTTTCAAAGTATTGTATTGAGTGTAAATTAATTTGTGTCAACACTTTCCTCTTACACTTCCATCTATGCCCAAAAAGGTGATACCGTTTCTTCCACCATCCTCCATCTATTCGCTATCAAACCTATGTGAATTCTAAAAAAATAGTTTAGAGCATGCTTGATACTTGGAATGTGCTTCCAAGATTATTTTGAGGAATTGGATGTCAAATCTAATAGAAACATTAAAATTGATTTCCAAATCCTCATACCAAACTTGCAGATGTTGATTTTAAAAGTAAAGTAAGGGATTCACTAAATTAATTACACTTTGTTTTAACTCCCCACTCATATTATTTATTAAGAAAAAATATTAATTATGCCAAAATACCACAAGTATAGGATACTAGTGGATGTATTTCCAAATATTTTTCCTCCCTCACTACTCATAAGTTGTTGCTCATCACTCATTGCTGACTATCTCATTGCTCACATGATAGCACTCCACGATACAAGAATACAATTTATACACGTGGGATTTTTTTTTAATGTCCATTACCAATCGGAACTAATGGAGTGCGCAACCTTTAGTATGTTGTGACCTACGTTTAAGTATTAAAAGAAGCAAATGTTTGTTTCAGTGCTTGGAAAATATCATCTAGTAACATAGGGGGAAATAACAAAGAAGGTCCTTGAAGACCTCATAATGTTGGAAATTGCTCAAGGATCTCTATGCTCCCACTCACAACTTAAGGTGAATGGCATCGAGGTCCAAAATGGTCACTCTTGGTTGGGTATTGGAAGCATAGCAAGTAAAACATTCCCATGAGCTTCTCCTTGCATTTCACATGCAATACAATATGTTGAATGACATTATGAGAGGCCAACTTGGAACTATTCAATCATTTGACACGGTGGTTTGGTCACTATAGAATACGAGACCAGTTTTAACAAAAGAAATTGATGACTTGGTTGACATGATATTAGACATGAAACAATGTAAAGATACCTTATCGAATAAAATATCTCAACAAGATCGATCACTCTTATCAAGTAATTTTGTGTAATTCGTATAATTTTGACGAAAGAAAGAAAGAAAGAATTTCTGACATTTCAGGAAATTTTCTAACGAAAGAAAGAAAGGAAATGTCAGGCAATCCGACGTGAATTTGAGCCCGTTGGCCCTACCCTGCTCAAGAATCCTCTTGGTGCAGGGTGGGGTTTACTACCTACCTTGTGGTGGGTGGGCTCTTGGCTTCCTACCTACCTAGCTAGTTTTTTCCGTCCGGTAGAGAAAAGATTTCACAACGGGAATCGAACTGCCAACCACTCCATTCAGAAATGGGTACCTCTCCACTATCACCCGGTAGTTTAGGGTCATCTTGGACCAACACCATTTTCATGCATTAGGGGGTGGTATAAGATCTAGTTCGGTATGACCAAAGTTTAAAGACATCTTCATTTGAAAAAGCTCAAAAAAGCTATGACAAAGCAATCACGTAATTCTTTGAGTGATGAATTATTGCATCCAAGTCTCCATCCTCCAGAGAAATTAATGGTTTGCCAATTAAATCCCTCACACGCAAACACCTCAAATATGACCCTCTTATCAGTACCATACAAAACAAAGGCTGGAACACCAACCCTCTTATTACCATCACAGCAGGTGTAAGAGGTGTCATACACGAACACTCCATCAATAAACTCACCAACCTCAAAATCCCAAAATTAGCCATTAAAAACCTCATGAAAAATATTCACCAAAACGCCATCAAATATCTCACATACCTTATCCTAAACAAAATGAAACTTGACAAAAACTTGCCCCACCACCATAATGCCCTGGTACAATTTATGCACCAACGAGCCCACCTCAAACGAAGATGGAAGACTAACACAAGAATGTGTCCGTTTGGAGAAGGAGTGCAACCTTTATCACAATGACTGAGAAATCCACCTTGCACAAAAATCTAAATACACCCATTTGCCTTTCTTTCCCAATGCATGAGAGGACATTTTTGTGAAATCCGGGCATGTGCAATGCGGGATGTCGCCAATTGTGACACGGTATGTGATATCCTCCTTGGAGACAATGTTGATTATCACTCCAAAGCCCGGATATGGAATGGCAGTGACCCCAACCACATAGTAACCGTTCATGAGTCTGGCGCTCTTCCATTTGTTTTTGTGATCCACTGCCGGTGTTGTTGGATTGCGACGCACTGTCTTCCCAAACCTGAATATAGGGTGGACGTCCGGGTTCAGTGGCATACGAAAATGCGAACGAAGGATGGGGAGGGTTGCGATTGTTGAAAGCCTACGACAAGGGGACAATGCCTCCCTTTGCTGTAGTTGAAAGCCGGCGTCCTCAAGCGCCAAAACCTCCTCTCTCGATAGATTGGTATGCTGCATCATGGATACCCGTGATCAGCATTAGGCCAACGGGCTCATAGTCATGCCGGTACCTAGGTGCGTGCGTTAATTTTTCTTTTTCTTTTTGCCAATTAAATAACATACCACTTAAAGCTTGTGAATAAATAATGACACTTGAAATTTTAGTTAAGAAATTCCAAAGCTCTAAACCCTAAACCTCGTTCGTAATGAGTGATGCCATGTACTTCATCCTTTTCTATATGAGCTTCATATTGCTCAAGCCCGGGAAGCAACTTTGCTCAGCTCAAATGAAGGATCAAACAAAGTTTTGGGGAGAAGGTCGACATTTGATTTGAACAAACCCATTTGCGGCATTGCCTAATGAAATGTGCAAATACATTGTGGAATCAAATTCATGTGTAGCAAGGTTTATCTCCAACCTTTTGTGTCCCAAATCTATCTCAACATGCAATTGCATGGGTTTGGGCCTACATTCCCCTCCGTAAACGTGTTTGCTTCAACTAACTAAAACTTATGTTTCAATCAACCAAAAATATTAGCTTTTTTTTTGGTAGTTGAACATGATTATGAATCACGCTCGGTATTCTTCCCGTATACTTAAATCTAAGAATTTTCTTTTGCCATTCATTTGATATGTTGTAAGAGTACCGACATTGGCAAAAAAATGCAACCCCACACTTTTCACATGTAAATTGTGGAATTGGAGCCATTGCATTGCTTGTAATCGTTGAATCCATGGGGCGGCAACTCTTGTATAATAGAAGCAGTCTTGTTATTTAATCAAACACTTATATTTTAGACTTTGGACACACGGGGGGGTCACTCTATAGGATTTTTGTGCACCACGTGCGGCGGAGGGGTATTTGTTTAGGGGCTATTTACCTCCAAGGCACGAATTAAAAGCTCCCTATAATTACTTAATTTTCTAAAATGGCCTATTTTTTTGCACCCTACCATTATTTATAATACCCATGTCATTGCAATTTTTTGTAGTCTACATTCCTTTTAATTAAAAAAGTTAATTTAAAAGTGTATGCAATGCAAAAGTGGTGGGAAAAAGCATGGCAACAAAAGGTATAAAGAATACATACCATTGCAAAAAGTAAGTACAAAAAACTTAAAGTGGAAACACAACAAGAAGGCTTAGGATGGAAACACAACAAGAGTGAGCATGTGTTCACAAACATAACACCCGCTCCGTAAAAATCCTTCATTCAAAGTCAATTTACATACTAGTGAAGACCAAAACCATAGTGTACAATACTTACATAGTATGAAACACTCCAAGTTTGGTCATGAACCCTATATAGTCATGACGCCAGAGAAACACATTTAGAGAGTGCAAGAATCTACCTACAAGACGTTGAGATTGCACGATGAGAAAGAGCTTGGAGCGATCAAAGATGGAAGTTGGATTGAAGGCAACGTCACAATGATCTTGCAAAAAGATCGCAAAATAAAGAAAATTGAACAGTTGGGCGAATATGGCAAGGGCAACATGCAAATCACAAAAACTCCAACATTGAATAAAACGTGTGTTGTGAAGCGGTGGTGGAAATGGACATACCTGTTGGAGATGATGGTGTCGGAGTAGAGAAGTCACCGAAAAATGAGAAGCCACAGGAAAAATGGAAAATGAGAGGCCACCAAGAGAAGGAAGAGAAGCCACCGAGAGGTGTCGGGAAGAGAGTTAGGGTTAGGCTTACAATTTCATCCATTTTTTTGGGTAAACAACGAGTCATTTTTCATCCATCCTTCATGAGGCATGCGTACAAAATTGATTTTACTAAACATACATCCTAGGATCCTTATTTTCAGCCCCTATATTATTTTTACAAAAAAGAATGGCCCATATTTTATACCTATCTACCTTACTTGTAATGGGATTGTCTGCTTTTAATGGACCCTTCGTTACTTGGAATTATTTTATAAATTTTATGTCAAACAAATTTAATCCTCCCTATATTATGCCGCACGTCGTTTTTAAAATGCACTAAGTGACCCCCCGTGTTTGGACAACTGCCAAAATAATTATAGTTAACTAGATTTTTTTCAATACATTTTGGGGAACAACTATAGTTTACTAGAAAAAATTCAAACCGATTTGAAGAACAACCATAGTTAACTAGAAAAATTCCAAGTATTATTATATATTCAAAGAAGTTTGCCTCTTGATTTGCTTCAGTTGAGGTTAAATCGTGAACAACTATAGTTACGAAAGGCAACAAGTTAACTAATAGTTGAATTGGTTTATTAGTTGTCCAAGGTCTATATTGTTTTTTACACACATGAGTGCACCTTGCCTTTATAAGTAATGAGAAGAGGAATCCATTAGTGGGTGGAGGTTTTTGTAATAACAAGATTGTCTATATAAAACAAGAAATAGAATCATGATTAAGGATTTCCTAAAACAAAGATCTACAGCCAGACCCCTAGCTTGAAATTTATATTTTGAAAATTCTATTATACAAGTTGTATAATAAATTAATAAAATATGAAATAAATGTCCAGTTGTCAACTTCATTGAAATACTACACTAAATATGATATTTAGTGTCATATGGTATTTTATGTCACCATGATAACTTTTCGGATGACACTTCTTATGAATAAGTGAACAAATGTTGTCATGGATGATGGATGAGTTCATCCATTGCCCAAAACCCCTACCTTCAACTTGTGATGAAATATTATCGTGGATGATTGAAATTTGGATGAAAAATCACTTGGTAAGTGACAGGAACTGCAACATGTAAATCTACAATCCCCCCAAAACATAAACAAGGAATGACACATAATGTTGGGTTCACATTTAGTGTTGGTGACACTAAATATCATATTTAGTGTAGTAATTTCTTGTACTGGGTGACTGTGAGGTTTCCGTTAGCTCATACTCCCTCCGTCCCAAAATGATTTTCCTACCCCCTGGAGTTTTATGTCCCAAAATGTTTGTTCTGAGAATATTTTGGGACATAAAACTCCAGGGGTAGGACAATCATTTTTGGATGGAGGGAGTATTAGGTTTGGGTTAGAAGTCACTCACGTTGCCTTGTGTGTTCATTCTACCTTGCTCACACATCTAACTTAGAGCACCAACTTCACATTCTTCCACTCTCCCTAAACTTGCTTACTTACTCACGCTAGAGGGATTCAGGCTTCGTACATGTTCTCAATCATTGGTTTCATGGTTTCTTTGAAAACCAAACTTTGATGTTTGGTTGTTTCATATGGTTTCTAATTTTAATAATGGAAGCATGGACCTTGTGTGAAATAATTGTCCTCGGAGATGAGTGTGAGCATGGATTTTGCGTCGGGCCCAAAAATGTCATGTCAGTGGCGGGGAAAGTCATTTTACACATGGGTAAATTGACATGGTCAACCCTTGAGTCAACTGCTAATTTGCAATCGACCACCATGTCGATCGAAAAAGAAAAAGAAATCCGAAATTCCTAACCCTAAACCCTAAACCACTAGATTTGGACCGTCAAATTTAGTCCAAATTGTGGTCCAAATACTTTTTGGGGATTTTTTGGAATTTTTTTTACGGTTGTAGTCAACCAAGAGTATTTGACCTAGAACATTTGGCTAGCTGCTCGATTGCTACTTAGCAATAGACTTATGGGAGAACCCACATAAAGAAAAGAAAAGAAAAGAAAAATTAAGGATTTTTAGATTTTGCATCCAACAAGATCTAACAATCCACAATTTAGTTTGGAATTTTGTTTCTAGAAGTTGGTTGGAGTAGTCAAACAAAGATTTAAAAATTATTTAGAATCATTGCTCTTTTGTTATTAAAATAAAATTGAAAAAAAAACCACATCAAGGGGTGTCGCATCGTTTGTGATGTAACGTGATGGCCAGGGGGTTGACTAAATTTTTGTGTTGTGCCGTGATGTGAAGTGTCAGCTAGGGGGCTGCCCCCTGGTCAATTGTGTCAAGAGCTTGAGAGTTCGGCAACAAATCCTCTCCATGTTCAACGACAAACGTGGATGTACACTCTAAACTCCGTAGTATCACACCTATGGCAACCAAAGTGCACATGATATTACGGAGTTATGTAGTGTTAACATGGATGTGTGATATTAGTGAATTAGTGTAGCATGTGACACTATGGAATAACACAAAGTGTAACATATTAAATGGTGTGTTGTGGTCCACTCTGCTTCGCCTTCCCGTGCGATGTGGTGGATGCATGCACCAACATTCAACAAGTGGCATAAGAAAAAGAAGATGAAGACACTCCACATATTGACACATGGCGCAATGCAAGGGTGTGGGTTGACTTCTTTGGTGGTTTACATTAATGACAAAATTCGTGATATCAGGGAGAGAAAGGTGACAATAAGGAGTGAGATTTGCACTACGAACATCCGTTCCCCAGGGTTTCGGGATATTAGAGAGTGAGTGACATTATGGAGGTTGATACTATGGAGTTTAGGGTGTTCAATAGTGGGCTATGGTACATGAAATATGGTGGAATCTAGTAAATTTATAAATGCATGAGTGACAATGACATACCAGACAATGTACATGTGACAATGTACATTGCTTGTAAACATGATCTACAAATTTGGGAGGTGTAAGCATGCAATTCTATTTGTCATTGTTTTTTGCTCTTGTGATTCAACAAGCAATTGTTGTTGTTCATGCTTGTGATTCAAAGCTCTCAATAAGGCCTTGGGAGTGGTGCGTATTCTTAGGGGCTGTTTGCACCATGGACCATGAAGTCGTCCCAAGGCTGTGTAAAATTTGTGATTGGCTGTTGAACTTGTCCCAAGACCACTTCGGTTTACATCAAGGAAAAATTGTCAAAGTGACCATGGAGTTTGAGGTCCCCAAAAGACATATTTTAAGGCATGCGTTATCCACTTACATGGTCCAACAAAGTTTACGGCGGGAGAGGCAAAAAATGTGCTTTGGTAGAAAAAGGCAAGGGTCCATGGCAGAGAAATATTGTTATGATAAAATTTTAATGGGATTTTTTGGGAAAAGAAGATAAAGACAAGAGAAGACAAAGGAATGGTCAAACTTGATTTTTCTTCTTCCAAAATTACCCATTTTGGGCATATTTTGAAAAAAATCAGTACATTCATTTTTCGGTGCATGGTCATTCCTCTTGGTTCACATTCAGTTTACACTAAGTGAGGGGCCCAAAGGCTTTGTAAATTAGTTTTTTTTTTAAAATCGGACCATGGAAATTGGATCATCAAGTCGGACCATGGAAAAGGGCCATCTTCCATGGTCCGACTTTATGGCCCATGGTGTAAACCGGCCCTTATTGAATCGGAGTTCTTCCCAAGGGTCAACAAGAAGAGCACCATGACATTTGAAGAGACAATACACATGGAGCAAGTGTAATTGACTTAACTCCAAGAAGTCAACCATTTTTCTTTAATTTGTGGCTACATTAACTATTGCTTTAGGTCGATCAACAAGTAGAGCTCGCTTCTTGCAGTTTTTTGGATGTAATAAATAACGTAACATGAGTCGCCACGTTTTGTGACTTGCAATGGCATTGTGCATGCATTAAATTTTTAATCAATAATTTCAAATCACGAGCTTGTTAATCCCAAAGTGCAGAGCCAATCCAAGAGGGACAAGTCTAGACATCGCTCTTGCTCTTTTGCATCCTTACATTGACGTCTACTTATAATGTGCATGGTCAAATGGACCCAAAAGGTGCTCCGGTATACTAAAACCATAGTTTTTTTAGTCAAACACCTATAAGTAGTAGCAAAATGTTTCTTAAACTGGATTCTTTTTCATGTTGTTGTCTATTGATGTGTCCGGTACTCAAATATAGAATATCAAGACGGATCTTTAGAACTTGGAAGTTGGACCATCAAGTCGGACCACAGAAAAATGCCATTTTCCATGGTCCGACTTCACGGTCCATGGTGTAAACTGGCCCTTAGATGATAATAGTGTTGTCTGAGATCTAGTTGGTTTTTGTTATTATGCTTGTAAAATATCCGTACCCTTTATGATTTCATTAGTATGCACTAAAGACGACCTCTTCTTTTATTTCAACTACATGAATAAGATATTTTTGAAATGTTATTTTAGGGTACATGAATAATATATTTTCTTTCATGATTCAATATGAATGTCATGCACGATCTATGGATAGTGGAATGATAGATGGATGGGTGCGGTGAAAAAATGTGGGTTTAGATATAAATATAAATATTTATATATTTTAATTCCTTTTCCAAACGTTGCGACCTAGTGTGGCTCACATTCATTGTGAATGCATAAAAGTTTTGAATAACACATGCACATTTTGGGCAAAGTTGATTAGGAACAATCACACCAATTGTGAATGACAATCTTGGGTACCTTGACCCACGAAATGATGGAGCCTAACACAATTTTGGAGGGGTTTCGGTTCACAACACCTACCGAGGGGGAATAGGTATCCACGTGGCATCCATGTTAATTTAAGCTCTAAAATGTGGTCCAGTCAATACTAAATATCTTAACAATTGTGGGGTCATTGTAGTTATATATTGTAGAATTAAGCGTTATTGACACGTAAAATGTAAGGCTTCAAACTTGGACACTAGTATATTGTTGTCTGACAGAAGTTACAAGCTTTTATTGATTGTTGGGTTCATGTAACGATGTGAACCACATCACTTGGTAGAGTGTTCTAGTTTGGATGTGAACCTGAACCAACATGTATCTTATGAGTTATTTGACTTCTCGAGGGGGTATTTGAGATTTTATAGGGCTTAAAGTGATTGTTTGTAGACGGCTCTTTGTACCCCTGTTGTGATGGTAATAAGGGGGTTAACATTCCATCCCGTAGTTTTTAATGTTTGAATGAGGGGGTCGTATGTATGTGTGTGTGTGTGTGTATATATATATATATATATGACCCCCCTCCTATGGTAATATTTGGGAATCTATCATGGCAGTAGGTGATTTCTATGAATTGTATGGTGTTTGATGAGTTTGTGGACATGGGTGTACGGTTATCTATGGGGGCCCCTAGTATACATAATATGTCGGGTCTTAGCCAGGCCATGCATGTGCATGTGTTGGAAAGTAATGTGCATTATGTTAACTATTATGAGATTGTGATATCTTGGGGCCATTTCTGTTGGTTACCGGCATTTACTAGGTAGCACCTTGTGTGTTTGTTGGATTGGAATGTGTGTACTATTTGGTATACTGCTTTGTTGTGTCGGGCTATGCGAAGCCTTTTATGTGTAAATGTGGATGGGATGGAGATGATGTGTGCTCATTGTGGTAACAATTGTTATTCCAAGTGAAGTAACAAACCACAAGATTGGCTGGATGGGTGAACTACTCTAGTGCTTCCAAGCAATAACCTTCTAATTCTTATAATTGTTTGATTTCATTCTGTTCATCTATGCGTGACATTCATCCGTGCATTACATTCATCTAGACGAATTCAATTAAATATATTCTAAATCCATTAATTCATCCCATACCGTACCGCTCTTCATCCAATCCTAAAACATCATCGCTTCATCTATAATTCACCCATCGCTACCGCGATGAAGAGTTTGTTTAAGGCACCTATTTCCACAAAATTCTACATTGGCCACCCTTGGTTGGATTGGCCGAGTAGTATGTGTGTTTGAGGGTTAAGCCACCCGTCCGAGGAATGGTATTCGGATGGGTGATCTTTTGCCATCCTCCAAGTCAACAACTCTAGCTTCAACCACACAACACTAGTGTCAAGGTCATTGATTTCTAGTGTTGAGGTCCTCTAACTGGGCCAAAAATAAACAACACAGTGGAGGGTGTTGTTATCTACTGTGATTTTAAGCTTACAAGATGAGAGGTGGTTTTTTTGGTGTGTAGTTTTTTATTCTTACAGTGCTTGACCAATCAATATTTTTTGGAGTGACAGTGCAATGCAACTGTATATTGCCCTCTTTAATAAGGAAAAAATATGACACATAGCCTTGTGCTTCATACTAACTAGGTGTCATTTTTCACCTTGTATCATCACATATGCAGGTCTAATGGTGTTTTGGATGTTCTATTCATGTGTCCAGTTGACATGCACATTGGAAGTGCAGGCAAGTTAAGCTATAAGTGGTCTTTAGCGAAATCAGGAAGTTTTTCTCATAAGAGATATAGTAATTTCAGTACCAGCATAGCTACATGTTGTTGTGGGAGTGATTGTATAGTACAAGTCAACATTGTACTCAATGGAGCTTCTTACCATTTGCTTGCTCTTCACATAATTTAGAGTCAAGCATTACAATGCATACACATTGGCATGCGTAAGTTCGGAGGAACCTTGAGCAACATCAAAAAAGAAGAGTACTTCGCAATGAATTAAAACTATGGGAAGTTACCATGCATTTTTGGCTCCATATGAATGGAATCCGCATGTTCTGTATTGCATTCCTTTGCAAGATTTTCTGAGCTTGCCTATTGTAATTTGTGTCTTCAGTTAGCACGTGAAATATGCAAGAAGAATATGATAATTTAGGCATTGTCAATCCATTCACTTTGTGTACCTATATGTGTGTGTATCAACCTTGTATTCAAGGTGTTTGAATTAAAGCATAATATGTGTCTCAATCTTTAAAGAAACCTCCCTACATACTAAAGATCAATATTGAATTTGATCTTTTCGTCAACTGCTTTTACCAACATCATACCAACTAACATTGGAAATTTCATTGGCTTGAGGAATTGGGATCTGTCATATTATAAGCTAATTGGCAATATTCCTCCTAAATACACCCGACACACCCACCTGAACAAACATTTGATTGCAACAGTTGTCTGTTACATTTAAGAGTTTTTGCATCACCATTCAAAATTCGTTGCTTATACACTAGCCAAAGTTGAAGCTGAACTTTGGATATCCTTTTTAACCTCATAAGTCATATGACATCACACTGGCATCCTACAACGGTATTCTCACTTCTACCTGACATGACCGCTCCATTTGCAGCTTCAAGTGCAAGATGGAAATCCCAAAGACCATGACATTATTATTTGCAAAGCCACAAGTAAAACCCCTTACGTGGGAAATTGGTTTTCCCACATATATGTTCAACGATCATGGTTGAGAGGGCAGTCTGCTCAAACACATCAATTACAGAGTGACCCACTTGTACACCAGAGTCTAGTTGAGCGGAGCCATGTTTCAAACTCATCGGCATCTGTATTTCTAGCAACGCATAGGCTACTGTCTTCCACCATAAACAAACAGCGATGGCTAATAAACCTCAACACTAGAAATCAATGACCTTAACACTAGTACTGTGCAGTACTAGTGTCGAGGTCACTGGTTTCTAGTGTTGGGGTTCTCTAAAATGATTGGTAATTTTCTAAAGTCATGAACTTCAACCGGTTATTTTTCAAACTCTTCTAGTTCATTCGTGATGGTTAACAAACCTCAACACAAGAAATTAGTGACCTCAACACTAGTAATATGCAGTACTAGTGTCGAGGTGTCAACCTCGTATTGAGCTCTGGCAACGACATCAGAATGTTGGAGGAAACATAGATATTCAAACCTTTAGTATGCAAGAATTGCAACCACACATTAAGCTGCTCTACGTGAGCGTTTGAATTCTGCCAAGGGCCATGGCTTATAGTGTCCAGGGAGATTTTTGGGCAGAATCGGCCAAGATCCTAGTGTTTCCAAGTCCAACCAGTTACATGTTGACATCTTCTAGTTTTGCTTCATTGATTGGAGGTATATTCTATAAATTCCTCTAAATGATCGGTAATTTTCCTAAAGTCTTGAACTTCAATCAGTTATTCCTCAAACTCAACCGGTTTATGTGTAACTAGCGGTCGGTTCTCCCCGTTCATTGATGGCGTATATTTTAAGAATTCAGTCCTACAAGGTTACTAGGATATATTTCCAGTAATGAGAGGAGCTTGCAACTTGAAAAGAGAGGAGCCTCCGCCATAAGTAGGAAGATTTTTAGCCTAATATCTAAGTTCTCAAAGCCAAAATCAAAGAAAAGAAAAGGTAGAAGTCCTCCCCAGCTGGAGCTATCACACAAACAACAATGGAGAGCTTGCTGCCAACCAATTGACCTTGACACTAGTTGTGCATAGAACTACATTGTTTTTTTGCATTTAGTGTTGTAAACAGTAATTACGAACCACAACACTAAATGCCATGTTCAGATTTTTACATGTCCACAATTAGTGTTATAATACTTTTTATGTTTTTTGTTTTGTTGCCACATGGTTGCACCATCTCCACTACTAGAAGGTGGCAGCATAAGAAACACTATTTGTCGAGTGGTTGGTCAAGAATGTTGCAGGTAAATGACTAGTAACAACATTAAATGCCACACAACACTAAATGCAAAAAACAGTGTAGTGTCGAGTGCCTCCCTTGCTCTTGGGATTGTTAGCCATTTCAAAAAATTGAAGGCCCTCCAACTAGAGCCAAAGGGCCAGATTAGATTCTCAAATGGGCATGGGTTGAAGTGGGTATGGCCAAACTTTTCAAGGCAAAATTAATAGCATCTAGAAACAAAAAAAGATGTGTGGGCACTCACTTTAGCTCTCTTTGTTGCAGCTTCGCGGAGTGTCTCACATGCAACTTTGCAACCCACCTCTTGCACAACTGCCATCGCCAATTTGGCCGCCTCCTCCACGGCACCGTGCATCGCCTCATTTGCAACCAATGCCATGGCACATGTTCCCCCCTCGCCGGCCGCAGTGCCTTGGCCTTCGCTGTCCATGCTCACAAACCGTGATTCTTCATCTTCCTCTTCTATGAGGTGCTCTATTACAACACCCTTGCTTGTACTATGCTTTCCCGCTTGCAATATGCCCTCCCCAATGTCGATGCCAAGGATTCCCCTCGGTTGGACTACAATTCGAAAAATGGTATCTTGTGGCCTTTTGCTTCCATCTTCCATATTGGCCTTCATTCAAAGAGTCAAAAGCCAAAATTCCATTGGTTTGTGCAAGTGATATTGGGATGTGTGTGATGGGCACAATACGTGATGGTGTACTCTTCAAGCCAACAATCTCTCATATTTGGCCTGTGAAAAGGGGAACCAATTTGATACATACTGAAGTACTTATGCTTAATGATGGCGGTTTCTTATTGGAGACATTAGGTGAGAAGGTTTCATTGTCCCCTATGGAGGAGGTCTCCAACCAACATACCCAGTCTAAGTTGGATGATACACATCCCACAATGCGTGACAACAAAGTAGTTCGTCAAGTGCAACCCACAAAAGACCATTTTACAAAAATGGATTTTGGACGCTTTATGGTTGTGACAATAAAGAGAAGGATGCCTCTCCTTGAAGGCAAATTGTACCTCTTAACAAACCAGAATAGCACAAATCCTACCGGCCCCCGGGTACGCAACTCCTGTATTATGTGGCCATGATCAGGGATTACACGTCACGTCGCGTCACGTCGCGTCACGTCCTGTGACAGCGAAGTGACGGCAGACCTGAAAACGTCACGTCCGCGGGGGGGTAAATCCGGCAGTTACCCCAGGGGTAAACTGACGCGGTCAACCCCCTGGTCAACCCCTTGGTCGATTGCTAAGTCGACTGCAGATAGCAGTCGACCTAGCAGTCGACCTAGCAGTCGACTGCAAAAAAAAAAATTAAAAAATTCCAAAAAAAATTCTGGACCGTCAGATCTTCTTGGCAAGAAGATCTGACGGTCCAGAATTTTTTTTGGAATTTTTTAATTTTTTCTGGCAGTCGATTGCTAATTCGACTGCTATTTGCAGTCGACTTAGCAGTCGACTGCAAAAAATTAAAAAAAATTAAAAAAAATTCTGGACCGTCAGATCTTCTTGCCAAGAAGATCTAACGGTCCAGAATTTTTTTTGGAATTTTTTAATTTAATGTTTTTTTGCAGTCGACTGCTGTTTGCAGTCGTTTGCTAAGTCGACTGCTAATAGCAGTCGACTTAGCAGTCGACTGCAAAAAATTACTTTTGCAGTCGACCAAGACCAGTCGACTGCTATTAGCAGTCGACTAGCTGGTCGACTGCTAAAAGCAGTCGACTTCAAGGAAAACCTAAAAAAAAAAAAAATCAAAAAATTCTAAAAAAAATCATGGACCGTTAGATCTTCAATCCAAGAAGATCTAACGGTTCAGATTTTTTAATAGATTTTTTTAATTTTTTTTTCTGAAGTCGACTGCTCGTAGCAGTCGACTAGATCAGTCGTCCAAAAAAGTAAAAAAAAAGTTACAAAAAATTGGTACAGTAACTTTTTTTTACCACGTCAGTGCGCGTCACGCCCCGACGTGACGCAAAAAGGCCGCGTCACGTCCATTTGCACATCCCTGGCCATGATTATAATCACTTATAATGCATTTTAGTCCATCTCAAGTGATATAATTTGTTTTCATGTAGGAAACTCTTGTAGCCTTTCTAACAAGGAATCCAAAAGTGTAATTATATATAGGAAATGAATATTCCTTGAAGTATAAAATTGCATTAAAAACCTAATTCTATGAGTTTTTTTAATACATGTACCATAGGTCAAACTACCCAACTTTTTGGTCTTTTTAATAAAAATTTAAGATTTTTTAATTATAAATAAAACATTGCCAATGACTTTTAATTTTGATTGGAGGTAATTAACTACTCGTGAGGATTCTTTAAAATAATGCATAGGCATAGGTTAAAGAGTAGGTGTTTCAATTCTTTATATATGTTGTGGAGTTTTTAATAAATTAATTAATATGCAATCCAACTTTTTCTACATCTCATTTTATTTAATTTGGTCTTCACCCAACTTTTTGGTCCTTTTAATTTTTTATAATTTGATATAATTTTTACAAAAGCCGTCCTCTAAGCCGTTCTTAATACGATGCCCCCTGCGTATAATATGGGAGTTGCGTACCCGGGATCCTACCATGGAGTTGACTCTGACAGTTGACAAGTTTCCAAGATGTAATTGCCTTGATTTTTGTAGGATGATCTTCTTTAGTATTGGGAAGAAAGGGAAGTACATCCCTTGCAAGCATCAAATATTGAATATTATGTGTTCTTGGTTGTTTTGCAAGTTGACCTTGTAGTGGATGTGTGTATCCACAACGCAACTTGGAGCGATTATGAGGTGGCCAAACTTCTCCACAATGACCCATTTGATGGATGATAGATGATACATACAATGGCATATGCCTTCATGTCCATATCACAACCTACATACATGTCCGGGCCTTGCATTGCCCTATTTTTGGAGACCATTCCAGAGGTCCATGGCTTGACCTTAGGGTTGAATGTTAGAGAATTAGTGAATTTGAGTTTTGGACCAAAGGGTTGAGGATGTTGAGAGAACACATGTTTTGTTGTTGCAGGCATTTAGTACTTCAGTGAGGTTGATAATTGTAAGACGTTTTGAAATGCCCATACTTTTGAGGCATTCCAATCATGCATCTTATTTGAATAGAGTGTGCCATTTAATGTCACTGAAGCAATATGTTTAAACAATGTTTTGTGGCATTATGGACATTGCTTGACATTGTTCGCATCAAATGTGTGTTGTTTATTTCTAATCACAATCTTGGGGATATAATGTCTGCAATGACATCAATCACACTTATAAATCCTAAACCAAAAAATCCCTAACCCTATTTGAGCATGTTATTTGTTGCTTTCACATGTAATGTTTTGAGCACATTGACTTACCCCTACCAAAACAATACTACATCATATCCAAATTTGTACATCCTTTGAAAATCCTTATTGTCTAACGAAAAGTAAACCCTATTCTAGAATATCGATCCTCAACAAAACACCAACCTCAAAAGTCATGTGTCTCGGGGTTTTGAACGGGCACCTAAAAATGTAGTTTGGGCATCACAAAAATTACTATGGGTAGCCGCCTCGCAAACTTGGTCATAGGGGTGTGTATGCCCCTTAAATAATCCCAATAAATTATGGGCAGGTCCAAAAAAGTTGGTGATAGGGCTTGCTCATGATCATGTCCTAGCTTCACTCACATGTCTTCCTGGTTAAAATGTTGTACAAAAGCTGGCCGAGCTACTTATATACACATCTAACTCTTATCTCACTGATTGTACAATAAGTTGAATTGAATGGCAGCCTACAAATTCCTAGTTACCCATCTGCCCCCTTCATCCATATTCATGAACTTGATAACGTTGGATCAATGCCCACAACAGTCCCCAATTGGGATCAAAGTGCGCAATTACTTGCATCAGATATCAATCTAGTACACACTAGGTAGTATTTATAAGAGAGGATGAGACATTTCAAAGGCGATTCACTCATTGGGCATGTTGGAATTCTTCAGCAGGCACAAATTGAAGGCAGCTTGATGTTCTTCAGAGAGCTCAGCATCTGCAAAGTATGGGTGATTCAAGTCGATTTCAGCCATACAGCAACGACTAATTGCGTTGATCGAAGTCGAACCTACATCCGTGTGCTCCGCGGACCTACTGACCACCAGACAAGATGACAAAATTGTCAGTCCTTCAAAATTACCATTGCGTCTAGGCCCAAATTAACCAACCCAACTGTTGAAGGCAGTATCTTACTTTATTATTCCTTACCTAGGACTATCATTTATACATCATAGCTGTCTATTCACTTTCCTAAGTCGATTGCGAGTCCAATATAATAGTTATAAGGTTAGACTATAATTATTTGCAAATATATATTGTACTGCAAAGATCAGACTGATACCTGTTGAGTATTAAGAATCACTAACCTCATATTATCCGGACGACTGTCACATGTCTTGGCCACTTTGGCTGCAGGCTCTGTGTTGTCCGACATACGCTTGCGCCTGAATGAAGTACACATTTAGAGTCTCAGAAATGTTCTGGGAAAATATTAGTTCCATTTATGTGCACAATAACATTTTATCATGTCCGAACATGGAACAATATGCTTAGAAATTTAACTCTATTTCATAGACTTATGGTAGACTTATGCCTTGACGTTCTAGTGGGTGCCTGAACTGCTGTGGAATGCCGCAAATTCTCATTTGCGGGCGCTGAGTTCTCCTTTCTGCACATGCCCAAATACATGACAGACATTCATCAATACACCAAGAGACTTCTTTCAGCAAGATAAAGAACAGCCTATGCACCTACTGATTTCGCACCTCCTTGCAAATTTATTATAGATGCTTGGATTATCTTCTTTGTTGTCGATCAACTATATCACTAATTGATAGCACGTACTTGTTGGCGAGCTTGATCGTATCAAGATTTTTCTGATCTTCACTAGACATGTTCACGCTGTGGGCCCTTTGGCAATCCGGGCAATGGTATGAGGCTCCATTTTGCAGCTCCTGCAAAAACACAAGTCTGGATATATATAGAAAAATTGCGTTTATGATTAAAAAAATAAAATCCTAATGAAGCAACGGGGTCATGAAGCAAGTCTAGGGTTGGCATTTTTCAGGGATGAGAGAATCATACAACGAACCACATACATGTAGTATATGATGTAATGGAACTAAAACTTATCGGCTTGCATATTTATCTCAATATTTTGTACACTAAGAGGCTCACTTTCATTTTTTTCTTTGTAAGATTTGCACACGGAGCATGCACCCAAAGAATGCAAGTATCACACTGAACCTGCAAAGAAGCATAACCAACGGAATCCCAACAAGTTGTTATTGTTGAGGTCCTTTGTATAATTTTACGAAAAACATTTTTATTTCATAACTAGAAACAACATACATACGGAAACTCAAGATTTAAATACTGAATGAAAACGATATGAAAACTAGATTTTTTTGTACAACACCGACATGTGGTGACGTCGATAATGAGCCGTGACTTACAAAGTTGCCTTCTTCATCTTTTAGCCACACTTTTTTGCAGATGGAGCAATATTGTTTTGCAGCAAACAACTGACACAACACAAGAGACAATGTTCAAAATTGGTCCTTGAAGCCCCACTATTACTGAAAATGAATCTAATGCTAATACCAAGAGGTTGAAATCAACACTCGAGGTGAGATTTGAGGACTGTCATGCACGAAGAAATTGAATTGGATAGATGTACGAAGTAGGACACGCAAAATGCAAAGACAGGAAAGCCACCAGAAATCAAGAAGGCCATAGGTTTGAGAAAATTGATTTGTGAGAAGACTTCAACCAACAGAGCACTGAAATGGTGGACTTGACAAAATACCTTAGCCATCTCCTCATCAGAAACATTAGGAGCCACCTGACTCGGCTCTCCTTCAATTTGTGTTCTTATATCCGTAATCTTATTCTTCCCTTTTAGATCCGGCTTCGCCTCCAGTCTGCATTTGACATTTGAAAGTATACAATGGACTGTTACATAACCGCTAGAGTTACGAATTCCTATTGAACAAGCTGGACTACTTCAAACTTGCAGAAAACTTGCTTCAAACACGTAGATATACATAATTTGTTGTGACCCGCAACTCTGAGGATGAATCTGACTGCAGTTTGTGTCATCTTGCACAAGCAACTCAATATTATGGCTGTAGTCTGACATGCCATTTTCTCTTCTGCTGATAAGTTGATCTTAGTTATTTCGAAGAAAATATCATTATCATCTTCTAAATGTTGCCATTTGATCAATGCAATTCACTTCCTCCATGTCACTACCTACTTGATATTCTTGACCTCCTCTGTCTGTGAGGTGTGAGCTAGGGGCTCGATCTCATCCGCAACTCGGCCTTGCTCTACGTCTGCCAGGAACTTCTCCAGACCTGACAACATGAATGGGCAACCAAAGTTCAGAGGATCAGGTTTTTCCAGGTCTTGATGAAGCGCGATTTGTTGTATACACTAATTTAGTAAAGGTGCGAGAAATAGTAAAATTTATGACATCACAATCTCAGTACGTACGCTGCGTCACCAGGAAATTTGGGCAATTGTATCACCTTGGGAAACATGTGGTATAAAATTCTACAAAACGTGGTGAATGGAGGCGCGTGGGTACCATGATGATACACACCATCTAGAATTGTGTTCGAAAATACATTGATCGGCCAGATCACGCAGGAGGAATGATACAACATAGGCATATTAGTTCTCATCTTACATTTACTTTTGTTTTCTGTTTTCTTGTAGGACTCGCGGCTTTCTGATATTAGAAGCTCGATAAATGCTTCCACAGTTCGAGAGTTTCTCTGCACAATTGCACAAGAACACCTCCATGATTATAAAACATCATCTTAGAGCCTGTAATACATCTCTAAATAAAATCATCATGTTGTGCTACATTGGAAAAAACAATTTAGAAGATTTATGGTAATTGGACGCATGGTGTGTGCAGATAACTGATCGATGTTCGGATCTTGCACAAGCCGCTTTGGGAAAATTTACCACCTCAAGAAACATTCACCTTGAAGTTTTGTACTCCACCGTACCCCATGTTTCCCTTCTAAGGTGGTAAATTGCCAAAGTTCCATGTGATCGATATTTTTTACAATATATTTTGGTGACTCGGGTGAGCTAGTGAGCTTTTGCAACTTGGAATGTGTTGAAGAACACCACCCCAGTCACATGAGCGAGACAAATTTCAATCTTTCACTTAGTTTCCAATCACATAGACTTCCTTTTGCTTTCCACTTACTAGGTCTTCATCTTCTTCATAATCCACCTCCTTGAAATTTAGCTTGAGTGGCTCGTCGTCACCGTCTCCTCGAAAGCGATGCCTGATCATGAGCATTGCCCGGTCTTGGCACCTATAAACATGTAGTTAGTGTTAATCCAGCATTAACATCACCACATCTGCAGATTTCTCAGACAACTTCCAGCTCATAAACTCAGAAAAGCACTGAAAGAGCTATAATATTGGACACGTTTCACAGGGAAGAAATTCAGGCCAGATAATTTACCATTGCTAGGGGAATATGGGGCAGGGTGGACAATATTTTGGCGAACGATGACCCAATTACAAATTTAATATTGTCCACCGTACCACAATCTGTTTCCCTTGGTAGTTACTAAAATTCCCCTACAGTCAAGTTCCTTGTGACTAATCTTGGCTCAACGAATTCAAATTCCTTACTGACGAACTTCGTGTGCGGGGAATGTAGTCGTACCTTGCTGCCAGATATCTCGTCTTGTGTGTCCCTGGCAAAGTTGGTAATTCAGTCCACTGTCAGATCCTGATGTCAACAAATCATTTACAAATTACACAAAGGGCAGAGGACTAGGTTACAAATTAATGCTAATTAAGTGGCACCTACTCAGGCTTAGAAGTCATCTAATTTTTGCTTAATATGATACTCAGTTTCTGCTTGCCCACACTCGAGCAGCTGAGCCTGGTGATACAAATGAATAGGAAGAACACGAATCCATCGTGGATGGAAGCAAAGTGTTGGGAGAAACGTCACCAACAAACAAGCGAGCGCCTTTCTTGATCCTTTTGTCTCTGCGAACACAAATTCATGGAGTTCTTCCAGTGAGGCGCCGGATGATGGTGTAGGAACAATATCCAAAGCAGGGAGGAAGCATTGTGATGACTCCAAAACTTAGAGTGCAATTGGCTAGTTGCCTTTTGCAGGAGCAAGAGTTAAATCTTCGAGTAAGGTGCAATGTGAGAGGGTCAACGACGTTGTTGATCTATAACTCACCTCACCCAGGCGCCCCATCTCCCGGTGCTCTGATAGTGATGCAAGTGCACACATTTCTTGGGCGTCCACAGTGGTACAGATGCAGTCTCCGCATTAACTGCCATGCTTCCTACTTTTCCCGAATCTGCGACTCACAACATTGATGAATAAATCAATTAGGCAGATCGAACAGGACCAGAAACCACTAATTAACTCCTTTCCATCACCCCCAAGCTGCTCTCACCGTCTCAACATTGTGTAGATTCGCACCAATTCACACATAGTTAGAACTGCCCTAAAACTGCTTTTCACTTTAAACCCTTAACCGCACATTGAGATCAAACTACAGAATGAAGCAGGTTAAGCAAAAGGAATGTCGAACAACGACGTCAATCGTCTCCTTGTGCAAAAGAGCATGAATTCATCACACGTTGTGTTCTTCACTCATCTTTATGCATAAGAATATTACAGGTTGGTGAAGCAGATATAGCCGAAGGACTTATAGCAACAAACTTCAAGCGTCTTCTTATCCAGATCACCAATTCGGACCTTGCACCTTTCCACTTAGACATCAAGTTTACGCAAGAGCCGCAATTACAGAATTATAACAACTTCATGCGTCTCCTAGTGAGAATCTATTCACGCCTTCTACTAAGTTTCACTAACCTTCACGCAAAAGGGTGCTACAGAATGATCGAGCAGCTTGAGCAGAAGGAATTCGAACAACAACTTCAAGTGTCTCATGAATTCTCACCTCGTGGTTTGCACCCACCTTTATGCAAAATAGGAAAGCACATCATTCATTCAGCAGATTCAGGAATTACAATAACAACCTCAAGCGCTGCCTCACCTGGACACGGGCCGCGAGCAGGTATCTACGTCAGTCGAAACGGCTGTCAACCGAAAAGCTCTTAATTAAGCAATCGATACTTATCAACTCCAACTTGCGGAGAAGTAAGGCTGGACTCGCAGCCGCAGAAGATCGAGTTGATCAACACAAGGTACTCCTGCGCGCGCAACAATGAATCTGCAGACACATGTTCTTAAACTCTCGATGACTAGAACAATGGCACCGCCGCCTACCAGGCTCACGAACCGGAGTGAAGGAAGTGAAGAGCCCTGTTCACATACTGGCCTTTATATGATCCCAGCTACAGCTTCTTCTGTCCTCCACCTCGAGGTCCTCAGCCTCGAGAGCCGCCCATCACGAACGTAATCCACCGAATTCCTGTGATTGTCAAGAGGTTAAGTATTATCGGCAGCTACTGTAGTTGCAGAGAGCCTGGATTGAATTGGGCAATCTCGAGAGCATCCTGAGGCTTCTCAATTACATTACATGTGGATGCCTGGTTATGGGAACCATGGACATCCATCCATCCATGTACCCGGCTACCGACCGCCTGATCAATGACGCCGGCATTGAGCATTTGGTGGATGATACCCCCAAGACTCTTAGATCAATATGCATGTTTTTGAGCTGGACACACGTGATCATATAACGAAATCCAAGCTGGGTGCACCTCCACTTCATAAACTCATGAGTACATGCTGTGCCCATGTGATCTGCAAGTGATCAAGTGCGCCGTTCATCCCCAGTTGGAAGTAGGCAACCGCAGGAGAAGATGGTCGCTGGGCGGAGCCTAAATATCGCACAATCATGAGAAGACCGTGATGGTGATGGTGATGTGCGTGGGATGATCCGCATGCGGAGTGCGAAAGAAGGCAGACGCGGCTACGTCACTTGACGATTGTAGAGGGAAGCCATGATGGCCGAACCCTGCATGCCAGGAGACTTAGAGCTCCATCCATCCATCCACCCTCCCTCCATCAACTTCGGGCCATTAATGAAGGTGGCAGCTGCAAGTCTACTTGTGCACAACACGACCTTCAATGGAAAATGGTGTGATTTCCTCTACTCACTAAGCCGGAGATGTTTCTTCCAGTGGAATTCCAAAACGCAACATTAACTTGCAATTGGTGGTGATAGATGGAATGCCTCGGTCCACGAAGAAACTGGGTGGAATGAAACAACAATTCCCGAAAAGTATACTTTAGGCACGTCGAAGAATGCAATTACCTGTGAAATCAAGGGCCATCGACGTTGTAACAAGCTGTGACTACACTGTTTTGTCTAATTAGTGTGGGCCACACTAATTCCCTAGTACTCAGACTTATTTTTTATTATAATTTGAAGTGGCCACTGTACTTTCCAGTGAGAAAAATTAGTGTGGATTTTTTTGTCTGCATATTTAGATGAAAATTCAAGGCAAGCCAAGTGCTATAAAATTGCCAATGTTAACCAAGACAAGTACTTTAAGATTATTGTGTGCCACATTAAATTTCAACGCACACTAATTAGACAAAATAATGTAGCTAATTGAGCTGATTATGGGTCAAGCCTACTTAGTTATAATGTTGCTGAGTATGGGGGGTTAAAAAGAAGCAATATGGTTCTCATCTAGGGACCCGGGTACGCAGCTCCCATATTATACGCAGGGGGCATCATATTAAAAATATATTTTTTATTTATAATAAACAAATCTTAAATTTTTATTAAAAAGCCCAAAAAGTTGGGTAGTTTGACCTATGGTACTTGTATTAAAAAACTCATATAATTAGGTTTTTGATGCAATTTTATCCTTCAAGGAATATTCATTTCCTATATATAATTACATTTTTGGATTCCTTGTTAGAAAGGCTACAAGATTTTCCTACAAGAAAACAAATTATATCACTTGAGATTGGACTAAAATGCATTATAAGTGATTATAATCAGGGCCATATAATACGGGAGTTGCGAACCCGGGTCTAGGGATTGTAGATAGGTTGCAAGTTAGCCGTGAACTTATTAACCCGGAGTTGCAAATCTGCACCCACACTATTGATTCATAGTTGGAAATTTGGTGTGGTAGCCACTAATTACCATCACCATGGGAATTTTACCTTTTAGAATGAGAAGCAAGGAGATGAACAAATGGATGCACACAATTTCTGGAAGGCATGCATTACTACTAGTGTTAGATGGAAATAACGAATGTGAATTGATCAAGCCAAAATTAGTGACCAATTTATGGTCACATAGGATATTAAGGGTTAAGCATGGTGGATAAATAATGTGGATTAGTTAGAGGAGCATCATGTGCATTTCATATAAAAATCAATAATTGCTTAATTGTTAGCCCCTAGTGAATGTGAATAGGGGCCATTTTCAGCCAATTTTTATTCGATTGATATATGAAGCATTTGGGTTTGAGATAACTTTGTCAAAATACAGAGCCTCCATTATGTTATGCTATTACCCTATGATTTTTTGAATTTAAGTTTCTAATACAATGGACTTTGAAGCTCGACATGAAGAATTTTTAACATGACAATTGAATGGATATTATTTAAATTTTAATAGTAATCATTTGCAACTTTGTAGAAAGGTGATTCAATGTCTTTGAAACCCAAAAAAATATAGGTCATGGTTGACTAGGAGTTGCAAAGCAACTAAATCGATCCCAATTTAAGTTCACAAAATTAATTATAGGTCTTTTATCTTGAATTAGAGGTTGGTCGCACACTTTTGAAAGATCAATCCATGCCCCAATATTGGAAAGTAGATTGAATGTGATTGATGTTGTGTTCTAGTAGATATAACCCATATTTCACTAATCTAGACATATGAGATGTCCAAAAATTGTGCACGAGTCTTGTTATGTTGTTGGTGGTGGGTGACTATGCATGTATTTGTCATGAATCAACATGTGCCTACATGTGTTATCATATACGACCATCATACATGACGTTCTTGAAAATGCTCCCTTTATGGCTACAAACCCCCACAATCTAAATTCTCATTACAAAATATATCACATGTTCCTTCAATAGCATCATATATATATGTATTGATTGTAGCAGTATTTAGGTAATTCCGGACTTTTCACAAATTTCGGACTAAACTACCACTACACACCAGCTTTAAAATCTCCACTATGGTGCCAAATATCTGCGCACATCATCTTTAAGATCTTTTTATATACAATCACCTACACAATGGCTTCATAGCAAGTACAAATAACACGAAGGTCTTTGAAACAAAAAAGGGCAAACCTCTTATTGGGATCCCAGAGTGCAGACAACTCGCACTACTTTTGTGAAAAAAATGAGGGGAATGCATGATTGTTTCAATAGGTTTATCCTACAATGCTCTTACAAACAATTGACAAAAAAAATTCTTCTCCCATTGGCCACAGGGTGCAAGCATAGTAAAGTGGACCAAAAAAGTGCTCCGGTATATGAAAGCCATGATTTTCTTGGTCAAACGCCTATAAGTAGTAGCAAAATGTTATTTAAAATATATTATTTTTCATGATGACCTCTATTGTTAAGTTAGGTACTCAAATATAGAATATCAATATGAGATCTTCAAAACCTATCATCAAAAGTGACGCGTAAAAGCAACTGACTAAATATAGTTTTGAACGTAAATTTCATGACCTTAAATATTTTGAACTTGGAATTTCTTTTCATATTCCTTGAATTCATTATAAACTTGAGGTCATCGTAATTTTTTTTTCAAAATTCATCAATTTAATGTAATGTAATTGTATTTTAAACAAGTTTTTGACAATTATCTTTTTCAATGACACTCACTTGCACCACCACTTGCACCGTCTTCTAAAATACATATACGTTGTTTGAAAATGTTTTTTGTGAACATAAATTGCTTGGCTTTGTAGATTCATATGTTTTCTAAATGTTTATGAATTTCTATTTCATAAAATTCAAAGTTAGTATATAGTTTTGGATCACTTTCATTTAAACTTGAGCAAGGATCAAGAGCTGTCCACTTTACCGTGCTTCCACCCCACATGTTCACAGAATAACTATGAAGTTGTCTAGCAAATGGACCAAGAACTTTTTGACACCTCCCCTAAATGTCACAATTGTTTTTTTGTTTTTTAAAATAACTTAAGTGGTAATTGAGGTTTTGAACTTGTTTTTAATTATACACCATTGAAGCCAACACCACGTTGTAATTAGCGATTGTTGGTGTCATGGGCAAGTTTACACACAGACCGTGCAAGGATTTTATTTTGGCAAAATTTGACAACAAGTAGTTGTGAGAGGGTTCTCTAAGGTGACAGTTACGGAATGGGAGTTCATATTTGCGGGTGTGTACAATGAATTGGCGTTCACTTAAAGTAGTAGAGAGGTTTAGTACAAGACAACATGGGCTCCATCCTAATGACCAAGTGGATGCATTTGGAATTTGTGTAGGAAAAAATACTTTGATTATGGTTGTACATAAATACAAAAATTGAGAATTGTTTCTACCTACCAACCACTTTGCCATATATTAAAAAAATCAATATTTCTTTGCCCTCTTCCTTTTAGGTTTTGGGTGTTTTACCTCCTATGTTGTTTTCTCCCCCAATTGGCGAGTTTGCAACATCCTTTGGCATAACCTCTTGTAGACCTCATGTTTATAGATTGTATCGACAAATCTCACGACATGGGATTTGGATAATTTGAGGGTATAGTTCCAGAGTATGTCATTTGAAGGGGATTCATCTACGATATGGATAATCTAGTCACAATTCTACCAAATGCCTTTGCCAATGCTCTTGTCAAGAACAACAACATGCCTGGCATCCACCTCTTTTTGGGAGACTATAATCCACTACTAGTACATCCATGGACATGCCCCTGGACAGAGTACCTCCCTCATGAGGAGACCACATCTCCTATGACTTTGATTTGAGTATGGTGTTCTCCACAAGCACATCTCCAACATCAGCCATATTGGTCACGGGAGGAAGGTTGTTGAACAAAACTTCATCTACCACATCCACCTTTACCTCTAGCACATCAATGTCACTATCAGCAAAAGGTACCACCACCGTTGCGTCCCCCTTGGGGATCCAACTGGACCAAAGCTAGCTGCACCTTGGATGCTAGATGATAAGGTTTGTGTTTGAACCATCTCCAAGTTGGGAGACTCCGCTATCCATAGCGCTAGAGGTTCAAGATATTGCGGCTCATACGTTGTGCATGTGTGCAAGGACTTAGGTGTTGAGCCAGGAGTAGCGTGTTCTGCATCTACTACTGGTTGCAAGGGAGTGGCGGCCACAACTGATGGAGCTATTTCTAGGCAGCCGTTCAAGAGGGCCAACATATTTGACGTTGTTGTTGTGGATGGACCTATATTGTAGAAACTTAAGCAGAACTCACTGCTTGGAACAAATCAGTTCATCTCGGAGAGAGGAAGTGCAGGTCTTAATACCAGCAGACTTTGACCTAATAACGAAGGTAACCCTAAAGTGAAAAATGAGTTTAATTTGAGGTAAACTAACAGCTAACTTCACGTGTGTGCATAAGGTCTCAACACCCCTCCTTGCACATAAAGTTCTTTGTCTTCAAAAGACAATGATGGCAATGGATCTGAAACTAAAAGAGATAACGTTGATAAGATTGTTATCTTTATTGCTGTGGACACTCCTGGTGATACTCAAGCGAGGCATCTTGTTATTGATAGAAGTGATTGAACACCGCGTCTTTGAGAGAACCAAGCAAGCTCTGAGTAGTTTTGTGAAAAGAAGAGTCGTCGAGGGAGCGACATTGTTGCCCCCTCTGAGTGATGAGTTAGTGTTTTCCCAAATTTGGCCTCGCTTTCATTGGAGAGTGAATATTTCACTTTTGTGGAGACTTCGGCGAGTGAATCATGCTTGGAGAGAAGGTGTAGGTACAACACTAGAATGGGCAGCTTTGGACATGGTTTGGGTAGACACTCTAGGTTTAGTCCGGTATCTTGCAGAGCATTGTGAACGTCACCCTCCACTCGAGATCAAGTTGAGAGTGAATTGGAGTCATTTAAATTACCCTTCGCAGAGCACCTAGTAGATTTCAAGGTACGGTCGGAGGCTGGAAGATAAAAAATCAGGGAAGATAGGAAGAACGGGCAATTGAATTCTTCTACGAGTAGTGGGAACAAACTTGACAGGTGGAAGGAAGGGTCTAGAATCAATTGTGTGCTAGAGGGATAGAGTATTCAGATCTTGGGTATTTCTAGACTACTATCAGACTGACATAGTTCGGGAAGAAGAGGAAGGATTTGATGAAGCAAATACTTTGTGTTCCGAAGGTTCAATGATAGCTTACTTTCCTCGTCATTTTATAGGGCCCTGATGACTGAGAGGATAGGTGTTGTGAAGGTGGAGTTTTCTTTTGTATTCCTCAAACTTAGTCCTCCCTAGTGATTTTGTAAGAAGATCTGCTGGTTGTTCTTGAGAGGAGATGTATTCGACTCTGATAATGCTATCTTCTACTTTCTGACAGGTGAAGTAGTAATCTATTTCAAAGTGTTTTGATTTTTCATGGGAAACATGATTGTAGCTGAGTTTGATGCTACTTTGATTGTCACAGTAGAGGTTGGTTGGTTTGTTGTCCATAATTCTGAGTTCTTGTAACAACCTTCTAATCCAGATAGCTTCACATGAACATTGAGCTAGGGCTCTGTACTCGGATTCATAAGAGGATGATTCTGGAGGTGCTACATTGTTTCTTGGAGTTCCAAGAGATAGGGGTTTTTCCTAGGAAGAAGATGTATGCTCCTACCGAAATCCTGTCATCTACGTCTTGGCCATAATCTGCGTCAGTATATCCATGCAGACGGTTTTCATCCCCTGGTTCGAAGAACAAGCCTAAGTCTAGATACCGGCGCACACAACGCAAGATATGCTTTGCAGCTTGCAAGTGTGTTTCTTGGGGATTTTGCATGAATCTACTAACTACACTGACAACATGTGTGATATCGGGTCGGGTTTTTGTAAGGAAGAGAAGCTTGCCGACTAACATTCTATATATGGTAGCATCAACATAAAGGGTGGCAGTGTCTTTAGGTAGTATCATGCCTTCAGGGAGAGGGGTGTGAGATGGGGCGCAATGCTCCATGTTGAATTGGTGTAGGATGCTGAGTGCGTACTCAGTCTGGTGCATGCGTAAGCTGGAGGGGTCTCGATCAAACTAAACGCCTAGATACCGTTGAATGGGGCCGAGGTCGTTAGTTTTGAAGTTCCAATGTAGGTGGTCTTTGAGTTGAGTGATGAGACGTGGATTGTTGCATGTTACAAAAATGTCATCAACATAGACTATAAGAGCAACTGTGTTAGTACCAGTGTGAGTGAAATAGAGATTAGGGTCGGAGTGAGATTGTGTGAGGTTCCAGGCAAGAAAAACAATGTGGAGACGAGCATACTAGGCTCGGGGACTTTGACGTAGGCCATATAAGGATTTATGTAGTTTGCAGACAAGATGGCATTCTCCTGGTTGGACAAAACCTTGAGGCTGGTGCATGTAAACGCTTTCATCAAGAATGCCGTTGAGGAAGGTTGTCAGTATGTCAAGTTGGTGAATTGGCCAGATTAGGCGCACGGCAATGGCCATGAGGATTCGGATGGTTTCCCAGCGCACAACTAGGGCGAAAGTGTCCATAAAGTTGATGCCAAACTTTTGCTCGTAACCTCGGGCACCCAAGCGAGCCTTATAGCGAGCCGGGCCACCATTGATGCCAGGTTTTATCTTGTAGACCCATCAGGAGGTGATGGCCTTCTTGTTGATAGGGAGCGGCACCAGAGTCCAGGTGTGATTGTTGTGGATGGAATCAATTTCGGCTTGCATGGCAGCTTGCCAGTGAGGGTTGGTGTTGGCTTCTTGGAATGTAAAGAGGTCGGTTTGGTCTTCGGAGAGGGAGTCATGTTGTTCCAAGTGAAGGTGAGCAGCGAAGTACTAGAGTCTATGCCGCGGGAAGCGGCGTATCTATTCTAATTTGCGAGGGTGGTTAGGAGCAAGAATCGTTGGGGAGGTCAGTGAAGGGGGCAATTCGGTGGAGGGGGTCAGCATGGGGTTAGAGTTGAGCAGAGGCGGGGAGGTTGGTAGTGTCCTCGTCTGGGTGGGCGAGGATTGTGGGCTTTGTTAAGTGTCTGGGGTGGGGCAGGGCTGCTCCTGGGTGGGAAGTGGAGGTTCCTGCAGGTTTGAGAAAGTAAGTGATTCCTCGTTCCTCGTTGGCACGGGAGTGTTGTCGACTGTGGAGTTTCTTTGGATGGGTTTTTTTGTCTTTGTCAAGTTCTGCTGTTGTGGGTGACGAGTGATCTTCTTCGATGTGGATGTCTTGGGATATAAAGACCTTCCCGGTGGATGGTCGGTAGCATCTGTATGCTTTGGCGTCCTCGTCGAAGCTGAGAAGTACACAACTCTCGGGACAAGGTTCGAGTTTGGTTCTAGAGGGTTTTGGAATGTGTGCAAAGGCTGAGGAACCAAAAACTCGTAAGTGGGTTACAGAAGGTTTCTTACCTGAAAAAAATTTGTTCGGTGTTTTGTCAGGATGCCGTTTAGTTGATCAAAGATTTAGTATGATGTTGGCAGCTTTGACCGCTTCTCCCCAGAGATGGCCTGCAAAAACCTTATCCAGCATGTGGCACCGGGTGATGTCAAGTAGCGATCAGTTTCGGCATTTGGCCACGCCATTGCATTGCAGTGTGTGTGGCAGGGTGAGCTCTCTGGTTATTCCTTTTGAGGAACAAAAATCATGGAAGGCTTGAGACGTGTATTCACCTTCGTTATCCGTGCGGAGAGTCTGGATGGTGTTTCCAGTGGAGCTTTCCATGAGATGCACAAAGTGTTGAAATTTGGCCACAACTTGGCTCTTGTGAGAGATAGAATAGATCCATAATTTTCTTGAGAAATCGTCTACAAATGTGACAAAGTATCTCACTCCACTTGTGGAATTGATTTTGAAAGGTCCGCATACGTCAAAATAGACTACTTCTAAAATTTTTGAAGCGTGATATGTAGCTTCTTTGGCATCTTGGTCCTAGTGTGTTTCCCAAATTGGCAGCCGCTACATGTTTGTTTCAAGAACTGAATTTTAGACATACCATTGACTGCCCCGGAGTTGATCATGCGTTGCATGCCGCAGGTATGAAAGTGTCCGAGTTTTTTATGCTAGAGAGTAGCCTGTGAGCTAAGATGCAGTGAATTCGCTTCTAGTCCTAGGTTTGTTGGATCGCCTTCCAACTTATATAGACCTCTTTTGTTTTCTCTCAGAGCGAATGCTTCTACTTTGAGGATAGTGTTGTCAATCACGAAGCATCCTTCATATTTGAAAACAAGGGTTTTGTTCTGGTCGGATATGGACCCTACACTCAGTAAGTTTTTCGTGATTCCTAACGTGTAGAGAACAGATGAGATGGATTTTATTGCTCTAGACAAAAATTGGATGCCGACATTTCCGACTCCAGCTACGTTCTGGTACTAACCTCTTGCACAGAACGGACGCGAGTCCCACTGTCGCAACCCTTGCTAGCTCCCCTTAACTATCTTGGTCCATTTTTCATTTCTAGCAAGGATTACGAG
The DNA here is from genome assembly GCA_964035585.1 of Polytrichum formosum. Classification (NCBI taxonomy): domain Eukaryota; kingdom Viridiplantae; phylum Streptophyta; class Polytrichopsida; order Polytrichales; family Polytrichaceae; genus Polytrichum; species Polytrichum formosum. The sequence continues at coordinate 10,499,273 of OZ037935.1, read as the reverse complement.
CGCTAACCCTTCGCATACCGCGATGCGATTGGCTAGCTCCCCATACCGCGGATCTTCTTAGTTCATAAGAAGGGGACCAAACCTCCTACTTGGTTTTTGGGACTCACCCCTTAATCAGTAACCATTTCTTGGATGTGGACTTCCATCCATGGAAGTCCAATCTCATGTTGATCATCGCGTTGCCGAAGCAACACTACAACAACCCGAGCCATACTAGACAACTATGCCCTCACATTGGGCCAATGCCCATGGAGGCCATGCCGTTTGGCCTCGGGTGGGTGAGGCCACACCACCTCACCCATATAAGCCTCTAGGACTCTAGGCAGGCCCCCTACCCCACCGTCAAGTAACATTTTGTCTCTCTCCCAACACTTGGGGCCAAGTAGACATTTTCCCTTAGTCGCTAGGGCTGGAAGCCCCCAACAGCCTCAAAATCCCATAACTTCTTCATATGGTCTTTGATGTTAACATTCGACCGCTCCATTGTCATCTATGTTTCACGTAGATGCCGATGGACTACTCACTTGCCCCATTCGGGCAAGTATTGATGAAATTATGCTAGTTTAAAGCTTCACAGTTCCGGGAGCCACTCCAAGGCCACTACTGTTCCAGGGCGCTGTCCCGGGACAGCGCCCCACTCAAATTGCCATATTTTCTAGCCCACACCTCCGATTGAGGTGTTCTTGAGCATTCTAGAATTGGCATGCCATAAGCTACGCATAGCTTATGGCCTCACCCTCATGCCTCCTAATCTCCGTGGGTAGGAGGCGTTCCCAACGCCCGGGGCCCTCACCTACATTAGGATCACTTGGGCCCTCTCACCAATGGCGCCACAAGTCCCGGGTGTCACTCCAGGGTCCCCCTTGTGCCCATGGTGTTTTGGGCATTCCTTATGGAGAGGTACACGACACCCACTAGCTGGGTAGATTGATGTAAAGGCTGAATCTCTGAACACATGATGTGTAGCTCTGGAGTCAAGATACCATTAGCTCGTCTGCTAAGATGTTTCTAACATATTGAGTTCTACTAAACAAGCGCCTATAACTTGATTTGCTAGTTCAAAGTTGTCAAAGTCATGGTCTTGATTGTGTACCTTAGATGGTTCTTCCAGGTGGTGTACCTGTCCGTTGAAAATTCGATTGTGGCATTCGAGGAGTTTGTCCTCGTAGTCCTTCATGCGGTCTAGTATTGATCTCAAATCACATTCCCGTTCGAAATGTCCGTCAAGGCTACAAAAGTTGCACAAATCATTTCTTTGTTTGTCGGGCCCCTTGGATATGTAACGAGGTTGGTAGGTTGTAGGTGTGTTCCCTTTCTGTGTTACCCCGAGGTGTGTCGAGGTGGTCACTTGATTCGAGTATCTCGGTGCGGAGGATCCTCTCGAATCCGTGTATCTTCTATTGGTGGAGTAGTGTATGGAGTTCAGAGTTGTTGGAGGATGTCCATATCTTGATGCAGGCTGAGGTCTCTTTGGTCTGCCGCGGTGAAGAAAAAATGCTTCACCATCTTCCTGAGCAATGATCTGCATCCTCTTGAAGATTTTGTGTTTTTTGGGCAGGTTCTTCAAAGTGTAGTAAACAATGATGTCTTTGGGGATGTTGACGTCCACTTCTTCTAAGAGATTTGCGATCTCTCGAACTTCAATAAGATGGGTGTCCATGAAGATTGATTCCGTTTTTCTCAAGGCGAAAAACTTGTCTATGAGCATCACTCGGCGAGGGCCGCTGTTAGATTTGTATCTCCCCTTCAATCCAGTCCAGCATTCGTATGGATCGTTGTAGCGACGAAGGAGTTTGAGGGCGTTGTTCTTCGCATTGCTGTTGATGATGCTCATGACTTGTTGTCATGCCATTTTCTCCTCTTCACTCATGGTCTTGCTTGGAGGTGTGAGGCAATAGTGAAAGCGTCCGTCCTTCTGAAGCAGATTCTTCATTCGGTACGCCCATACTCCGAAGTTCGCTCCTCCGTCAAGGTGGTAGCTCTCTAGAAGTCCATTATCTCCGACCATGATGTTGTGTTGTCGAGTGAAGTGAGCTTGTTGGCTACTTGTTGTATCTCCTTCTAGGTTTTCTATGGTTGACATGAAGATCTCGAGAAAGAATGAGGAGTGGCCAAAGGTTGCAGATCTATTCCTATTCTTGCTCTGATACCATGTTGAAACCTAAGTAGAACTCACTGCTTGGAACAAATCAATTCATCTCGGAGAGAGGAAGTGCAGGTATTAATACCGGCAAACTTTGACCTAATAACGAAGGTAACCCTAAAGTGGAAAATGAGTTTAATCTGAGGTAAACTAACAGCTAGCTTAACGTGTGTGCATAAGGTTTCAACATATATCCTCCCCTCTCACAAACTCAATGACTTTTGCAAAATACCTTTGTGAGAAGAGAATAACAAAGATAATACACTATTAGAATGAATGAGGAAAAAAACCAGGCACAATATCAAAGGTTGTAGGTAGTCTTGCAAAGTGCTACAAAGATGAAAACATAAATGTCACTGGGAAATGAAAATTTACCAAACCAATGTTGGCAACATTGCGCCCCCCCCCCCCACACACACACACATTTAACAAGAAAGTCTTGTCATTTGGCATCGGTTGCAATATTTTGTTGCTCCACCCTCCAAGTTCAAATGGCACATTTGTTAATCCCAATCTAAAAACCACCACATTAGCATGAAGCATGCATATATTGTGGAAGCTTGAACTGAATTTTGGTGCGATGCCTAAGGACTTGTAATAATCATGTTCCTACCTTTCTTAAACCACGCACAACAAGGCATGGTCATGAACGGGGGAGATACTCAAACCATCCCCTTGGGTTGGCACATAGAACAAACACTTTGTTTTGCAATTGTAGTTTTTCTACAAGATTGTGCCACCTCATACTGGTTGTAGAGGTCGGTGGCCCATAGTCCTAGCCCTATAGGATACCCTTGTTCATCTTTGACAATAGAGTGCACACCCAATGTAACATCATGGTCACCCACATCATTGGGAGATCCATCATCAGCAAAACAAAATCCTTATGTCCTTCATAACCTCCCCAGTTTCTCGGTGTTTGCATCTTATGTTATCTCTTGGACAATGCTCAACGTTGACTTGCACATATAACACAAGCAAATTTTAGCACCGTCTGCACCAATCACCCCCCCCCCCCCACATGAGTTGCTACAACATGGTCAGTTTCATGAGCCTTGATAAAACCTTCAAAGACCATGTCAAAAACCTTTGGGGCAGGGTTCTTCACAACATTTGTTGTTTGCAAAGCATGTCCTTGATGGTCCAACCAATCCTTCCCAACATTGGATTTTTGTATCTCCTAGAAGAAATTAGAAATAACCTTCCTTGAACCTAATTTTCAGCCTCCACCTCCAACCACTCTTTGTATTTTTTTATAATCAAGCTTTGTCAACGCAAACTTGCTTTATTAATGTACTTTAGGATGATTTTTTTTCACGACAACACGGTTCATTTCTCATCATCGCATCAATCTTTTGAGAGTCTTCAATTTGCAATCCTTGGTGGCCTTCAAGTACAAGTCTTTAGAATTTGCAACTTTGTTGCAAGGAGACGATCATCTTTCATCCCTATCATGCAAGACAAGTTGAACTTAACAATCAGCTTGACAAGCCCACCAAAAAGAAGTTCCCCATTGGAATCGAGAAGTTGATCCACGTTCTATAACTTGAACATTGGCTTCTAGCCCTCCCATATGGAGTCCTTGATTATGAGGAATCCATATTGTCTACGGTGTCCTTCCCCGCAAATATTGGGACCAAGGTTTTCTTGAAGTGTTGCAATCCAGATGAAAACATTGAATGCACTACGGTCATTGCAGTGACTATGGTCCACTCTATTGTGGAATCCTACAATAATATTTTCCCATGTTGCGTAGGTAGTTCTTAAAAAATGACATAATATTAAAACAAGAAACTTACAGAAGAGTTGTTAAGGCCCACCAACATTGTGGACGCAAATTTAAGTAAAACATGAACTCACCAAGAATTCAGGTGTGAGCTTCCCACCACACTTGTTTGGCGCAGGTTTACCCATTTGAACCCAAATTTCCCGGGCTTTCTCAAGTTGTTGCACGTATAATCTCTTGCAATCCACTTCATCAAGCTTCATGTTTAGTGCTTTGGATAGGCATCTCACTTTGTGAGAATCCTTCTCCCACACAATTACAAACTCATGTGTGATCAAGTCTTCATTTTGTGCATATGTCAAGTCATCTCTATCTTCCAAAATGTTTTGCGAACTCAACGATGTGCTGACCGCTACTAATGTAGAAATGAGCATGCTTCAATTTGTCTAAACTCAAAGATGGCTTATTAAAAATAAGATCTTGACACTTTAGAGGATTCATTTGTGCAGTTGGAGGATGTTTCAAAGGCAAGAACACAGTTGTTGTGTTTGCACAAGGGCAAAGGTCGTCAAAGAAGTCACAATCTTTGTTATTGTACTATCTCTCTGTACTTTATGGGGTTTGCTGCAAGACGGGGCTTGAAGCCTAGGACCATAACGAACTTCCCCCAAACTGATAGCTTTTCCTTACCAAATGGAATGCAATGTGCCAACCCGAACTCAATTGCTATGTTAATATTCAGCACCAATCTTGCCATCGGTGTTGCCTTTCAGAGATACCACTTCAAGTGCCTCCTCCAATGTCATGATTGGGGGTTCGCTATCAACATTTTCCTTCTCTTCTTCGCCGCCAATTTCTTCTTTGTATGTGAGCCACCAACGTCCCCTATATTAGTAACCTTAGTTGCGCTTGCATTTTCATACACAATATTGTCCACAACAACTTCCTCTTTGCCCGCCTTAGTATGTCCAACACCTTGGAAGCATCAAACTAGGCTCTAGGTTTCTAGACATTCTTCTTCAATACCTCTGCAAAGTTGTGAAGGTCAACATTGGAAAGAATATGCTCTACATTTATTGGTACCCATGTCGTAAGTACATCTTTGATTGTTGGAATGCCAACAAATTGCATTCCATGTGTGCATTGATTCACTACACATTTTGTGTGTCCACTTGCGAACAAGGAGCACAAACATGACAATGGTACCATTCTCTTCACGCATGTAGTTGAAAACAACCACACTCACATCTTTGTCTATTACCTTCCAGATACCTTGGACATCCATTCCAAACCATTCACATGATGCATGCATTGATCTTGCAATTGAGTTCAAGCTCCACGACTCAATCTGCTTGCTTGTGCCAAGACACCCCCCACTGCAACAAATTTGGACTTGCCTCCTAGCATGACAATGGGGACAAATCAGCAAATGGTGCTTAAACACCAATCTATTGTGTACAAAGGAATGCCAATTGCATGGGTTTGGAGACAGACAACTATGCTTCTTTTTAATCGAATACGGGAGTTGCAATGTACAAGAAATGCATAATGACCCATGGAAATGAGCAACAACATGGGCAACGTTGGCCAACATGGAGGGAGTATCACTTGATCCCACTATACTTACCCAAGCATGCGTGCAAGGGAGTATCTAGATAACTCATTCAACAACCAAAAAGTGAGTACACTTACCCATGACTATTTACTGGAGACATCGCCACTTGTTACGGTGGCTCCTCGGTCCTTTCTCCAAACTCCTGGATGTTGCATTACCTTCCACGCTTTTTGCAAACTCTTTGCTCTGAGCTCCTAAATGTACTACTCCAACTTAGGTCCTCCACTTGTCCACAAATCCCGTGCCTCTCCCACGCTAACAACAATCTTGGGAAAAGTGGTCATTTGTATTTAATATAATTTTCTTATAGCCAACATGATCATAGTAGCATAGGGATGAGTCCATTTTATGCTTTGTACGGTCAAGAATGTCAAACTCCAATATCTCTAGCAACTCTTAACTCTAAGATTGAGAATTCAATGAATCAAATGATTCAAGAAATGCATGGTATGTTGGAATTGTGCTACGCAATGTATTTGAGGTGAGATCCAAGGTTTATGCCAACCAAAATAGGAGTATAAGAGTATTTGAGGTCGTCCAGAAGGAGTTTTTGAAAGTAACGCCTAAATGCTCAGGATGAAAACTTCGAAGGTCCAAAAAAATGTCTCCTAAAATTTTTGGTCAATTTTAAGTTTTTAAGAGAATTGGTCAAGTGACATATGCATTAGACTTGCCTAAGGACTAGAAAATTCATATTGTTTTCCATTTAATTTTGTTGACAAGATACATGTTTGATCCCAATCATGTGCTTCCAAATCTACCTCAAGTGGCTCCTAAGGATGAGATGTTGGGTAAACCTAAAAAAAATTTGTAGATTGATTTGAAACACTTTAGAATTAGGTCATTTGTGATATTTTTATTAAGCGGAAAGACTATCTTGAGGGTGAGGCATTGTGGGAGTTAGAAAATGAGTCTAGAGAAAATTGCCTCAATTTTGTCATTGAGGACAGTGACTTAATTTGAGAAGGGAGGAAGGTATCCATGGACTAGTTGGGATGTGGAATTTTAAGGATGATTAAAAACTGCAAGGATGAATGTCCGAGACTAAGGAGCGTGGATGAAGAGAATTTGATGGATGAGAAGTTGGATGACTATTATTTATATAGGAGAAAGAGGAACGTAAAGTGAAATGGTTTGTGTATACAAATAAGGAGACTTTCAAATTGTATAGTAGAGTCTCCTTAATTTGTGCATCAAAATATCTTATTCTTCATACAAATGTACACAAAACGGTTTACTCAACTCAATGGCACCCAAAAGTGATCCCAGGTGGTGTGAAACATGACCTATCCAGCCAATCATGACCTATCACTACATCCTTTTCAAGTTACCACTTATATAATTACCTATTTTGGGTCCACACAAAAATCATTCTACAGTCTAACCTCGTTAGTACGACACTCATTTATACGACACCCTCGATTTTACGACACATTTTTGCGTGACCAAACTTTTTAGTTCAAAACTCCCTCTTTTATACGATGATGCTACATTGAAGGACTTAAGGAAGGTGGTGCCCAACATCATAGATGCTATCATGTGGAGTTATGAAATATGGAGTGAGTTGGATGCACATATAGTCAGGAATTGTTGGAGGATGGCACGTATATTACCTGCAACATGGAATGTTGATTTTGCCCTAGTTGATGAAAGGGAGAAGAATAGAATGCAAGAAGAATCCTATGAACTTGGTGCTCTAATTTCAAAGTTGTGATTAGGTAATGAAGAGATGTCAATCGAGACTTACATTCAGATGGAAGGGGAAGAGATTATTGAGCTAGAATCGAATACTGATGAGTTGGTGGATGATGCTTTGGGAATCAATTATGCACAAAGCTTTGATCTTAATGTTGATCTACATTTAGTAGATGTGGATGATGTTGCTCCACCTACACTAAAACTTAGTGATGCTAAACGTCATGCATCATTGTTGTCTAATTTCTTATTAGATAACTCTTTATATTTTGGTGTTAATGAAATTATTAGTTTTCAAAAGCTAGTAGGGAATTTAGATACGATGACAATTGCTAACTTGGGTAGGCAACACCAGAGATCTTTGAACTCCTATTTCAAGAGTTCTTGAGAATATTTGCATTTGTTTGGAGTTATAAGTTATTATTTCATACAATCTATATTGCTTAAACTTGTTGTATATAGTTTTAAGCTCATATTGCTTATGTTTTTGTATTCCCTCGATAGTACGACAATTTTATGCCATTTGTCATATTAACGAGAAGACGACACCTCGATAATACGACATTATTTGTGTTTCCCAAACGTGTCATACTAAAGAGGGAGAACAATACTTCTAGTCTAGTGCACCATTAGTGATCATTCACCATATTCTGCTTTTCTACCTTATTTGGATATTTCTCTCTCCACGCACTTACTGTGAGATGCTGCGCGAATCCAAATTATGCCCACAACCACGTGTCTTATAATTTACCGAGCTCGTATAAATATCTTATCATTATCTAAGTGGAAAAAATTATGCTCATTAAGTGGTCATATAGGACCCCGACCCCCCTAATCATGTTGACCATTGAACCTAGAATGGTTAGCATATTTTGAACATGTAGTCCAATCTCGTCTATGCACATGTCTTTTTGGTGTCCATTCTTAGATCCACACCTAATCACATACCATTCAAATATAAGCATCCAGATTTTTGTTGTGTTGGAATTATGCCCACCTACTTTACCAAAACAAGAAGAGACAAATTATGCAGACCTTGGACAACTAACCAACTAATTCAACTAGTATTAGTTAAAGATATAGATCTTTGAAGAAGTGATGTCCTCATGCAGCGATTTTAATTAGGTTTGTCAACACATTCCAGTTACGCTTGTAGGATGCGCGAGAATTGTAAATTCTATGTCGACCGTTGAGAAGGAAGAATGATCTGGAGAATAAATCATAAGCATCTAATATAAGGACTCCCTACACTCGAGCTCGAGTTGAGAAATCGAAATTCCGCTTTTCAAAAGTTCGATGCTTTTTTCTCCATGACGTCCGATTTGTGTCCGTGAGCAGACCGGATTGAACGATTACCACTAATCAAGTCCTTGCACGAGTGTGTTAGTTTGAAATTCAACGAACTCGTGGCAGAACCTGAAGGGATGCCCAAAACGCGAAGTTGAAACCCAAAGCAAACCAATCCATTTGCCACATTCAAAACTGTGCAAGTCACTAAAGAATCGCATAATTACCAGAAGAATGGTCAAAGAGTTTATTCATAGTGAACCCAGTGTTACAAGGATAAAATTTTATACAGATGGGGCAAAAAAACTGATCTTTGTGGCCAGTTGGAACCCCTGGAGTACCCAGTTTCTGTGTTCTGAACTACACTTACGCTTCAAAGGGAAGCAAAACGTTTGAGGGCTTCAAGAACTCATCCAGCAACGGAGGGGAAAAACGAAGAAGATCCTTCAAGCCCTCGGGATGATTCTATCTCAAGCTCCCAAACTTCTAATGATGTTCTTGTCGGGTTGTCACAAAGTATGGTAACTTGGGTCTCTCAATCGGACCCTTGATCCTTAAAGTGATCATCGTGGATAGCAGGTCCATTATAATGCACAAGAGCAACACACTGATTTAATGATGCCCTGAAGCAAACAACATGAAAGGGCAGGCCTGTGAGTCTCAGAAAAAACATCATCGCAATGTAAGGCGATGATATAAAAAAATTCCGTCGTGATCGATCATATCTGTACGGGTTACAAAGAGCTTCCTCCAGCCACAGCACGCTCCATCTGATGTTGCCTGATCAAGGGCCGCCACTCTAATAATAAAAATGAGAAAACAAGCTCCTCGATCTAAACTTGAACTACGATTTTTAGATCTGACAGGATACAGCTCCAGTTAGGGCTGTTATCCTCGCACTGCCGAAACTTCCATCGTGGAAAAACTTTGAATCCGATCGATGGCCAAGATCCTGTCAATCGAACATGAAAATGTATGGAACTTTTAAATGTCAATCAAACTTTAAAATGGCACTTCCTGAATCTGAAAGTGCTTCAAAACTTGTGTAGTTTTCTTGCTGAGCTTGAATCTGCTCAGGGTGAGTTGATTTGTTGCTCCAAGCGTTAAAGAACGCTACTCTTGGCTGTAGTGAGTTTCTTCCATGTATCCAAGTGCCTCCATAGATACGTAGTCCTGATCCCTGAACCGGGTCAAAAATTGCACCAGCCGATACGCATCTTCAAAGTTAGACATAGGACCAAGAGAGACTTGCACGCACTTGAAGTCCCAGGAGCGATCAAAAACACTCGTGTCCTTAACTCTGTCGCCGACGGGTCCCAGAAGGTTGGCCACTCCGGGGTTATTGAACGATCCAACTCCAAGTGTGATATGCTGCCTCGAAGCCAATTTCTGCACTAACTCGGGCATGATGTATTCCCCCGTACAGTCCAGCACGTTGAAGGAAATGATATTCCCGCGGGCTTCAGTAGAGTAGGGGCTGTAGACATTCACCAAGTGCCAGTCATCGGGGTCCTTGTGTCGGAGCGCCTTCAGATTTTGGACGATCCACACGGCAAGTGATCGCACACGCTTGTTGATGACGTTGAGCCCCACTGTCTGCAGGTGCTGTAACCCGAGATTGAGACCAGCGAAGAGTAAGAACGAGAGGCTATTGTCTTCGCAGATAATATGACAGTCTTTCCATTGCGTTGGGGCCGCCTTGGGAGTGAGGGTGATGGAATTCATCAAGGGAGACTGGTTCACGCAGAAACTGCTCCTCTTGGCAAACAAAAAACCCATGCCGGACGGGTACCCGACCATGTTTTGGAAAGATCCGACCACGAAGTCGGGCTGATGGTGTAGCAGGTCCAAGGTGCCAGTTGGAAGAAGAGTGGATACGTCGAGCATGACGTGCCACCCGGACTTGTGTGCCTTCGTAATCCAGTGCAAAGAGTGACGAATTCCAGTGATGCTCGATTGCGCCGGGTACACGAAAAGGCTGCCGCTGGGATGGAACAGATGTCTCTTCATCAATGGCCTGATGTTACCTTTGGTCATCGAAAGCTCGTTCTCCGATAGAGGGGCTAACACAGGCTTTCCTCCAGCATTCACAGCGGCTGACATGAGCTGTCCACATCAATTGCACAAAATTCATCAGCTCGCGTAAAGCAATTATCCCAGTTTATTTGGTATCAACAAGCTAACAAGCCAACAAGCTAACGAACCTTTTTAAGATGGTCAACGAACCACGGTGAAAATGGTTCACCAATCTGAGAAACTAGTAGACGCTAAATGAAGGTTAGTACCTGACGAACTGCCTCATGGTTGTCCTGGCACAACAAGAGAGGGCTTCCCTTCTGGAAAGGGTAAGCATCGGCAACCAATCTACATGCAGCTGTGAAACCGCTGGTGAAAACTACGGTGTACTCCGCTCTGCTGGTGTTGAACATTTGCAGCAGTCTTCCTTGCGCATCTCCGACATGCTCAGACAGATGGTTCGAGCTGGACCCGAAGTAGTGACCCTCGGCCATAACGATCCTCATGTGCTCCTCCATCTGCAAGACATCATGTGATCATTGTCAAACAAGGAAACGAGAAACAATTGCAACCCTGGTAGATCTTTACGCTTCAAGTTCAAAAAACCGTCCATAGCACAAACAAACTGAAAAGAAGATTCACCTGAAAACGGGACGAAAGAGCAAAGCTCGCGTAGTCCATGTACACATGTCGTTGCAGGCCGAGCTTCGGGTACTGATCTCGTCGGACGTTCTCAACCGCAAGAGTCTCGAAGTACTCAACATTCTCCTCAAGGAACCTCTCCTCCGCGTCCATGTAATTCAGAGAATCGTCGTTGGCGTTATGACTATCTTGAGACGTGTATGAGCAATCTGAAGGCGACCGATCCAGAACCTCCTCGTTGTATTCACAGGGAGCACACCACTCCCTTGTGCACTCATCGCAGGAACCTAAGGTTTCGTCTGACGCCAAAGTTCTGTTACTGTCGCCATTTTTAGGATTGATGATCTTGGGGGGCAGGTAAGGCTCAAAGCCTCTCCTACTATCGAAGTTGGAGTGCAATGTGCTGTCTACTTCGGCGGTCCAGTTCCTACGGATTATCTTGTGGGAGTGCTCCTTGATGATGTCGACGCTTAATTTCTTGTTGGACGCCACGGAGACGGGGCTGTGCACTGGGGAGTCGATTCGGTCGATTTCAGCGGGAATCAAAGCGGCATTTATCGTGTGTTTCTTGCTACGCTCCAGCCTCTTGACTGGCGTCTTAGGATGGACTGGGAACAGACTCTCTGCGAAGGAGAGGACGCTGCTCTCAGAATCAGAATTCGTGTCATCGCCTCTCGATGGATGCTTAGACTTGTTTCCGAAGCGCTTGCTACCAAACTTCGGCGAATAGTTGTTTATCGCTTCATTATCACTCTCGGACTGCAATTTCATTAGGCTTACATCAGAAAACTCGTTCGGATAACATGAAATCAGATAACACATCGCAAAAGGATCATCAACCTATCGCGACGAATTTCGAAAATTAGTCTACCTTCGCACATACCAAAAGAAACTAAGGAGCCAGAAGTCTGTAAGCTCCAGATCTGAGCCATCGAGTATATCGACCAGGCCACAAACTCGTGACAGACTTTAATAAGATAGCTCAGTTGTTATGAGTCGGTGAATCAAACAAGCTACTGAAACACCTATTCAGAGATCTCGCCGCAGAAAGAACTTGCAGCTATGGATCTTATAACTGCATTTTAGAATCAAGAAACGGCTTAGTCAGATTGAATAGTACCTGATAGTGCGAGGCAGGCTTGGAACGAAGCTTTGGAAACTTCCACATTGTATTTCGAGCTTCTGCAATGCCACGGCCTCCTCACGCCTCAGAACTGTGAACTTCTTGCATCTGCACAAGTACCTCTTCCTACTGCATGCGGCGCTTGCACATCACAAGCGCTGCAGAGCTCCAGTAAGCGAAGTATCGCATTAGCAGCCTCCTACTCTAGTTCACTTTGTGTTCGCATTTGCATTACAAGCCTGGAGTCTGTTGTTATTAATCTCTTTGTAGAGCCCGACCACTAGATTTTGCTTGACAAGAGAAGAGGGGGTGGCTTTACAATTTGTATGGCGCCAGCTGAAGCATTTCCCGCCTCGAAACTCGCCGAGAGAATGGCACTCGCTTCTCTCTAGATCAGTCCAGCGAGCTCTGCTGTGTGATTCGTGTGACCAATGGAGATCTCCTAAAATGTAGCAACGCTTCCAACCTTCACATGGATTCACAGGTTAGTAACTGAGAACTTTTTTGTGTGAATCCCGCACAAATATTACACCATTCATCAACAGTCATCACAAGTTCAGAGGTGAAGTCTCATCAAAAGGACTCTCAACTTCCTCTACATCTGTCAATTATCTACATGTACCTGGACGATAGATACTTAGATCTGGAGGTGGAGTCGAGTCATAGATACATTACATCTGTTCATTATCTAAACATTTCCTAGATGTATCATGATGGATGGTAGATATATACTGGGAAGGTGATATTTCTGCCCATTTCCTAGATAGTAGTGTAGATTCCGGGCCCATGCGCATGTTCTAAGTTAACAGTTACTGTTGGTGCAACTGGCTTGCCTCGGTGTACTTTAAGTCAGATGCTTCCAATTAGTCTATGATTTATATAATTATGTGTACCTTTGATGTCAATTTAATAATATTTTAAAAATCAATAAAATCAGCTGATAAATTGTGTTCATGGGCCCCACAGTAGATTCAAGGATAAGATCTCCGAATGCCGGAATCTGAGACTGAGGGGCTGATCACACCAACTAGTTCTAACACCATCTGTCGACATCTGTCGGCTGTAATAATGTGAAAAGTGGTGGGCCAGCATCTATTTCTCAACATAACCCCCAACAATGTTACGATTGGAACTGGATGGATATTTTGGTGTGATCAGGGCATGAATCTGAAGGCAAGGCAACTGAACACAACTCATCAACGAAGTAATATTATGAAAATGGACTTTAAAATCCATATATATCTATCTCAAATTTTTGACTATTATTGATTAGGTTATAAGTTATATGTCATGTGCCATAAGGCGTGGGTCCATGTGGTGAGATGGTGGTTTTAAGAATGGGGGCATTCAAAAAATGGACTTTGGCAATTGTACCACCAACGTGATTAAGGGCTTGTTCTTTCTAGAGTTTGTCCCATTTGATTCTACTCCTAAAAGTAATGGCTGCATGTAGATAGGAGGGCTTTGTAACTAATAAACAACTTCTTAAAACTAACATTTAAGTATATATGGACTAACCACTTATCCAAAAATAATAAGGGATGTGCACTTGTGGGATTAAAAAACATCAAACAACAACATCAAAAGTAATAACCCAACAACCACAACTTCAAATGGTTGTATTTCATGTTCACCAACCACCATAGTTGTATAGTTTTGCGGTCTAGTGTATGTGATATTGGTTGTTGGAATTGTCCAAAAATCATACATAAATCCAAATATACTTAACGCATGGTTTTAATAGAGTTTTTTTTGGTGGGATATTTATTTGGGATTGCAAGTATTAATGGTCTTGAGGCTCTTGGGGGTGTAGGGCCGCGCATGTGGGAGGGTTGAGTGTGCTGGACAATTCATCTAAATTTGTGGGGAGGTGTGGGGTGGACATGTTGAGACTGTGTGTTTTCAAGGGGTGGTTGTAACTTTGTCCTATGCGAAGGGCCAAGGTTGAGTCCTTGTGCACCCACAATGCTAGTTGATGCAGGAAAGCGGTATTGAGCTTGATATAGGGTGGGCCCCTTCCCTAACACGTTATCTTAGCACTTTGTTAATGTTGTGGGAAAGAGGTGAAGAGAAATGGGGGCACTACATAGCAATGAAGACAAAACATAGATTTATATGGGATGTCGCCACAATGTGTGCACACATATAAGGTCCCCAATGCAATGTTAGTTTAGATTAGTTATGTTGAGTTAGCTCAAAGTATGTTTTGCGGTCGCACCAAGCTTCACTACAAATGGCATTAACCAAGGTCCATAACATAATTGGCCTCGTCTTCTAGGTTTCTCCTTTCAACGGGTCCGTGGGCAGAGGAGATAATTTAACTAGACTAGTTATGTGTCCAAATTTGAAAGTTTGAAATATGCAGTCAAATTTTGTGAATTTAACTGGATTCAAGTTATGTGCCTAAACTAAGGATGGTAGGGTTTTGGACAACCCATGCAGAAAATAAAACTTAGCACTACTCAGTTGATTGGCAATGTGGTTGCGCAACTAAAAGTTAACAGTAGTTAAACTAACGCCTTCTTTTTAAAGGACTTCTTCTTTGCACTCCATTGACTAGGCTATGATTATGGTAAATATATTGAACTACTTTTCACATTAAAAGTATTGGAGTTAATGATGCGGGTGCATGATCTTGAACATTAGATGTCCACGTTGTAGCTTACACTATATTTATTGAAATAAATGAAATGCAAATGATTTTAAAGTCCGGAAAGCAGAAATTTAAAGGTTGATCTAACTGAAAGTACATCATGATGGTTTCAAACCAACTAATTTTCTAGAGTGGCGGAGCACAGTAGCCTCTGTGAGATGGAGGCTAATGTCAACTTGACAGTCCAATTGAAAGAAAGACTTGAGGCTCCCTATAACTACATTCTCAAATTGTGATGGAAACCGGGTTCATATAGGGGATATTCCAACATGAAATGTGCCTCGTTTTCAGCTACATTCCATTGGATTTGGAACTCATGTGCATTTGAAAGACTTTCAATTTAGAGAAATAAGAGGGGGGGGGCATGACAAGTGTAACTACACTAAATATAACACCATATTCATAATTTTGGGACTTTAAGGAGTCCCAAAATCAAGGAATCCAGTTGGAAAAGTATATTGTAGGGAACATGGGAACGCTCCGGAACAAAATGGGAACCCCAGAGGGAACACATGATGGGGAACATTGGCACATGTCATTGGGAACGTGGGAACGTGGGAACGCTGCATTGGGAACATGGGAACGACGTGGTACACCATACGAAAATCTTCCATTCACAAAATGCGAGAAGTGTGAAAAGATCAACAAAACCCATGGTAGTGAAAAGTAACTTGGTATTCCTTTGCATTAAGTATGCGGACAAGGGTATAATTACCTCTTGATAATTAACATGCGAAACGGACATGTGTGCAAACATCCAAAATTTGTCATGATGCAATACTAATTGACATTTCTATTGCACAATGTTCGTCTAACCCCAAGCATATAAAACCAATCCCCATGAAGATGGCGATGGTGCCCACAATTGATATCAACGAGCGCGAATGTGCCCACGATTTGTTGTGGGTGGGGCATTTGACGCACTGCCCATTCGTCCTTCAGCCAACTCACACCGCCTGAGGTTGTCTTTGGCAAATTGTACTTGGTTGCTGGGGATAGTAATCTTTGGCGACTTCCCAAGGTCACGTGGGCCTGGAGGCCACGCTGCCAATATGCAATCAAGAGGTTGCCAATCTGGAGTTGAGTACTTCAAGTCACGTTTCCACTTGAAATCTGTCTTGGTGTCCCACCCGCTGTATTTCTCCAGCACGTTTCTGGCAGTGGAGGTGGGAATGAACCATTCCACTTGAATCTGACGCGCATGCGGTCCAGTAGTCTCCAAATTGGGGGGTGTTAAAGCGCGGCACACCCAAATGGGACGAGCAATATCTTGTTCTTGCGGCCTAAGGATCATGAAATGTCCTGTGAACACATCGTGTGCAGGGCGAAACGAAGGCGGGGGTCGCCGATTTCTGGGCCCCACATAATGTGCGTCGGCTCCATGATCCTCTCGAAGCTCGCCCGTTTGGAGAAATGGAGTGTCTGAACTGGGCGTAACTCGGGTTGTGGGCCAAAATCCTTCTTGCAAGCGGGTTCCCTCCGTCCATAGATCCGAGAGAGGTGCAGACAACGCTTCTTTCACATCAGTCCAATATGCAATGAGAGGGCCATGCACCCTACTGTATCCCCCCACATTGTCATGGTTGGAGTTTGACTCCCAGTGGTCAATATATCCTTGCAACCCATTGATAACATCCTCTAGTTTTCCCATTGCGCGAGGTTGGGCGGGTGCAGGTTCGCCCTCTGGCATTGATGGTCCTCCTCTGATGTTCTCCTTCCACATGAGTATACCTCTCTCCGGAAGCCACTCCACATCACTGCACACCAATTTATATTGCATTACCGGCCACCCATCATCCCTTACAAAGAATTTGAATTGTTGGGCTTTGGTATGTCCAAACAAAATATCGTTCCCACTTGGCAAGAAGGGCTCAACAAAGCCCTTCCAGGCAGGGAGTTCTTCGATCACATGTGGAATGGTGGCCACCTTCTCCATTTGCATGTAGGATTTCATCAAGAGGGGGATGGTAGGATAGTCCTTCTCGCGCAACTCCATGCTCCATCTCCCGAACGAAGCGTCTATATCATCATGTGTGTGACCAACCAGAAGGTATGATACATATACCTCTCTAAATATGCCTTTTGCTACTAGCATGGACCAAAATGCTTTCACAAATCTGCATTTGTTGTCCTTCCAACAATTGTCCAATTGAACATACAAAACGGGTGGGAGGGGCATGGCAAGCACGGGGTCAGCAGGTTGGGTTTTCAGTCCCTCCAAACAAGTCTCCTTCCCATTCAATATGGCTTTGTAAAGAGGCGACCGACCGGCACCCTCGAAAAGTGTTCGAGTTGACATAACCGGCGGAGCCTCCAAATCACGAAGAAGTCTGGCAAATGAACCAACAGTATGATTGCAATCACCTGGATACAAATCAAGAGAATAATGTGCATATCGTTCATCTCCATGCCCATGCGCTATCATACCGGTCACAGATAAAGGCAACTTCGTGAACATGTCAGTGTCTTTATTCTTGTACGCAAAACAAGGAGAAGCAGTCTTCCCATGGTCCATTTTATCATGAATGATGGACAACACCTTCCGGGGTTCCAAAATGGAGATGGACCTCATGCACCGGTAAGCATTACGTGCTGCCTCTTGTTGTGCAAGGTGTTTCTGCAATTGTTTGGAGAAACCAGTATGGGCTGCAGATCCGCGCACATGGGTAGAAATAATTGCTTGAAGGGAATCACATTTCCCACAACGAGCAAAATTGTCTCCTGCTCTCTTCGTCACGTATTGCTTGAAAAATGTTTGGCGGATGTCGCTTAGTTTTGAAAGGGAAATGGCTTTAACTCCGCATCTTTGGTTCACCTTCATCACATAGACAAGAACAACAAGATGTATAAATGCATTGCATAGATTGACATGTTATGAAATTGGAAGTTGTTGGTCGTGTAGAGCAATTCGAGTAATTCAATATAAAGCATGCGGAAAATAATAACAAATGAATCACGTAGAACCCTCACCTGGTTGATGGTGGTTAGCAATTTGTTCCACTTAGTGCCACGGGGAAGGACCATCTCAACAACACGCTGGCCGTTGGGGAGAGTGCGCGATTTGTGGGGCATCATGTCTGCTTTGTCTTGTAGGAGTTCTTGGAGAGTAGATGTTGCTTGCAAAGTTGTCACTCGATGTCTCTTCATGTTCAAATTTCCATGATCTCTGGGACGCACACCAGCCAAGAATTCTGCCCGGTTTCTATAAAACGACGATTTCGACACCACAAATATTTCACGCCATGCCCGAAGGCATATGTCCCGTCCACACAAGGTCACCACTTTGGCCCCTCCCTCACGCGAACAGTGGACCTCACCATGCACATGTATACGTTTGCTGTGTCGCATTCTAGGAGAGCAACCATAGAACTCAGAGCGCAACGCTAGTACTTCCTCCCTCGGAAAGTACCTTAAACACTCCCTGTTGCAACAATCAATGGAAGACAGCTGCCGGACAGAATCTGCGTTGAGAACGACCATTTTCTTGGGCAGGACATCCAGGTCTCTAGGTTTTCGGGTGGTGTCGTATTTCCGTTTGCCTTCTTTCAAACGTTGGGCAAGCAATCTATTGTGGTCCCGCATCCTCGAAATGCTCACATGTTGGTGTTGTAGGAGAGTGCATCCATCGTGAGAAGCACGAGATATGGGCCAACGTCGAAGAGAGAAAATGACATCCATATCCATCATTCCCTCTACAGGGTCCATGATGAGAACCCCAACGTCGTCTTCCCCAAGGGCCCTATCATCTATACAATCAATTGGATTTGAGTTTCTACAAATCCCTCCAGCAACTTCCTCACCTTGTTCATTGAAAAGCAACAAAGGAATATTTATCCAGTCCTCTCTCGAGAGGCCACTACAAGTATCATCAATCTCTCCAAAATGAAACTCCTCTTCATCTTCAGTGAAGATGACATCCAAGGCAGACGATTCCTGCAAGGGAAAGACCATGTGAAATTCAGAATGAATGATCGCAACAATACATAAAAACTCAAACATAGGGAGGTTCACGTAGGTACCTCATCACTGCTGCGATCATGGTGTTGTTCCATTTATAGTACTACGCTGCGCACACATTAATATCAGGTAGTTAATACGATTCTAAAAAATAAATAACCAATTTCATACACCAGCCAAGAACTTTATCACTGTCCTGGTGCATAGCTACTATTGATGGGGAGGGGAGCCCCACATGGTATAGGCTACGAACAAACACAACGTGGTCCTCAGAAATTTCAGTCGACCGACAGGAACTTTGTGTGCCTAACATTCTCTGAATTCTAATGTTGAACAAAAGAACGAGTTGCACAACGAACTCCCTGAAAACTTACCGTCGACCAGGAGTAAGGCTCATGAACATACTTCACAATATCATATCGACAAACATGAACTCAATGTTCCTCAGACGTTCCTGTCGACCAACAGGAAGTTCTCCCACAAAATTTCCCTCAATGGTTCCTGTCGACCAATAGGAACTTCACCCATAAAATTTCCCTCAGAAGTTCTTGTCGACCAAAAGAAACTTCACCCACAAAATTTCCTTCGGAACATCTTGTCGACCAACAGGAACTTCTCCCACAAAATTTCCCTCAGAAGTTCTAGAAGTTCCCCTACAAGTTCCTGTCGATCGACAGGAACTCATATAAAAAGAAGTTCCCCTACAAGTTCCTGTCGATCGACAGGAACTTATATAAAAAGAAGTTCCCCTACAAGTTCCTGTCGATCGACAGGAACTTATATAAACAGAATCTCCCTACAAGTTCCTGTCGATCGACAGGAACTTATATAAACAGAAGTTCCCTTACAGGTTCCTGTCGATCGACAGGAACTTATATGAATAGAAGATCCCTTACAGGTTCCTGTCGATCGACAGGAACTTATATAAACAGAATCTCCCTACAAATTCCTGTCGATCGACAAGAACTTATATAAACAAAATCTCCCCTACAAGTTCATGTCGATCGACAGGAACTTATATAAACAGAATCTCCCCTACAAGTTCCTGTCGATCGACATGAACTTATATACACAGAATCTCCCTACAAGTTCCTGTCGATCGACAGGAACTTATATAAACAGTTGTTCCCTTACAGGTTCCTGTCGATCGACAGGAACTTATATGAATAGAAGATCCCTTACAGGTTCCTGTCGATCGACAGGAACTTATATAAACAGAATCTCCCTACAAGTTCCTGTCGATCGACAAGAACTTATATAAACAAAATCTCCCCTACAAGTTCATGTCGATCGACAGGAACTTATATAAACAGAATCTCCCCTACAAGTTCCTGTCGATCGACATGAACTTATATAAACAGAATCTCCCTACAAGTTCCTGTCGATCGACAGGAACTTATATAAACAGTTGTTCCCTTACATGTTCCTGTCGATCGACAGGAACTTATATGAATAGAAGATCCCTTACAGGTTCCTGTCGATCGACAGGAACTTATATAAACAGAATCTCCCTACAAGTTCCTGTCGATCGACAAGAACTTATATAAACAGAAGTTCCCTTACAGGTTCCTGTCGATCGACAGGAACTTTTATCAAATTATTTCCCCTAGGAGTTGTCGATGGACATGAACCTCTTTCAAATTATTTGCCGAGGAAGTTCCAGTCGATCGACAGGAACTTCCAAATTTTAAACCGGGGATGTTCCAATCGATCGATAAGAACTTTCCTGCCAACGTCTGTAATCCGTACGACAGCCGTACAATGTACGGATACGATCACATCCCATTTTTCAGCGCATATATTTTACATACATATCCAACCTGTTTCAGCACCTCGTTCGTCACATCAATCGGAACCTCGTTTGTCACCTGGATTATCCCCGTGGAGAGGGGGAGAGAGAGAGAGAGACGTCAAGTGAAGAGGTCGAATGAATAAAAGACCTTCCATAAAGAGACCTGTGCATTTATAGTAGGCGGTGGTGTGTTGTGGGAAATATTGGTGGGAGTTTTGAATTCACGATCTTCTTTGCTTCCCGTCTACTAGATCTTTGAAATGTAGGGGGCACTTATGTTGCAATGTGTTCTTGATTTAATAGGACTAATTGTACGCTAGTAAGACAATCCTAACCCGAACGCGACATGCTATTAGTACTGAGGTACATAAGTGGTTACTACCCTTAATCTTGATTGCACTCCATCTTATGTTCAATCATGATTGCACTACATCCTAAGTTCAATTAGAAAATGAGCAATGCCACATGAAGCACAAATATGTGATTTATTGAAGGAAAGTGGGCTTGGGATGCGTGTGGGTTGTGAAACCATATGAAGCACTAAGGTTTGAGCACAAATTTGTGATTACATGAATGAAAGTGGTTGTGGGATGCGTGACATGGGTTGTGAAACCATATGAGCCACTAAGGTTTGAACACAAATATGTGATTTATTGAAGGAAAGTGGCTTTGGGATGAGTGTGGGTTGTGAAACCATATGAAGCACTAAGGTTTGAGCACAAATATGTGATTTATTGAAGGAAAGTGGGCTTGGGATGCGTGTGGGTTGTGAAACCATATGAACCACTAAGCTTCGAGCACAAATTTGTGAAACCATATGAAGCACTAAGGTTTGAGCACAAATATGTGATTTATTGAAGGAAAGTGGCTTTGGGATGCGTGTGGGTTGTGAAACCATATGAAGCACTAAGGTTTGAGCACAAATATGTGATTTATTGAAGGAAAGTGGGCTTGGGATGCGTGACATGGGTTGTGAAACCATATGAACCACTAAGGCTTGAGCACAAATTTGTGATTACATGAATGAAAGTGGTTGTGGGATGCGTGACATGGGTTGTGAAACCATATGAGCCACTAAGGTTTGAACACAAATATGTGATTTATTGAAGGAAAGTGGCTTTGGGATGCGTGTGGGTTGTGAAACCATATGAAGCACTAAGGTTTGAGCACAAATATGTGATTTATTGAAGGAAAGTGGGCTTGGGATGCGTGTGGGTTGTGAAACCATATGAGCCACTAAGGCTTGAGCACAAATTTGTGATTACATGAATGAAAGTGGTTGTGGGATGCGTGACATGGGTTGTGAAACCATATGAGCCACTAAGGTTTGAGCACAAATTTGTGATTACATGAATGAAAGTGGTTGTGGGATGCGTGACATGGGTTGTGAAACCATATGAGCCACTAAGGTTTGAACACAAATATGTGATTTATTGAAGGAAAGTGGCTTTGGGATGCGTGTGGGTTGTGAAACCATATGAAGCACTAAGGTTTGAGCACAAATATGTGATTTATTGAAGGAAAGTGGGCTTGGGATGCGTGTGGGTTGTGAAACCATATGAGCCACCAAGGTTTGAGCACAAATTTGTGATTACATGAATGAAAGTGGTTGTGGGATGCGTGACATGGGTTGTGAAACCATATGAGCCACTAAGGTTTGAGCACAAATTTGTGATTACATGAATGAAAGTGGTTGTGGGATGCGTGACATGGGTTGTGAAACCATATGAGCCACTAAGGTTTGAACACAAATTTGTAATTACATGAATGAAAGTGGTTGTGGGATGCGTGACATGGGTTGTGAAACCATATGAGCCACTAAGGTTTGAGCACAAATTTGTGATTACATGAATGAAAGTGGTTGTGGGATGCGTGACATGGGTTGTGAAACCATATGAGCCACTAAGGTTTGAACACAAATATGTGATTTATTGAAGGAAAGTGGCTTTGGGATGCGTGTGGGTTGTGAAACCATATGAAGCACTAAGGTTTGAGCACAAATATGTGATTTATTGAAGGAAAGTGGGCTTGGGATGCGTGACATGGGTTGTGAAACCATATGAACCACTAAGGCTTGAGCACAAATTTGTGATTACATGAATGAAAGTGGTTGTGGGATGCGTGACATGGGTTGTGAAACCATATGAGCCACTAAGGTTTGAACACAAATATGTGATTTATTGAAGGAAAGTGGCTTTGGGATGCGTGTGGGTTGTGAAACCATATGAAGCACTAAGGTTTGAGCACAAATATGTGATTTATTGAAGGAAAGTGGGCTTGGGATGCGTGTGGGTTGTGAAACCATATGAGCCACTAAGGCTTGAGCACAAATTTGTGATTACATGAATGAAAGTGGTTGTGGGATGCGTGACATGGGTTGTGAAACCATATGAGCCACTAAGGTTTGAGCACAAATTTGTGATTACATGAATGAAAGTGGTTGTGGGATGCGTGACATGGGTTGTGAAACCATATGAGCCACTAAGGTTTGAACACAAATATGTGATTTATTGAAGGAAAGTGGCTTTGGGATGCGTGTGGGTTGTGAAACCATATGAAGCACTAAGGTTTGAGCACAAATATGTGATTTATTGAAGGAAAGTGGGCTTGGGATGCGTGTGGGTTGTGAAACCATATGAGCCACCAAGGTTTGAGCACAAATTTGTGATTACATGAATGAAAGTGGTTGTGGGATGCGTGACATGGGTTGTGAAACCATATGAGCCACTAAGGTTTGAGCACAAATTTGTGATTACATGAATGAAAGTGGTTGTGGGATGCGTGACATGGGTTGTGAAACCATATGAGCCACTAAGGTTTGAACACAAATTTGTAATTACATGAATGAAAGTGGTTGTGGGATGCGTGACATGGGTTGTGAAACCATATGAGCCACTAAGGTTTGAGCACAAATTTGTGATTACATGAATGAAAGTGGTTGTGGGATGCGTGACATGGGTTGTGAAACCATATGAGCCACTAAGGTTTGAACACAAATATGTGATTTATTGAAGGAAAGTGGCTTTGGGACGCGTGTGGGTTGTGAAACCATATGAAGCACTAAGGTTTGAGCACAAATATGTGATTTATTGAAGGAAAGTGGGCTTGGGATGCGTGTGGGTTGTGAAACCATATGAGCCACTAAGGTTTGAGCACAAATTTGTGATTACATGAATGAAAGTGGTTGTGGGATGCGTGACATGGGTTGTGAAACCATATGAGCCACTAAGGTTTGAGCACAAATTTGTGATTACATGAATGAAAGTGGTTGTGGGATGCGTGACATGGGTTGTGAAACCATATGAGCCACTAAGGTTTGAACACAAATATGTGATTTATTGAAGGAAAGTGGCTTTGGGATGCGTGTGGGTTGTGAAACCATATGAAGCACTAAGGTTTGAGCACAAATATGTGATTTATTGAAGGAAAGTGGGCTTGGGATGCGTGTGGGTTGTGAAACCATATGAGCCACTAAGGCTTGAGCACAAATTTGTGATTACATGAATGAAAGTGGTTGTGGGATGCGTGACATGGGTTGTGAAACCATATGAGCCACTAAGGTTTGAGCACAAATTTGTGATTACATGAATGAAAGTGGTTGTGGGATGCGTGACATGGGTTGTGAAACCATATGAGCCACTAAGGTTTGAACACAAATATGTGATTTATTGAAGGAAAGTGGCTTTGGGATGCGTGTGGGTTGTGAAACCATATGAAGCACTAAGGTTTGAGCACAAATATGTGATTTATTGAAGGAAAGTGGGCTTGGGATGCGTGTGGGTTGTGAAACCATATGAGCCACCAAGGTTTGAGCACAAATTTGTGATTACATGAATGAAAGTGGTTGTGGGATGCGTGACATGGGTTGTGAAACCATATGAGCCACTAAGGTTTGAGCACAAATTTGTGATTACATGAATGAAAGTGGTTGTGGGATGCGTGACATGGGTTGTGAAACCATATGAGCCACTAAGGTTTGAACACAAATTTGTAATTACATGAATGAAAGTGGTTGTGGGATGCGTGACATGGGTTGTGAAACCATATGAGCCACTAAGGTTTGAGCACAAATTTGTGATTACATGAATGAAAGTGGTTGTGGGATGCGTGACATGGGTTGTGAAACCATATGAGCCACTAAGGTTTGAACACAAATATGTGATTTATTGAAGGAAAGTGGCTTTGGGATGCGTGTGGGTTGTGAAACCATATGAAGCACTAAGGTTTGAGCACAAATATGTGATTTATTGAAGGAAAGTGGGCTTGGGATGCGTGTGGGTTGTGAAACCATATGAGCCACTAAGGTTTGAGCACAAATTTGTGATTACATGAATGAAAGTGGTTGTGGGATGCGTGACATGGGTTGTGAAACCATATGAGCCACTAAGGTTTGAGCACAAATTTGTGATTACATGAATGAAAGTGGTTGTGGGATGCGTGACATGGGTTGTGAAACCATATGAGCCACTAAGGTTTGAACACAAATATGTGATTTATTGAAGGAAAGTGGGCTTGGGATGCGTGTGGGTTGTGAAACCATATGAAGCACTAAGGTTTGAGCACAAATATGTGATTTATTGAAGGAAAGTGGGCTTGGGATGCGTGTGGGTTGTGAAACCATATGAGCCACTAAGGCTTGAGCACAAATTTGTGATTACATGAATGAAAGTGGTTGTGGGATGCGTGACATGGGTTGTGAAACCATATGAGCCACTAAGGTTTGAGCACAAATTTGTGATTACATGAATGAAAGTGGTTGTGGGATGCGTGACATGGGTTGTGAAACCATATGAGCCACTAAGGTTTGAACACAAATATGTGATTTATTGAAGGAAAGTGGCTTTGGGATGCGTGTGGGTTGTGAAACCATATGAAGCACTAAGGTTTGAGCACAAATATGTGATTTATTGAAGGAAAGTGGGCTTGGGATGCGTGTGGGTTGTGAAACCATATGAGCCACCAAGGTTTGAGCACAAATTTGTGATTACATGAATGAAAGTGGTTGTGGAATGCGTGACATGGGTTGTGAAACCATATGAGCCACTAAGGTTTGAGCACAAATTTGTGATTACATGAATGAAAGTGGTTGTGGGATGCGTGACATGGGTTGTGAAACCATATGAGCCACTAAGGTTTGAACACAAATTTGTAATTACATGAATGAAAGTGGTTGTGGGATGCGTGACATGGGTTGTGAAACCATATGAGCCACTAAGGTTTGAGCACAAATTTGTGATTACATGAATGAAAGTGGTTGTGGGATGCGTGACATGGGTTGTGAAACCATATGAGCCACTAAGGTTTGAACACAAATATGTGATTTATTGAAGGAAAGTGGCTTTGGGATGCGTGTGGGTTGTGAAACCATATGAAGCACTAAGGTTTGAGCACAAATATGTGATTTATTGAAGGAAAGTGGGCTTGGGATGCGTGTGGGTTGTGAAACCATATGAGCCACTAAGGTTTGAGCACAAATTTGTGATTACATGAATGAAAGTGGTTGTGGGATGCGTGACATGGGTTGTGAAACCATATGAGCCACTAAGGTTTGAGCACAAATTTGTGATTACATGAATGAAAGTGGTTGTGGGATGCGTGACATGGGTTGTGAAACCATATGAGCCACTAAGGTTTGAGCACAAATTTGTGATTACATGAATGAAAGTGGTTGTGGGATGCGTGACATGGGTTGTGAAACCATATGAGCCACTAAGGTTTGAACACAAATATGTGATTTATTGAAGGAAAGTGGGCTTGGGATGCGTGTGGGTTGTGAAACCATATGAGCCACTAAGGTTTGAGCACAAATTTGTGATTACATGAATGAAAGTGGTTGTGGGATGCGTGACATGGGTTGTGAAACCATATGAGCCACTAAGGTTTGAACACAAATATGTGATTTATTGAAGGAAAGTGGCTTTGGGATGCGTGTGGGTTGTGAAACCATATGAAGCACTAAGGTTTGAGCACAAATATGTGATTTATTGAAGGAAAGTGGGCTTGGGATGCGTGTGGGTTGTGAAACCATATGAGCCACTAAGGCTTGAGCACAAATTTGTGATTACATGAATGAAAGTGGTTGTGGGATGCGTGACATGGGTTGTGAAACCATATGAGCCACTAAGGTTTGAACACAAATATGTGATTTATTGAAGGAAAGTGGGCTTGGGATGCGTGTGGGTTGTGAAACCATATGAAGCACTAAGGTTTGAGCACAAATATGTGATTTATTGAAGGAAAGTGGGCTTGGGATGCGTGTGGGTTGTGAAACCATATGAGCCACTAAGGCTTGAGCACAAATTTGTGATTACATGAATGAAAGTGGTTGTGGGATGCGTGACATGGGTTGTGAAACCATATGAGCCACTAAGGTTTGAGCACAAATTTGTGATTACATGAATGAAAGTGGTTGTGGGATGCGTGACATGGGTTGTGAAACCATATGAGCCACTAAGGTTTGAACACAAATATGTGATTTATTGAAGGAAAGTGGCTTTGGGATGCGTGTGGGTTGTGAAACCATATGAAGCACTAAGGTTTGAGCACAAATATGTGATTTATTGAAGGAAAGTGGGCTTGGGATGCGTGTGGGTTGTGAAACCATATGAGCCACCAAGGTTTGAGCACAAATTTGTGATTACATGAATGAAAGTGGTTGTGGGATGCGTGACATGGGTTGTGAAACCATATGAGCCACTAAGGTTTGAGCACAAATTTGTGATTACATGAATGAAAGTGGTTGTGGGATGCGTGACATGGGTTGTGAAACCATATGAGCCACTAAGGTTTGAACACAAATTTGTAATTACATGAATGAAAGTGGTTGTGGGATGCGTGACATGGGTTGTGAAACCATATGAGCCACTAAGGTTTGAACACAAATTTGTAATTACATGAATGAAAGTGGTTGTGGGATGCGTGACATGGGTTGTGAAACCATATGAGCCACTAAGGTTTGAACACAAATTTGTAATTACATGAATGAAAGTGGTTGTGGGATGCGTGACATGGGTTGTGAAACCATATGAGCCACTAAGGTTTGAGCACAAATTTGTGATTACATGAATGAAAGTGGTTGTGGGATGCGTGACATGGGTTGTGAAACCATATGAGCCACTAAGGTTTGAACACAAATATGTGATTTATTGAAGGAAAGTGGGCTTGGGATGCGTGTGGGTTGTGAAACCATATGAAGCACTAAGGTTTGAGCACAAATATGTGATTTATTGAAGGAAAGTGGGCTTGGGATGCGTGTGGGTTGTGAAACCATATGAGCCACTAAGGCTTGAGCACAAATTTGTGATTACATGAATGAAAGTGGTTGTGGGATGCGTGACATGGGTTGTGAAACCATATGAGCCACTAAGGTTTGAGCACAAATTTGTGATTACATGAATGAAAGTGGTTGTGGGATGCGTGACATGGGTTGTGAAACCATATGAGCCACTAAGGTTTGAACACAAATATGTGATTTATTGAAGGAAAGTGGCTTTGGGATGCGTGTGGGTTGTGAAACCATATGAAGCACTAAGGTTTGAGCACAAATATGTGATTTATTGAAGGAAAGTGGGCTTGGGATGCGTGTGGGTTGTGAAACCATATGAGCCACCAAGGTTTGAGCACAAATTTGTGATTACATGAATGAAAGTGGTTGTGGGATGCGTGACATGGGTTGTGAAACCATATGAGCCACTAAGGTTTGAGCACAAATTTGTGATTACATGAATGAAAGTGGTTGTGGGATGCGTGACATGGGTTGTGAAACCATATGAGCCACTAAGGTTTGAACACAAATTTGTAATTACATGAATGAAAGTGGTTGTGGGATGCGTGACATGGGTTGTGAAACCATATGAGCCACTAAGGTTTGAACACAAATTTGTAATTACATGAATGAAAGTGGTTGTGGGATGCGTGACATGGGTTGTGAAACCATATGAGCCACTAAGGTTTGAACACAAATTTGTAATTACATGAATGAAAGTGGTTGTGGGATGCGTGACATGGGTTGTGAAACCATATGAGCCACTAAGGTTTGAGCACAAATTTGTGATTACATGAATGAAAGTGGTTGTGGGATGCGTGACATGGGTTGTGAAACCATATGAGCCACTAAGGTTTGAACACAAATATGTGATTTATTGAAGGAAAGTGGCTTTGGGATGCGTGTGGGTTGTGAAACCATATGAAGCACTAAGGTTTGAGCACAAATATGTGATTTATTGAAGGAAAGTGGGCTTGGGATGCGTGACATGGGTTGTGAAACCATATGAACCACTAAGGCTTGAGCACAAATTTGTGATTACATGAATGAAAGTGGTTGTGGGATGCGTGACATGGGTTGTGAAACCATATGAGCCACTAAGGTTTGAACACAAATATGTGATTTATTGAAGGAAAGTGGCTTTGGGATGCGTGACATGGGTTGTGAAACCATATGAGCCACTAAGGTTTAGGGTACAAATTTGTGATTACATGAATGAAAGTGGTTGTGGGATGCGTGACATGGGTTGTGAAACCATATGTCAAGCCACTAAGGTTGAAACAGAGAACATTAATTTAGTCACCAAACAATGGAACACCCCAAAGCCCATAGCCTAAACCCTAAACCCTACTCGACAAATTTATTTATGGAAGTTGGTCAAGTCAATGTGCGCAATGCAGGCATTGTCAAGATAATCATGACTAGAAGACAACAATGACAACGTGCATTTGCAAATTTGATGTTGTCAAGCCTAAATCTAAACCTTGAACATATGTTATGGAACAAATACTAATATTATTGCAACGTTAGTTGACTTCACATGTAGACTTGAACCGTGAGGTTAAGACTACATTGAACATGGTATTTAGTGTCATATGGCATTTCATGTCACTGATGTAACTTTTTTAGGGACACTTACTATGAAGAAGTTTACAAATAATGTCATGCCAACTTCCTTTCAGTTCATCCAAATACCAATTATGGAAACAAAATTTGGTATAATTTGCATCCCAACAAACTTGGGATGAAATATTGTCATGGATTATTGAAATGTAGATGGGAGATGACTTCGTAAGTGATAGTACTAGCAACATTGTAAAATCTATAACGCCCAATTTTTTCTACTAGGAATGACAAAATTAATCCTATTAGGTTAACATTTACTGTTCAACTTGGTGACACCACAACAGGGTTAATATGATATTTAGTGTCATAGGGCATATGATATTTAGTGTCATATGGCATTTAATGTCACTGCAATAAATTTTTTAGTACCACTTAAGGTTAATTGTAAGCTTAACATTTAGTGTTGCAATAAATGTCACTGGAAGGTTAACATTTAGTGTTGGTGACACAACACCATGGTTTACAATTAGTATTGAGGACGACAATTAGAATTCGTGACACTAAACATGATATTTGGTGTAGTACTAAATTCACAATTAGAACCTAGTACTTAACCATTAGTGAGTGGGTGGGATGTGATTTGAACCGTACCATGATTGGCACACATAAGTACCACATGACGGCTAATAAGTGGAAGCCCTGAACATCTGGACCGTCCACAGGGAGGGAAGCACAACGACCGTGCGATGGGGGGGCGGGAATGTGGCACCGTTGGATGGCGGCCGCCCAAATCTGGACGGCGAGATTTGGGCAGAGGGGAGGAGGAGGGGAGGGAGGGGTAGAGGAGACACTTGGGAGCAAAGAGGCACTCATTTGTGTCTTGCTCCTGCAAAGCTCTAGCTCTCCACGAAGTGCTGCTGCGGCGAGCAACGAAGAGGGACGCGCAGAGAGAACGAGAGAGGTCACCGAGTGGTAGGTGGAGAGAGGCCGAGAGAGGATCTGCAGCGTTAGAGGAGGAAGGAGGCAATACTACCCGTAGCAGTCATTTGTACTTGAATACAGGTAGAATTTATAGTGGATTGGATGGCCAGCATGCTTGCTTAAACACTAGAATCTTGAATGGCAAAGTGAGGGTAGAAGAGCACTAGAAGTAGGAGAGGAAAGGAGAGGCAGAAGAATGGTGGAAGATCATAGTAGAGGATGTGAAATTTTGTGGAAGATGAGTTGAAGTCAGAAGCAAAGAAGTTAGTTTGCTCACGTCAGCATATATGATAATATGTGCAACAGAATTCTGGTTGTTATAGTATTCTGGGAAAAGTGTGACAATGAGAGAGTGCATGATATGCTGGGGAGAGAGGTAGTGGCAGGAAGGGCTGAATGCATGTTTTGGTGAGGGAGGTAATAACAGTGAGAATTGAGAGAGGGAAGGAATTGAGCATGAGGAAAACACATTAATGATTAGCCCAATTTGAAGTAGTCATTGAAGGGATCTGCAAATTGTGTGCGACAATGCAGGAAATATAAACTCTATACAAAAGCCAATCCAGCACAAATATGGAATGTTCAGATAATGTAGGCAGATCAAGTTAATCAAATTTAAAGGTGCAAAGAAAGGAGGAGCAATCAATTGGGAGTAACAATTGCACATGGAAACATAGCCATAAACAATTGCACATGAAAACCACACACATTGGCATAGGAAAGAAAACCAAGTCACTAGAAGACCAGAGTGGGCCTTGGAATGCGTCCGTACACCGAAAAAAGTGGGACATTCGAAGGGGATGTGGTTCCTGTCGATCGACAGGAACTACAACCTGGAACTACAAAGACATGAAATCTTTTAAGCATTGTTAGTGCAAATTAGGAGACAATGGGCCACCACAGAGGGCTGAAGTTCCTGTCGATCGACAGGAACTTCAACGTCCAGCAAGGTACTAGTGAAAGTAACTCTAGTGAGAATTAGGAAGCACTAGGCCACCACTGAGGGATGAAGTTCCTGTCGATCGACAGGAACTTCAACGTCCAGCAAGGTACTAGTGAAAGTAATTCTAGTGAGAATTAGGAAGCACTAGGCCACCACTGAGGGCTGAAGTTCCTGTCGATCGACAAGAACTTCAACGTCCAGCAGGGTACTTGTGTAAGTAATTCTAGTGAGAATTAGGAAGCACTAGCCCACCACTGAGAGCTGAAGTTTCTGTCGATCGACAGGAACTTCAGCGTCCAGCAGAGTACTTGTAAGTAATTCTAGTGAGAATTAGGAAGCACTAGCCCACCACTGAGGGCTGCAGTTCCTGTTGATCGACAGGAACTTCAGCGTCCAGCAGAGTACTTGTAAGTAATTCTAGTGAGAATTAGGAAGCACTAGCCCACCACTGAGGGCTGCAGTTCCTGTCGATCGACAGGAACTTTTGGCCATTTGAACCAACACAGTAGACAATGAATGAATTGAACAAATATGGGATGTGGGCAAGTTATAAGGTAAAGTTCCTCATACCTCACAAGCCTAGGACTGCACCAAGATTAAGAGACATGACGTGGAATAGACTGACAGTTCAGGCTTGATAACATTGTAAACTGAATGTGTCAGGACACACAAACAATGGCCCCCAGAAAACGTGCGATGTGGACAGATATGGTTGGAGCATTGACCGCCAGGGAGGAAGGACCTGTTTGGGTTGTCAAGTCGACGCACATGCGGGAGTGGTCATTCGAGCTCCGACGGAAGGACATTTCCAACCCGTATGACTTGTATATGACAGAGAAGGTGAAGGAGGACTGGATTCAAATGCCACACGCAATTATCAAGGGAGCATCGCAAGGGGCTAAAGCGAGCATATTAGAGCTGAAAGTATTGGAGGGGGTGGAGGAGCGGACGCTGGTGGTGGATACCAAAAAGCATATTTTCAGTAAAGAACCATTTGCCAAAAGCATAGAGTCAATCAATAATGACGACCGCATGGCGCTGATGGGACTTGTTCACAACGGTATATCCAAGAGGGCGGTTGTGTGCATTCTTGGGGTGGCAGATGACATGAGTGAGAGTGAAAACAGGGCAAGAGAGGCATTGAACGCCACCAAGAAGAAGCAAG
Organism: Polytrichum formosum; assembly: GCA_964035585.1. NCBI lineage: Eukaryota > Viridiplantae > Streptophyta > Polytrichopsida > Polytrichales > Polytrichaceae > Polytrichum > Polytrichum formosum. Next base: position 10,466,705 of record OZ037935.1, on the reverse strand, counting down.
CAGTCGAAATAATGAAGAAGAGGTCATCAGGAGAGGGAAGTTCCAGACCTTCGTCCAGATCGACTGGCCGTGATTCCCAAAACAGAAGACAAAATGCGGGGGGGAGCAGTGGCGGACAAGCAGAAGAAGTAGCACACAATGTCGTGCCTCTGCAGAGTGTGGCCGCTCCAGATGTGCAGGGTCGTTCGAGGAGCTCTCTGCAAAGCGAGGACGTCTCAATACAAACCATGTATCGCGAGGGAGACGACGCAATGGAAGAGGCAGAAGATGATGATGAACCAAGGGCATCAAAAAGGAAGACACAGGAAGAAGGCATGTCTTCAGGGAAGAAACGGGCGCCAAAAAAGTCGAAGAAGGAGCCCAAGGAGGAGGAGCTAATCCCAAGGTCTGAAAAAGCGGCGACAACAGTCAAGCCTGGGGAGACTTTGGATCTAACGGAGGCTGCGAAAGACAAGGAGGTGTTTGTCAAGGCATACGGACCCCTCTATGTTTTGGGTATGGACTTCATTGTGCGAATACCTTTGCAGCAGCTTAAGCGGGGACAGTCTCATCAGGTTTCCCTAAACCCTAAACTCGATTTATTGAACTGTGGTTGATGTGAAGGACTCCTGAACACTAACCGTCACATTTCTTGCTGCAGGTTGCGAGAAAGTATGATCCGGAACTGAAGGAGCAGATGGTGGCCTACCTGTCACAAGTAGAGCCAACCTGGACGCAACACAACATTTGCGTCATGCCAGTGTTTCCCGAGGACAAGCCATGGCAACCTCCCTACAGGTGGGAGGATATCAAGGACAAGGACTTTATCATAATCGGTGGCCAGCACACAGTGGCTGCTGCAAGAACAATTGTGGGCCACAAGGATACGGATAGCATCACAAAGAGGAAATTCAAGGCTTGGCCTAGTTGCATAGTGTACACACAAGAGTATAATTACACAACTAGGTTGTCCTTGACTCTGAATAGAACAAACAAGATGTTTGCGTGGGTTCCTTCCTGGGCAGCAACCATTGTAAATGTAAGGAGGGTATGGCTGTCAACTCATAAGCCTTCCAAGGTGAGGATCAATGCATCGAATGCGGAAGACCAAAATGTGAAGAACTGGAAGGTTGGTGTCATTCCAAACTCAGTAAATGCTATGTTATATGATGTCCTCAATTTTGTCATGGGGTTCCCCCTTTTTCCAAGGGGATCCAATCGGTCGACTGGAACCCCATCTCTTGCCTTTGGGTTCCAGTCGATCGACTGGAACCCACCCTTTTCCATATGCTTTCACTTTTGCCTTGGGGTTCCTGTCGATCGACTGGAACCCACTTCATGACCATTGCCCTCCAATAATATTCATATGACAAACTACGGTATTAAACAAATGTGGCTGTTGTTGCAGAGTTTTATCCTCAGCGCAGAGGCACAATTCTCTGGAATCAATCCGAGGATTACGCATGAGCACCTTGCAGCCGAGCTCGCCATCATCATGAGTGACGATCTCACTTACTCTTCATGGAGGAAAGCCTTTACAATGCACGAGGATGGAGAACTAGTGAATCCTGATACTCATCAGAAATTCATCAAGGACCACGAAGACGCTGAAGATGTGAAGAGAGAAGCTCATTACAAGAAGAAGACTGCTGCTGCATTCGTCCCGAGGAAATACGTTGCAAAGCCACTCAGCAGGGAGACGTTCAAAGCCCTCTCTGGGATAACAACTCAAGACCTCCACACAGCAGCGAGGAGGCTCACAGAACTGAACTCCAAGGGTCTCCCCAGAGTGTGCTTTCGCCAACCTAGGGCGAACAATGCGGTCTTGCACCTTCCTGCCTGGGCGAACAAGAGGAAGTGGAAGAATATAATCATCCACGAGCTCGCGCGGACGGACCCACAGATGAAATTTTTTGATGGAGAGGATGGCCAGCAAGTACTAAACCGGCCCTTGTGGGTGCAATTCAAGAAGGACACAAGGGTGACCAAGGCCAAGTGGGCGAGCATTTTTGAAGTGGCAACTACGGAGTGGTTGAACAAGAAGCGCATTTACAACCACAAGAACCTCGCCCCTTCTGAGGCTCTCCAGCGCATGCTCGAGTTTTGGTTGAGGAAGGACGGTCCACTGGAGCCTGGCCGTTTTGTTTCCATTTGCACGAGAGTTGAATCTTCCGGAGATTTTGTTATTGGTAGGCAGCGGACGTCTGATAAGGAGTATTTGGGATGCAACATCGTTGCAGGTTGCCTCGTAGACTTTAGATTTATTCCAGGTTTTGAATCTGGTGTGAAGGCACCTTTTCCAGTCTTGGACTCACTGGCGAGGTACATGAACGACCCTTCCTGGTACCCGGGTCTCCGTCGTGTGCCTGTGTTCATGCTCGTCTCCGACGAGATCAATTACGATGGTGTCTTGCGTTTCATGGAGTTTCTGTGCTCAAGACATCCGGACACGTTCGTCACTGTGCCATCGTACTACACACCATGCCCTGCTGAGGACCTCCCCGAAGTGCCAGAATTGTCAAAGTGGAGATCCCACCCGATCGTCCACATCTGGTTCGTCGTCAACAAGAAACTTCACCAACCCTGCAAGCTCCCAGGAGCCTTCTCCCCACCTGACCTCCCCCGTTATTTTGCCAAGAAGCACCTCTGGTCGGAGCGCTCTTACGAGCTTCACAAAGGAGAGCTGCGCATGGAGACATACTTTCAGTTTCTCGACTTGAGGGGAGGGAGGGGCAGGCTTTTTGTGAATTTCTTCGGCGGTCTGAAGGCCTCCGCTGCCGCATTGGTAAGCTACTCCCCTTGCATTAGGTGTCACCTTCCTCATCTTTCAGTTTATCACTTCCAGTCGATCGACAGGAACTCACTTTCAGTTTATCACTTCCAGTCGATCGACAGGAACTCACTTTCATTTTATCACTTCCAGTCGATCTACAGGAACTCACTTTCATTTTATCACTTCCAATCGATCGACAGGATGAATGCGGTTGAATGCGGTTGAATGCGGAGGCTACAAGAGCGGAGATTGCGAATGTGACGAAGACCTTCATGGCCGAGCTCCAGGCTGTGAAGATGTCACAAATGGGACCATCCCAGGAGACAAGTGTCGGCCCCAACCGCAATGTCGCGCCGGCCACCACCGCCGCCACTGCCCCTCCATCCTCTGTAAGTCCCCCTCACATTCCATTTTCCTTCATTCACTTCCATGATTTCACATGCTCTTCATATTTTTTAGGATTTCTGAATCACATCCTGGATTTGTGGTCCAGAATGTGGAAGGAGACGCGTTATCAGACAAGTGTCCACAGCGTCCGGAGGAGTAGTTAGTTTGCACTCGACCGAGAGGTTCACTCTTGATCTAGCGTAAATATTACACCTTCCCACACTTTCCGTGGCGATGTTCATTGTAACATTCTGTACACTTCAATAAAATTATTACGTTAATCTTTCAATAGCCTTCTCCTCTCCGAGGCTGCAAAGTCACATCACATTTCCTACTATTCCCACTATACGACCTACTGAGTGCATTCCTTTTTGTGTGCTCGTTTCCTGTTTGTCGCTTGGAACTTGTTATCCCCACGATTACAAGTTCCTCTCGATCGACAGGAACTCTCCTCATCCCCTCTCGAGTTCAAAGTCGTGTGTATTTTGTTGGCATGGTTTTAGTCAATTTCATATCTTTATTCTGTTTCACATATAATATGTTACTGCCGAAAAGGAAACTTGTTTCCTGTTTGTCGCTTGGAACTTGTTATCCCCACGATTACAAGTTCCTCTCGATCGACAGGAACTCTCCTCATCCCCTCTCGAGTTCAATTTCGTGTGTATTTTGTTGGCATGGTTTTAGTCAAATTTCATATCTTTATTCTGTTTCACATATAATATGTTACTGCCGAAAAGGGAACTTGTTTCCTGTTTGTCGCTTGGAACTTGTTATCCCCACGATTACAAGTTCCTCTCGATCGACAGGAACTCTCCTCATCCCCTCTCGAGTTCAATTTCGTGTGTATTTTGTTGGCATGGTTTTAGTCAAATTTCATATCTTTATTCTGTTTCACATATAATATGTTACTGCCGAAAAGGAAACTTGTTTCCTGTTTGTCGCTTGGAACTTGTTATCCCCACGATTACAAGTTCCTCTCGATCGACAGGAACTCTCATCCCCTCTCGAGTTCAAGTTCGTGTGTATTTTGTTGGCATGGTTTTAATCAAATTTCATATCTTTATTCTGCTTCCACATAATATGTTACTCGCTGCCGAAAGGGAACCTTGTTTCCTGTTTGTCGCTTGGAACTTGTTATCCCCACGATTACAAGTTCCTCTCGATCGACAGGAACTTGACCAAAACTATTTTTATTCGTACTTGTTCACTTAGAACATTGGACAGGGTGTGGGATCAGTTTGTGCTTTCATGTAAATCGACAGGAATCCTCCCCTACACCTGCGTCAACTTCCATGTTATTAACTGTTCCTGCTGGGCGGCTGGAACTTTGTTGTTCACTGACGTCTCCACCCAACTTACATCTCTCTCATACCCTTTGCTCCAAGATTGGATTGGTTTTGATTTGAACTCTTTACACAGGCCCCCGCCCCTCTTGTGTTTTCTCCCTCGGATGTGGTTGTCGACGGTGAAGATAATCAACACTTGTCTATTTCTGAATCTCACAGTCCACTGCTTCAAATGGAGGGTCCCTCGTCATTACGAGTCCCAAAGGAAAGCCCTCTACTCCAACTTCCCGGAATGGAGGAGGAAACGCCTTCCCTTACAGATGCAACTCCTCACCCTTTCGAGTCTATGCAAGAAGGCAACGTCGACGTCCACGAGCAACCCTTCCCTTTCGTCCCAGCCCATCCCTCACTCTCCCCGGTCGTATCCTCCTCTCCTCTAGAGGATACACCTCTCAGTGACCACGGCGCCTCTGTCGCCACACCCTCAGCAGGCTGCACAGATCCCCCATCTCAAGACTCCGTGGATGTTACCACTGACCTGCGATTGCCTGCCGCTGATGCGAGTGTTTGTATCCCAACAATTGCCCGTGAGATTTCCCTGCCCGATGTGGATGCTACTTTGGATCTTGTTTCTCCTGCACCCTCTCCCATTCCTCCTTTCTCTTCCCCCGCCACAGATGCCGACCCTGTGGCGGGGCATGTCATTTCCTCAATCACTGCTGCGGACCTTACTCTTTCTCCACCACACCCTGACCCCCCCCAAGTTGTCCCTGCTCCTCAAAACCCTGGTCTCCTTTCCTCTACGCACCCTCCCGTAAGTGATTTATCTTATTATCCCTTATTTCCTTCATTTACTCTTTTCCTTGCTGTTTCCCGCTTATTTGCTCTTTGTACAACGTTCCTATTTTTGTAGGAGGTGAGACCTCTTGTGGTATATTCTAAATTCATGTCTCTTGCAGGCTCCCCAGCCTCTGCCAGCCATTGCTGTGGTGGACTCCGACACTGCTTTGGTCTCTGTGCCTTCTCAGCTTGTTTCCGACGTCCTCCCCCACGACCCCATTGCCCCTCTCTCCGTCGCCGCAGCTTCGGATGGCCAAGTCGATGACCCTGCCCATATGTGGCGGGTGCAACACCGTGGCTTCGTCAACGTCCGCAATCCTCCCGGTGCCTTCACCGCCTCCGATTCTCGTCATGCCATTGACGCCCCTTCCGCCGCCGCTCCTCCCCCAATTCCTCGCCCCTTTCCTCTTGTAAGTGAACCCTCTTAGAATCTTCCTCTCGATCGACAGGATCTTCCTCGTCTCTCTCCCCTATTTTGTGGTCCTCTACTTCTCATCCTTGTTGTTCGTTTAAGTTGTGCAGGCCACTGTCGAAGACGTTCTCAATAGGCTCTTCGTGTACCCAAACAATCCCCTTAGTAAAGGTAGACAAGTTTTCACCAGGGAGATGGGCGTGCTTGCCGCTAAGAGACTCTTGTGTAGTGAAGGGCCACGCTCTTCCGTAGAATTGCGCGATTCCCGGTCGTGGCTCTTCGAACCCTTCCGAATCGAGGTACAGGCAGTTCTGGGCTTCTTCACCCCTTCCAGCTACTATACACGTGTATTTCTTGCTTCTCTGTGAATCACACAAGTGCTTATTTCTCTGGCCCTGATTCTTATGTTCCTGTGGGCAGGACCCTGCTGCTCGGAACACCAGAAGATTTGTACTTGTCTTCGATCTCAATGGCATCTTTTGCAAATGTCATCACGTTGATCGAGGCCAAACCATCCTCCCGAGTTGGCTTCTTGGACCTCAAGAGTCCCACAGCCAACCCACCATGGTTGGATCTAAGTTTGTCGTTCCCAGACTCGGATACAGGATGTTTTGGAGATTCTGTTGCCTTCATTTCTATGTCTGCGTTTGGTCCTCCATGACAATGAGCAATGTTATCGCCATTGGCAATTTCTTGTTCAGTGAAGAAACCCGCCCTCGCTACCTCTTCGCGCAGCAACATTGCTCCAAATATGCGGACTCCCATGGCGTCGAGTTGAAGAGCCCGGATAACCCCAACGCCACTTTGTTCCAGAAGAATTTGGGCCTTACGATGTGGTGGCCCCCTCGTTCCTTTGATTCTGACGCTTTGTTTGCCACTGAACAAAACACCCTTCTCGTAGACGACAGCCCCTACAAGAGTGCCATCAACCCCGACCAGAATGCCGTCTTCCCCCCCTCCTTCTCTACCAACGCTTCCCCTGATGCCGACATGATCAAACATTTCCAACCTTGGTTCGAACGTCTTTTCTACAGCCCGTTGCAAGACATACGAGACTTCGTTGTGATCCATAGGTTTGGACAGCCCCCACTCCACCACTCGGACCCCATCAGGAAGGCTGTCGACGTAGCTGCCAGACCCAACATTAAAGGGAAATTAAAACCAACCGGCCTCTTAGAACGTAAGGGCGTTCGGTAGTGTCTGCACAATCAGCTTATGTATTCACTGCATATGGAATGCTCCAAAGTAACCGTGTCCATATCTTCTGCTGCTTCCAGTTTCCGCCTCCTTCACGCACATTGCCCACCTCTGGGCGTTCTGCGTTCAGACGCCCCAACGGTCCCTACTCACAGCATCGTGTCGTGGCGCGCCAAACCACTTCCCCGCCTTCAATACATGTGCCTACAGAGATGCCCTCCTCTGCTGCTATTCGCGCCATGGCCACCCCGACCCGTGAATTCCCTCTGGTATTTTTTTGCCACCTCTCATTTCTCTTTCCTAACCATCATTTTCCTTGTTTTCTCATGTACCTTATAATCGACCACTCGTCAATTTCACTTTCATTTTTGGCCCCTGCAATGTTTTCCACTCTTCTTTCTGGAATTAATTCTTCTTTACGTTTCCTCCTGCAGGGTCTTGACCTCAATTCGGGCCCTCCCCCCGAATATTTTCCAACTCCCGTCCAAGTATCACGCCGTCGCCGCATCTCGACTCGCGAATACCAATTCTCCATCATCGAATCTATGGGCCCTAACTCAAGAGCCCATCGCATTCTGCGCGCTGGTTTGGCCTCCCTCGCTAAACCTCCCGTGCCACCCCCGGGGTGGACCAAGCTCGGTCTCCCTTTGGAAGTTACCAGATACAATTGGACCGAAGACCAATTGCAACGTTTCTTTCCTGAGTGGGTTCACAAATTGTCAGTTCGTTCTCCTGGTTGTAGTGAGGCCCATGCCCCACCAAATGTTTGAATAAAATCACATCCCATTCTTCATTGCCTTTATATGCGTGGCTTCCGCACACATTCAATTCAGTCCATTGTTCATCCTCCACGCTTTTTGTGTGCCCTTGGTCGTGTTTCTTTTCTATGAATGTCACATGTTCCTGTTGATATTGTACCTTCATTTACTACCTATTCTGTCATTCCATCAATTCCAACATTGCGGAAGTGGACCTAACTATAACTGTGTCATAGTACACAATTTCCCGTCCCCGGTGTCGAATTTCATTTCTTCCACTCGATCGAGTGGTTGGAGTTCCCTTTCTTCCATAACCCTAACCCATACATTCATATGTATTTTGTTTCCCATTTGTTACCCTAAGCCCCATAAAATGCACTCTGCGTTCCCCATGTGTTCCCTAAACCATGTCCCCCTTGTACGACTGCCTGTTCCCAATGGGTCCACACCCCGTTCCCAATTGCGTTCACTGCGTGTTCCATGTGCGTTCCCATTGCGTTCCCATTGCGTTCCCATTGGGTACCCATGTGCGTTCCTATTGCTTCTATCTCGTTCCCGTTGCGTTCCCATTGCGTTCCTTTTGCGTTCCTATCACTGCCACACACCATTTAATAGTCCCAAAATAACACTAAAGTCCCAAAATTTTGAATATAGTGTTATATGGTATTCATTGTCACTTACTATTTGGAATTATGCAATGCTATACTTTTTACCATTGATGTAAATTTTTACCAAGTAAAGTTGTTATTGTTCTATAATATCCAAACAACCAATTTGACATTTGTTGGTAAAATATGAGATATATATAATAAATAGATATAGCATTGTGTAATTCCAAGTAACAAGTGACAATAACTATCATATTTAGTGTAGTGTTGCACATATTTCCTACGTGATGATGTATGTTGTGGGTCACACATCTCGTTGCCCATGGATAGTCACACTATACAATTGCCTAGACTACTTACCACAATCAATGTAGTGCAATCACCATATTACAGTTGAGGTGGGATGTGGGATGTGGTTAAGGAATACTTCAATTTGTCACAACATAGATCCTTTTATCCCTTTTTGCTTTTGTTTATTATTTCACGAGAATAACTCAATTGTATGCAAGCATGGTAAAGTAGACCAAAAAAATGCTCCGGTATACTAAAATCATAAAATTTTCAGTGAAAGGCCTAAAAGTAGTAGCAAAGTGTTATTTAAGTTGGAAATTTTCTTATGATGACCTCTATTTTTGTGTCAAATACTCAAATGTAGAATATCAAGTTGAGATCTTCAATACTTAGCATTTAAAGTGATGCTCAAAAGCAAATGGTTGAGTATGGTTTTGGACGTAGATTTCATGACCTTAACTATTTTGAAGTTGGAATTCTTGTTTATATTCCTTGAATTCATTATCTACTTGAGGGCATCATTACAAAACTTTGTAGAAAACCATCAATTTAATGTAATTTTATCATATTTTAAACAAATTTTAGACAACCACTTGTTTAGTATCACCTACTTGCACATCACTTGCACCATCTTCTAAAATACGTAGACTTTTCTTTAATAAAAAATTCTCAACATAAATTGCTTGGCTTTGTAGATCAATATGTTTTTAAAACGTCTGTGGTTTTTCCTTCACTAAATTTGAAGTTAATACATAAAATTGATTCACTTTCACTTAACACTAGGCAGGGATTAGGAGTTGTCCACTTTACCGTGCTTGCACCCCTATAACATTAAGTCAGTGGATTTGGACGGAGTGGAACTAACCCCATACATTTCTACCAAGATTCACAGAGGCCTAGGTTCTTGCCAGGTCCCCCCATCAAGGTAAGTTCCAAGAAAATGCAGACGCTTTGATTTCAAGTGTATGCTCACAGATTACAGTGGCATGGTGAATAACATCACGATCATGAATGTCACCAGCAAATTGCTGAAGAGTTCAATGAAATCGGCACTTTCAGCCAACAGGCAAGTGGAAGATATTTGCAAACTGGTCTAAGTATATAGATCATCTACACTGATTGAATTGTCAGTGTTCCTTGCCGAGGCTGTGGCTTGCTATAATATATTGAGATTGGGATTTAGGTGGAGGATTAGAATACCTATATATACTTGGCTGCTTTCTTTCTTCTAGTGTACTTGACTGTTTTGGCGACTTGAGGTTAGGGCCACTTCACACATGAGCCGAGAGCCGTGACCTTGTAATGATGAGGACCCTTGACTCTCGTCTAAAGGCCGTACCATGGGTGTTGGGAAAGCCGTTTTATGTAGTCACGGGCCTTCAAGCATAGTGTGAAGTGAGAATGGACTATGTTGCGGGACCATTGCATATTTTGTTGGCGGAAAAAGAGGGGAGGATTTGGTTTAATATAATATGTCTCAAACTTTATCAATTTAAGAGAATTATTTGGTGGTGTTTGTATGTCTTGGAATCTATCCTAGAATCTATTATGGAATCTATCCTGGAATCTGTCTTGAAATATGTCTTGGTAGAAAAAATATTAAAAAAGTCATGGTCTCCCATAATTTTCGTCAAGCCCACCTCTTGGAGGTGGGTCTGACGCAAATTCCGGTAGACCATGCACCCTTCTCCACAACCTGCCATGTAGGACTCCATGTAAACTTTTCATCCATGAACTTTTCTTTGGGCCTTTAGGCCTTCACCTCCTAGTGTGAAGTGAACTTGGACAGTCTTCGCCTTTTCAACCAATGAGAGCTCTTCCATTGCCATGGTCATGGGCCTTCAGCCTTGTGTGTGAAGTGGCCCTTAGACCAATGTCTGCAATTTTATCCCCATGGACAGAATTGAAAGTGTTGACATATAAGGTCAAGGCATTTGTAGTCGGCCAAGTTCATTTAAGAACTCATTTTTTATTTTTTATTTTTTTGAGACAGAAGGCCAACAGGCCATCGCCAAAGCACAGAAGGCAGTTGACCACTTGGCAAGTTTTTTCCGTTAGGTAGATGGGAGATTTCACAACCGGGACATTTAACAGCTCATCAGGGTCATGTAATGTCAACATAGATGAGATTTATATTTTTCAGGCAAACGGGGTTAAGGCTTATGTGGTGATAGTGGCTTGTGATTGATTATCCTCATAAGAGTTTTGACAATTGTTGTAGCCAAGCATCAACATTTAGGGGGAGTGGTTATGGGTTAACCGATAAATCGACTATGTTTAACCCTAAACTTTACGCTTCAAAATTTGTGGCAATTTCCATATTCATGATTTCTTTTTAAATATTTGTATTCTCCTCAAAAATTCCCCGCTATTCCTCCTCCTAAACAAATGCAAACTCTCTAATTTTTCGGTTATAGATGCCTCAACCTTAGAGGCCGCAAATGTTGTGGGGAGAGCAACTATCACATACAAGCATGATACCTGTCATTCATCCACCAAAAAAGCCTTGAACTAGTATATATCTTGAGCGGGTTTTTTTAAGCTAACTTGACATTGGATAGTATCACAACTCTAAAGATCCCAAATTAGACCACATTGATTATCCAATTAGCGTGTGTTACTATTTGGAGTTACGCAGTGCTATAAATACTTAATGAGAATGTCATATTTTACAAAGCAAAGTCATTTGTGTTCTACGAGTCCACGTACGAGTCCAGACAACCTATTGAACTTTTGTAAGTAGAATTTAAATTCATGAGTAAGACATTATTGCATTGCGTAACTCCAAATAATAACATACACTAATTGTGATAATGAGTGTAGTCTTAGTCATTTGTAGGATTGGTCACAAACCTCTAGAGAGTCAAAATTGAATGTTGAGTGGATGAGAAGTATGCTCGTATGCAATAATTTTCTCTCTTCGTCCATGTTGGCTTCTTGTCTCTCTCTTTCTCGTTCTCTTATATGGATTGAACAAATAATTTTATTATGAGGTAATAGCTGAGGTGCACTAAAATCCACTTATAAACACGAATTCACGAATACTATTGTATTAAGTACTATATATAGAGAAGAGAGAGAGAAGAGAGAGAGAGAGAGGTGTGTGTGTGATTTAGTGTGGGATGAAAACAACATGCTAAGTTTGTCTTAGGGCCGGTTTACACTATGGACCATGAAGTTGGACCAAGGCTCTGCAAGGCAGTTGATTGGCTGTTGAAGTTGTCCCACTAGAAGAAATCGTGTCCATTTCAACCCTTGGCCATCGCGACTCGCACCAAGAAAATGCATAAACAATTCAACTGGTAGGCAACCGGAAGGTACCCGTGGTGTACCCATGGAAGGTGCCCCCGATTCCCAACCAAATTGATTTGTTTATGCATTTTCTTAGTGGAAGGTGCCACCCGATTCCCAACCGAATTGATTTGTTTATGCATTTTCTTGGTTTAGTCTTGATGGCCTAGTCGCAAGGAGGGTTGAAATGGACAAGATTTCTTCTAGTGTCCCGGGACAACTTCGGTTTACACTGAGGAAAAAATGTCAGAGGGACCACGGAGGTCGAGGTCCCCAAAATATAATTTTTAAGGCCCAATAAATGCACTGACATGGTCCAACGGGTTTTGCGGTGAGAGAGGCAAGAGAGGTGGTCTGGTAGGAAAAGGCAAGGGCCCATGGCAGAGAAATGCCATTTTAATCAATTTATAATGAATCTACACTCTATGTGCCTTAATCACAACATATCCCATGAGACATACTAGCACTATCTTGTTTTTCCCCTTATACCGGCTCCCACGTGTTTCACCAAACAACGTGGGACATCTAGAACTCAAGAATTTGAGTGCATATTTGTTTTTTTGCTATACCAACTGCAATGTTTGGAATTTGGGGGCTTGTAATATACTGTTTGAAAGGTCTTCAAAATACCTTTCCAACGGTATATTACACGCCCCAAAAAAGTTAAAATTATAGTTGCAAAACAAAAAAGAAAAATCTGTAGTTGTTTAGTGACTGTAGATCAGGGTGGTCAAAAGAACCGTAATGGGAAATCTTCTAACACTAATTATCAAAGAATTGAACTTTAGTGTTGAGCAAGGTAGGGTGGTAACAATATTAAATATAAGCAAACACTAAATATCCTATTTAGTGTACATAGTGACAACACAAGGTACATGTCACATGTAAATTACATTGAACATGTACAAATTAAATCGCTCATTTTTTTTTGTAAAAATTGTTGTGAGAAGATTTGGAAGCCACATCTTCGACACATTTAACAAGAAGTGAAGACAAGTGAAGCCCAAGAGAAAACAAGAGAATGGTCAAACTTGAATTTTTTTTTCAAAATTGCCCTTTTTGGGCATGTATTAAAAAAATCAGCACCTTCACTTTTTGGTGCATGGTCATTCTTCTTGGTCCACATTTGGTTTACACCTAGTGAGGGGCCCATGGCTCTTAAAACTAATTTTTTATGAGCTCATACCATGAAAGTCGGACCACGAACTCGGACCATTGACAAACGCCATCTTCCATGGTCCGACTTCATGGTCCATAGTGTAAACCGGCCCTTAGTGACCTCTCATGTTTATCACATCGCAGCAGTGTCAAATGCCACCTTCTATGGTTGTCACATGGTTATTCACATGGGTTGACAATGAATAGTCTGGGCCACACTAAATAGTTGTGCATATATAGTGCAGTGACATGTTGCATCTTGGAATGGTAAATTCAAAGGAAAATAAAGTCGGGAGAAACGGATTCTAGGAGTCCATGTCAGTCACACGGAAAGCTATGTCCAGGGAGAAATGGCAGTTACTTACAGATGAACCGGTTGAGTATGACAAATAACCAGTTGAAGTTGGAGACTTCAGGAGAATTACCGATCATTTTAGACGAATCTATAGAATATACCCAAATGAATAAAGCAAAACCGGAAGATGTCAACATGTAACCAGTTGGATTTAGAATCACTAGGATCTTGACCAGCTATGCCCAAAAACTTCCCGGACACTGATATAAAGACGTACATAAGTACTTTATGTAAGATTCGTCCACACCAGTTGCCCATAACAGTGGAATGTTTTGAACGAAGTAGAGGGAATTTTTTTTTTAATCTTGTGGTGAGAATATGCTCTCAAGTGCCCGAATTTCCATAACATTATTTAGATCCATATCAGCGTTTTGTGGGACTGGCAGTATTCTACAGAATATTCCCTAATATTTTCCACATTCAATCTGAATGTGGAAAATATCAGGGAATATTCCGCATAATTCTACCAATCCCACAGAACGTTGATATGGATATGAATAATGTTATTTATGAAACTGGTAGGTTCAAAGGCTATTTAACTTAGTGGCTGACAGTTAGTCCATCAGGTGTCCCAAACATGACTCAACATTTATGACATTACAGTACCCAGTGATGTGGGCCTTCAAAATATACTAGTCAGATGTTGGGAGTTCAATATGAATTTGAGTCTCCTTGCACAACTTTTTGAGCATTTGATTGTTCTATTCTTAAGAACCCATGGAACAAAAGCTACGCGTTGAGTAATGTTATGGATCTCACCTTTGGGGAAAGGGGGATAAAAATATAACAGTTGCATAATGCCCTGATGGGTATTGGAAGAAAGGGGGCTAAATTGATAGTATATTGGGGGCTCTTGAAAGAAAGGATGGGATTGGCGTCGGCCGGGTTGGCCTTCTGTCTCAAAAAAGAAAGAAAAAAGAAAGGATGGGACAGAAATGGAAAGCATATGGGTAAGTTGTACCAATGTGTGTGTGTGTGTTTCCATAGGAACAAATTGAGGGAAAGAGGGAATCCTTGCATACAAGCGTATCTCTCGTTCATCCAACATAAGTTTTTGAATTAGTATGTAGTCCACATGTTAGTATTTCTAGTCGATTTGACACCAAAATTAGTTTCAAAGACCATGAATTTGTCTAAACAAAGTCACTTGAGATGAATAAGTGGCAAACTTATAGGGGGTTAAGGGTTAGTTTCCATGTAGGCCGCTCACCCACCATAATTATGGTGAAAAGATAGATTTCAACATGTAAAATTTACATTTCCACTAGAATCTAGTGGGCAAGCAGCCTACGTGAATCTAACCCTAAATTTTTATCATTGCATGGATGAGAGGTACACTCATATACGATAATTCCCACTCTCCCAAAATTGCGGAATCAATTGCTGAGAGCAAGAAACTCAACACATGAAGCCCTTTGTCCCCAGATAACCACTCACCTGCTTATGTTTGCCATCAAATTGCATCAAACTCATCAAGAACACCATGCTTGACAACATCATGAGCATCCTCATACTTTGTCTTGGCCTTCAGCCAATCAAGCATGCCATAAGGTATGTGGGCCTTAACTGAATGATAACAATCTTATGCATGTGCCTTTAAGTGAGTGATTGCAAAACTTATAGTTAAGAGTGGACACCAAGAGACACGTGTCACCATGAGATTGGCCTATATTATGTTCATAATACAAACTAATAACTCTAGGTTTTCATACTTCATTTTAACCTCTTATAACTGTCGCATCTCAACTCCAATTTCAACACTTGAAGCAACAACCTTTAAAATCACAATTTTGCAATTCACGTTAAGAGCATGGAAGTCAAGAATTATGAATGATGCAAAAGTATGATTTATGAAATATTTGTAAATATTCCTACAATTAGAATATGCTACTCAAGTGCCTCGCTTATTGAGGTGAATTTATATTTGCATCTAGATCCAAGAAACTTGGGGGTCCAAAACACCCCTTCATGAACTTTACTTTCAAATCCAAGATTGGTTTCTCAAACTAGAAAAACTATTGAATGAAGATTGCCCAAATTTGGCACGAAAGTTGCCATATTAGTGCCACTTCATATTCTCATACTTTAGACCAGAACCCTAGGTCCCAAAAATCTCTCTCAACCAACATGATCACTTGGTTTTTGGAGTTTCTTTGGCATTGGACCAAGCTAGTGTAAACCCGAGGAATGTTATTTCACGAGCAGGCTCACACAAGTTTGCTCATGTTTGGGCAAATTCGATCTCCATTGAGTGGTCCCCATAACCATTTGTTTTAATTTCATGAGCAAGTTCAAGAGTTTTTTGGTGAACCCTGAGCAAGGTGGATTTTTTGCAAGTTGCCCAAACTACCCGAATTGCGTGGGATAAGATTAAACGTAAGTACAATACTCACTCCAAATGCTCACAACCGTTGATTCATTCTATTTTATCATGTGTGAGGAAATCATTGAAATAGCATTTGGTTGAGGGCCCGGTCACATATGACTTCACACTTACACGTGAGGGTCCGTGACCACACTACATGACTCTAGAGGTGCCTTGGGACACTTTCTTTTGGGCTCTCACAATGTCACGGTCTGTGAGGCCAAACCGCCCACCCTTAAGCGTCCTAGTCCGGGTGAGGGAATGGATGTCACATTCGTTTTGCATAGCTCCCTCTTACCAACTTCATTGGAAGTCATTACATTTCTCATTAATTCGTACACACCAATTTATTCCATAACAAGGTTACAAGTGTTTAAAAACACTCTGCTATTAGTGCTCTCTTAACAACCCCTATCACTTCCCACACAAATGCACACCAGCTTATATGAATATCTAATTATCTAACCAAACCATCCCTCTCAACTTGGGGTAATAGACATAGCTAGCCCACCATCCGAGCTCCCTAAGCCTCAGCTGCAGTCGCAGCTGGCCTAACCCATTTCAATCACGACCGGGCCCATCAAGGGTCCATACCCGGCTCCTAACTCGGCCACAATCTTCAATTCCCAGCAGCCTAAGCTGCCACAATCTTCAAATCCTAGCAGCCTAAGCTCGGCAGCTTCAAATTCCAGCAGCCTAAGCCCCACAGTCTCAAATCCTAGCAGCCTAAGCTCGGCAACTTCAAATCCCAGCAGCCTAAGCTCCACAGTCTCAAATCCTAGCAGCCTAAGCTCGGCAGCTTCAAATCCCAGCAGCCTAAGCCCCACAGTCTTAAATCCTAGCAGCCTAAGCTCGGCAGCTTCAAATTCCAACAGCCTAAGCCCCACAGTCTCAAATCCTAGCAACCTAAGCTCGGCAGCTTCAAATTCCAGCAGCCTAAGCCCGGCAGCTTCAAATCCCAGCAGCCTAAGCTCCACAGTCTCAAATCTTAGCAGCCTCACTAACTATCTACCTAATTCTACCAAGCCCCCTACCTAATTACCCTAACCAAACCCACTAATTCCACTAAGCCCCTACCTAATTCCCACATTTTTTTCTAGCTCTAAGAGTTCAAATTCCTAGAGAAGAGGGAGAGAGAGCAAGAGGAGAGGGAGAGGAGAGAATGAAGAGAGAAAAAGAGGAGGAGGGGAGGGCACCCAAGACCACAAGTCCCTCAACCTTCTCCTACTTAGTAGGACCTTATCCTATCCACTAACTCCTTACCCCCTAAACCAACAAGAGCACGTTCTAATTCAAACATTTAAATCCAAGGACCTTCCTCTTGCTTCATCAAACACTACTCCTCTAATCAAAACACTCCCTAATGCCACTAATCCTCTACTTAACCACACAAAATGGCTTAAGGCCTAAACCTAAATCCACACCAAGCCTCACTCTTTTTATACTTTTGATTGTTTCAATAACACTCCAATTGCAATTCTAATTAAATTCTAAACATAAAACAAATATGAGCAACCATTTTGGGCTCATACGGTCACGGCTCTTGGCTCATGTGTGAAGTGGCCCTTAGCCTGTGTTCATCCTCACATGATCTCACCACATGGGAGGTAACTTAGGGCCACGTCACACACAAGATTGAAGGCCCGTGACCTTTGCAATCTAAGAGCTCTCATTGGTTGAATGGGCGGAGACCGTCCAAGTTCACTTCACACATGAAGGTGAAGGCCTAAAGGTCCAAAGAAGACTTCATGGATGAAAAGTCTACATGGAGCCCTACATGGCGGACTATGGATAAGGTTTCATGGTCTCCCGGAATTTTCATCAGGCCCACCTCCAAGAGGTGGGCCTCACGCAAATTCCGGGAGACCATGGTTCTTTTAATTTTTTTCCAATAGGACATATTTCAGAACAAATTACATGGCAGGTTCCATAATAGATTCTAGAACAGATTCCAAGACAGACAAACACCACCAAGTAATTCTCTCAAATTGATAGAGTTTGAGACATATTATATTAAACCAAATCCTCTCCTCTTTTTCCGCCAACAAAATATGCAATGACCCCGCAACATGGTCCATTCTCACTTCACACTATGCTTGAGGGCCCGTGACTACATAAAACGGCTTTCCCAACACCCATGCTACTACGGCCTTTGGGTGAGAGTGAAGGGTCCTCACCATTACAAGGTCACGGCTCTTGGCTCATGTGTGAAGCGGCACTAAACTTAGCATCTGACAGTTGCGTGATGTCCGCGTGGGGGTGGGACGGAAATGGCAAGCAGGGCAAAGGGTGTGAGCAACGAGGGCGAAGTGTCAGTCCCACGCCCACATGGCCCAGCCGCCCCCCCCTGGTCTCAAATAACAAACAATCTCCTCACCAGGCCGCCTGCCGCCTGCCAGGTGTTCCTTTTCGGCTCTGCTCTTCCCCACCCTTCCTGCCTGCAGCGCCAGTGCTGGCTGCCCTCCGAGCTCCCCATCACTCAGATATTGGGACCAGTATTAGGCAGCGTCCAGTTTCTGGGGCACCGGCTAAATAAAGGGGTGGACACTTGGAGGCCGCTCCTGAGCTCCACCCTGAATTATCTGAATTACCAGGATTCTCCCCCTGCCCTGATTATTATTATTAGTGCAAACTGCAGGGAGCGGCAGGGTTCTTTATTTGGATACCATATGGTAGTATGTGCCGTAGTAAGAAAACCGTATCGACTGATAGCGTGCCCACACTTACTGCGTGTGGGCGATCAGCGAACGGTTCCTATCAGTAGGGGCCCACTTTCAGAGTTCGTTTGGCTAGTGAGAGCCGTTGGATGTACCTACTGTAGTGTTGGTAGGGAGTGCACATTGGCAGTACGCATGAGTAAGTGTGGGTGGGCTATAAGGGGATTGATACCCTGATGGCCACTTCACACATGAGAATGATGCCCGTGACCTTTGTACTTCAAGCACTCTTGTTGGTGGAAAATGCGGAGCTGGTCGAAGTTCACTTCGCACTCCGCTTGAGGGACCAACGGAGTAAGTATGATGCGAGATGGATGGAAATCTACATGGCATCGATTGGATCATGTTTCATGGTCACTTGAAAGAACATGAATTGATCTTCAATTTTGTGTGAAAGATTAAGATTTTCTCAACCCGTCAATTGAAAGGTAGTTTTTTTGATGTTTTCAGTCACACTGAAACGCTAAAAAGAGAGTAACTCGTCAGATGAAATGAAGGTGGACCCTTCCAAAAGAACCACTGGTGCAGACTCATCAGAGCCCACGCTACATTTGCAACGAAACAAAAGAGAGGCTTGAGATAGCAGAGCGCCTTCTCTGTTAGAGGTTCTGAAGGCCGATTCCTAGAGTATCTCCCCTGTGATTCACTGCCGCTGCCCAGCCAAGAATTTTTGTTGCATACAGAGTATATTTATCACCTAGTAGAAGACAGCCGCGAACTCTCAGAAAGCAATTCCTCTCCTCTGACATCCTTTGGCAGCTCTCCTTAAATTTTGCAGCCTTTCAGAGACGATTCTTACATTCTTTCATCTTCCTTTCTGCCTACATGTTCCGACGTGCTTTCTACACAATGTGTGGATGTTAGTCAATTCCGCCAATTCCCTAGATGTGGAAGGTGTCGGCGAGCAGGAGTCCTCCACTATTCTTCAGCCATGAAACACTCTCCTTCCTTATTTTGCACAGACCAGTCATCTTCGCCAATGAAGCTATTCTTGGGCCTTACCAATTAAACAAGGCAACTCTCTAATCTTCGCTCAGGCTCTTGAAGTTTGGGGTACCTGATTTCTATACTACACCCAACGGCTGCCAATGTCATGAAGGAAGGAAGTAGGTAAAAATGGGACTCTCAATTTTCAAATGGACTATTTGAACGTCCCAAAACGGGACTAGGCTCAGGGCCACTTCACACACGAGCCAAGGGCCGTTACCATGCCATGGTGAGGGCCCTTGACTTTCTCATTTAAAGGCCTTACCATGGGAGTACGGGCCCTCAGGCATAGTGTGAAGTGAGAACGGACCATGTTGAGGGACCATTGCATATTTTATTGGTGAAAAAATAGGGGCAGCCTTACCTCACTCATTTTATATCTTCATTCTTCTTTTTTTACTTTTTTTTTGAGTTTTACATTGGTGAGGAAGGAAAGAAGACCATGATGGATCATCTTGAGAGAAGAGGGAGGATTCTTGTTGCATTGGCTTATATTGATGTTTGCACATGATTGTGCAACATGTGTTTGATATGCAAGAATTGGCACTCAATGGCGAATGGGAGAATGCCCTGGTTTTAGAATTTGCTTAGAGAGTATGAACATGAGCGATTGTAATGTGTGGACATTTTGAGAGAAATGTAGGGTTCACCAATAGATTATTATTCCTATTAATATTAGGTACTTTCACGAAAAAAATGTTCAAGCAAAGAACTCGTGTATCTCATAATTCATTCAAGTTTTTTTTATGAGAGGTTTGATCTGTATTTGCAAAGGAAGAATATACGTACGACAAAGGCAATTTCAATTGAGAATAAAGTTACAATGTCGTTACAAAGGCTTCAAACTCGAAATACATTGTGTACCATAGGAGAGGTACAGGGGGTGGCCGAAAGTACAATTTTAAAAATTGTAATTTTTTTCTGCAGAATGGTAAGAGTTCATTTGCAATATACTTTTGTGTAATTTCTAAGTCCACCTGTGTTTGGGATCTTAGTAGAAGAATTTGAGGCACTTCATTGGGATTCCTCATATTATCGGAACAATTGAAGGATCTCACATTCCAATTTTTGCGCATGTAATTGGAGGAGAAAATTATTATTGTTAAAACTCATTTCACTCAGTTTTACTACAAGGTATTATTGACACAAAATGTGTATTTTGGAATTGTGAACTCAAATGGACATGAAGCATTCATGGTTGGACATTATTTCAACTAAGAAAAGTTGTAAGAGATTGCATAAAAGGTAAATTCTTACTTTATAAGTTCATCGAAGATTGTGCATATTCAGTGCACCCGCATGTTTACAACCCATTCAAAGGTTGTCTAAAGGGCTTAGAAGGTTATAAAGCTAATCGAAATTTTATTCAAAGTTTTACTCACATATATGTAAGACATGTTTTTAGAATTTTAAGAGAAATGTGGAGAATTATTATGAGAAAGGTTGATGTATCTTTCCGACATATGACTGAAGTAATTTCTAGTATATGTATTTTGCTACGTAATATATATATATATATATATATATATATATATACAATTAGCAAGGATAAGTTTAATATGAAATAGATAGAATAAACAAAACAACAATTGCAAAGAAGAATAGAAATTAAGTCATTGAAAGAAAATACAAGAAATAAAACAGTGAAGGTTGAAATGACAACTATAGGTGAAGTAAAATGTGTCTTTAATACATAAAATATTCTAAAGAGATGTGAGGATGTTGACAAAGAGACTGAAATTTCTTGATAAAAAGTAAAAATATTAATATTTATTGCTAGAGGCTATCAAAATGCATGAAACAATAACCAAATCGTTATGACAAATGAAATATTGGAAAAAATAAAACATAGAATTTTAAGATATGGATATTGAATGTTATATGAGTGACCGACTCACTATAATTTATATATTAATATTTTTATACTAGCATCCATATTCTCCAATAAATTATTATAATTTAAAAATATGCTATCAAACTAGAAGAATTACTAATTTTTTGTTCCAAAATTCTTTCTATCTTGTGTTGAATTTTGTAATACTTGGAAGTAAACTCCCCTCATGTGAATTATATTGTGTACCTTGACTGCCTTGATGTTGATCATCTTCTTGAGTACTTGTTGGCATTCGATTTGACTATACTTGCATGCTATCAATTCCACATGTCCATATGTTCATAGTAATGACTTTCACATCTATCATGATCGGAAATTTCAGTGGAATGTTTATCATTTTTGTACTTAATCACAAGTACCTTGTATTTCTTCTTGCAAACCGATGAGGTCCTTCCAAATTTATGCAAACTTGAAATTATACGAGGTTAAAGCTTAATCCAAACATTCATTCATGCCCATATGCAAGCACTAAGAATTAAAGTAAGCTATCACTAGATTAAATACAATATGTTGTAGAGCCAGCAAGAGCCGGCAACACCGCACCGGCAACGGGGGGAAGAGCACTAGAGAAGACCGAGCGACACCGGAGGAGCTGGGGGCTCGCAAGAAAGACAGAGAGCGGGAGAGAAGTCCGAGATAAGTGACCAAGGGCCGGCAAGAAGTGACCGAGCCTGCGAAGTGACCAAGGGCCGGCGCGGGAACAAACCGGGAGCGGCTCGGGAACCGGGAGAGAACCGGGAGCAGCTCGCGAACGCATAGTGACCTTGGGAACAACCAAGAACGCAGGGAGCAACCGAGAACCGAAGTGGCAGACACCTAATTAGGGCATGTGACTAATTAAAATGGATGGATGGAATTAGGGATGAATATGTAACCAATAGATACCAAGGGTTATGTATCTAGTAGAAACATTCCAAGGATGGTAGATTTATAGAAATAGAGTTAAGACTCTAAATACATGCTATTAATAGATAAAATGATAATTATAACCGCAGCTAACATTTATCAAATTTTGCAAATTCCTAAATATTAATTCCTATATAAAGAGGGGTACTAACGGACCCTATCACACTTCATTTGCTACCGAACAAACCAACGTGAGTGTCGAGACGGCTACCTTTAGAATTAACTCTTGAAAGCTTTTGGAGGCTAGACGAGAAACCTTGGGGATCCAAAGGACTCGTAAATCTCAAGCGAACTTGGGAACTTTTAAGGCTAGACGAAAAACCTTTGAAAGACAGAAGGACCGAAGGTGTGTAAGACTAATAGGGCAGCACCACAATATGGCCAGAATCTCCAGGGAACCACTCCCAGCTCTAAGATCCTACTCATATGGCCAGTACCACCTGATCAAGGACCTCCAACGAAGCAAGATGGAATGCTTCCATCAAGCTATGGCTACCCTAGCCGCGTAGGACACCACCATTTGCTTTGAAGCAATTCAACAGTACCAGGCGCTCACCACCAAACACCCAAACTCCACCCTACAACCAACCTTGAGCCAACTTAAGGATTTTGTGAACGGGACGCTCGAGGACCAGCAGACAATGCTTACCAGCAGGAAATTCGGAGCCATCAACTGTTGCGTACCTCTCCATGAGGAGTGCCCGAAACACCATGGGCACAAGGGGGACCCTGAAGTGACACCCGGGACTTGTGGCGCCGTTGGTGAGAGGG
Source organism: Polytrichum formosum (assembly GCA_964035585.1). Taxonomy (NCBI): domain Eukaryota; kingdom Viridiplantae; phylum Streptophyta; class Polytrichopsida; order Polytrichales; family Polytrichaceae; genus Polytrichum; species Polytrichum formosum. The sequence continues at coordinate 10,443,730 of OZ037935.1, read as the reverse complement.
CCCAAGTGATCCTAGTGTGGGTGAGGGCCCGGGCGTTGGGAATGCCTCCTACCCACGGACACTAGGAGGCATGAGGGTGAGGCCATAAGCTATGCGTAGCTTATGGCGTGCCAATTCTATAATACTCAAGAACACCTCAATCGGAGGTGTGAGCTAGAAAATATGGCAATTTGAGTGGGGCGCTGTCTCGGGAGCCGGGACAACGCCCTAGAACAGTAGTGGCCTGGGAGTGGCTTCCGAGACTGCGAAGCTTTAAACTGGCATAACTTCTTGAATACTTGCCCGAATGGGGCAAGTGAGTAGTCCATCGGCATCAACGTGAAACGTAGATGACGATGGAGTGGTTGATTGTTACGATCAGATATCTTATGAAGAAGTTATGGGGTTCTGAAGCTGCTGGGGGCTTCCAGTCCCACCGGTTAAGGGAAAATGTCTACTTGGCCCCAAGTGTTGGGAGAGAGACAAAAGATTACTTGACAGTGGAGTAGGGGCCCTGCCTAGAGTCCTAGAGGCTTATATGGGTGAGGTGGTGTGGCCTCACCCACCCGAGGCCGAACGGCAAGGCCTCCATGGGCATTGGCCCAATGTGAGGGCATAGTTGCCTAGTATGGCTCGGGTTGTTGTAGTGTTGCTCCTGCAATACGATGATCAACATGAGATTGGACTTTCAAGAATGGAAGTCCATATCTAAGAATTGGTTACCAATTAAGGGTGAGTCCCGAATCAAAGAGTAGGAGGATTGGTCCCCCTCCTATGAACTAAGGGGTCCGCGGTATTGGGAGCTAACCATTCGCATCACGGTATGCGAAGGGTTAGCGCTCGTAATCCTTGTTAGAAATGAAAAATGGACCGAGATAGTTAAGGGGAGCTAACAAGGGTTGTGACATCAACAGCGGCACTCTGTTGTTCCAGCCCCGAGCTCAAGCAATTGCACACAAAGTAGGACATCAAAGCATGGGGACATGCTTTCTCTGAGGGGAGGGAGTAAATATAGAGCTCGCAACCATCGAGGCCACAGAAGGTCGAGCGCAAGAAGCTGAAGCAAGCTGGAGACAAGGGAAAGAAAGCAACCGGGGGGCGGAAATTCAGACCCCTGGCCCAGTGGGAACGTGGTCTAGCAGGGGAACGAGCGCGCGGTTGTAGGGAACGCATGCCAGCTTGGGAACTAGGGAAAGGTCTGGCCAATGGGAACGCGGACCGGTGGCCGAGGCCAATGGAAACGAGGGCTAAGCCGAGAACTAAAGAGGCAGGCCACCCCTATTTATAGGGCATGTGGCCGAATTATAGGGATGAATGTATTTTCCAATGAATAAGTAACCAATGGGATACCAAGTGATATGTAGCTAGGCAAGACATTTCAATTAAGGTAGATTCATAGAAATATAATTAAGACTCTAAATCCATACTATATTTAGATACAGTGCTACTTTTAGCTACAGCTAACATTTACAAAAATATGCAAATATCTAGATGTGAAAAACTATTTAAAGAGGCCAAGTTGAGGGCCATAATACACTTCATTTGCCCCGAAGACTCCACATGAGTGTCCAAGACTACTAGCCTTGCAAAGCTTTCTTATAGGCACCCGCGGTGCATTAGCAAACCTAATAGGCACCCGTGGTGCATTAGCAACCTAAGATTATAGCCACCCGCGGTGCATTAGCAAATATTAGGGTTAAGCACCCATGGTGCACTCGGACCCCTTATGGAAAATTTAGGCACCTGCGGTGCACTAGAAAACTACCCTTGAGATAGGCACCCGCGGTGCATTAGGTCCGAATTAACACCCCCGGAAGACTTATATGATATTGGAGAAAGGTCTTACGAAGTTCAAGCAAAGCGGAAAGACAAAGGATTTAGCAAAAGAAAATATATAAAATTTGGAGACTCTTAGGAACCAAGGAAAGTAAGGGATTTCTCAAGTTCAAAGATCTATGTGACTTAAGGAAAAAGTATTGGATTCACATAAAAGCACTAATGATTGAAGATGTGATACACTCAAGTAATACTTTGGAATTGAAGTCTTAAGTAACAAGGTATGAAATCTAATCGATGGGAATAAAGCCAGTAAGTGTTAGAATATCATGAAAGAGATGGACTAAGGAGTGGCCGCCAAGTGAGCTAAATTGCCACCTTACCATCGGATCGCACATCATAGCACGCCTCACATTGACCTAGGAAAACTTGAGATGATTAAGGGGAATCCTTAGGAATATATGGACATTGACCAAGTATTAAATATCTCTTTTGGGAATATAGGAGATTATTAATCAAGCACCCTTAGAGATTGGAATAATATATAATCGGGTTATTACGCACTTGTGAATAATGGAATGAGTAAGGATTCCATGTCATCGAGTGTTTCCCATCAACCGAAGTAGGTTTGAATTAGCGAGGGAGTAGGCTTACCTCTTATGCCAAGATCTCAACACTTTGAAATTGGAGTAAGTGAATATGGTTTAAGTCATTCAAACCATGAAAGATATAAGAATGATTACTGTTAAAGGGGATTGGTAGACAATAACTTTTAGTAGTATCATGTTAAAGAGGTTTTCAAGTTACTTTTTGAGTAATATCATAAAGTAGCAATTAGGGATAAGAGCGAGCTGTAGTTGCAAATAAGTAGTGGATAAGGTAATCCAGTGAGTGGTTAGTATTGATAGAAGGAGATAAGGAGAAGGTACTTAAGACAGAGAGGATGGCTCTCTCTCGCTCTCTCTCTCTCTCTCATTCTCAGAATGTGTATTAGGATTCAATTAATAGAGTGTTGGGTTTTTATGAGTAAGTTACTAGCTAAACATGAAGGTGTGGAGTGTGTGTGATATTATAAGTATAGTTGCATTGTTTCTTATAAGTATTGATTGTATGGAATGGAAGTTAAGCGTTGCTCCCTTGGATGTTTAGAAAAAGGGGTATTTTGCAAGATGACTAAGGAAATGGTGGTAGAATACATATCAACGATCACTTAGCATTATGTAGTGTCAGACGTATAACAATATGAGTTGAATGCACGTATACTCGTTGAGTCTTCTACAAGAAGTATTAAGTACTTGTAGAAGGAGTAGATGGTGAACTAACCTTGAGAGTGATAATAGAAGAGAGCAGTAGACTAAAATATCAATAAAAAATATTTATAGAGTGTTATGATTGATAACAAATATAAGTGAAGTGATACCTTAATAGTAGTAACTTCAGTGTTAAAGGTAGTAAAAATATAATTACGGTTGATGTGTAAGGAAGGGGGTAGAGCGGGCCTCACGGCAGGTAGTTAGAACTCACCTTAGTCACCCTATTAAGGTAGTACAGTCAGAACCGGTGCATAAAACTTAAAAGCCAGTAGGCGGGAGATAACCGGTAGGTCCCCGGGAAATCCGGTAGAGAAACCGGTAGGGGTACTGGTTGATTCAACTGGCATGTGAACAATCTTACCAATAAGACATGGTAATGATAGTACGGACCCTAGAGAGGTAGGAGAGAAACCGGAGGTATGGAAGGATAGTTCATACCTAAACCGGTAGTAGGCAAGGCCTTAGGATGCCGTCTGGAAGACTGGACTAAGACACCTTGCGTACCGGTAAGGTACTACCGGAGATAGGGTAGTACCAGAAAGAGAGAACGAAGGCTACCTTTTTTAACATTTGGCGACCATGCAGTGGTTTGACAATGGACCAAGAACTGGTTCCCGGTAGTGTTTTCTCCGTAACGGCGAAGGTAGTTCTTTCCTCGGATAAAAAGACACTTCTGGACCGACACCACCCTGCGGGCTTCCCAGATCCATACATCCCCATTCTCGACCATCGTAGATTAAAGAGGTTACCGCTGGGTATTGGCAAATACCTCTCATACCGACTGACTTCGGTAATCTGCAAGTAACCCCTTCAAGGGAAGGACACTTGGCATTTCAAAGTTGGCAATCCACGGCTACGATCGACAAAAATGGCGGTGATGACTAGGGGACTCAGGCATCATCTGGCTACAGTCTTAGAAACTGATCTCATATCTGAGACAGAACCAACTCATCATCACGCGGGACAACAAGACATAGAAACATACTGGCGTCACGTTGACGGACCGACTCCCTCCACAGACGGTGACCGCCATTCTACTCAGCAATGGAAGGAGTGGAACTTCAATCCCACAACCACACCGGCGCAAACAAGTGACTCTCCTCTTCTATATATGCTTGACAAGTCAAGCCATATGGAGGAACGACGAGTAAGGAAGGAGAGAAATCTAAATGACCTTAACAACAATGACGAGGTCGGCGACCACGCTTCTCTTCTTGGAGGGAGACTCGGTCGAGGTCGTCAACTGCATTCGGCTCACCCGGAGACGGTGGTGCCTACTACATCACCATTCATCACAATCTCGTCAACACACGACCATACAAGCACCCCAGAGGTTAGTAGTATGAGTTTTAGTAGTAAGGAGGATGACAACCAGGTCGCGTCACAACATTCCGATCACCCACCTACACAAACTACACCACATCCTCCACCACCATGGTTCACAATGGAAGAAATATCTACTCAGGAGCCCTCTCGTGGCGTTTCTTCTCGCATTCAACAACTTAGGCAGCTTCACGAATTCCAAACGATGGCGCTGCCTACATCAACTATTCATAATGAACAACGACAAGTAAGATTTTCTACTCTCCCAAATCTATGGGACGATGAATTTGGTTCTCACCATGGTCCACCATATTGCACAAAGTGCAATCTTCCAGGTCATAGAGAATTCGAGTGTCATTTTGTTCGATCCTTCATGGATGATCCCCATCTGGGTACAAAGTTGGTTCCTCAAACCGACTCTTCACCCACCCGTACTACATTTCTTCCCACTCCATCCATTATTCCCCACCCACCGATATTTCATTTCTCTAATCCTTATTTTACACCAACTGTTATTCCTTATAGTCACCCAAATTCTCTACCAGGGGGTAGATATGGCTTACAAGGGGGGATGGATAGGTCATCATACTATCCGAATGAGAGGTATACGGGAACCATAGCTTCTCAACAAAGGGGAGAATATAATGTCCGGGGGGTAAATCCAGAAGTAGCACGAAAAATGGAAAAAGGGAAGGAAACTTTTAGTAAGGACAACGTGCCATCACAATCACATGGATATGAATCGATGGGAGCAGAAGGAGTGAGACATTATCCAAACATGGGACGAAACAAGGATCAACGAAGTTTTCCAGGTTTGGAGAGAAACATGGAACAACAATATACAAAACAAAAAACAACATCAGAAACAAGAGGAGGTAGAAGAGGACCACCTATCGAACCACCAGGACAAGGACCACCCGAAGGAGGATCGGATGATGATCAGAAGGATATGGGAAGAAGAGGAGCCCAACGTAAGGAGAAGGGGACCTCGCGAGATCGAAAGGACGAGTTCAGACAAGGTCAAGGAAGACCACCTACTGGACCGCCTGGAGGGGAGCCACCTGACAAAGGACCAGGAGGCGATGACTGGGAAGAAGATGACGGCAACAAGAAGGACACACCACCTTGGATGCGACCAGGTTACTTTCCACCATGGTACACCACAATGCTGCCACCTGTTCCGGTAACACGTACGCCCTTACCATCTCGTAAATCATTGCCATATCCGCTGTATCAGTCGGGTGCCGATCCAGACGCTCATATTAGAGTGTTTAGAAAAGCTATAAAAGCAAATCGTGAAACGGAGGATGAAAAGATGATAAATCTTTTTTGTTACACATTGAGGGACAAAGAGTCAGAATGGGGTGAGAATTTTTTTAACAATTACCCAAATAGTAACTTCGAATTATTGACAAAAGCGTTTTGTAAACGCTATAGAAAAGTTCAAATGGATGAACAAATCTATATGGCTCTCCGAAACATTAAACAAGGGGAGACAAAAACGGTAGAGTCTTGTTTTGAAAGGTTAGTCAAACTGGCCAACTGTTTGCAAGACCTGCCACATGACGCTTTCCTAACTACCTTTTTCAAAACAGGGTTAAAATCATACTTACGTCTACTTACGGCTAGAGAAAAGGGCTCGTTAGTAACCTTGAAAAAAACAACGGTGTTATGCGAAGAAAATACTGCAGATTCGGATGGGCATAAAATTATTAGTGCCTTTCAACCAGACGAGAAGAGGAAACAAATCTTAAAACCCAATGAGGAGGTGTGTGCTTGCTACAAACGGAAAGGACACACCATGGAGAAGTGTTTTTTCAATCCAGAGAATCCTTTAAATAGACTAAAGGAAAAAACCACGGTAGCAGTTAACGAGGTAGCGGTACAGTATAATCGAGGGATACCGGCAAGACCTCCCTTTAGACCGAACGACAGGCCCTTGCCTTGCTACATTTGTGGTAGAACATAACATAAGGCATATTTTTGCTCTTACAAAGACGAGGCTCAGGCCATGTTCCGAAATAGGCAAAACCAACCACCACAGCAGGAACCTAGAAATCCTCCTAGAGTGGAAGAGGCAAATGTAAACATGGTTCTAGCGGTAACCACTAGAAGCAAAGTGAACGAAGATGTAGCATTCAAGGAGAAGGAACCCTTGAAGAAGAAATCCCCGGAAGATTGGAAAAGGGAAGAGCAATTGAAGAATGATTTCATTCAGACCATTCATCAACTACAGGACCCACCAGTAGTTAGTCAATCCACGGAATGAATAGGGCTACCCAAGATGGAACCACCCAAAGTGATATTGCCATCTCAGTCTACCGAACTGAAGGATGTATTGGTGGACTTAGGATCTCAAGTCTTGGATAGTAAGTATACCCTGATTGTTAGGAAGGCCATGGCTACGGAATGCTAAGGTTTTCCATGATTGGGGTAATAACATGGTGACCATTGAAGGAAATGGCACTACTCGTGTGATTCCGGTAACAAAGAAATTAGGACTTAATACCCTGAGACCGGAAGTGCTCATTTGCTATGACTTCCAAGAAGGGGTAACTGACGAGGAAGAAGATACCTTGTTTGAAACCGAACCTCAATTGTTTTCGATCGGCACTGTTACTCTACCCTGCTTACTAGATCGAAAACCATCACAGACTACCCAAGTCATTTTTCACAACCAATCCTAGGGGACATTGTTGTGGATGACACACCAACACACGAAAGGGTTAAAAACCTGAAGATTGCGGGTTGGACGCTACCGGAAACGGAGCAGATTCGCCAAATCAACTTGGGAACAGAAGAAGAACCAAAGTGTGTAAAGTTGAATGCAGCTCTGGAACCAAGGTACGCGAAAGAAGCTGAGGAATTATTAAGATAATTCAAGGATGTCTTTGCGTGGTCTTATCAGGAGCTCAAGGGCATTCCGTTGTACATTGCGGAACATAGGATCGAGTTGGATACCTCGATGCCACCAGCTCATCAAGCACGCTACAGAATGAATCCCAATTATGCAGCCATAGTCAAACAGGACATTAACAAATTGTTGGCAGTAGGATTCATTGAGCCAGTAAAGGAAGCCACGTGGTTGTCTCCCATTGTGGTAATCCCAAAGAAGAATGGAAAACTACGGATCTGTGTTGATTTCCGGAAGTTGAACGCCGTAACTAAGAAGGATCCGTATCCTCTTCCATTTACCGACAAGGTTTTGGACCAAGTAGCTGGGCACGATGCAATTTCCATTTGCGATGGGTACTCAGGATACTACCAGATCAAAATCCGGAAGCAAGATCGTCGCCATACCGCTTTCATAACAGAGTGGGGGGCCTTTTCGTGGATCAATATGCCATTCGGCTTAACGGGAGCACCATCAACTTACCAACGCGCGGTGGACACCGTCTCCAAAAAATTTCTCAATAAATTCATGAAAATTTTCTTAGACGACTTCAACATCTATAGCGACATGGATTCCCATTTGGAGAAACTGAGACACTGTTTCGAAGCGTGTCGACAGTCAGATATTAGTCTCAATCCAGAAAAGAGCTTATTCTTTGTATTCTCTGGTATTGTGTTAAGGTACATCGTCTCGAAGGAAGGTAAAATGCCAGATCCGAAGAAGGTGGAGGCGTTAGTATCGATGCCAGCACCTAAGAACCCTCATGATATTCAAGTTTTCAACGGAATTGCTCAATTTTACCGTTGCTTCATCAAAAACTTTGCATTCATCATGGCTCCAATTACAAAGCTAATGCGGCAGGCGGAAGAGTTCAAGTGGACCGAAGAATGTCAGAAGGCTTTCGATCACATCAAATCCTGGTATGTCAATGCCCCGATACTAATAGTACCGCATTGGGAATTAGAGTTTCACGTTCATACGGATGCTTCCAATTTAGCAGTAGGAGCTATGCTAGCACAGAATGTTACTGGAAAATGTGATCAGCCCATAGCTTACGCCTCCAGATTGTTGAATAGGGCAGAAAGAAATTATACCACTACCGAGAGGGAAGCGTTAGCTATGGCTTATGCGTTGCATAAATTTTGCCATTATTTACTAGCAAACAAGTTCGTGTTCTATGTGGATCACATGGCTTTGGTCCACCTGGTCAACAAACCACAGGTTTCCGGACGTATTGCCCGATGGTTACTTCTCTTTTTGGAATACGACTTTACGGTTGTATACAAACCCGGTAGAACCCACACGGTAGCTGATGGTTTAACACGTTTAGCAAAGTCTGAACCTCCAATGGGTGTTCCGGATCAACCAACGGATGCCACCCTTTTCACAATATCCATTCCTTGGGATACAGACCTCAGAACGTACTTAGTTACAAGAGAATACCCAGCTCATTTATCAGAAGAGCAAAGGCGCAGATTAACCCTTCAAAGTTTCCGTTTCTTCCTCAAGGACGGTATTTTGTTTAAACAAGGGCAAGATTTGATACCAAGGCGAGTTCTTGAACCAAGTGAGGGTAAAACCATACTGGAGATGCTGCACAAGGGGGTAGGTGGCGGACATTTGGCATCCCACATCTCGATACGCAAAATTTTGGATGCCGGCTATTGGTGGCCTACATTGCACAAAGATACGATTGCATACTGCCATAGTTGTGACGAATGTCAAAAAACAGGAGGCCTAAACACTCGATCATTGGCCCAGCTGATTATTAACTTGCCAGTTGAACCATTCATGAAATGGGGTTTGGATTTTGTGGGACCAATTAAACCGGTAGGAAGATATACCGGCAACAAATATATCCTGGTAGCAACAGATTACGCTACCAAGTGGGTGGAGGCCAAGGCATTACGAACGAACACGGCGGTGGTCACCGCACGCTTCATATACGAGAACATTTTGACCCGTTTTGGTTGTCCGCTTTATCTGGTAAGTGACCAGGGGACCCATTTCATCAATGAGGCAATCCAGTACCTAACAGACCATTACCTGATTAAACACCGAACTTCCATAACTTATTATCCACAAGGTAATGGCCAAGCAGAATCCTCCAACAAGTTTATTGGCACATTGCTCACTAAACTCATTAGTGACCTTCGCAGCGACTGGGACGAACACTTGTCCACGGTATTGTTTGCATACCGAACATCTTTCAAAGTAGCTACCGGTTTCTCACCCTTTCAGCTGGTTTATGGGATGACTCCGTTAATGCCTACCGAGTACATTCTACCTACAGTGGACAAGAGTCGGGAGGAACACACAACGCGAATAATACAAGCAAGGCACCGCCAATTGGAATTGCTGGACGAGTCACGGGATCAGGCTCGGCAAACGCAGACTCATTAACAGTGGGAGCGAGCACTTTGGAGTCAAGATCACTACCGGCCTAAACAATTTCAATTCGGAGATAGAGTCATGTGGTTTCCCAAGGGCGCGAAGGACCATCCCGGTAAGTTTAAACAACGCTGGCATGGTCCATTTTGTGTGCAGTATGTCTTACCAAATAATACTGTACTACTGGTGAATGAAGAGACTTTTGACCCTAAACCGGTACTGGTAAACATTAACAAACTAAAACCATATAGGGTCCTGGAAACATCATCCAACGGGGTGGATGAACAACACCCGGTAGACAAAGGGGGTACCGGTAATCTATGTGAAGCCAGTAGCAAAACCAGTAGCAAAACCAGTAGCAAAATAAACTTTGACACTGTTACCCCAGACCTAGATAGAGGTAGTGGGGGTAGCACTGATGACAATGACGGCTTACCAGACGACACCGTTACCCTAGACCTAGACAGTAGTAGTAGGGGTAGCAATGATAACAAGGACGGCTCCCCAGACGTGGCCAGTATGGGTGATAGGCAAGAAAAAATAGAAAAAATACACGTCAGAAACCTAAAATTCAATAGCCGCCATAATAGCATGAGATATGAAGAGATAACCAACAACGGCGGCGGAACTAATTTTGTTGAAGAGACGCCAGTCAGTTGTCTCATTATCACGGCAGTTATGACAAGATATGAGGGGGACATACCCTCAGAAGATCTATTTAAACCGTTCATTTTTACAAGCAAACAACGCAAGAAGTGTAAGGAGAGAGCGAAGCGCTACCAAAATTTCAAGCGTCATTCAAATCTTCAGATTTTAGCAACCGAAGCAGCAAGAACAATGGCAGGAGAAGATGAGAGAATCGTAGTCAGCGATAGTGAACATAGCGAAGAAGAAGTAGCGTTGTATAGGCGGTCAAGAAGAACGCAGAGGCAAACCAACCCGCAGCAACCACAACCACCGATCATGAGGCCAGCAACGCCGAGGAACTACGTCGTACCAGAGGAGTTCGAGATGAGGACAATGCGGAAGTTTCATCAGTGGGCAGCAATGGCAGAAGAAGATGAGTGGGCCAAAAATGTGGGATTAGATGGATTCAAGCATATTAGGTGGGGAACACTAAGGAGGGATTTGGTGGTAGATTTCATTAGAGGATTAGACTTCTCCTTCAATACCAAATCCATCATGTCAGTAGTGAAAGGGAAGATAATCACGATCAACCAAGAGTTGATTGTAGAATTTTTGGGATTACCGCATAACTTTAGCAGTACACAAATCCCAGGGTTTGCGGCAGATGAATGGGGCGAACAAGTATCGCACATTTCGGGGGCAAATTCACTGACCAGGGAAGGATGGTCAGTCATCAAGTTCGCGGGACCCTACATTCCGAGGATCTACGCCATTTTGCAAGCCATAGTGTTCAAAAAGAAACTTACGTATGCCGCGCATAATTTAGTGAAGTGTGTATGTTTAGCAGAAGGGATGGGTAGAGAGTTTAATTGGGCGGCGATCCTATACAGAAATTTAGTAAAGGAATTAGAAAGGTTGTGCACACCTGTGAGAGCTAGGCCAGGAGCGGAAACAGGACAACCGATTTTGGTAGCCGCACAGGTGATTGATGTACTTCTGCGAAAATGGTTTCCGGTTACCATTTCGCAACCACCCTTATCAATCAGTGGGCCAGGGCAGAGCTCAAGAGCAACCACGGCCACGATAGAACCAGTGGAGGCGGATGAAGAAAAGGAGGAGGAATTGGAAAGCGAGAAGCAAAGAAGGAGAGAAGTTGCCCAAGAAACGTTATGGGGAAAGAGGAAGACGAACGAAGGCGAGGGTTCGAGAGGACAAAAGAAGAAGAAGAAGAGAACGAGTCCCGCCGTCATCACGCAGGAGGCATCCCCAACCACCCTAATGGAAGAGGACCCGAGGAAGGGGAAGCAGGTGGTGGTCCAGAAAACACCACCTTCAGGGACGAGGAAGCCAGGATCGAACAGAGCAGCCTTCCACCTGGACCCGCCAAGCGAGTTGATACCGGAAGCAGCCCTAGAGCAATTGGACAAAGTCTTAGGGTCGTTGAACATGTATCAGAAGGTGGTCCAAAACGTGAGCACGGCCACAAGGGAACTCAGGGAAAGGGTCGAATTGGAGACAACCCTGAGAATATCGGCAGAAGAAGCTCGGGACCGCTTCCGCAATAACCAAAGGGAAGCAGTCGACAATGCCTGCATGGATATCAAAAAGAAGGCCGATAGGGATATCGCAGGGATGAGCAAGGAGATTGGGAAGCTGCAGCAACAATTGGCCCATCGAGACCGGTTGCTGGGACAGGTTCGGGCGTCGGAAGATCAGTTGAAGAGGGATCTTCATACTCGCGAACCAGAGAGAAGAGCGATGGTGGGGCAAGTTGCTGCACTAAACAGGGAGGTAGACCTTGCAGAAGTGACAAGGTTGGCGCTGGAGAAGGAGAAGACGTATTGGCAGACCCAAGCGGAGAGTCTCCAAGCATCATTGCAGGCGGCAAATCAGCAAGCCGCAAACCGGGAGGTTCAAGTGGGGAACCTCGAAATCGCCAATCAGAACCAGCAGCGGAATATTCACGCGCTGAACACCCGATTGGCGGAGAGGGAAGCAGCATTGGCCCAAGAGAGGGGGCAGACCGAAGGATTACGAAACCGTATCGCGGAGCTGGAAGAATAATTAAGGGAAAGCGCGAGACGAAATTCGAAATCACCAACGGACGGGCAGACCAAGTTCGAACTGTAGAGGGAGATAGACTGTCTGTGTGCTAGGATTAGACAGTTAGAAGAGATCGAGAGTGTTAGGGCGTTGAGCAAGAACCGCTTAGAAGTAGTTCAGAATTATACTACTTTGTTGGCAAGACAGTTAGCGGTAAAAATGAGTGGGGCAAGGAAGAAGAAGGCTCGTGAGATTGAGGATAGCTATACCGAAATCTACCGAGAGCTTTTTGACTCCTTTAAAAGGGATGAAGCTGAGTATATTCGTCAGCTGAGGGAGTACCGCTTAGCATTTCCCGAGTTTGAAATGCCCGAAGCACCTCTTTCAGACCATGAAGAGTCAGATGACGAAGCCGCAGGTGATGGAGTTGGTCCTTCAAATTCAGCACCGCCCGCCCCAGCTGATCCTACACCTTCCTCACCACCGGTTCGGCCTCGAAGCAGAAGTCGAAGTCAACCAAGGAGCTCTCCCCGACCTACAACAGCAGATCGCCACAGTCGAAGCAAGACGAGATCTCCCCCTCCTCGACAGCCAGAGGAACATTGAAGCCCCAGCCAGCCCAGAAACCCAAGACCGCCTTCTCAAGGTAGGAGCCAAGATCGACCACCGAGTCCGGTAGCAGCGGCAGAAGAACACAATTCACTTGAACCGGAAGGAGACACAGTACTTCGACCCCCGGTAGGAGACAGGACGTCACGATCACGATCGAGGACGCCGGGGGCTCGACCAGGGTCACCGTCACATTATGATAGGGGACCTACCGTGTTTCCCATAGTGAATTAGGCTACGTCGCCAATTCCAGAAGCTGAGCGGATTGCCGAGTCATCAGGAGCACCTTCAAGCAGGTCTCATTAGCATAGGCATTAGGTAACCAGTAGCGATAGTTTGGAAATTCCGAGGGCGGAATTTAGATTAGAAGGGGGGGCAATGTTAAAGGGGATTGGTAGACAGTAACTTTTAGTAGTATCAGGTTAAAGAGGTTTTCAAGTTACTTTTTGAGTAATATCATAAAGTAGCAATTAGGGATAAGAGCGAGCTGTAGTTGCAAATAAGTAGTGGATAAGGTAATCCAGTGAGTGGTTAGTATTGATAGAAGGAGATAAGGAGAAGGTACTTAAGACAGAGAGGATGGCTCTCTCTCGCTCTCTCTCTCTCTCTCATTCTCAGAATGTGTATTAGGATTCAATTAATAGAGTGTTGGGTTTTTATGAGTAAGTTACTAGCTAAACATGAAGGTGTGGAGTGTGTGTGATATTATAAGTATAGTTGCATTGTTTCTTATAAGTATTGATTGTATGGAATGGAAGTTAAGCGTTGCTCCCTTGGATGTTTAGAAAAAGGGGTATTTTGCAAGATGACTAAGGAAATGGTGGTAGAATGCATATCAACGATCACTTAGCATTATGTAGTGTCAGACGTATAACAATATGAGTTGAATGCACGTATACTCGTTGAGTCTTCTACAAGAAGTATTAAGTACTTGTAGAAAGAGTAGATGGTGAACTAACCTTGAGAGTGATAATAGAAGAGAGCAGTAGACTAAAATATCAGTAAAAAATATTTATAGAATGTTATGATTGATAACAAATAATAAGTGAAGTGATACCTTAATAGTAGTAACTTCAGTGTTAAAGGTAGTAAAAATATAATTACGGTTGATGTGTAAGGAAGGGGGTAGAGCGGGCCTCACGGCAGGTAGTTAGAACTCGCCTTAGTCACCCTATTAAGGTAGTACAGTCAGAACCGGTGCATAAAACTTAAAAGCCAGTAGGCGGGAGATAACCGGTAGGTCCCCGGGAAACCCGGTAGAGAAACCGGTAGGGGTACTGGTTGATTCAACTGGCATGTGAACAGTCTTACCAATAAGACAGGGTAATGGTAGTACGGACCCTAGAGAGGTAGGAGAGAAACCGGAGGTATGGAAGGATAGTTCATACCTAAACCGGTAGTAGGCAAGGCCTTAGGATGCCATCTGGAAGACTGGACTAAGACACCTTGCGTACCGGTAAGGTACTACCGGAGATAGGGTAGTACCAGAAAGAGAGAACGAAGGCTACCTTTTTAACAATTACACACATTATCGGATATTGGATATAGGAATGAATTTCCCTACAAAGACTCTTAACCTTGACATTAAGATTTAGGGAAACATAAACTTGCAACCTTAGGACACCTAACCCCATAAGGATCCTAGAGAGCTTTTAAAGGGAACTAAGTATCGATGCTAACACATATAGGACCACCTTCAAGAAAATGGAAACTTATAGTAGTCAAATTTTGGTGGGAGTGACATTCATGTAAACCGGTTCAGTAGCGGGTTACACTGTCTAAGGCCGAGGGTTTGAAGGTGGCGACCCTGACAAGTAACATCCATGATGTAACCCGGTTCAGCAACAGGTTACACCATCTAAGGCTGAGGGTTGAAGGTGACCTCCACATATGTCTCAAACTCTATCAATTTGAGAGAAAATGACTTAGTGGTCTAAGCCTCCATAAAGATGTCGACCTCAATCTTCAAGGTGTAGAATTCGATTTTTAACTCATGCATCAAGCGGCTAAGCCCCCAATTGAAAGTTGGTGACAAAGGGGGGCCAATTTCCATTGAAGGTGATTGAAATGACCTGAACATAGCACCCCACCAACACACCAAATTTTAACAAAGTTGCTTGATTTGATGCACTCCTAATTTCAACAAACCACATGATATGACTTCTATAGCCATACCAACATAAAATAGCATCACTCCAAACCTTTCTACTATCCTTAGTGGCTATCGAACCTTCATTTCAAAAGACTTTTCTATTTATAGCACACCAAATGTGCCACATAAGAGTTCTCTCTAAACATATCCCATGTGAGCTCCTATTTATTGGTGCCAACTTTGTGTGTGTGTGTGTGTGTGCGTGCGCGGATATATATGTATGTTAATTGGTGTAATCCATCAAGGGCCGATGCATTTGATTGCCTCTTTTCAAGAGATGTCATTTGTCATTGTGTTTACCAAATTTATTGCAGATAGGCTCATAGAGCCTCCACCTTTTGCACAAAGTTTTGCATTCCATAAGGAAATGGTTGAAGGGCTTTCTCCACGTTGTAATGTTGCAATATAGGCATTTCCCTAAAAAACCCATGCATTTACTCCAAGACCTAATTGGGGGACCACCAATATTCATGAGTTAAGGAAAGAATTGGAATTACCTAGTTCTAGTTTCACGCCAAACAAGTTTGATTGTATCTTTGCATTGGACCTTTAGACAAGGTTGAGTTTTTTCAAGCCTAGTAATAAGTTCCAAATATATTTTGATATCTTGATCATTACATAATCATATAAGCTTTGCAACAATCACCAATCTACAATGTCCATTATGAAGTCGCTCATCAATATAATGATATTTGTGATCATGAATTTTCTTCACTTATCAAATTCATCTAGATTATTTTGTATTTCTACATTTATGGATGTGATTCTATGGTGATGCCTCATGATTGTGCATGCATAATAATTCTAAAAATGTCATTGAATCGTATTACACATCTTAAAAAATGTTTCAATACTCACACCTTTAAGGTTAGTACAAGTGTCTCATGTGGTCATTGAAGCATTCATGGCTTGATAAATTAAAGTGAGGCAATTGAGTCATTATGAGCCAATCCGTACCTTGGGAACGTGCATTGGATACATTTTTGTGGTCCAATTTCCATGCATTGTCAATGACAACGTCCATATTTTGTGTAAAATTGAGCGGTTCATAAGTAGAAATCCATGGTATGGACTTGACAAACATTAGAACAACAAGAAGGCTAACAAGATATACGTAGGACCACAAATGTGTTCCAAACACATTGGTTGATTCATGAAAGCCACAAAGGCACAAACCATTACACAAACTAGAAGGATAGATTTAACCACAATGTAAGCCAATGAGCAACCAACACCACCTTATGCGTGCGGGAAAATCTACAATACAAACTTGACTTACCACAAGAAGGTCAACAAGATTGTAAAGCAATTGTCCACATGACATAGATATGCTCCAAACACATTGACTAATTCATATACGCCACAAGGGTGCACACCACTGCACAAACTATAATTATAGATCTAACCACGGGTGAAAGCATGTGAGCAACCAACATCACCTAATATGTGCGGGCAAATCTATAACACAAGCCTGACTAATCACAAGAAGGTCAACATGTCTAAGGGCCAATTCACATGGGGTCCCAAGTCCCAAGTCCCACTCAAATTAGCAAGTCCCAACATGGAGGCAAAGTCCCAACTTTTGAGCTTCAAGGAACCAATTAAATATGGTTAATTATCATCAAAGTCGAATCTTGATTATTTTATGCAAAATAATCATGGGACTTGTGTTGAGAGTTGGGTTTAGCTATTTGCTCAATCCAACTCTCAGCACAAGTCCCGAGCCTCATGTCCAAAAAGTGTTGCCATGTAGGCCTCCATGTCATACTTGGGATTTAGGACTTTGGACCCCATGTGTACCAGCTCTAACCGTATATCCGTGCATGACACCGTATGTGTTCCAAACTTTGTGGTTTATTCATAGGGCCCACAAGGGCTCATAACATTCCACAAACTAGAAGGATGGGTTTCACCACATGTGAAGCCCATGAGCAACCAATACTACCTAATAAACACATGTAGATCTATAATACAAACCCAACTAAGCACATGAGGAGTATGAATCTTTAATCATCTTCAATGTAACGTCATGAGGCTCTCTTTGAGCTACACTACATTGCTTGCATTTGAGCTCCTCAAGACGAAAATTCTCTTTCATTATGTGAGCCCAAATTGATGCCTACATGTGTTGTTAACACTTGTAAAACATTACAAGTAGTGTTTTGTTGATTTATGATTATTCACAAAAATATAAAAAGAGTGAAGCTTGAAGAAAGCTAAGTTTGAAGCATTAGGCTTGTGTGGAGTGGACTTAAGTAGTATGAGGACATACCTTGGTAAAGTGTGGTAGGTAGAAAGCCAAGGTTAGTTAAATGTTTGAATTAGGATCTTTGTTGATCATTTAAGGGAGGAAGGCTTAGGAGATTAGATGAGAGCCTACAAAGTAGGAGGAGATTTCGAAGGCTTATCGAGAGCCTTGTGGATGGGATGAGTCCCTACTTAGAAGGAGAAGGTTAAGGGGTTGTGATTGGAGGCTCTAATCCTCTCACCCTATCCTTATCTCATGCCCTCTCTCCCTCTCAACTCACTATATAATCCCTCATTCTTCCCTCACTCATCCTTTCTTTCTTTCGTGCTCCTTAAGCACCCCACGGGTTATAAGTGTGGGTGTGTGGGAAGCAAGATAGGAGCACATGTGTGTGCTTAGTTCTTAGGAGAAGAGCCAAGGCCATTTAGCCTTGAAGAGGGATTGATCTCTTGTTAGAAGTAGATTGGGTTTAAGGAATTTGAAGTTTGATTGTAAACTTCAACTTGTTGCATTCAGATTCATATTGAAGTGAGAGAGTTCAAACTTGTTTAAACTTGTGGCATTTAGAGTGACTAGATTGTACTAGGTGCATTACTTGTAGTGTATTATTAGTTATGAACTTGAGCAGAACTTTATAGTGAGAGATTTGTCAATTATGGATGATCAGAGTGTTCGATGGGTATGAAAATTTGAGGGATTGTTTATTATAAAGTATGGGAGTTGTGGTAAAAATTTGAGAGCTTCAGTCATTGGGATGAAAGAGTTATTAAAAGTTGAAGGGGAGGGTATCTAGGAACAAAGCAGCAAGATTTGAAAATATGTATCTCTTAGAGGGTGGAGTCGACGGCAAGGACTCGATTCACAAGAGGGATATCTTTGAAGGCATGCGTGGCCAAAGCGGCCGGGTGGACATTAGAAAAGGCTAAGGATATAACCTTGCCCGACATTAAGGAATGTAAAACTACATAGTGTGGTGTTAATCAAGTTGTGTATATTCCAAGGGTAGATTGGAATTATATATTGGGTTACAAAGAGAGAAGTCTCTACATGTCATTATAAACTTTTCCACTCGGGCTAGGACGAAATCGAAGGGTGGAGGATTTTTTGTGACATAAATGGTGCGTCCGCCGGGAGTTTCGAGTTTGGAGCTTGGAGCTTGGAGAGCGGGCGACGGAAGTCTTGGAAGGCGGTAGGAGAGGCGAAACGTGAAGATCGATTAAAGGACGGAGCGCTCGTGAGAGGTATGGTTTGAATTTAGTATTTATTTCATGCAATTTCAATTTGAGGAAGGAGCACAGCAAAGGTGCGCCTACTAAACCTTCTTGAGATGGCATAACGAAGATCACCTTAATAGGATCCGCACTAGAAAATTAAGAGGTAGAGGGATAATTAAAGAATTAGGATCTCAAACTTTAAATACTCACTCGGTTGTGAGAGTTTAAAGTTTTTAAACTAGAGGGTTTTAGTGTTTTTTTTAAATTACAATTATTTGAGTGTTGTATGTTTAGCAATTCGATCGAGGGGAGAGAGCTAACAAAACAGGAGGAAGCGAGAGCTTGAGGTAAGCAAAATCTCTTCCAATTGAAAAAATATTAAATTAAAAAAAGATTTTCGTAATTGTCTTTGTCGTTACGAACGGAGAGGGTAATTCCAAACTTGGACGTATAGTGCAAGGAATCGAAGGGTGAACCTCGATTCCAAGCACGGTACCCAAGAATGGTCAGCCCCTCACGAAGAGTCTTGTTGCAAGTGTTGAGCGTAAGGGGGTGTGACGAGGTGATACTCGCACTAACCCTAAAACTAACATGAGTTTTCCATCCCCTATTGGGATTGTTCATTGAAAATTGTATGTCTCTATTTCTTCACCTCCAAAACAATGATCACACGAACTAAGCGGAAATATTAAAGAGAGAACTTGTGAGGCTTTGGTTGGTCAATGTGAGGGTTGAACGGTGAATGATGGATGCAAGGATACACGAGGTCCCAGAAACCTAAGTTAACATTATGACTAAAGAAAAATGTTACTAAACGAAGATCTTCTAATATAGAGGAAGTGGTAGAAAGGGTAGGCACTAGTGTAGAGGGTGGCTTTAGGGGTGAACCATTGGTAGAAGTATCTCCGGTCACTACTCGACTAGAGGAAGGAGATATTCCTTCCCTATTGAGTGAAGAATTAGTGGAAGAACCTAATAGGACTAGAGAAGAGAGTAGTGTAAGCTCTAGAGAATCTAGTGAAGGAGGACCACGAAACACCATGGATGATTTAGGGGGAGGTGGAATTCCACCTCCCATATTACCAATCCCCCCCATCGATCCATTGGTTAGGCCGCGAGGCCTACCAATAATCGTACCTCAAGGGTTACCTTCGTTAGACATACCTTCGAACCTCCCGAAGTTCTACGGGACTAAAGATGAAGACCCGTCTAGACATATGGAGAGGTTCGTTGAGAGGGTAATTAGCTCACTGATTACAAACCAACAATATTGGCTAGTTTGGTTCCCTACGACTTTAGAGGGGGAAGCCTATGAGTGGTATAGAGACCACGATGAGGGCCACTTCCAAACGTGGGACCAATTACAACGGGAGTTCCTTAATGAGTTTCGACCCGAAGTCGGTCAAAGTATGGCTTTTAGAGCCTTAATGACAATGAGGCAAGGAAGAGATGAAGAGATTTCCGCATACATTAGAAGATTTGATTGGGTATGCGCAAGGTGGGTAGGTGATTTACTCAACGATGATACTTTAATGCAATTTTTCATGAGAGGGTTTGTTAAAGCGACTACAATTAGGGGTGTATTACAAAGGAACCCTCGCACCCTAGCCAAGGCTAAGGTAGCCGCTAGGGATATGGAACATATTGAGAGGGATTATGAGCGGCTATGGAGGAAAGAGGATGAGTTGATCCCTCAATTCATCCCTCTCCTACCTAAGACGGGAATGGACCCGATTAGGCCGCATAATCGCCCTCCATATGTCGCCATTGAAGCGGCCTCAATTCCCTTGGCGGTAACGGCCCCCCCAACCATGTTAGCATTACCGGCCCCTAGGGTAGACCCTCAAATTGAAGAGATAGAGCAACGACTAGGTGCTACTCAACTAGGGTTCCAAGAGACAATGTTAAAACAATTTCAAAATCTAACGGACCAAATGGCATTGTTGATCAAAAATCAACAACCCGGTCCTCCACCTCAAATAGAGTCGGGAAACCACACATCGGGATTTTGGTGCACTAATTGTCAACAACACGGTCATACACTACAATTTTGTAGAAACGGGCCGAACCGCAATCAACGAACGAACAATAATGGGCATCAACAAAACTTAAGGGGTCCGAGTCAAAACCAAGGGAATAATCGGGGCCCTCCGCCACGTGGACAAACTAACCAAAGTACCGAAAAAAAGGATTTTCACCATCTTTGCGGTAGATACCACGTCATAGGGCAATGTTGGTCCGAAAACCAAGGTCAAGTGTGTAATAATTGTGGGGGGTCACACGCTTCTAACCAATGTCGTCATCCGGACAAGGTAAGTGGAGCACCGAACCCTCCAACTAACCCAACCCAACCGGATCAAGAGAATACGAGGGGTTCACAAAATGAAGGTAATAATACCCTTAAACCTTCTAACTTCTATTATGATGGGAATACGAATCTTTCGGGGCAAGTTACACAATCACCTAAACAAATGGGACCGTCTACATTTCAAGATGTCCGATTTATGGATTCTTCTACCGTTCCGGTAAATTTAGAAATGTCCACAAATGGTCAAGGTTCATGTCTTCCACATGCTAACTCCATTTCATACGAGTTAAAAAGTCTTAAGGAGGAAATTGTGCATAAGGCTCCGGCATTAGCCGTTACCACTAGAGCAATGAGGGGTAATGCACCATTAGAAGTAGAGGAGGAGGAGGAAGAAGAGGAAAATCCATTGGGGGAAATTCCTTATTTTTCGGATTTGGAGAATGTAACTAGAGAGGCTAGGAAGGCCACTAAGGCATTAGAGAGAGAAAATGAAATTGCCAATGAGAGGGAGAGGTCTAATGTCATCCATGATTTAGAGGGTGGTGATGTAGGAGAGTGGGAAGGTCCGGGCATTCCCGTAGAGGAGTTTGATAGTGTTAGAAGGCCTAAGGCCGATAGAGTAGATGGATACGACCTTTGGGCCGACCTTAGCTCACTAAAGGCCGATATCACCTTTGGCCAATTGTTAGAAATTTCACCGGTAGCTAGGAAAACTTTGAAGGACGGGATGCCCGTGAATAGGAGGGCCAAGAGGCCAAAGACTGGAGTGTCGGCAAGGGTCCAAATGCAAGGAAGAACTCGGAAAGTCAAGGCGGTGGAGATTGAAGTAACAATAGTGGACAAGGTGGTTCCTCATGTTTTGGTGGATGGTGGAAGTAGTCTCAATATTCTACCCGAGCACACTATGCGGAAATTGGGCTTAAGTTTGACGGGTTCGTCGCCATTTGTGATTAATATGGCCAATCAAAGTCCGGTGGTTCCGGTGGGGATTATCAAAGATTGTCGGCTTAACACGGGAGGTGAAGAATACATTGTGACCTTCCAAGTCATTAAAATGCACGACAATAAGGATGCATTCCCCATTTTGTTAGGGCGACCTTGGTTAAGGATGTCTAACGCCGTAGTAGATTGGGGAGGACACAAACCTTCTATCACCTATGGTCCCGTAGATAATAGAGTCAAGGTCTCTATTGCACCTTTAGGTGGTTGGGTTAGGGAGGAGATTGATCCAATGTCGGATGAAGAGGAAAATGGTGGAATTAAGGAGGATTTTGAGGATACATTGGTGGAAGTTGTTCAAGACAAGGAGAAGGCTAAAATGTATTCTTTTAGCGGGTTCTTAGGTCCTAATTTTTACAATCAAGATGTTGATGGAGATTTTATACATTGGTCAAGACAATACACGGAGTCCATTAGCGACGTCATGATGATGACTCATAGTTGTATTCTCCAAGATAGGGTGTCTAGAGAGGATTATTTGTCCTTAGAGCCGTGTGAGGTTCTCACGGAGGAAGAATGGGTGAAGGGAGGACTCACTCCATGGTTAGATGATATTGAGTTGGATGATGTGAGTTTGGTACATGTAGATGGGACTCAAGATGAGGAGGCCATGTTAGAACTCTCAAAGTTAGAGCCCGCTTTGCATTTTAAAACTACTTCTACGGGCATTATCGTGGGTCATGATGTCAAGGACTACCCTAATGTACCCAACGATTGGTATAGAGATACCGAGGAGCAAACACGAGTGGTCGAAGAGGATTGGAAGTTTGTGGATGTCAAAATGAAGGATGGGAAAGTTAGACCAATGAAGATGGGCTCTAAACTCGATGAGAAGGAGATTAAGGCGTATAGTGATTTGATAGATGAGTTTAGTGATACTTTTGTTTGGTCATACGATGAGCTCAAGGGGATTCCTAGAGAGATGGTTGAGCATCGTATTCCGTTAGTTCCGGGCTCAAAACCGGTGAGACAAAAAGAGAGAAGGATGAACCCTAGATTGCAATTATTGGTCAAGGCGGAATTAGAGAGGTTGTTGCAGGCTGGGTTTATAAAGCCGGTAGAGATTACGGATTGGGTTTCTCCTATGGTGTTAGTGAAAAAGAAAAATGGGAAGCTTAGAGTTTGTGTAGACTATAGGAAGCTCAATGATTGTACGCAAAAGGATCACTTTCCTTTGCCGTTCATTACCTTGTTGTTAGAGGAGGTAGGGGGTCATGAGAGGTACACATTTATGGATGGATACGCCGGCTACAACCAAGTAGCCATAGCGCTCGCGGATTTGCACAAGACGGCATTTACGACACCTTGGGGGACTTTCATATGGGTGGTGATGCCATTTGGTTTATGCAACGCACCGGCAACATTCCAACGACTAGTCATGTATATCTTTAGCGACTTGCTCTTCAAGTCCATGACGGTTTATATTGATGATTTTAGTACCCAATCTAGTACTAAAGAGCATATGCATTGTGTGAGGGGGGCCTTGGTTAGGTGTAGGCAAATGCGGTTGGCATTAAACCCGGACAAGACATTTTTAGGGGTACAAAGGGGAGTTTTGTTGGGTTATGTTGTGAGTGAAAAGGGGAGAGAACCGGATCCGGACAAGATCGCGGTCATTGATGAGTTGGAAACTCCGAAAAATGCCAAGGGGATCTCTAAGTTGCTAGGACATGTGGGGTGGTATAGAGAGTTGATTCCGGATTTTGCAAAGATAGCGGTCCCTATCACTCATTTGCTCAAGAAGGATGTTAGATTTGTTTGGACGGATGAGTGCCAAAAGGCCTTTGTTGAGTTAAGGTCCAAATTGAGCACTTATCATGTCTTAAGGCCCCCGGATTGGGAAAAGCCTTTTCATGTGTATTGTGATGCTAGCAACGTAGCGGTGGGTAGTGCCTTGTGTCAATCCACGGGAGAGAAGGGGAAGGATCTACCCGTAGCTTATGCTAGTAAGCAATTGACTTCCGCGGAGAGGAATTACTCCACTACGGAGAGAGAGTGTCTAGCCATGGTATTTTCGGTCAAGAAATTTAGGCACTATCTTATTTGTAATCCGGTAGTGTTTTTTGTGGATCACATGGCCATTAAATATTTGGTCAACAAGCCGGAGTTGAGTGGAAGGTTGGCTAGGTGGGTCTTGTTACTCGAAGAGTTTGATTACACGGTGGAATATAAACCGGGCCGCATGCATTTACAAGCCGACCACTTGTCTAGATTGTCGGAGGAGATGGGCACTACGCCAATAGATGATAGCCTCATGGATGATAGATTGTTTGTAGTCACGTCCACACCGGATTGGTATGCCGGAATTGTAGAGTTCTTGACCACTCAACAATTACCAACCGAATGGACGAAAGAGGAGAAAAGAAAGGTTAGAGTCAATAGTAGGCACTTTGCAGTGATAGGCAATAGATTGTTCAGGAGAGGAGCGGACACTATCTTGAGAAGATGTGTATCGCAAGTAGAGGTTCCGGATATTCTAGAGGCTTGTCATGATAGTGTTTGTGGAGGGCATTTTTCTGGTCAACTTACCGGCCAGAAAATCCTTAGAGCAGGTTACTTTTGGCCTACATTGTTTCAGGATTCACACGACTATGTTAGAAGGTGTGATGCTTGCCAAAGGTACGCTCGAAATGACCTTAGGATGGAGATGCCATTGCACATTTCATTACCACTAGTTCCCTTTGAGAAATGGGGAATAGATTATGTAGGGGAGGTCCATCCCCACTCTTCGAGAGGGATGGCATACATTGTTGTAGCTACCGAGTACTTGACTAAATGGGCGGAAGCCAAGGCGGTAAAAACCGACACGGCCGCACATGCCGCCACATTTATGTATGAAAATATCATTACTAGGTTTGGAGTCCCAAAGATTCTAGTTAGTGATAGAGGTACACATTTTCTTAATGACCTCATTTCAGAGATGACTCAGAGGTTTAAGATCGACCATAGGAAGACTACTCCATATCACCCTCAAACTAATGGTCAAACGGAGCGGGTGAACGGGATTCTAGTGGGCATTTTACGCAAGACGGTCATCGACTCAAAGAGAGATTGGGACGTCAAGTTAAACGCGGCTTTGTGGGCTTATCGGACAACTTACAAAGTGACAACACAAGCTACTCCGTTTTCTTTGGTTTACGGTATTGAGGCTACACTCCCTATTGAATTTGAGGTGGAGTAATTGAGGGTTGCAATAGGGACACGCCTCAACGACAATGAGTCTTTGAGAAATAGGCTCGGGGATCTAGAGGAGTTGGATGAGAAGAGGCGGAGGGCCGCTCAACACATGGAAGCAATTCAAAGGCGAAGGAAGGTTATCTTTGACAAGCTTCACAAAAAGAGGGCATTAGAACGAGGAATGTTGGTTATGCTCCAAGATGGGAACAAAAAGGATTTTCCGGGCAAATTTGATGCGGTTTGGTTAGGTCCTTACATTGTGGCGAATACCTTTCCTAACAACTCGGTACAATTGGAGACACTCAATGGACAAAGCTTCCCGACACGAACGGCCGGAAGTAGGTGCAAGCAATTCCACACATGAAGACACTTGACTTCAAGCAAGACATTCTAGGAGCCGGTCCGAGATGGTCGCCAATAATGTGAGCCCAAATTGATGCCCACATGTGTTGTTAACACTTGTAAAACATTACAAGTAGTGTTTTGTTGATTTATGATTATTCACAAAAATATAAAAAGAGTGAAGCTTGAAGAAAGCTAAGTTTGAAGCATTAGGCTTGTGTGGAGTGGACTTAAGTAGTATGAGGACATACCTTGGTAAAGTGTGGTAGGTAGAAAGCCAAGGTTAGTTAAATGTTTGAATTAGGATCTTTGTTGATCATTTAAGGGAGGAAGGCTTAGGAGATTAGATGAGAGCCTACAAAGTAGGAGGAGATTTCGAAGGCTTATCGAGAGCCTTGTGGATGGGATGAGTCCCTACTTAGAAGGAGAAGGTTAAGGGGTTGTGATTGGAGGCTCTAATCCTCTCACCCTATCCTTATCTCATGCCCTCTCTCCCTCTCAACTCACTATATAATCCCTCATTCTTCCCTCACTCATCCTCTCTTTCTTTCGTGCTCCTTAAGCACCCCACGGGTTATAAGTGTGGGTGTGTGGGAAGCAAGATAGGAGCACATGTGTGTGCTTAGTTCTTAGGAGAAGAGCCAAGGCCATTTAGCCTTGAAGAGGGATTGATCTCTTGTTAGAAGTAGATTGGGTTTAAGGAATTTGAAGTTTGATTGTAAACTTCAACTTGTTGCATTCAGATTCATATTGAAGTGAGAGAGTTCAAACTTGTTTAAACTTGTGGCATTTAGAGTGACTAGATTGTACTAGGTGCATTACTTGTAGTGTATTATTAGTTATGAACTTGAGCAGAACTTTATAGTGAGAGATTTGTCAATTATGGATGATCAGAGTGTTCGATGGGTATGAAAATTTGAGGGATTGTTTATTATAAAGTATGGGAGTTGTGGTAAAAATTTGAGAGCTTCAGTCATTGGGATGAAAGAGTTATTAAAAGTTGAAGGGGAGGGTATCTAGGAACAAAGCAGCAAGATTTGAAAATATGTATCTCTTAGAGGGTTATAGATATGGATACCAAAATTTGACACTACCTTCTCAACTTATATATCTATCTTGTGTCAAAATTTTAGATTGATTGGACGTAGGAGTTGGAAGTTATTAGAGTTTTAATGACCGGATGCTTTATCACAACATTCATACTAAGTAGTTAGAGATAGAATTTCATGCATAAGTTTTGCATATGAACTCTGTTTGTGCCAAAATTTGGTGTGGAGATTTTTGATAAGGTACTTAACAAGTGTACAAAATTTCACTTGAAGAACATAAGTTGGGTGGGAGTTATACTATTCTGAAGTTTAGTAGGAAGACATTGATAGAGATTTACATCAAGAAGAACTTAGAGAAGGAAGGGCAAGGATAAGTATATAAGTATTTTTTAATACTTGTATTTAAAGCCTATGTGCTCATGGGATCCACAAGCGAAGTGTCATGTACCAATACGGAATCAACCACGATGACATGTGATAGCACGGAATCAATAAGCGAGAACTCATGTAGTAGTGTGGAGTCGACGGCAAAGACTCGATTCACAAGAGGGATATCTTTGAAGGCATGCGTGGCCAAAGCGGCCGGGTGGACATTAGAAAAGGCTAAGGATATAACCTTGCCCGACATTAAGGAATGTAAAACTACATAGTGTGGTGTTAATCAAGTTGTGTATATTCCAAGGGTAGATTGGAATTATATATTGGGTTACAAAGAGAGAATTCTCTACATGTCATTA
The DNA here is from genome assembly GCA_964035585.1 of Polytrichum formosum. Classification (NCBI taxonomy): domain Eukaryota; kingdom Viridiplantae; phylum Streptophyta; class Polytrichopsida; order Polytrichales; family Polytrichaceae; genus Polytrichum; species Polytrichum formosum. Next base: position 10,416,550 of record OZ037935.1, on the reverse strand, counting down.
TAAACTTTTCCACTCGGGCTAGGACGAAATCGAAGGGTGGAGGATTTTTGATGACACATTAACACCATAGCTTCTTGCACTTGCTTCACCCTTGCAACAATGTCATTAGACATTAATGAGATATTCTTCAATTAAATGATGATTGCCCTCCCAAACAAAAAATAACTTCCCTTGAACGAAGCATAGTCATCATCACAACAAAGCATAGTTAGAAATATATCATTAGCACATTGCCAATGCACATTTTAGGTCATCATCAATAAGATAAGATTGGTAACCCTCATTATTAGTTATCAACACATAGGGAACCCTATCGCTCTCCATGCATCCATTAACAAACTCATTTTCTAGTAGTTGAACGTTACCTCCGAGATGGGACATATTATTAGCAAAGGCTTCAAGCAACAAAGGGGATAAAGATCATTGATTTATTAATAGGCCTTAAATATGCGTAAGCCATCATATGAATAAGCACACTCATCATCAACGACTGCTTGGGTTGGAACACCCTACCACCATTCACAACATGGACAAAAATTGGGCACAACATACATAAATGGAATAAAGACATCCAAACTTATCACTTACATGAGATTTCAAATATTTGAAATTTGAAAAAAAAATTAGACACGATTAAAAAGTAGCACCAAGATATGACATGTTCAAGTAACCATTCAAGTTCGGATTGCCCCCAAATGTGGGAGGGGGCACCCCAACTATCAAACAGATGCCTTAAGCCATTGGCATCAAAGACCAAAACCTATGTATCCATTTAAGGATCCTCAATAGAACCAAGAGTAAAAACCAAAACAATGAAAAAGGTCCATAATTTTTTTTTAAAACCCCTCGTATACAAGAGATTCTTTTTAATTTGTTATAAACCCCTTCACAAACTCCATGTTGCACTTATAGGTTCATGACTTGCATTGAATTGTCCACATTGAATGCTCTCAAGTGGTTGCCATCATCTACTCATTCAAATATCCACGTTGCTAGCCACACACATACACATGGATCTTACCTTAGGGCCACTTCACACATGAGTCAAGAGCCGTGACCTTGTAATGGTGAGGACCCTTGACTCTCATCCAAAGGCCCATACCATAGGTGTTGGGAAAGCCGTTTTATATAGTCATGGGCCTCAAGCATAGTGTGAAGTGAGAATGGACCATGTTGCGGGACCATTACAAAATTTGTTGGCGGAAAAAGAGGGGAGGATTTGGTTTAATATAATATGTCTCAAACTCTATCAATTTAAGAGAATTACTTGGTGGTGTTTGTCTATCCTAGAATCTGTTATGTAATTTGCCTTGCAATCTGTCATGATGGAAAAAATATTAAAAAAATCATGGTCTCCTTGAATTTGCATCAGGCCCACCTCTTGGACAAAATTCCGGGAAACCATGAAACCTTATCCATAGTCCGTCATGAAGGACTCCATGTAAACTTTTCATCCATGAAGTCCTCTTTGGGCCTTTAGGCCTTCACCTTCGTGTGTGAAGTGAACTTGGACAGTCTCCGCCCTTTCGACCAATGAGAGCTCTTAGATTGCAATGGTCACGGGCCTTCAGTCTTGTGTGTGAAGTGGCCCTTAGTATCCCGGAGTTGCAAAGATGTTGGTGTAGTGTCGCTTTCCTCCTCCACCAACGTCTTTGTCTTCCGTTGCCTTTGCCGTGGGCTCGTCTCCGTCCTCCGGAGCTACCTCCTTCATGTTGGGATCTTCTTGCATGGCTTGGGTTGTGAGGTCCATGTTCCAACTCGCCATTGTTGTCGACCTTGCGGCCAACCCTTCTCTCATGCACCTTGCTTGCGGCCACCCCTCGGCATATTGGGATTTGTGCCTTGGAGAATGGGGGAGTGCAGCTTAATTTGATGCAAACTTTGTCCACCAATCCACAAATCAATTCACATTCGAGATTATCCCACTAGAAATTGCTAGGAAGGTGCATTAGGGTCCTTCCAGGTCCCTATAAGGATCACAAGAAATTTACAGTTGGGTGCAAGCACTGTAAAGTGGACAACTCCTGATCCTTGCAGAGGTTCAAGTGAAATTGATTCAAAACAATATACTAACTTTGAATTTTGTGAAAAAAGATCATTAACATTTCAAAAACATATTGATCTACAAAGCCAAGCAATTTATGTTGGCAAAAACAATCTCAAAAAGTCTACATATTTTAGAAGACGGTGCAAGTAGGTGTGCAAGTGGTGATAGTGAACAGGTAATTGTCAAAATGTTGTTTAAAATATGGTAAAATTACATTGAATTGATGATTTTCTACAAATTCTTTGATGATGACCTCAAGTGTGTAGTGAATTCAATGAATATTAAAAATAAATCAAGTTCAAAATAGTTAAGGTCATGAAATTTACTTCAAAAACCAGATCTAGTCATTTGCTTTTGAGGATTACGTTTAATGATAAGTTTTGAAGATCTCATTTCGATATTCTAAATTACAACAATATAAATCACCATGAAAAAATATTTAATTTAAACAACATTTTGCTACTACTTTTAGGCATTTGACCAAAAAAACTATGATTTTAAGATGCCGGAGTTTTTTTTTGGTCCACTTCACCATGATTGCACCCAATTGTGGTGGCAGTAGAATCCCCTTCTCCTTCTACATATGATAAATCTTGCATGGTGTCACTCACTTTATCGTCGTTGTCAATAGCATATGTGATTGATTGTTCATAATGAGTCCTGATTTCATCATTTTCAACATTGCTGGAAAGTCAACTGTTCGTGTAGTGTTCGTGTAGTGTTTGTTGTAATGCACTATGCCATTCTTCCCATTTGATGCTCCATTTTTGCCCTCTTCATCTACTTTGTGCTCAAGAAGTTCAATCCCCCTTTTCTTCTTCTTCACTCTACTAGTGTCATATACCCTTCCTCTTGCAGTTGAATATCGTCCATTACTTGAACCTTATGGCGAGACCCTGGGGGCCCGCATAGACTCCGTCTCAAAACATCATTAATTAATTATTTTGCCGGAGTGCTTATGTTGCAATATAAACCTAAACCTAAACATGTAGATGTTGGCTAGAAGTCATTACTACATCTCGCAACGTATCGTTGGATCTCTCTTGCTCTTAGCTAAGTTTCCCTTTTAATAACTTCACTCAAAATTTTGTTCTTACTTATTTTTCCAAAATTCCATCTAAAAAATGAGCATGATACCCCTAAAATGACTAATTGCGTCACCATTAAAAAAATTGATTTGAATGTCCCCATGTAGCTCATGATGTGAGCAATCGATTGCCGCCTTCATAGAAAGAATCAGAGTTATATTGACGGTGCTACAGAGTTTATGCGAGAGCCAAGGGCTGATGGGACCCCGGGGTCCTGCCATATGGTTCATTTGTGGGATATCTAGTTTATGGAGAATAGTTTGTGGCCACCCTTAATCCATGTCTTGAGGTGCGAGAATTTGATTCATTTGTTCCACAACATGGATATTATTAAGGGTTTTGGATTAGGGTTTAGGCATGGCCCACACTTATTGGTGTGTGTCTATTTGGTGAATTTGTCATTTTGTGTGTTTTTGGGTCAATTCGTTTATTCCACTTCAACATATATTGCACCAAACGCCCCTAATACAAATAGGTTCATTGTTGCACATTGTAATGTGCATCTATTTCTTTTTTTCTTCATGACTACCAGATTTGTGATGATGGATCTTTTGTGCCCTTCACTTTGCCTCTTGAGGATGATGGATTTGAGGATGGACATGTGGGTGTTTCACATGATTTGTTGAGTTTGAGGTTCAACCTTCGTATAGGATTCATGTATGTCGAGCAAGACATGTACGATGCGGATGGAGGAGTGTCTGAAACAATCTTGATGCAAAAAAATGAGAATGAGAATGGTTCCATGTGGATTTCATGCTAGGTTATTCCCACCCTTTCTATGGGTTAAACTATTCAACAAGTAACTTCCGTAGAATAAACTAGGTATGACACATATAGGTGCTAATTCATTAACCAAACCATGTGATCATTTTTCTCTTCATGTAGCTCACTACGTTGGGGCAATTCAATCCACATTGCTCTATATGAATTAATGTTTTGGACCATTCCCGCACCATTGGCTCAACATGCCGTTGTCAACAACCAATTTTATATATTAGAACATGCATTTTATAGTAGATTTTGAAATTGTTGAAATACTCATGCGTTTAGGGGTTAACTCATGTAAAGCTCAATTTAAAAGTTCATACATGAATACAACTGTAGCCTGTAGGTAATACTAAGGGTCGGTTTACACTATGGACCATGAAGTCGGACCATGGAAGATGGCCTTTGTTAATGGTCCGAGTTCATGGTCCGACTTCCATGGTCCGACTTCATAAAAAATTAGTTTTGAGAGCCTTGGGCCCCTCACTAGGTGTAAACCGAATGTGGACCAAGAAGAATGACCATGCACCAAAAGTGAAGGTGCTGATTTTTTTAATACATGCCCAAAAAGGGCAATTTCGAAAAAAATTCAAGTTTGACCATTCTCTTGTCTTCTCTTGGGCTTCACTTATCTTCACTTATCTTCACTTCATGTTAAATGTGTCGAAGATGTGGCTTGCAAATCTTCTCACAACAATTTTTACAAAAAAAATGAGCGATTTAATTTGTACATGTTCAATGTAATTTACATGTGACATGTACCTTGTGTTGTCACTACACTAAATAGGATATTTAGTGTTTGATTATATTTAATGTTGTTACCACCCTACCTTGCTCAACACTAAAGTTCAATTCTTTGATAATTAGTGTTAAAAGATTTCCCATTGGAGTTCTTTTGACCACCCTGATCTACAGTCACTAAACGACTACATATTTTTCTTTTTCGTTTTGCAACTTTAATTTTAGAAAGTTTGGAACGTGTAATATACCGTTGGAAAGGTATTTTCAAGACCTTTCCAACAGTATATTACACGCCCCCAAATTCCAAGCATTGCAGTTGGTAGAGCAAAAAAACAAATGTACACTCAAATTCTTGAGTTCTAGATGTCCCACGTTGTTTGGTGAAACACGTGGGAGCCAGTATAAGGGGTAGAGCAAGGTAGTAATGGTATGTCTCATGGGCTATGATATGATTAAGGCACATAGAGGGTAGATTCATTAAAAATCTATTAAATGGCATTTCTTTGCCATGGGCCCTTGCCTTTTCCTACCAGACCCCCAAATTCCAAGCATTGCAGTTGGTAGAGCAAAAAAACAAATGTACACTCAAATTCTTGAGTTCTAGATGTCCCACGTTGTTTGGTGAAACACGTGGGAGCCAGTATAAGGGGTAGAGCAAGGTAGTAATGGTATGTCTCATGGGCTATGATATGATTAAGGCACATAGAGGGTAGATTCATTAAAAATCTATTAAATGGTATTTCTTTGCCATGGGCCCTTGCCTTTTCCTACCAGACCACCTCTCTTGCCTCTCTCACCGCAAAACCCGTTGGACCATGTCAGTGCATTTACTAGGCCTTAAAAATTATATTTTGGGGACCTTGACCTTCATGGTCCCTCTGACATTTTCCCTTAGTGTAAACCGAAGTTGTCTCAAGACAACTTCAGCAGCCAATCAATTGCCTTGCAGAGCCCTGGCCCATCTTCATGGTCCATAGTGTAAACCGGCCCTAAGTCTCATCATGATGCAAGCACTTCTTCAACATGCCGCTTTGCTTTATTTGGTTGCTAGCTAGGTTGCATATGTGCTTCTTCTGCCTCATCCTTATGATTAAAAAAAAAATTGTCATTTCTGAAGCCAATGAAGGTCTGGGAATGATACAGAGTTTATGGTATTTAGCATCACTTACTATTTGGAGTTACACTATGCTATAACTTTTTAGTATAGATCTCATTTATTACCAACAAAGAACAAATGGGTTGTTTGAACACAATATAAAATATACATCTTCACCAGGTAAAGTTTATATTAACAATAAAATGTTACAACAATGCATAACTCCAAATAGTAAGTGACACTAAATACCATAAATGGTGTAATATAGTAGCCTTTAGTATCCAATGCTACAAATTGCTACAAATTGCTACAAACTTTGAATTGGTAAAGTTAGGGTAACACATAGTTGATCTATAAGTTAACCCATAACCGCTCATCTAAATGCTAATGCTTGGCTATGACAATTGTCAAAATGCATATGAGGGTAATCAATCACAAGCCGTCATCACATAAACCTTGACTATGATTGCCTAAAAAATATAGATCTCATCCATGTCGGCATTTCATGACCCTTGTGAGCAGTTAAATGGACCTGGTTGACTATAGATGCCTCAACCTTAATGTGGGTCCAAGAGCTGGGTCCTCCCCTAAGTCTGCGTGAAGACTTCCGACCAACATTGAATAGTAGTTTTACGACAAAAGTAGCATAAAATAAAATATGAATCACCCACATTAATTCTCTAGGAAAAAAATTTATTGTGCCCACGCTAATTTTCTACTATAAATTTAGAGTGGGTTGAAAATTAATGTGGCCCATGTTAATTCTCATTCTAGAGTGTGGGGCTCTAGAAAATTATTGTGGGCCACAGTAATAGAACTATTTAGTGTAGTCATGGGGAGCAATTAGGAGAATGTTATACATGATGTACCATTTCTTTGTGATATAAGGTTATAGAGTTCATGAAATTGATAATGTGAAGTTGTGAACATGGGCACTAAATCGTGTAATTGCTCACAACATGTAGTGACATTGGTTGAAAGTTCAAGTTAAATTGGTTTCTATATAGTGAACTTGATTTATGATTCCAATGACATTGGTAGGACCTATTGCTAAATAGGTTTGTAAAATCATGAGTTTGCACTTTTGTGAATTCATCTTACCAAAGGAGTAAAAAGAAGGCTTTCTAGCTTGTCCTACTAAAACGGGGGGGGGGGTTCAAGCTACCCTTGCCTAGGCCAATCTTGGATTCAGGGTGACTGGTCCCATGGACATAACTTATTTTAGATCTTAAAGTTCTTTTCAAAGTTTTGGGGATGGCAAGAGGAGATCCAAGGCGTTTCACCCAACTTTTAAAATAGGCTCCACAAGTCGATGAGCACTAATAGGAAATTCTCTCTCAAAAAAGGATCAAAAACACATTTCATCTCTCTTTGAGGGACTCTACACACACCGTAGGTAGAATGCCTTTGCGGCACTTTACAATATTTTTGAAAAAGAATTCAACATTCTTTGTATAAATTTATATTTAATTAAACTTGTTCAATAATATCCAAGCAATAGTTGATAGGTTTTCATAATACCCATTAGCCTTTTCAGCTTCCCAAACTTTAAAATCAATGTACATTGAATTTTTGTAGATAGGATCAAAAAGCCATCATATACGTAGAGTGGGAGTAGTATCGCAATCCTTATGGGATATATAAAGTTGAGAGATGAAGTCCCGGTAGTCTTCTTGTGTGTATTTGTTTGTATCATTGTGTAACAACTTCGAATCCCAAAATTCTTGTTGGAGGCCATATTATGTTCAATTCTCTAAATTTCCTTAGTTGCAAAACTCCATTCAAAATAATAAATAAATAAATGTCCATAACTAGCACATTTTCTCTTCAAACCTCCTTTTTTGAAAAGCTTGCTGAAATGGCTGAAATTTGTTCATAACTCTTGCATAACAACCTCAAATGACAAAAATCTTATTGGAGGTGGTACTATGTGTAATTCTACAAGTTTTTTCTAGTTGAACACAACTTCACAAAGATTGTTATTCTTACACAATTAACCTCCAAAAATCTATTCATAATACATTGTCTCTTCAAACCTCCTCACTTCTTGGGACTTTTTGCTGAAATTTCCTTATATGTTTTGGGCGAGATTTTCAAATTACAAATTTCTTTGTGGAGGTGGTACTTAGCTTGATATACCATACTTTCTTAGTTGGGCAAAATCCCAAATAAGTGCATCTTCTATGTGGAATTGAGGTCAAAAAAATTGTTGAGAACATATACCAAGTTCTTAGTAAAAAGTCTTGCAATTCATTGTGAAATAAGGAACTAAGGATAACCTGGAATAGAATGTGAGCCCTTTCTTCACCTAATATCCTACAATGAACTATTATCACTACATAACCTTGTATAGAGTGAGAATTTGTTGTGTTCAAGCAATTGTGTGCGACGCATAAAAATATTTATAGAAAAATGTGTTTATTATTCCAAAGACAATGTGATATGTATTTTTATGAATATTTTGTGCCGGACTAGCTATCCAACTATGGGAACTCTATCTGCACAATTACTTAAGGTATGTATAATGTGGGAGAGCGTTGGAATGTGACCGGTCTTCTAACAAGGACAAAAGGATTGGAACTTGCTTAAGGTGGAATATCACATGGTTTGTAGTTGGGAATGGACACCAAAAACACAAATGCCACAATGAGATTGGCATGTGTGCTCAAAATATAAGGTAGGCATACCCAAAATCAAAACCCAACGTGAAACTGTAAAATGTAGGATTATGGTACATGTTGTGGGTTTTAAGTTTAGCATTGGTTTTGGATACATGAACCTTACCTGACACAATTGGGAGGGACCGTCACAAGAAGATGATACCTATCCACATTGACTTCTTATAATTTTTTCATCTCAACTCCATACTCGAATCTCAAAATGACAATCTCTGTGATTCTCATTTGCCAATCGGATGAGATGATTTTCAAACTGATCACATGATCATAAATGTTGGCCATAAATTTGTGATGTCCACGTAATCTCATTCATTAAAAAGGTGAAAACTCAACAAACTTTTATATATCTAATATGAAAATCTAAATTTCTAGTTGTTTTGACTCTACAACATGCATCACATATCCAAAATTGGAATGGTGGAAAACAATCAACTCTCAACCCATAGAGAGCTTGCTTTTACTAAGGGCCGGTTTACACTATGGACCATGAAGTTGTCCCACGGCGATGTAAGAGCGCTGATTGGCTGTTGAACTCGTCCCGGGACAACTTCGGTTTACACTAGAGAAAAAATGGCAGAGGGACCACGGAGGATGAGGTCCCCAAAATATAAATTTTAAAGCGTAATAAATGCACTGACATGGTCAAACGGGTTTTTCGTTGAGAGAGGCAAGAGAGGTGGTCTGGTAGGGAAAGGCAAGGGCCCATGGCAGAGAATCATCATTTTAATAATCCTTTAACGAATCTACCCTCTATGTGCCTTAATCATATCATACCCCATGAGACATACCAACATTACCTTGTTTTTCCCCTTATACCGGCTCCCACGTGTTTCACCAAACAATGTGGGACATCTAGAACTCAAGAATTTGAGTGCATATTTGTTTTTTTGCTCTACCAACTGCAATATTTGGAATTTTGGGGCTTGTAATATACCATTGGAAAGGTCTTGAAAATACCTCTCCAACGGTATATTACACGCCCCAAAAATTTAAAATTACAATTGAAAAGGAAAAAAGAAAAAAATGTAGTTGTTTAGTGACTGCAGTTCAGGGTGGTCAAAAGAACCGCAATGGGAAATCTTCTAACACTAATTATCAAAGAATTGAACTTTAGTGTTGAGCAAGGTAGGGTGGTAACAACATTAAATATAATCAAACACTAAATATCCTATTTAGTGTAGTGACAACACAAGGTACATGTCACATGTAAATTACATTGAACATCTACAAATTAAATTGCTCCTTTTTTTTGTAAAAATTGTTGTGAGAAGATTTGCAAGCCACATCTTCGACACATTTAACAAGAGGTGAAGACAAGTGAAGCCCAAGAGAAGACAAGAGAATGATCAAACTTGAATTTTTTTTTCAAAATTGCCCTTTTTGGGCATGTATTAAAAAAATCAGCACCTTCACTTTTTGGTGCATGGTCATTCTTCTTGGTCCACATTCGGTCGTTGACAAACGCCATCTTCCATGGTCCGACTTCATGGTCCATAGTGTAAACCGGCCCTAAATTCTCTTTGTCCACAACATTGGATGAGTTTACAACGTACGTAGACACCAGGAAGGTATAGCATAAATGTTTGTGCAGTTGGAAGTGCCCATAATAGGGCCACATTAAGGTAGAAATACCATAAACCGTTAATCACCCAATAGCGGTGCACTAGACCGCCTCATAATGGTAAGTGCCATGTCTTAAATGGCGCGGCAACTTCAATGCAGTGTAGCCAATGGGAGGCAAGATCTAACGTACTCATGATTAACGGGTTTAGGTGATAAGCTGTATCGAAATGCGGAGAGCCTAGTGAACCGGAAGTGGGTTGGACAAACTTTCCACTTTGAAAAATTGTGGAACTTTTTGTACAAGGCAGAAAAATACGAAACAACTTGTATTCTTCATGAACCTTCTCGTCTATCTTGGAAAATTATCTCATGATTGTCAGACCAGATCTTCAATGCGAATCGCCTTATTTTAACGGTTTATGGTATTTCTACCTTATATCCTCTGATTCCTAGTACTTGGCTTTCACAAAATCAACACAGCACGGTTTGAGGACTTCCATACATTGCGGATGTGGACTCCAGTATACACCCAATCAAGCTCAAACTTAAAGGATTGCACTCAACTTCCTCATTGATGATCGTAAATAAAAACACACATTAGTCATAAGTAGCAAGCTGGTTCTTGGCGAGTTTGGAGCCAATTGCAAGAGGTTTCTCATCAACTTGTGCTGATTCAATATCGACACACTCTCATCAATGCATGTGCGATTTTTTGAGCAGAATGCATGCACATGTCCCGTCTCAGAGATGGTGAAATGAATTATTATGATTCTCATCACGTCCGGGCCGGCTGCTCCAAAAAAACTCAAATGAAGCATCATAAATGAACCCCAATGTAACTCTAAAAGAAGTAGCTCACCTAATTATGTCCTGGAGCTGAGGCCGAATTCTTATCCCAGATAGGATGTCCATTAAATGCACCTTCAGGGATCCCAACCTCCCAACTACTAGCCTACTAATAAAGTAGTGGTGCCCCTATTGTGGGCTGCACTTTCAACTCCGCATGCAATTTTGATCGTTGGATCGGACTAGGATTCGTTTCATGAGGTGATCATCGTGAGCCATGGAAACCCTCATTTCAAGTTTTACAACCGAACTTGAGAATCAAAAATTATAGGAGGTGAAAGTGTGTGAATATCGCTGGAATCCAATGGATGTAATGCCATATTCGTTTGTCAATTTTGTGACATTCTTAGTTTCCACCGAGAGAATGAGTCATATTTGTGACATTATTGTGCTCAATAAGCTGACATTAACGCAAAGAATTTCAATTGTTCATTGAATGATCACACATAAGTTCTTTCAAATGTGATGCTATTTACTAAATCTACAATATTATCTATATTCGGAGCACATAGTTCAATCTCATTGTGTCTTGTGGATGCGGCCCATTCTTAAGTACAGCGCTTGCCAAATACGTCTCCAAATATAGGTGTTCAATTAAGAAGATTGATCACATAAGGCCCGTGATGTACCTTAGGCACTGTGGTGATTGTATATGACAGTGGGGTTAGAAGTACAAGTTTTCGCTTTAGCAGAAGGTGGTTGCCATAGCGAGATGCATAAATGTCCCACAATAGAACATTTGTGGGTTTTTGAGCGTTAAAGTATGCGTTACAAAACATGCGATTCGTGCATACAAAGTGCATGTCCATGCAGTATATTGAAAACAATCCCACTAGAAACAACTGTGAGGGGAAAATATAGTTGTTCAAACACAGCATTGAGAGGGAAATGCGAGTGTCCCATGCACTCCAAATCCAAATTGAGGATGAACCAAACGAAAGTTGTACGGTCTCACAGAGGTGGTGATAACAATCGCTAGATGCCTTGACCAGAGTCACCCGATGTACAAGCAGTGAAGCACATCTACATGTACCCAGAGTACTTCTTGCCTTTGGAATTTAATGAAAAGTGATTAATGGAATATTAAATACTTTAAATTTAGAATTAATTATCCTTCGAATTTTGCCATGTGTCAGTCTTACATTGGTTGAGACCCACTCACATTTCACATGGAAATTGCAGTTCAGCATTTGACAAATTTACCAGCAAGCGCCTTCCTTCCGGTACACTCCTTTCTCACCTCAACAGTTTATTAAGTGGTTTCCCCGCTCTACAAAGAAACAGGGATGGCAAGTTGCAACAATGAAAAACAAAAAACACAAAAACAAAATGTTGGCTTTAGCTTATGTGAAGCTGGTCCGTTTGTTTGTGCCAAAAAAAAAAAAAAAAAAAAAAAAAGAAGAAGAAAAAGAAGAAGAAGAAAAAAGATGGTCTGTAGGCCAACTTCCTTGTAAGAGGAAGGTGGTTTAATTGCCTATTTTGCAATAGGTGGACCCGTGGGGGGTGGTAATGAGTGGGTTATTGCTCTTTAGTTGAGACGAACCAAGGTTTGGTGTTTTTCTAGTTAACATTCATAACATTACTGAGTGTGCAACTCTCGTTCTATGAGCCCTCAAAAATATAACAGTGGGATGTTCGAAAAGTTGCGCAAGGAGACTCATATTTAGATTGAACTCCTAGCATCCCACTGTTATGTTAAGAGGGCCCACATCATTGAGTAATGTTATGTTTATTGAGAACAATGTATGTGAGGTATTTAATGGTGTTGAGGGAGACGCGTTCCATGAGAGGTTTTGAGTTTTTGTTGGGGAATGTCCAATTCAAGGAGGAGGTCAACAAAGGGTTGGTGAATGGTGCTATGGATACCTGCTGTGATTATGAAGAAGGGGGGGGGGGTATTCCATCCAAGATTTTGAAGGTGGGGGATGAGAACATCGTATTTGGTGTAATTCCGTGTGGCGGTGGCGTATGGGAATCGGTCATTACAGTATGTAAATTTGATGAATTGTTTTGTGAGAGAATGGTGTGGCAAAAATGGGGGGACATTTGTGGGTGAATTGCCCTTCATGTAGAGTATATATGGATGGAGTCTAGCCAAACATTTACATTTGGGGTAGAAAGCAAAAACATGGAAGAAGCCAAGAGGGTAGGGTATTTTGAAGGTGATGTTCCACATGGGATCCACATGTGGACGAGGGTAAAATGGCATGTGAGGGGATGGGCCAGAATCATATCGGCAATGGTATGTACTTCTTTGTTGTGTCTATTGGTGTGGAGATTATTTATATGTTTGTTTGTGCAACAAGAAAAGAGTTGTAACCATTTATTATTTTGTTGTAGATGGCATAAGTTTCAGATTTGAGAGATGGTGTTGCTCAATATTTATGTTTACGGAAGTTTCCCATGTATCGATCACATGAGAATTTTAGAGTTTGGGTAATTTGGGAATCCGAGACAACCCAACCCAAATTGCAGGTTTTGGAATAGAGAGGTGGTCAAATCCCCCTCCTCAACCTTCAATTGTCCCCTACAATCATGCCAACCTACTAATTCTTTGAGGAACTTACATGTTGTTTACACCATGGACCATGAAGTTGTCCCAAGGCCCTGTAAAATTTGTGATTGGCTGTTGAACTCGTCCCGGGACGACTTCGGTTTACACCAAGGAAAAAATGTCAAAGTGACCATGGAGTTCGAGATCCCCAAAATACATATTTTAAGGCCCACATTATCCATTGACATGGTCCAACGGGTTTTGCGGTGGGAGAGGCAAAAGTGGTGCTCTAATAAAAAAGAAGGCAAGAGCCCATGGTAGAATGATGATGTTATAATTGTTTTTAATGACATGTTTTTTAGGGAAGAGAAGATGAAGACAAGAGAAGACAAGAGGATGGTCAAACTTGATTTTGATTTTGATTTTGATTTTTTTTTCAAAATTTCCCTCCTTGGGCATATTTCTAAAAAAATCAACACACTCGCTTTTGGTGCATGGTCATTCCTCTTGGTCCACATTTAGTTTACACCTAGTGAGGGGCCCAAAGGCTTTGTAAATTGTTTTTTTTAAGAAACTGGACCATGGATGTTGGACCATCAAGTTGGACCATGGAAAAATGCCATCTTCCATGGTCCGATTTCATGGTCCATGGTGTAAACTAGCCCTTAGTGTACGCTTCCATGTGGAAGGGGGTCCAATTTTTATTTTTATTTTGGTCAACTAATGGTTTTTGTTGACTTGGACCGGCACATGAAAACGTGCACTTAGACAAACTTATCCTTGAGATGCCAACGGGATTTGAGTTAAGGCCTTGGATTTAAGGGCACCCTTATGTGTACATACAATAAATCATTTTTGCATGACAATGTAGGTCTACAATAGGAAATTATTGGAGTTGTATTCATCTATAGAAAAGAGAATGACTTCATATTGCTTAGTAAAGTTTATTTTAAATGTAAGCATTCAGATTGAAATTGATGATCTTAAATGCAATAGTGGATGACCTAGATCTATAAATCCATTCCTCACATTAAAATTTGTTTTCCCAACTAATCATATCAGATCATTTCACAAATTGACAACGGCGTGCTCAATGAACATTGAACAAACTAAGCTTAATGGCCTAAACATCCCAAAATGGGACCATCTTAATAAAAAAAGATCCACAATAAATAAATAAATAAATAAATAAATTTGAACTGTATGAATGCAATCCTTTGATAGTGCCTCACACATCCTCTTTCACAATATGCGAGTCAAAAAAACCTTTGAAATGATATTATGTGGATATTATATAACACATTTTTAGAAAATGTTTAATACCCCTCAGGATTGATCATTGTGGTATTGCATGTGAAGACTTCGTAAGGAACTCTGGGCGACCAAGAGTACCAAGGCTTCTTCTGCATGGGAGGACGTTAAGTTCCCCCCACGAACTTTTCGGACTGTCAGAATCGGGCAAGGGCAGCCGCCCGTCTAGAAAATCTAGATTTTCTGGACCCGACCGAAAACTGCTGCCCGCCCACCCGACTTCGAAAAAACCATTGGCCCTTGCATTCTTGAAGGCCACTTATCCACAAATCCCATATTGAGTGCACTTCACCTTCAAGGTCCAAAATCCAATATATATGTCCACTTTCATTGAGTAAATAAGCAATTGACTGGGATTTCATTATCAAAGTGAAACCGTCAATGAAACATGTAATTAACTTGGAAGTCAAAAATAATTACAAAACCCTCACTAGCACTGAGGTTACAAATTTTGTGACTTACCATTGAAAGGGTCTTTGTCATACTAAAACGGAACTAAAATTAGTGATTTATATTCAAAATGTAAAATATTATAATATTAGGACCTTGAAGGTGAAGTGCACTCAATATGGGATTTGTGGATAAGTGGCCTTCAAGAATGCAAGGGCCAATGATTTTTTCGAAGTCGGGCGGGCAGCAGTTTTCGGTCGGGTCCATAAAATCTGGATTTTCTGGACGGGCGGCTGCCCCTGCCCGATTCTGACAGTCCGAAAAGTTCGTGGGGGGAACTTAACGTGCATGTGGTTAAACCCCAAACCCTAACTGTAAACCCTAATTTCGGGGAAACGAAGGAATTTCGTTGCGGAGAACGTAGGAAATTCGAGGGAGCTCTCGTCAATTCCGATCATATGGAGTGCTAGACAACGCTGCGTATCTTCATTGCAGGTAAGACTGTTACTTACAACATCCTTTGGGTCAGAAATTAAGGTTTTGCGCAGAGGAATTGAGTGCTAGTGCTCAAATTCTCCACGCTTATTCGTTGTATTCCGTTTTTCGTATTTTGTTATGTTGCCAACCCATCCTCTGTTTCCTTGATGTGATTCATTGCTACTGCCATTCTTGTGGCGTGATAGTGGCCCCACTGATTTCTAAACGATCAAGCGGGGGAGGTCGAATTTACCCCTTGCTTCCTGTTGATTAGGATGGTGATGAGTCTTTATATCTATAGGAATTCTTTTACTATGAATGTTCATTGAATCAAGAAATTAAAGAGCCTGTGAAGAATGGAGGCAAAACAATCGTTTAAGGAAATGGACGTGAAGAAGTAAGATGAAAGGCAAGGGGGTAATATTATATTTGAATCCACTTAGTGGATTGGGGATGTTAGCTTCGGAGTGGCGCAGAAAAGCAGCGAAATTCAATTTGAGGGTGATAAATGTTCAACGTGAACCTTGATTTTCTCGTTCCTGTTAATTTGATAGTTCCCAAAGAACTTAAGGGTGGTCCAGTTGAATTTTAAGGTTTGAATCCACTTGGGAGAAGTAGGGGATGTTAACTTTGGAGTGGTACAGAAAATTAGCGGAACTTAAATTGAGGAAGAGGGATGTTCAACGTGAACCTTATTCCTGTTAATGCGATAGTTCCCAAAGAAATTAGGGTGGTTCAGTTGAACTTTAGGGTTTGAATCCACTTCGGTGAAATTGGGGATGTTAGCTTCGGAGTGGCAGCGAAAACATACTCCAATCTCTCTTAAACATATGTTCTTTTGATGTTTGTCTTAATTCCACACGTAGCCACACACCACCACTCAAATATAGGTGTCCACATTTCGGGGGTGTTGGATTAGCACCGTTCTACCTTAATTTGGTAGTTTCCAGAGAAATTTAAGGTGGTTCAGTTGAAATTAGGGTTTGAAGAACACGGAAGATTGAGAAACTTGGAACTTCTTTGACTGTGCAGCATTTTGGGAGGGAACGATGGGGAAAGCATCTAAAGACAAGCGAGACATTTATTACCGCAAGGCGAAGGAGGAGGGATGGCGAGCGCGATCAGCATTCAAGCTCCTCCAATTGGATGAGGAGTATGGTATTTTGGAAGGTCCGAAGCGAGTTGTAGATTTGTGTGCTGCTCCAGGGAGCTGGTCACAAGTTTTAAGCAGAAAATTGTATCGGCCTGCTGTAGCAGCAGGGGAGGAGGCCCCTCTTATAGTGGCCATAGACCTCCAACCAATGGCTCCCATAGAAGGTGTTACACAAATTCAAGGGGACATCACAAGTGCAAAAACTGCCGAGCTTGTGATCAGGCACTTTGACGGAGGAAAAGCTGACCTAGTGGTCTGTGATGGTGCCCCGGATGTTACTGGACTTCACGATATGGATGAGTTTGTTCAATCACAGCTTATTCTTGCAGCTTTGACAATTGTGACACACGTTCTTCGTCCAGGGGGAAATTTTGTTGCAAAAATCTTCAGAGGTAAAGATATAAGCCTCCTGTACACGCAACTAAAGATTTTCTTCCCGACCGTCACCTGTGCAAAGCCGAAGAGTAGTAGAAATTCTAGTATTGAAGCATTTGTTGTTTGTGAGGGGTACAATCCGCCTCCGGGATTCAATTACAAGGATTTGTATAAGCTGTTGGAGAGGGCGAGCAGTGGATACTCGGATTTGGATTGCTCAAGTGCATGGCTTGAAGGATCAAGTAAGCTCATTGTTCCATTCTTAGCTTGTGGAGATTTAAGTGGGTATGATGCGGATCAGTCATATCCATTGGACAAACCGCAGTCTGGAAGTTCAGAGTCTGGAAACTCCTACCAGAGTTTAGCCCCTGTGCAGCCTCCAATTGCCCCTCCATATCGAACAGCCATTGAGCTAGGAAAACATATGCAAAAAGTTTCACTACATGAGGAAAGATAAGCTTTCTCAATCTTTTTTTAGCAGGAAGGTGGTGACCCTGGATCTTTGTAGCCCACTTTTATCTCTAGATTAATATCACTACTTGTGACTCCCTTTAGTTGGTTGGGCAACAAGGAATTTCTCAATGAGTGCTTTGTTTTGAAAGTGGGTTCCATGCTTTCAATTGGGCGCTGTTAAGGGATTGAGAGTAGGTACGTGAAAGATTATTCCAGCTCCAGTTTTGCCTTATGGGGTAAAGAATTAAATTGACATTTAATCTTTGCACAACATACAGTTGGCACTTTACTTCCAATGTGTGATGCAAGTTTCTCTACATAGCTGGTTGTGGATTTGTCATGTGTGATGCTGTTGTGTTTCATCTATTGATCCAAATGATTTGAGTGGCAGCAATTGTTCAAGTAAGGCATGGGCTTGGGAGAGGTGTTTGGTGTATCTGGATGAAACTTTGCAAAGATGAAACTTTTTAAGCTTGTGATGGAACAATTGTGATGTTTAGCAGGTCATCAACAGTTGTATACTTCAATACATACTTTAAAAAAGCAGTCCATCACCAGTTGTTTTATCTAGTACCAGAATATATTCCTGGTGATATATGCCGCTTGCAAACCCATTAGGTAGTAAGTATACAGAAAGATGTGCACAATATTGCAAGGACCAAAACATGTTCAGAACATTAGACATCTAATTCAAATTTAAATACAGATCAAACTGAACAAATAAAGAAGAATGGAAAACTGGCGCACCTATCAACTCCCACCCTTGCAGTGAACAATTGAAGGTTCTATTAACTAAACATGAAGGCCAACCAAGACAAGATAAACTGAAGACCTGCCAATGTATAGCAATAAAACATGTACCATAAAATACATAAGAGGCAGAATCTGTCAGACAGTATGTCAAATAATCAAAAAGTTTGATTGATAAGAGCTTATAAGAGCTCCATAATGAGAGCTTACAAGAAACCGATCCATACAATCAATACAAGTTACCTCACTGACTGGCTTCTAAGAGTCTTTTGCAAATAAAGAACTGTTATTCACAGCAATGCGTGACCTACAAGACACTTGAGAATTGGGCATTGCAATCCCTCAACCAAACCGTGTACAGTGCCATCAAGACAGAATCCTTGTTGCTTCTATCAACTTCCTTTCGCAATTCACTACACATCACACTTCTGTCGACGTGGCACAAAAGAAATTTACATCTATCTAGGCAGCTGGACTAGGACTTATCCTCAGGTTTTGAACCTGAGGGTTTACGATATTGCTCCTCAAAATGCTTAGCAATAACCATGCCAGTGTTAACAAGGCCCGTGACGTTGGGAACATTATAATTCTGAGCCACGTATACACCAACCAAAGTACCCACTGTGAAGTGGAACGTACTTCTTATTAAACCCATTCTGCAGCCTGGCTGTATACACTTGAATTCTTCCTTCACTGCAGAGAAAGCCCTAATTCATGAGTAAATATGTGATTTCAACATCTACAGTCTACATACTTACAACAATCAAAGATAGCCACAAAACACTGATACGCTCATTAAGACTTCACGATTACTCATGGAATTGCAGATGTCTTTCGCTCAACAAGTTTCATTACTTTTCTCTGCCACTCTCAATTTGACATCTCAAATTCATCAAGTAAAATCCAATTCTGTTGCTGCCTGCCTTCCATTTTCTTTGGACAATTCTTCCTCAATGTAGTCTTCACCTATTCTTTTTTCTCAAATGAATCAACGAGAATTTGTGTGAGACGGTTGGGAGGAAGGCCACAGAACAGAGATAATTTCGATTCTAATAAACTGCAATCTGGCTTATCGTACGATGCTCAGCAGAGACATAATAGAGATCTCAACGATTTCCTACACAAGGCAATAGGAAAACTTGGCATCCTTCGTCCGGTCATCTAAAAACCAGCGAAGCTTTAAGTGCCTTAACTCCATCCGGTTTCAAACTTAGTACTGAACGCTAAATTCATCAGATACTTGCACATGACGCCTCCTTCCAGGACACATAAAATTCGAGTAACAATAAATAATCTTAAGCAGACAGGAGCAGAGTATACAACAAAAGCAAAAGAGAACGACTGATCGTGGAGATTTCGAGCTCTGCCTCCTTTCAACTTGCGGAAACCTAAAAGTCTTGATCCAAATGGGTGGTGTAAGCAACGATCTCACCTGAAACTAAGATATGCAGCGTTGCCTAGCACTCCATGTGGGCGCCGTGATCGGAGTGGAGCGATGCCTCGAAATTCCTTCGCTCTCTGAATTACAACAACTCAGGTGAACAGAAGAGATTGCAGTCTTCCGAATTAGGGTTTACGGTGCCACAATTGGGGCCGGGTATGAGGGTCTCAAGAGTATCCTAGATGCAGGTGCTTAGCTTTGAGCCATACTAAGGTAACCAGGTCGTAAAAAGGACACTTTTCTCTCTTCACCCACTTCCCTTACTATATGAAGCACACAATCGGTGCGAGATGATTAACAAATCCAAATCGTGCCCATAGTCACTATCCTCATAATCATCGGAGCTCGTATGTATATCTTTGATTCATTGCCAAAGTGAAGATTTCCGAGCTATTAAACGATCATATAAGTCCCCCCTCCCCCGTTATGTTGATTATTATGTTTAGATTGAGCACATAGTCCAATCTTTTTCTAACAAGTGTTTTTTTGGTGTCCGTTTTTAGATTCACATCCAAGCCTACAACACTTAAATAGAGATGTCTATTTAAAACCAAACATTGAATTAGGCACATGAACCTTATGGCGGGACCCGGTTCTCGCATAAAGCCCGTGTCGACGTAAAAAATGGTCGGTTGAAGGCAATCAAAGCGGCGTTGAGCTTATCTCGACGTCATGTACACAATGTGATGTTCGAAATTGGTTTTTGTTTTCAATCACTGACAACCACAGATCCGCTCATTAAGGAGGTTGCTGAGCAATCAACCTCGGGGCGATTACACCCCCTTACGTTTCGTAACCACGTGTGATAATGTGGTATTTAATGGGGGGATATTTATGCACCTTTCAATAATTTTCCCTCCCTATTTGTAAATGAAAAGCTACTTTGACGTATTCTTTAGCACCTTATATTTATTTGTAATTATTTAGAGAGGCTAATTTTTGGCACAATTTTTTTTTATAAATCGTACAAGTACCAAATAGTGAACAGAATACTATAGCATTGCAAAACCGACTATATGAGCAACAAACATTCCATACCATTCAAACTGTCATTCATTTGGTTTCCATTAGTAATACTAATCCTAAACCATTCAAAGTACCATTCAAAACACAACCAATAGCACTTGGATACTAGTTAAAGGGTTACCAATAAACATGGAGATAACAAAATATACAAGTTGAAATAGACAAATTATAAACATGGATAGAACAAAACAAGAAATACAATTAGTTGTGACAAGACATGAAATTTTGCACAACTACCTACTCGAAAAAAACAAGGTTGCATTCAACTACAAAAAAACTAAATACAAAAATTTAAAAGCATTTACTTTAATGAGTGTATACACCTCAATCTTCTTCATTCCCATGCCAAACCATAAACCTAAATTCAAACCTTGCAAGACCATACCCTAAATCCCAAAAATAACTCATGATCACAAAACCAACAAAGAAGAGTTGAACCATGAAAGTTAAACCCTATACCAAATACACGCGGAAACCTTGCAAAGGAAGTGATCACTTTGCACCATCAATCTGCATGAAAGAAACCCTAGAAAATGCTTGAAAAAATGGTGAGCTTGACAATTGAGGACTAAGGTTGTGACAAAACCAAAATTGATTGTAGGAAGCGGTTGAGGGTGATGGTGGAGGTTGTCAGGTTCTAAGCATCCAGCCAGGTTGCACATGTTTAGCATCGTTGCAAAACCCAACGGCCTTTGAGGAGCACCAACACATTCCTTCCACCCAAAAAATCCCATGACATTTCCCTCCATGCTAATGCGCTTGATTCAAATTTGGACAAAAACTACATATTTCTTCATCCAAGTAGTCAAACCCATCCTACTACACACTTTTAGGGGGATCCTTTGTCTATGACCTTTTTTTGTCTACTGATTACTAAAATGGAGGAATAATCCACCACCCTATTTTACATATAATCATGTAGGGGACATATTTACAATGCTATGGTAGATCTAACAATTTTTTTTTACCCTAAACGAATTAAATTCACTTTTTTTTTTATCTCACATGGTTTTCTAAAATTCCAATAGTCACCTCCCCGAGCAACCAACGCCTACGAACGCTTGCTCAAGAATGCTAGGATTGACTTATGGCCGAAACTTTTGGCATCAACATTCATCATGTTCTTTTTGGGGCTACCCACTTTGGCCTTGGGTAGACCAACAACTGGATCATTAGTCACCATCGTGGCAATCACCTTGACCTGTCTTTTCTTTGTGCGAGTTGGGGCTAGCGGTATTAGATCGCTATGCTCCGCGAACCCAATTGGAACTGCAGGGTAATATGCGAGATACTTGGGTGGGATCGAGAAATATTTCTTTTATAGCGAGGCCAACTTCTTGGACGACATAATAGAGACATCTATTGTACGTAAACAAATCCTAAGCAACTTGTTAGCCACTTCCTCTATAGCATCAACCCTGGATCCGAATAGATCTTCTAGAATCGATGTTCGGATGATTTCAAAATTCTTCTTCTTGATCAACTGGATGTGGCCGACATTGGTATATGGCGTTGAACTGAGATGCCTCATGTTGAGGTGACTTTCATCTAATTCAAAAAAAAATGGAATGTGTAGTGGCTGGGCAATTTTTCCAAGTATTTGGGTAGAATGGTGTCCCAACCAGTATAGAAAGGTCGACGAGAGTCACAATGATAGATGAACGTGGCAACGATGGACTTGATTTCATTGACAGTATTGACAATCCATTGGCGTGTAGAAGTTTTTTTGCCTCATTGCATTGCAACACCAAACAACAACCTGGTCAGTTTGGTTGTGCGAGTGCCCCGGAATCAGGTAAATCAAGACGACCTTGCGATATAGTATCACTAACAACATTGCAAAGAACATCATGATTAGCTGTGATTTGTTTTGCCCAACATAATTATCGAAGACACAAAGCAACATCTTCGGCATTTGTTCTGCCGAATACATGCGTGGATATGTTAATCCTTGCGTTGACATCCTGCATTTTTTGAGAATATCGATTGTAGAGCACAATCCATGTGATCTGCTGTTCCAATAGATATTGTTTTGGCCGACGATGAGAGCATGGAAAATTGTCCTCAGCCTCCTAAGTTTCCGCGTCAACCTTGATCGCTTGCACATTGGCATCGGCAGGAGCATGGTGAGGAACATTTGGAGTATGTCGCGTATGAAGTGTTTTGAATCCTTGTTTGAGAACCTTTCGCAAACGTTGGATTTTGGAGCTTTTGACATGAATGATCGCACCGATCTCCCGTTTTGATAGCCCAGACTGGAGCAAGGCAATCACAATCCCTTCTGGCTGTTGCCATTCTTGCCCGGATTGGACAGTATCCATGGCAACCCAATCATCTTGAATTTTTTCAATTTTTTCTTGACCAAGTTTCTTAACAACTCATTGCCCCGCTATGTCGTCTCAGTTACAATGTTCACAAACTTTATGTTGTTTACTGATACATCGATACCGCCGGTACGGCCAACACAATCAACACTCACGAGTTTGGAGAGTTTCAAGGTAGTTGAGGTTTGTTCAACTGAAGCAAGCGACAAAAATACCGATGATCCCACAAAAGGCATAAATCCTAAACCCACAACCGATCCCCAATGTAATGATGATACCACTGGCAAATCAAAAGCAATCCTAATGAATTCTAAAGATTTGTTGTTCCCAGCGCATCGCTATAAAGTTTGAATTGAGATCATCTGAAACTTCTTGATCTTGTCTAGGGCAATTTGAAATTCGGACATTGAGCGTTGGTTCCAATCCTCCTCACGATAATTGATGAGGGCGTGCATTCTCTCGTTTAGCTCTTGACTACACTCTTCCTCGGTCTTCTTCGACGCCATTGCAAATGATGCGTGTGCCAACACCTTCCCCCTCTCTCTATAGGAGATACCCCCTAAACCCTAAAATAAATAATTAATGCATTTTTTGGCTCCGATTTATGTGGGACACCAATGTCCCGCCATAAGGTTCACATGTAATTTATTCCTCATCATTCCAAGGCATTTCTCACAATTATGTTTTGTAACTAATATGGATCCATTCCAAATCGGCATGTTGCACTTGTGCATACAAAGTGGTGTCCTTGGCCATCCCCACACTATCCGTTCAATGTACAATTGTTACTGGCTAGTGGTTTCCGAAAGATTTAACATTGACACTCTCACCATCCATGCGATCACTGGTCAATGTCACCAATGTGTATAGTAGATAGAGTTATGCATGAAGTCTTTGGATCAAATTGGTTAAAATGTGAGTTCGAGAGCTAATATGTAAAATTTCTCAAGTTTTCTTGAGACTTAATAAACATGCTCAAAAAGCAATGTTGGGATGTTGATATTTGTTTTTTTCTAGGTTGTCATAATAGGATGGGTGAGATAAGCTAGCTTTGCATAAGTTGATCCGAGATTTAGACTGCCATGCCCCATGCGCAAACCCTACTTTACAAGTTTTCTAAGTTCTCTCAAATCTTTTAGGATGGCAAGAGGAGGCCAAAGGACTTTCACCTTACTTTCAAATACTAGCCTCCGAAAAAAAAACTAACAAAGATAAGGGAGAAGCTAGATCATGAGCATGAGTAGGCCCTTTTTACCAATATTTTAGGGATTGCCTACATTTTTTTGGGATTATTTCAAAGGCCACATACACCTAGCTAACCATGATGTAGAGGCAACTACCTAAAATAATTTATATGATGCCCAAATGAGCTTCTGGATTGCCCAAATAAAATTTTTGGAGTCAAGTTACAGGGTTATGGTTTCCAAGAATTACAGTTTTAGGTTGGCTCCCGACTCTCCCCAAAAACTTGCAAACCAAAAATAGCAATATGTGTTGCATAATGCTCGGGGGGGACACTTAGGAAAATTAGTAAACATGGTGTGTTAAAATATAGGGTGTGTTTTATTCATGAGCAATAAAATTTAGAAAATTATTGGATATAACTATGGACTATTTAAATTGAAAATCCATATTATAAATAATATTGGGATATACTAAGTATTGAAATTTATCAAGATTTTAGATATAATATAGTATAGGGATTTTGATAGAATGATAGTTTGTTTCTGAAGTTCTTCCTTCCACTTGTGTGCAACAGACTAAAGTGTTGATTTTGGAAAACAACAATGTTGTTTAGACTCAGTTTTCTCAGCAATAGATTGCAGCCAACTTCGTTCACCCTAAACCTTGGACCCTAAAGTTCTAAATTTGTTGGTCTGCTTGTGACTGCAGTGCACAGACTTGTGTTTCTAAACACAAACATTGTTGTAGTTCATGCTAGTAATTCAAGTTCATAGTTCATTGATTCTCATGGTGGTGATGATTGTTTGCATTGTTATTGATTTGTGGTGATGCTTGTTCATGCTAGTTCTCATTGCATGTCAAATGAATTTTGTAATGAACATAGGCAATCCTTAAACACAAATTAGGGTGAGCTAATTTTTTATAATGAACATAGGGTTGAAAAAAAAATCTTATGTGAGTTATAATTATAGTAAGGCATCATAATAATACACCATATTAGGGAATTATATAATTAAACGGTGTGTTCAAATCTAACATCTAGACATAATACCCCTACATTAAATACCCCTTTAACGCACGTGTTCACACAAAGTATAGTGAAGTGTCCCCCCGAGGCATAATGTTGGTTGGCTTGCATTGCCTAAAATTGACCAAGCCACTTGGGTGGTTCCTAATCATCTAGCTCCAGTCAGTGTTCACAAGATGATGCTCTAACAACTGAGCAGTAACCACATCAACTATATCCTCCCGAATCACCTTCAAAATGTGCTCCAAGAAGAGGTCATATTGAATGGGAGGCAAGATGGAGCCCATGCTAATACTACTTTGATGGGTGCTGCAAGCTTCAAAAAAAATATGAATGTGCCTAAAAGGAAGAAGGAAGTGAAAAAATGTCCACAAACTGTTGTAATGGATGTGGTTGCCCATATGTCACTAGCAAAGACATTGTACTATTTTGCGTCTCTATACTTTCCTCATATCACTAAGAAAAATTCTTCCCCTATATTTGCCTTTGTAAGTAGTCCAAGCCATGCCGTCATAACACATAGGGAGAACACAAAGATGGGTACTATCATCCAACAAATGGATCACCATTGAGAAGTTTGGCCATCTCGTAATCGCTCCATGTTGCATTGTGGTTACATGCACCCACAATGGGATGTGTTTGTAAAAAAAAAAAAAAAAACACATAGTATTGGTGCTTGCAAAGAATGTACTTCCCTTTCTTCCCAATGCTAGTGAAGAATATCTTCCAAAAATCAGGGCAAATTGCATCTTGGAAATTGGTCACATTCACAGTCCACTCCATGGTAGGATTTGTGCTATTATGATTTATCAAAAGATACAACTTACATGCACCAAGAGACAGGCCCCTATTTATGGTTGCAACCATGAATTGTCCAAAATCCATTTTTGTGAAATGGTCCGTTGTAGGTTGCACTTGACAAATTGCTTTGTTGTCATGCATTGTGAGATGTGTATTGTCTAGCTTGGACAACGAACAGTGCGTGTGATCATCCACCACAAGGTTTGATGTCGTCTTCTCATCCAATGTCTCTAATTTGAAACCTCCATCGTTTAACATGTCGAGCACTTTAATAGTTGTCAGATTGGTGCCTTGTTTCTCAGACCAATTTGGAGGGACCCCTGGTTTAGAGAGTACAACATCACGTATTGTACCCATCACACACATCCCAATATCATCCGCCCAAAACCAATGTAGTTTGGGCCTTGACTCTTTGAATGAAGGAAATTTGTTAGGACCTTTATAACACAATGCATGATTATCACCACTGATTAGATTCTTGCACTTCTTATGAGTAATTGCTTTTATGGCAGAGCACTTCACACTGGAGCCTTTGTTTGTATGTGAAATATGCCACAATGTAGTGGACAATAAAGTTTCTACCACTTTCCTTGCAAGAGAGGTAAGGTTAGGGTGGGCAAAAGTTTAGAATTTTTTTGCATGTTGAAATTTACTTGAATTGAATGATGCAAGTTATTAGCACCACCCAATTCATTAGAGAGGCTTCTCTTTGTAGATGAAAACTCCATTTCCCCTTCCAAATCAGGCACTTGATTGTGGAGTTCTGATGCGTGTTTGTCGACAACCCTCGATATGGCCATAAGATTGTGGTGACGATGCATGGCATGCCACAACAATTCCACCTGGTCGGGACCCCTATTCTGTGACTTGCCAAAATCCAAGTAATCAAAGCATTGAGACATTTGGGTAATAGCCCGTGCCAAATCATCTACTATGACCTCAAACAAATCATTTTTTTATTTTTTTATTTAAATCCCCCCCTGAATGCAGCATGCCAAGAATGATGAAAGTTCTTTAACATGTTGCAGTTAGGAGTTGTTACTTGTTCCTCAAATGACATGCTCTGCATGGGAAACACAAATGAGCAAGACATATATGAACAATACATACTCCAAAAAATAAGAAGACATGCTTACAAAGCATAACTAATCCTAGTAAAATTACATTTTTATGAGGGAAATATGATAATATCAACTCATTGTCAATGTCACAGACCCCCACTAGTAAAATCGAAAACGCTAATAGGCCAACCACCCCAAGAGAGAATCTTGGTCTTTCAAGATGCATGTCCTTGATGTTTGTATCCAATCTTTCAATTTCATGACGCTCCATTGAGGATCTCCATCATATTTCAACTCTTTGAAATTATAAACCAATTGCACAGACTCTTTCTCATAGCCTTACAAACATGCTTTTTGTGTTTCTCAAGTTTGCTCCTAGTGTAAGATAGTGTAATATGCTCACCTCCCTCTATGGGTTCTTTGGGATTTCCAAAACCAAACACCCTCCGAATGCAATGTAATTAGCTTGGGCACTATCTGCCATGAAGCCTTTGAAATTGATGTCAAAGACATATTGTTTTTTTCATGAAATTGATCATGTTGAACCAAAGCAAACATTGCGAATCTGAATCTTCAGATTGCATGTTGCATATATCAATAGCCATGACCCCATGGAAAACATGATCATAGACGTGGCATGCCATTGTAGTCTAGCCGTGCACTCTGTATGTATGGTCAAACATCAACCAAACACCTCACAAATCTCTTCCTCAATGGATCCTCTTAACCAAATCGGCCCCTGAACCAGAAGAACCACTAGACATCTTAAACAAACTACACCTTTGAGGAACTTGTCTTGGAAACTGGCTATCATGTACATGAAATCTATATGACTTCGGGACATGAGCTCCAAGATCTTGTCCATACTTCTTTTTTGTGCATAAGAAGACTTAAAGAAATGAACCTAATTTCATATGTTTGGAGAGGAAATGTTTTTGAACTTTCCCATGAAGTCCTTCATGGATGATGTATCAAAAGGGGTTGCAATTTCACCGACAAGCGCCAACATTGCTGTCTTCTTAAGTAGATGTGTGTTATTTGGATATTTTTCTTTGTGCACCCACTTATCATAGGACATGAAACATGCAAAGATGGTTAGCAAATCTAAATAATGCCCATAGCCATTTGCCTAGTAATACTCAAGCTCATATATATACATATATATACCTTTATCATTATTCTAGTGAAGCTTCTCGTGCTCATTTAGTGGTCATGTAAGTCTTCCCATTTATTGGCCTAGAATGGTTTGCATATATTGAGAACGTAGTATCCTTGCACTAACCAATTTTGAATGTTGATGCATGAGTGGACTTTATATATTGAGATTCTAAAAAAATGGAAGGCCACTAGTTATACAAACTTGTGTGATTCGTAAATGAATGTTGCTGAATTCATGAAACATTTTGCAACAACTATACTCTTTGATGTTGGTCATTGTAACTTCAGGGGTTGACACTTCATTGAAAACATAAATGATGTGTGTGGGTGACTATAAAATGAAATCCCCTATATAAAAGAAATATACATAGAAAAACAAATGCATACATACTAATGATAGGCTAGAAAATGGACTCATGTATTTATACATACTAAGCTTTTCAATTTAGTACTGTGATAAAATCCCTCGACTACATACACAAAATATAACTCATGGAATAAATATGGCTTTATTACATATACAATCAACTTTCACTTTCTAGTGAGAGAGTTATGGAGGATTTTTTCATCAAACTAAAATGAAGAATCTTAAACCTATACGTATTTACTATGCAAGATTTTATGATGTTGGTTGTAGCACCCTCTACTTTACATTGATCTAATTGGCAATCAAAATTTCCCATCAAAAGATTTGTATGGAAAAGGTTTGATGGTAGTGATTAGGATTAAAAAGTTGAAGAAGGTTTGCTATGCTCATTCAAGTCTACTCAATATTTCCCATTAATTGCCTTGCTTAATATGTATTTCAAAGTCATTATCGTGCAGAACAACTTTTAATACAAGGAATACTTCTTTTAACAAGCTCACGTTACTTCTTCTAAGTTGCAAAAAAATAAAATAAAAATCCATGTGTTTTAAAATTCTATCATTTTCATGTCCATCCCATTTTTAATGGGTAACAGTTTAATATTCTCATGTTTCATTCTTCTCTTTCCAGACAAAGGAATTCAGAGATAAAGTATGAGTGATTGAGGTACTTTAAACCACTATCCTTTGACACATACTTCTACAAAGTTGCAAATGATTATTATTGAAATTAAATCATATCCATTCAGTTGTAATGTTAAAAATTCTTCACGTCAAGCTTCAAAAGTCCAGTGTATTAGAAACTTGAATCCAAAAAATCATAGGGTAATAGCATAATATAATGGAGGCTTCATATTTTGACAAAGTTATCACAAATCCATGTGCTTTACTTATCAATTAAATAAAAAATTGGTTGAAAACGGCCTCTTCACATTCACTAGGGGCTAACGGTTAAGCAATTATTGATTCTTATATGAAATGCACATGATTCGTATTTATTTATCCACCCTGTTTAATCCCTAATGTCCTATGTGATCATAATTTCGTTGTGAGCAGTTCGCTTTGACCCCTTTGGCACTAGTTTGGATAGTTTCTTGATTATTTCAACTACTCCTCTTGTTCATGTTCAAGTCTGCTATGTTTTGCCATGTGGATAATTTTGATTCAATAGAGTTAGCTATTTTTGGATCAATTCAAATATGGGAATGTGCTCTCAATTGGTTCACATTGGAATTGGTCCACAAACCAAACTTGACATTTGTCACCTCTGTAGTGTAGGGACAACATATTCCAAACATGTTTTTTTGCTGATCCCTATGTGCAAATGATCCCCAATTGATCTGAAAGTTTGCATGGCACTTAAACGCAACATATCCTAAACATCTATTGTTGGAATTTTAAGTTGGACATGTGCTAGTGGGTGTAAATCCATGTGGAACGTGTGCAACTACGGCACCACTGCCTCAAATTGCAAAGCTTCCCAAAAATCACAAAATAATGGTTTCAAGATTTGTGAGCTGATATGAGTAGGTATATTGCCCCTCTTTGGAATGAGGGTAACATCTTGTCATTTGGAGATGATTTGAGTGGAGGTTCGATCAAAACACCAGACATAATTTAATTTCTAAATTTATTGCCCCTCAAGACTACTATTGACATTCCTATTATAATCTCCTACGTAGTAGAACTTCAACATTTAAATTTCTGATTGTGAGTAGTCACCTCTAGCCTACAAAGATCTATACGGTTGAATTTGTCAAAAAAACTTCATATTTTTAGCTACAGTCACTGAAATTGAAGTCACATGTTTTGGATAGATTTGAGGGAATTTGGGCGTGGGAAATTAGGGGTTAAACACCATATTCAAATAGCATTCTTATATGCAATAATTTCCTCTCTCCTAATTAGTGCAGGTCCATCAGAATAATTTACACCTATATTACACCTATAATGGTCATGGTATTTAGAGTCGAGCACACTAAATTGTACGGCAAGTCTCTCGAATTATTGTAGATGCCACGAGAGTGCAAGTTTGCAGCACCCCTCGCTGGATTTTTATAGGTTAAGCAAATGGCAATCCTTGGGTGACATACACATGGATATGGTTCCTCTTACTAACTACACTAATAATCCACCCATACCTAAAACAATTATTAATAATTTCTTAATAGAGTAGCTAGGTCACCAAGTCCAACTACTCCATTGAGCTTGTTGTCATGAACGTTGGCCTGATCAATTCACATCCATTCATTTCATCTAACACTAGTAATAATGCATGCTTTCTAGGAATTACGTGCATCCATTTGTTGATCTCCTTGCTTCTCATTCCAAAAGCTAAAATTCCATGGTTATGGTAATTAATGGCTGCCACACCAGATTTCCAACTATGAATCAGTAGTGTGGGTGCCAATTTGCAACTCTAGGTCAATAAGTTCATGGTCAACTTGCAACCTAACTACTGACTAATTGTTTTAAGTAAGTGTGGGTGATTGGGAATTAGTGTGGCCCACCCTAATTAGACAAAATAGCGTAGTCACAGCTTGTTACAACGTCGATGGCCCTTGATTTCACAGGTAATTGCATTCTTCGACGTGCCTAGCGTATACTTTTCGGGAATTGTTGTTTCATTCCACCCAGTTTCTTCGTGGACCGAGGCATTCCATCTATCACCACCAATTGCAAGTTGATGTTGCGTCTTGGCATTCCACTGGAAGAAACATCTCCGGCTTAGTGAGTAGACGAAATCACGCCATTTTCCATTGAAGGTCGTGTTGTGCACAAGTAGACTTGCAGCCGCCACCTTCATTAATGGCCCGAAGTTGATGGAGGGAGGGTGGATGGATGGATGGAGCTCTAAGTCTCCTGGCATGCAGGGTTCGGTCGTCATGGCTTCCTCTTCAATCGTTAAGTGACGTAGCCGCGTCTGCCTTCTTTCGCACTCCGCATGCGGATCATCCCACGCACATCACCATCACCATCACCGTCTTCCCATGATTGTGCGGGATTCAGGCTCCGCCCAGCGACTATCTTCTCCTGCGGTTGCCTTCTTCCAACTGGGGATGAACGGCGCACTTGATCACTTGCAGATCACATGGGCACAGCATGTACTCATGAGTTTACGAAGTGGAGGTGCACCCAGCTTGGATTTCGTTATATGATCACGTGTGTCCAGCTCAAAAACATGCATATAATTGTGCAGATCTAATAGTCTTGGGGGTATCATCCACCAAATGCTCAATGCCGGCGTCATTGATCAGGCGGTCGGTAACCGGGTACATGGATGGATGGATGTCCATGGTTCCCATAACCAGGCATCCACATGTAATGTAATTCAGAAGCCTCAGGATGCTCTCGAGGTCACGACCAAGATTGCCCAATTCAATCCAGGCTCTTTCCAACTACAGTAGCTTCCGATAATACTTAACCTCTTGACAATCACAGGAATTCGGTGGAATACGTTCGTGATGGGCGGCTCTCGAGGCTGAGGACCTCGAGGTGGAGGACAGAAGAAGCTGTAGCTTGGATCATATAAAGGCCAGTCTGTGAACAGGGCTCTTCACTTCCTTCGCTCGGGTTCGTGAGCCTGGTAGGCGGCGGTGCCATTGTTCTAGTCATCCAGATTTTAAGAACATGTGTCTGCAGATTCATTGTTGCGCGCGCAGGAGTACCTTGTGTTGATCAACTCGATCTTCTGCGGCTGCGAGTCCAGCCTTACTTCTCCGCAAGTTGGAGTTGATAAGTATTGATTGCTTAATTAAGAGCTTTTCGGTTGACAGCCGTTTCGACTGACGTAGATACCTGCTCGCGGCCAGTGTCCAGGTGAGGCAGCGCTTGGGGTTGTTCTTGTAATTCCTGAATCTGCTGAATGAATGATGTGCATTCCCATTTTGCATAAAGGTAGGTGCAAAGCACGAGGTGTGAATTCATGACACTTGTTGTTCGAATTCCTCCCGCTCAAGCTGCTCGACCATTCTGTAGCACTCTTTTGCATGAAGATTAGTGAAACCTAGTACAAGGCGTGAATAGATGCTCACTTGGAGGCGCATGAGGTTGTTATAATTCTGTAATTGCGGCTCTTGCATAAACTTGATGTCAAGTGGACGGTGCAAGGTCTGAATTGGTAATATGGATAGGCACATGCTTGATGTTTGTTGCTCGAAGTCCTTCGGCTATATCTGCTTCACCAACCTGTAATATGCTTATGCATAAAGATGAGTGAAGAACACAACATGTGATGAATTGATGCTCTTTTGCACAAGGAGACGATTGACGTCGTTGTTCGACATTCCTTTTGCTTACGCTGCTTCATTCTGTAGTTTGATTTCAATGTGCGGTTAAGGGTTTAAAGTGAAAAGCAGTTTTAGGGCAGTTCTAACTATGTGTGAATTGGTGCGAATCTACACAATGTTGAGACGGTGAGAGCAGCTTGGGGGTGATGGAAAGGAGTTAATTAGTGGTTTCTGGTCCTGTTCGATCTGCCTAATCGATTGATTCATTAATGTTGTGCGTCGCAGATTCGGGAAAAGTAGAAAGCATGGCAGCTAATGCGGAGACTGCATCTGTACCACTGTCGATGCCCAAGAAATGTGTCCACTTGCATCACTATCAGAGCACCGGGAGATGGGGCGCCTGGGTGAGGTGAGTTATAGATCAACAACGTTGTTGACCCTCTCACATTGCACCTTAATCGAAGATATAACTTGAACACTTGCTGCTGCAAAGGGAAACTAGCCGACTGCAATCTAAGTTAGTTTTGGAGTCATCACAATGTTTCCTCCCTGCTTTGGATATTGTTCCTACACCATCATCCGACGCCTCACTGGAAGAACTCCATGAATTTGTGTTCGCAGAGACAAAAGGATCAAGAAAGGCGCTCGCTTGTTTGTTGGTGACGTTTCTACCAACACTCTGCTTCCATCCCCGATGGATTCGTTTTCTTCCTATTCATTTGTATCACCAGGCTCAGCTGCTCGAGTGTGGGCAAGCAGAAACTTAGTATCATATTAAGCAAAAATTAGATGTCTTATAAGCCTGAGTAGGTGCCACTTAATTAGCACTAATTTGTAAGCTAGTGCTCTGTCAATTTGTGTAATTTGCAAATGATTTGTTGACATCAGGATCTGACAGTGGACTGAATTACCAACTTTGCCAGGGACACACAAGACGAGATATCTGGCAGCAAGGTACGACTACTTTCCCTGCACACGAAGTTCTTCACTGTTAAGGAATTTGAATTTGTTCAGCCAAGATTAGTCACAAGGAACGTGACTCTAGGGAAATTCAGTAACTACCAAGGGAAGCAGACAGTGGTACGGTGGACAATATTAAATTTGTAATTGGGTCATCGTTCGCCAAAATATTGTCCACCCTGCCCCATATTCCCCTAGCAATGGTAAATTATCTGGCCTGAATTTCTTCCCTGTGAGTAGTGTCCAATATTATAGCTCTTTCAGTGCTTTTCTGAGTTTATGAGCTGGAAGTTGTCTGAGAAATCTGCACATGTGGTGATGTTTAATGCTGGATTAACAATAATTACATGTTTATAGGTGCCAAGACCGGGCAATGCTCATGATCAGGCATCGCTTTCGAGGAGACGGTGACGACGAACCTCTCAAGCTAAATTTCAAGGAGGTGGATTATGAAGAAGATGAAGACCTAGTAAGTGGAAAGCAAAAGGAAGTTTATGTGATTGGAAACTAGGTGAAAGTATGAAATTTGTCTTGCTCATGTGACTGGGGTGGTGTTCCTTAACACATTCCAAGTTGCAAAAGCTCACTGGCTCACCCAAGTCACCAAAATATAGTGTAACAATATCGATCACATGGAACTTTGGCAATTTACCACCTTAGAAGGGAAACATGGGATACGGTGGAGTACAAAACTTCAAGGTGAATGTTTCTTGAGGTGGTAAATTTTCCCAAAGCGGCTTCTGCAACATCTGAACATCGATCAGAGATCTGCACACACCATGCGTCCAATTACAGTACCATATATCTTCTAAATTGTTTTTTTCCAATGTAGCACAACATGATGATTCTATTTAGAGATGTATTACAGGGTCTAAGATGATGTTTTATAATCATGGAGGTGTTCTTGTGCAATTGTGCAGAGAAACTCTCTAACTGTGCAAGCATTTATCGAGCTTCTAATATCAGAAAGCCGCGAGTCCTACAAGAAAACAGAAAACAAAAGTAAATGTAAGATGAGAACTAATATGCCTATGTTGTACCATTCCTCCTGCGTGATCTGGCCGATCAATGTATGTTTCGAACACAATTCCCGATGGTGTGTATCATCATGTTACCCACAAGCCTCCATTCACCACGTTTTGTAGAATTTTATACCACATGTTTCCCTAGGTGATACAATTGCCCAAATTTCCTGGTGACGCAACGTACGTACTGAAATTATGATGTCATAAATTTTACTATTTCTCGCACCTTTACTAAATTAGTGTACACAACAAATCGCACTTCATCAACACCTGGAAAAACCTGATCCTCTGCACTTTGGTTGGCCATTCATGTTGTCAGGTCTGGAGAAGTTCCTGGCAGACGTAGAGCAGGGCCGAGTTGCGGATGAGATCGAGCCCCTAGCTCACACCTCACAGACAGAGGAGGTCAAGAATATCAAGTAAGTAGTGACATGGAGGAAGTGAATTGCTTTGATCAAATGGCAACATTTAGAAGATGATAATCATGATATTTTCTTCGAAATAACTAAGACCAACTGATCAGCAGAAGAGAGAATGGCATGTCAGACTACAGCCATAATATAGAGTTGCTTGTGCACGATGACACAAACTGCAGTCAGATTCATAGTAGATGTTGCGGGTCACAACAAATTATGTATATCTACATGTTTGAAGCAGGTTTTCTGCAAGTTTGAAGTAGTCCAGCTTGTTCAATAGGAATTCGTAACTCTAGCGGTTATGTAACAGTCCATTGTATACTTTCAAATGTCAAATGCAGACTGGAGGCGAAGCCGGATCTAAA
Organism: Polytrichum formosum; assembly: GCA_964035585.1. Lineage (NCBI taxonomy): Eukaryota > Viridiplantae > Streptophyta > Polytrichopsida > Polytrichales > Polytrichaceae > Polytrichum > Polytrichum formosum. The sequence goes on along the minus strand of OZ037935.1, from coordinate 10,380,939 downwards.
AGGGAAGAATAAGATTACGGATATAAGGACACAAATTGAAGGAGAGCCGAGTCAGGTGGCTCCTAATGTTTCTGATGAGGAGATGGCTAAGGTATTTTGTCAAGTCCACCATTTTCAGTGCTCTGTTGGTTGAAGTCTTCTCACAAATCAATTTTCTCAAACCTATGGCCTTCTTGATTTCTGGTGGCTTTCCTGTCTTTGCATTTTGCGTGTCCTACTTCGTACATCTATCCAATTCAATTTCTTCGTGCATGACAGTCCTCAAATCTCACCTCGAGTGTTGATTTCAACCTCTTGGTATTAGCATTAGATTCATTTTCAGTAATAGTGGGGTTATTCAAGGACCAATTTTGAAAATTGTCTCTTGTGTTGTGTCAGTTGTTTGCTGCAAAACAATATTGCTCCATCTGCAAAAAAGTGTGGCTAAAAGATGAAGAAGGCAACTTTGTAAGTCACGGCTCATTATCGACGTCACCACATGTTGGTGTTTTACAAAAAAAAATCTAGTTTTCATATCGTTTTCATTCAGTATTTAAATCTTGAGTTTCTGTATGTATGTTGTTTCTAGTTATGAAATAAAATTGTTTTTGGTAAAATTATACAAAGGACCTCAACAATAACAACTTGTTGGTATTCCGTTGGTTATGCTTCTTTGCAGGTTCAGTGTGATATATGCATTCTTTGGGTGCATGGTCCGTGTGCAAATCTTACAAAGAAGAAAATGAAAGTGAGTCTCTTAGTGTACAAAATATTGAGATAAATATGCAAGCCGATAAATTTTAGTCCCATTACATCATATACTACATATATGTAGTTCGTTGTAAGTATGATTCTCTCATCCCTGAGAAATGCCAACCCTAGACTTGCTTCATGAGCCCATTGCTTCATTAGGATTTTTTATTTTGTTTATCATAAACGCAATTTTTCTATATTTCCATACTTGTGTTTTTTCCAGGAGCTGCAAAATGGAGCCTCATACCATTGCCCGGATTGCAAAAGGGCCCACAGCGTGAACACCTCTAGTGAAGATCAGAAAAATCTTGATATGATCAAGCTCGCCAACAAGTACGTGCCATCAATTAGCGATATAGTTGACCGACAACAAAGAAGATAATCCAAGCATCTGTATTAAATTTGCAAGGACGTGCGAAATCAGTAGGTGCATAGGCTGTAATTTATCTTGCTGAAAAAAGTCTCTTGGTGAGTTGATGAATGTCTGTCATGTATTTGGGCATGTGCAGAAAGGAGAACTCAGCGCCCGCAAATGAGAATTTGCGACATTCTACAGCAGTTCAGGCACCCACTAGAACGTCAAGGCATGTTACCTGACTACCCAGAGGAACCATAAGTCTATGAAATAGAGTTAAATTCCTAAGCATAATGTTCCATGTTCAGACATGTTAACAAGTTTTTGTGCACATAAATGGAACTAAAATATTCCCAGCGCATTTCTAAGACTCTAAACGTTTACTTCATTCAGGCGCAAGCGTATACTGGACAACACCGTGCCTGCAGCCAAAGTGGCGAAGACATGTGACAGTCATCCGGATAATATGAGGTTAGTGCTTCTTAATACTCAACAGGTATCAGTCTGACCTTTGCAGTGCAATATATATTTGCTAATAGTCATAGTCTGAGCTAATAACAATTATACTGGACTCGCAATCAACTTAGCAAGGTGACGTACGTATGATAGGTCCTAGGTAAGGAATAATAAAGTAAGCTACTGTCTAGCAACAGATGGGTTGGTTAATTCGGGCCTAGGCGCAATGATAATTTTGAAGGACTGACAATTTTGTCATCTTGTCTTGTGGTCAGTAGGTCCGTGGAGCAGACGGATGTAGGTTCGACTTCGATCAACGCAATTAGTCGTTGCTGTATGGCTGAAATCGACTTGAATCTCCCATACTTTGCAGATGCTGAGCTCTCTGAAGAACATCAAGCTGCCTTCAATTTATGCCTGCTCAAGAATTCCAACAACATGCCGGACGAGTGAATCGCCTTTGAAATGTCTCATCCCCTCTTATAAATATTACCTAGTGCTTACTAGATTGATATCTGATGCAAGTAATTGTGCACTTTGATCCCAATTGGGGACTGTTGTGGATATTGATCCAACGTCATCAAGTTCGTGTATATGGATGAAGGGCGCAGATGGGTAACTAGGAATTGAAGGCTACCATTCAATTCAATTCATTGTACAATAAGATCGATAAGAGTTAGCTGTGTATATAAGTAGCTCGGCCAACTTTTGTACAACATTTTACCAGGAAGACATGCTTGGCAGGTTCACTTAGCCACTTGGCTAGCCTGACTAAGAAGATGCAAGCCTTCTATGGTTACTTGAACTTTACAGAAAACGGATTTTATTTTTTAAATTCAGGAAAAAAAAATGAAGGCTGCTGACAGGCTCTTTGACTTGAGGTTGAGATTTAGAGACTATTCAAAGCCACTGCACTGGAGTTGTGATTTGAACAATTTTGAAATTTTTGAACATGATTGCAACCCCATTCAATATACATGCATCTGTATTGTCAACATTCAATCTTGAAATTGAGTTGATTTTGTCTGTTGCAAGAGGCCTGAGAGGTTTTGCGAAAACATGAGATGTGAGGAAGTTTTTGAGAAAACCCAGAGAGAGAAATGTGAGAAATAGAAGTGAGAGGGATTTAGAGTGCATCGCAGAGTGAGAGTATAGTTCAAGTTCAATTTGTGGTAGACAAAGCGAAAGTAAGTTAAGAATTTCTCAGTTATGATGAAAATGGATATAAGTTCTTAGATTTCACATTTTCATCATAACTTCACTGATTTAGACATGAACGATTTAGAAATTTAAAATCCTCTCCGCTTCTCCAACTTCATCAACTGATTTAGCCAAGCTAACTAATTTCTTCACTAATTAATAGTTCACAAAGAAACCTCATTGAGTACTACACTAAATATGATATTAAGTGTCTTATGGTATTTTATGTCACTATGGTAACTTTTCGGATGACACATCTTATGAATAAGTGAACAAATATTGTCATGGATGATGGATGAGTTCGTCCATTGGCCAAAACCCTACCTTCTCTTGTGAGCAACTTGTGATGAAATATTGTCATGGATGATTGAAATTTGGATGAAAAATCACTTGGTAAGTGACAGAAATTGCAACACTGTAACTCTTTAATTCCCCAAACAATTTACAACTTGGGATGACAAATAATGTTGGGTAAACATTTAGTGTTGGTGACACTACACCGCGGTTTACAATTAGTATTGAGCAAGACAATTAGAATTGGCGACATTAAATATCATATTTAGTGTAGTAAGCCAAGTGAAGAAAGTGACAAAAATGGATAAATAAATAAATAAATTGAAACGTCAGGCATTCCAACGTGAATTTGAGCTTGTTGGCCCTACCCTTGCTCAAGAATCCTCTTAGTGAAGGATGGGGTTTACTGCCTACCTTGCGGTGGGTAGGCTCTTGGCTTCCTACCTACCTACCTACCTACTTTATTCCGTCAAGTAGAGAGAAGATTTCGCAGCAGGAATCAAACCGCCAACCTCTCCATTCAGAAACGGGTACCTCTCCACTATCACCCGGTAGTTTAAGGTCATCTCGGACCGACGAAAATGGACATAAGGTCTTAAATTTCTCATGGTTCAAAGTTTCTGTCCATTTTCGTCATAACTGAGAAATGTAAGAACTTATATCATGAAAGAAGCACATTAACTTTGACACCCTGCCCAAAATGTTATTATACCCAAACCTAAGTATAGTCCATCATTTACTATTATTTTCCCTTCTTGCTACGCACTATGCACATCCACGTGTTGGTTCGCATGCAAATCCCCTTTGGTGGTGTTGTGAAACAAAACCCCTCTGAAATTTTGTTAGGCTCCATCATCCAGGATTTGGGCAAACCAACCCATACACTCGTTCCTTGTTGGATGCCTAAACCCTTGCCTCCAAGGGACCTGTGTACGGGTTGTTTTGCCCTAGCCCATCATCCAGCATCTGAGGTGTTTTTCTAAAGTGAGAATCAACAAGGAAAAATAATCAAACTTCTTTACCTATCAAGTGGTGTGGGGCACAATCCCGGGGATGGACTCTTCATTGGAAACATAAATGATGTGCATGGGTCACTATGAAATTAAATCCCCTATATACGAGAAGTTTACAAAGAAAAATAAATGTATACATACTAACAACATGCCCCATGGGGATGGACTCTTCATACCACGTACAAACTAACGTGAGTCTAAGAAGGGGTATTATTTGAGGCATTAGCATACATAGTATACATAAGGGAGAGGTCTTAATTTTCTCTAATGTGTACATTTAAAAAGGCTATTAAGAATCTTGAAGTAAAGGTAGATGTATAAAAGGGGGCCCTAAGGTTTAAAGATATTTTTTGAAAATAGATGTGTTATTTTCATCCAATTCATATTTTCATCAATTGTTGTCATATAGTAATAGTCCTCAATGACTACCATGTATGTTCTTGTTTAGGTTTACATTTGGATTCTAAGACAAGCTAGAGGCTCTTGGAGTGTTCATGGACTCCCTTGAGTTTTGCTCTCCCGATTGTGGCTAAGTTATTGGGCTCTTGCCTTTGTTTGTTTGATGCAATCGGTGAGTTACGTGCTATGGATGAAACAATGTTCAATGACTTTCTCATTAGAAAGTGAACATGGATTTTACATGTCATGAAGGCATATTTAATTCATGAATTATATTTTGTATTTGTAGTGGAGGCATTTATCACATCAAATTGAAAAGCTTAGTATAAATACATGAGTCATTTTCTAGCATATGTCAGAGAGCAAAACTCAAGGAAGCCAATGAGTGCTCCAAGAGCCTCTAGCCCGGGGAGGCCACCCTGCGAAAAGTAGTAAACCACGTGAGTTAAACTATAGGGTTCATTTTATTCATTGGAGGAAAAAATTATATAAGACTTGGATCTACCATAGCCTTCAATTAATGCTTGAAACACCATTATATGCAAAATAGGGTATTGGAAAAACCCTCATTTTTTTCAATATTAGATATAAATTAGTATGAATAAAATCATGGGAGAATTTTTTTTAAATTAGGATGAGTATAATCCCTAGTCCTTCTAGTAAACAGATGAAAAATAATACATTTTTAGTACAATATAGTGATGAAATCATCACTAAAAGCATATCACAGGTGTAGGATGGAAAATTTTGCCTATGGGCTGGAATTATTGGTCCATTTTCAAATCGGTTTAGGATTTCAGTTTCGAGCCTAGGAGTGGTGGTGCCGCTTGCTCCCATTTTTCACTTTCTCACTATGCAAGTTTTGAACACTCACCATAGTTGTAATGCATTTTGAGGCACTAGTTTTTTTGTTCTATTGTGATTTTTGTTATTTATGTGATTTGAATGGTTACTCAATTGCTATGCTCATTTGTTTTATGTTGCTTTCTAGTTTGCTTCAAATATGCTCATGTACATTGCATATGTCCACGCCAAACACTTACCCTAAAACCTTTAATGTCCATTTGAGTAAATGCCTAAGTTTTATAAGTACTATAGCGTGCCAAAAATTAGGCTACATTTGGACTTACAATTACCTATAGGGTGCTGGAAATTAAGACCAAGTAGTTTTTTTTCTACTAAAAGGGTCTCTTAAAATCATAATTACTAGGTAAATAGCCCCCAAACAAATACCCGGTTAACACACGTGGTTACAAAATATAAGGGGAAGTGACCTCCCCGAGGCCTCTAGTTCGTAAAAACTTGAAACCCAAATGCAAACCCAAACAAGGACACAGTCCATGGTAGTCATTGAGAACTATGACCTTATAATATCAATGGATGAAAACTTGAATTGGATGAAACTAACACATTTATTGTCAACTTTTTCTCTAAATCTTAAGGCCCCCTCTTGCACATCTACCTTTACTTCAAAGAATTTAATAGCTTTTTAGATGTACACACTAGAGAAAGTATACTACATACATTAATACCCCTTCTTACACACACGTTACTTCATACGTGGTATGAAGAGTCCACCCCCTTGGGGCCAATAATACCCAAGATTGTCATTCATAATCAATGTGATAATTGTTCCTAATTGACTTTGCCCAAAATGTGCATGTATTATAATTTTTAAATTACTCACTCATGAGTAATGTGGGCCAAACTAGAATGCAATTTATAGTGTAGGAAATGAAAAGAAAAACTATAAGTTACCAATACGATTCCACCCTACCCATTCATCTATCCTTCCACTATCCACAGATCATGCATAACATTCATACATAATAATGAATGAAAACCAGTCAGCACTTAAAATGTTCTCCAATTGATGAAGTTCATGGTAACTTCATGCCAACTCGATGGCTTTATATTTGATTAAATCCAATGTTAGACTAGATGATTGAACCTATTTCTTGAGTGTGGACACCCACATAGAGCTTTGGATCTGTTGTAACCTTGGTGACAAAGATGTCATTCATATATGACAAACACAACATCCATCTGGCCATGTTGTTCGGCACATCAAGCTATCATCTACAGGAAGCATAAGTATGAGACAAATACCTCCAGCTAATGAAAAATAAAAACTATCAACATGATTTTGTGTAAGACGAAAAACTTTCAACAAACCATCAATGCGTTTGTTCCATTCTTGACTTGCTTGATGAAACCCATACAAGGACTTCTTGAGTAAACATATACACTCCTTATAGGACTTGTTCTAGTAACCATCAACTTGGTGCATATACAAAGGCTCATTGAGTAAAGCATGTAAAAATGTTGTTTTGATGTCAAATTGCCAGAGCTCAAGATCATCAATAGGTGAAATGGCTAGAGCAAGCCAAATGTTGTCATACTTTATTGTGGGATTGAATCTCTCCTTAAAGTCAACCGTGGGTTGCTAATTGTACCCTTTAACGGCAAGTTGGGCCTTAAATTTGTTGAAACTTCCATTGGCCTTTGTTTTGTATGGAAAAACCCACTTTCACTTAATTGGAGTTTGACCAAGGGGCAAAGGACTCAATTCTCATGTGTCATTTGATTTGAACAATTGAACACATCATCCATTGCATGCTTCCATTGAACTAGGTGAGGTGAAGCCATAGCTTCAATATAACTCTTAGGCACATGAGGAAGCGTTCCCCCCATAGATGTGAAAGACTATTGCCAAGCTTCATATCACTCAATTGGTTGACTCTTGCAAGGTGGTAAGTCTACAAGAATTGACACTTGTTGTGAAGGAGTCATAACATAAATCCAGGAGTTGAATCAAATGTAAGTAAAGAAACATGAGAGATGGAAGAACCAACATGAGCATTAACAACCTTGTTGGTGTAAATGGGAACCTGAACAACCAAATTAGGACCAGATGACAATGAAGTAGAAGCATGATTAGATGATGAAGCGACAGGATGGCTCATTATTGAATTGGAAAGAGCAACATAAATGGAAGAAGGATGGGAAGAAGTAGAAAGAAGTATAGGTGAGGAGGTTGAAAAAAAGACCTCTGAAGGGAAAGACCTAACAAGAGGTGGTGGAGAAGAAGAACAATACTTTTCACAACCGAATATCACAAACTCGTGACAATCTGCTTCTTATCTAGCTACCACACTCTATAAGCCTTGCTCTCATCCGAATAGAACAAATATATTTGTTATTACAAGTTATATTCACGTACTAAGCAAAAGTAAAATCATTTCATGGCCACTTGGGTTGTACATAAACTTTAGGCTAATAAATAGGGAAGCCCTAGGGGCGGGCACTAGCAAAAATGTAGAAAACTACGCGCGAGAAAATGTAGGGTGGATTTTATTCAAGACAAATAATTTTTATGTATTTTTTAGATGTACAATAGCGTCCTCTAAATGTGAATTTGGAAATTATATATAATGTACGATGTGGTTAAGTTGTGGTATTTGTATGTTGAAGTTACTTTATTACTATGTATGTTGTTTTTATGTTAGTTGGATGCTAAAGTTTATAGTATGATGGTTGTATGTGTAATGTGCAGAGTAATATTTGCGCACTGTAATGTATGCATAGTGTATTGTATGCGTAATGCATGTGTAGATTGTTCACACACAATTTCTACTACTTATGAATAAGATAGGCTGATTATAATTATGCGACATTAAAATTTATATACAATGATAGGGTGGTAGAAAATACCATCCAGTAGAAATTTAGCTACTTATAAGGTCCCCCCCCCCCAATTAAATAGGGGGTTCTCGCACGTGTATACATAAATCAAGTGTAGATGCACCCCCCGTGGGGAAGTTGCACTATAGTTCAATTAAAATTACTTTGCACTTATTACTGTGCAAGGATTTCCCTCCTAATAAGAACCTTCATACTACTAGGATCAAGAGTGTATAAGTACACTGTCAATGTACTATACTATTGTAATACAATTCACTCCCTGAGTTTAACACTGCATCATTCCCTGTGTCAGCATGGTATCAGAGCATAGTGAAGCTAAGCAAAGCAAAGTGGAGAATTGAGTGTCCTTCTTGCGAGACGAGAAGTACAAGTTGGAACATCCAACAACCGAAGATGTTGGCTACCGGAGCTGCTGAAGAGACGGCTAGGTGACATTGAAGACCAAGACAAAGATCCTTAAATGAAGCACATGGAGATGGCAACTAGATTGACAATTGCGAGTGAGACCACAGCCTATAGAGAGAAGCCGTCTCAAACCTGCAAGCATACAAATGAGAATAGTTGGAAATCAAAAAAGACATATAGTCTATATAGAATTTTGAGATAATGGCTTAAGGATCTTTTACCATTGCCGAGTCCAACAACCTTGAAAGCATCTCCAACTATGAAGTGTGGAATATCAAGATGAGGATGAACTTTTTGAGAGAAAAAAGCTATGGCATTATGTGTGTCCACAAGAAGCTTGGATAGTTGTAGAGCTTGGAGAGATCTCCCTAGAATTAGAGAGAGAAAGAAAAGACAAAGCTCTAACAATTATTATTTTGTCCTTGAAGGACAATATGTTGCACCATGTGCCAAATTCTAAAGAACCAATCTTGCTTGGGAGACTCTCAAGAATATATTTGGATCACACAATAGAGCAAGAGCTTTACACCTCAACAACAAACTAAGCAACATCAAGATGATGGAGGGAAGCACGACAAAAGACATCATAAAACAGGTGAAGGGGTTATTTACTCAATTTGTAGGGGTTGGAGATGCAGTGCCGGATAGCTGGGTGGTGCAGATTATGCTGAGTGCACTGCCAAAATGCTATGACCCATTTGTTCAAGCCGTAATGTGCCAAGATCAGCTCCCAAACTTTGAACACATGTGTGGCAAACTCCTTGAAGAAACTCCCAAGGAAGAAGACCATAGCCAACATGAAGCTCTGTTGATAACCAAATCTAGGAAGTATTTTGGTACTTACTACAAGGGTTCAAGAATGGCAAGCAAGAGGAGGCCCAATGTCAAATGTCAACCACATGAAAACACTATAAGGATCAAGGGTAATGAGGAGAGCAAACTGCAACAATTGTGGCAAATGGGGCCACTTTTTCAATAAATGCCCATATCAAAACTCAGAAAGACACACTCACCATGGATTTAGGAAGTTGGATAAACCACTTGTCAATATAGTTCAGGAGGAACCAAAGAATGAAGAGCTATTGATTGCATATGAGATGTTCGAAGCTGCTATGATGTTTCTAAACATGAAGCAAGAAGACCCCAATTGGTACTTAGATTTGGGGGCTACCAAACATGTAATTGGTGGCTCCTCAAACATGTTTGATATTACAATTGTAAGGCATTCCAATCTTTATCAAGGTCCAAGTATTTTATGACATTCATTGATGATTTCTCGCACAAAACATGGGTCTACTTTCTTAAAGCTAAGTCACAAGCCTTTCAAACATTCATGGCCTTCAAAGCCCTAGTTGAAAAGGAAGCATGAGAAAAGATAAAGACTCTTAGGTCGGACTAGGGGGGGGGGGGGGTTGAGAATACCTCAAAAGATTTTGAACAATACTTGACAGATAATGGGATAGTCCGCCACAAAACCCAAGCATACACTCCTCACCAAAATAGAGTGGCTAAGAGGATGAATATAACTTTGTTAAGAAAGGCTTGTAGTATGACAATAGTTTGTAATTCTCCATATTACCTATGAAGTGAAGCAATAAACACCGCCGCTTACATTATAAACAAATGCCCAAAAAGAAAAAATGAGGGGGCCACCCCATAAGAGATTTATTCAAGGGTCGGGCCAAATGTGGACCACATGAGAGTGTCCGGTTGCCTAGGGTATGTACATGTACCAAAACATAGCCGAAAGAAACTACAACCTCATTCAATTAGATGTTTCTTTTTAGGCTATGATTCACACACCAAAGCATACAAACTATTCATTCCGTGGAACAGACTAATAGTTAATTTCAAACATGTCGTGTTCAATGGAAAAATGCTAGGATTGAAGAACATTATGCAACCAAAATAGTCGGAGTCATATATAGAAATAGATTTGGATGTAGAGAGAGAAACGTGCCTCCAAGTGAACTCGACGTCGCTTCAAGGGGAGACACAACAAGTGGCTCCAACAATGAGCACCTTCCAACCGACTTTGCAATTCCCAACATTCATGTACCAACCCAAGCACCTCCCCAGCACAATACTTTCGCAAAATACTACACACGGTGCACTCTTGACATGCCAGCTAGACTAACAACAAATGGAGGGGAGGCATCGACATAGCCAACCCTTAGACGCTCATCTTGTATCATAAGGCCCTCATCAAGATCAAAAGACTACATCTATGTCATTGACCTCAATGAACCAAAGTCAATGGAGGAGGCTACTCAACATCCAAGGTGGTCAAGGCAATGAGCAAAGAACTTGAGTCCATGCAGAAGAATGGGACATAGGAATTAGTGGATATACCACATAAAAGAACTCCCATTACTTCAAAATGGGTGTTCAAGACAAAAATGATCGCAGATGGTCAAGTCGAGAAACTTAAAGCTAGACTAGTGGCAAGAGGTTTCAAACAAAAAGAAGGAATTCACTACAAAGATACCTTCACCCCGACTGTAAAGTTGGCCTACAATCAAAATAGTCATGGAAATAGCAACACAACGAGGATGGAGCATCTAATATCTCGATGTGAAATTGCTTTCCTAAATAGCAACCTTGAAGAGGTTGTGCATATGGAAATCCTCAAGAGCTCATCATGTCAAATTTTTGACAAAACAAGGTATATCTCTTAAAAAAAGGCCATTTCCGGATTGAAACAAGCAAGCAGGGCATGGTACATTAAGATACACATTTTCCTCATAAATTTCGACATGACAAGGAGTGAGGCAAATCACAATCTCTACATCAAGAAGGTTTCATGCTAATAGTTTTAATATATGGAGATGACCTCTTGAATATAGGAAATCACTCCACCAAGATTGAATCCCTAGAAAGCAAGTTAGAAAAGAGGTTTGAAATGTCAAAACTTGGGTCACTGACATTTTACATAGGAGTCAAATTTATAAGGCTAGCGACAAGGACATCATTAGTTCAGAAAAGTTACTCATACAACATCCTCAAAAGATTCAACTGTTGGATCGCGCTCTAGTTAGCACACCGATGGAAGAAGAGATGGAGTTGCATTCAGACATGGATGCGGACTACATTGAAACAACAAACTACCAAAACCTTGTGGGTAGTCTCATTTACCTCATGCATACAAGACCGGATATCTTGTATGTAGTAAGTTGTTTGCCTAAGTCGGTCATTTAGAAAAGTAAAAAAACCATGTGCAGGTGAAGGTATTAAGGGATGAAATGAAATGTTTGCTTTGTTGATGATAGGGATTTGATAGAAATACTTCTTACTGTGAAGAGTGTTGCTTTCTTTGCAGATAATATTAAACAGGAGATCAACCTCAAAGGTCCAAGATTCTGATCATTGTACCTGCAAGAGTTTTGTCGACTCGTCTGGAGGCTGATAGCAAATCAAGTTTATTTCAAGTAAACTGAATCTGAGAAAAATCTGCAACCGTGACTCCATGCTCCCAAGGTTTTGGTGGTTATATAAGCATGATATCCCATTTTTGTTAGTGGATTAGCTTTCAGAGTTATAACTTTTGTACAGCAAGTTTTGTAGCTTGTTTTGCAACTTTCTGCTATTATTTCAACATATCCTTGTAAGAATTAATTTCATCATAGCTCCCAAATGTTCTTGTGTCTCATTCAAATCTAAATATACATATTCTGATGAGTATTGTGTCAGCATCAAATGTTTGCTATGTTGATAATAGGGATTATGATTTGATAGAAATACTTCCCACATTGAAGAGTGTTGCTTTCTTTGCAAATAATAGCAACCAGGAGATCAACCTCCAAGATCCACAGTTCTGATCAATGTACCTACAAGAGTTTTGTTGACTCGTCTGCAAACTGATAATAAATCAAGTATATTTCAAGTAAACTGAGCCTGAGAAAAATTGCAACCGTGACTCCATGTTCAAAAGGTTTTGGTGGTTTTCTAAGCAAGATATCCCATTTTTCTTAGTGGAAATTTAGCTTTCAGAGTTATAACTTTCTTTGCAAGGAATTTGTAAAATCTTCTCAAGTGTAAAATATGCACATTGTATAGATTCATGATTCTAAAGTCATGAAAACTTTGATCATTCATAAATCCATGAAATCACCACATTGTTTTCTTAAAAGTGTGTCAGATGATGACTTTCATTTTTGTGGTAGTGTGGAGGGTGCCACAACAGTGGAAGAAGTTAGTTTTGTCCTAGAAAGAAGTTAGTTTGTCCTTTACGCATAAATCCTAGAATCTGTCAATTAACTCTAAGTAGTGAGTAAATTAAAAATAGCCTAAGAAAAACTCAAAGGTAGCGCTACCTTTGTTAGAGGACGAGCATCAAAACAATGCGTGTTGGTTTGATGCTCTTTTGAGGAGGTCATTTCGAGCTTGAAACTTAATGTTACATGACATCTTGGCTGCTATAATCGCTTTGAAAGGATCCACAGTACAAGTCTTACCCTACAAAACTTTCAAGGTCTTACTCTACAAAATTTCCATGTTTTCCCTGTATTTTGTCAGCATTAGATCTTAGGTATTGTATCTTCTAGAACAATGCACGCAACATATGTTTGTGCCAAGGTTGGTCCCCGTGTTTTCTTGGATTCATTTCCAAATTCAAGCCCAATACGTGGACTTGTTAGACTTTTCAAGTTCAGTGCTTGCAAATTCAAGTCCGTGGTCTGCAAATTCAAGTTTGGGCTTAAACTTGTAAGTTGTTCCAAAACAAGAAAGAACCAAAGCTTCACCAATTTAGGCACATATAAGGGTCTAAATTATCTTTGCCTTTTTGAGTATTGTGCGCAAGTGTGCTTCTTTTACCTAGAAAATTGGACATTATCTTTGTGGGTTATGAGGCATGATGTGGTTTTTGGGTTCTCTTCCATTTCAACTTGTTAGAAAAAGTAACTTGCAAAAGGTTGAAATATGAGAGGACTGAATTTTGAGCACATAATTTTCTTTATTTTGGAGTGACCGAGAGAGGAGTCAAGGAATTGGGTTGGTGTGCTTTTGGAATTTGAGCTAAGTGGGAGTGGACAAAGAATAAGTATGGGTTTAAGATGGTGAGGATGTGACCTTTGGGCAAGTTTTTTCTTGACCTTCAAAGACTCAATTTTTGGATTTCTATGTGGTTTTGGGAGTTTCATTTACCTTGCTGTGTTTTTTACTTCTTTTTATAGGCTTTTTCTTGAGATGAGGACTCTTACTTTATTTCCTTGGTGGGATTAGTGAAGGTTTGATTTGATGGCTGTGAGGATTTGAAAGTAAGGTTCAAAAATCAACATAATTGGAGAAAGAGAATCTTCACTTTGACAACAAATAAGATCAATTCATACTAGCTCCAAAAATTATGAGGAAGATGGCAATGACCTCAATTTGAATTTGTCTATCACATTGTACTAATCACTTATTTTATATCCATTTTATTTTTAGGCCCACATACCTTACAGTAGATACATGACATCCTACAACAAAACCCGCAATTTACAGAAGTTGGAGTGAGATGAACCAATTTAAACAATAGCCTTTGTGAATACAATGTCTAGTGTAGTTTTGTGCTCATGAATAATAAGCAACATGTCTCAGATCTCTTTGGCAGCCTTGCACTAAAGAAGAGGCGTGAGAAACAGACACTTAATAGAATTGCACAAGATAATGTAACTATAATATGCTTGCTCTTTGCAGTCAGCAAGAGCAGCAGTATTATTAGTGGCAAGTGGCTCAGGTTCATATCAGTTTATTATTTTAAGATTTTTTTGATGCTGCATAAGAGATTGCATCTGCCACTTCCAGATGTGAAACTTGTTGCCATTGAAGTGGCTATCCCACTGAGCTCTTTGTCAAGAGACATGGCGAAGAAGCAAGAAATCAACAAAATCAACTTTCTCAATTAGGAAAGATCACTAAGGTAGAAAAATCGAAAACAACGAATGACCACTACTGGTGCACTAGACTAGGGGTAGAATGATTCTTTTGTGGACAAAAAATGGCTAATTTTAAAAGTGGCGGCCCAAAAAAGATGCACTGATAGGTGGGATGCACTGATTAGCCAGATAGGTGATGTTTCACACCACTTGCAATCACTTCTGAGTGCCATTGAATTAACCATTTTGTGTGCATGCGTATGAAAAGTAGGATATCTTGATGCTCAAATTAGGGAGACACTACTATACATGTAGGGGGGTTTGACTTACTTGCCTTGTTGGGAAAATGTAACTAATTCTCGACATGGAATAAATTTATGAAACAACTTGCATTCCTCATCAATTCCTTTACTCCATCTCAGAAAAATATTGCACAAATTTCAAGCCACTCGTTCTGGCCGAATCAGCTTATTATTACCGTTGTCCATATATCTACCTTACTAACTACTCTATATTCCTTCTTGATGGTGGCTAGCAATGCTACTCAAAGTTGATATTGAACTAGTAACTAACTACTTACAAATGAGAACTACACCATTATGGTATTTAATGTCACATGCGTAATAGTGTCATTTACCCTATTTTGAGGCGTATGCTAGGTTACACCAATGATCAACAACTTCATCATTAGTGTCACCTCATGACACTTGGCATTCGAGTGTGATTACAAATATCTTGGCATGAGTATGTTCTCGGGGGGGACACTTCACTATACTTTGTGTGAACACGTGCGTTAAAGGGGTATTTAATGTAGGGGTATTATGTCTAGATGTTAGATTTGAACACACCGTTTAATTATATAATTCCCTAATATGGTGTATTATTATGATGCCTTACTATAGTTATAACTCACATAAGATTTTTTTTTTCAACCCTATGTTCATTATAAAAAATTAGCTCACCCTAATTTGTGTTTAAGGATTGCCTATGTTCATTACAAAATTCATTTGACATGCAATGAGAACTAGCATGAACAAGCATCACCACAAATCAATAACAATGCAAACAATCATCACCACCATGAGAATCAATGAACTATGAACTTGAATTACTAGCATGAACTACAACAATGTTTGTGTTTAGAAACACAAATTTGTGCACTGCAGTCACAAGCAGACCAACAAATTTAGAACTTTAGGGTCCAAGGTTTAGGGTGAACGAAGTTGGCTGCAATCTATTGCTGAGAAAACAGAGTCTAAACAACATTGTTGTTTTCCAAAATCAACACTTTAGTCTGTTGCACACAAGTGGAAGGAAGAACTTCAAAAACAAACTATCATTCTATCAAAATCCCTATGCTATATTATATCTAAAATCTTGATAAATTTTAATACTTAGTATACCCCAATATTATTTATAATATGGATTTTCAATTTAAATAATCCATAGTTATATCCAATAATTTTCTAAATTTTATTGCTCATGAATAAAACACACCCTATATTTTAACGCACCATGTTTACTAATTTTCCTAAGTGTCCCCCCCGAGAGTATGTTCAATAATGTTATGAGGTGTATGCCTATGTTCCACAACGGTCTACAAGTTGACTAAAGTGTGCACAAATGACCCTTGGCATTAGTATGTTCAAGAATATCTTCCTCTTGCATACTAAAATATAAACTCATGACACTTGCCATTAGTATGTTCAATAATATTTCCCTTGCATACTACAATGCAAAACTATCATCTCAAGTATCCCATTGTGCTACATTAAATGTCATAATGTAGATAACTTTTCACTTTAAAAAGTTACTTATGTTGACGAATAGTATCATAATGGCAATTAGCAAGCATGACACTTCGAGACCTCTAGACATCTAGTTTAGGCCTTTGCAAATAGTGTACGTGACACTAAATACCATAAATAGTGTAATACTAAAAGACTGTCACAACTGCAATGACTGTTCCCGGAAAACTTCAAAAAAATTTCTCGTTCAAACTGAAGCTTTCCTACTTACATCCTTGTAGATAAAGAATAGAAATAAATAAAAGAAAACGGACCCATATGTGAACTTATTCGAGAGTTCAAAAAATCATATGCATAGGAAAGAATCAAAAAACTCAGCTCCAATATTTTACAACTGTAAGACAATTCTTCAAAAGAATCGTCACATGACACATGTCACCACCCCAGGGGCTCAAACCTTGGACCACAAGGTTAAGAACCCTGCGCTCTACACTCTAAACTCCATAGTATCACACCTGTGGCAACCAAAGTGCACGTCATATTACAGAGTTTTGTAGTGTTAACATGGATGCGTGATATTAGTGAATTAGTGTAGCATGTGACACTATGGAATAACACAAAGTGCAACATATTAAATGGTGTGGTGTGGTCCACTCCGCTTCGCCTTCCCAGGCGATGTGGCAGATGCATGCACCAACATTCAACAAGTGGCATAAGAAGAAGAAGAAGAAGAAGAAGAAGAAGAAGAAGGTGACACTCCACATATTGACACATGGCGCAATGCAAGGGTGTGGGTTGACTTCTTTGGTGGTTTGCATTAATGACAAAATTTGTGATATGAGGGAGAGAAAGGTGACTGTCACAATAAGGAGTGAGATTTGAACTACGAACATCCGTTCCCTAGGGTTTCGGGATATTAGAGAGTGGGTGACATTATGGAGGTTGATATTATGGAGTTTAGGGTGTACCAACTGAGCTTTCTATGACTCCCCTCCGCATCACACCACACATCCTAGGACCCTGGGATTAGTGGCATTTGTTATTGCGAATTGGTTTCAAGGAAAGATGGACCTTGAGGGGCTGATCACACCACCCACTTATGGCACCATCCGTCAGCATCTCTGGCTGTAATAATGTGAAAAGTGATGGGCCAACATTTATTTCTCAACATAATCCCCAACAATTTCACGGTTGGAACTAGACGGAAAGTTTGGTGTGATCAGGACATGAGAGACAATTCTTCGGTGTCTGGTTCTCAACAGTACACTGAATAGGATATTTAATGTTTGATACACTAAATACAAACACATACACTAAATTACAATAACCCTATGAAAGTAAGTAACATTAAATGTAAACTCAAACACTAAATATCAACTATGGTAATATGTGGAAGTTACATGTTTGAATTTAGCGTTAGTAAAGATATGAAAAAAAAAATGATCTAATAAGGGAGGTGGCAGTAGGGAAGGTAGCAACACATTTATGTCTAACACCAATTATCAAGAAATTGAAAATTAGTGTTGAGCAGGATAGGGTGATAACAACACTAAATATAATCAAACACTAAATATCCTATTTAGTGTAGTTGTGCCGGAGTTACTTATGACATGTAGATAGTCCATATAAGACTTTTGTTGCTTTTCCACTTTTACCGCACTTTAGCTCTCTGACCAACAATAGGGCTTGTTGGCGTTCGGGCACACGGCCTTGTATCACGTTTTTTCTTCTTCTAACCCTGGTGGGGACTTTCAAGCTCTACCAACGGAGCTAGGACAGGGAAGGGATTTGAACCCGAGACCTCTACTCCTATGCTACCCGTCACCTGTCATATGGCACTCGCATTTGAAGTATAGTATTCAGTTGATATTTACCGTTTTATTGCAGGGCTTCAGTCGATAGCACGGCGGTCCTCAAGTAATATTCGGTGCTTAATTACATTTGCCTTCGAATTTCCAGGTAAGGCCATTGTCAATTTAAAGCTTACCTAATTTACTAGGAAAGTGGAATCCTAGCGTGGAAAAGCGTCTGACATGCTTCAATCAACTGGAGTAATCAATCCACTGAAGTACCATAATACAATCATCGGAACATGCACCATTGTTGTTTGATAGTTACATTGTACAAGAAAACGCTAGTAGTCTTACTGCCTGAAATAACAAATCTGTCCACATCCATGCGAATCGGTGCACAAAAACCTCAAAGTAGTACGAGTAATCTACTCTTCGTCTCTTCTTTTTCGAAATGCCAATCTCTGTTGTGTTTCTTGCTTGAGTGTTAGACTAGTCCTTGATGCCTCCTTTGTTAGACTGTGCTCCATTTTAGATGCGTGTTATTGCTTCAGCGACTTTAATCTTGGACTTCGATGGCGCTGGCAGCCGAGTATTGAAGTGCAGATGTTGAAAAGAACAAGATGTGTGGCAAGGAACGAGGAGAACCGGCAACTAGTTACAAATCAATCGATTGAAATGATAAAAAGAAACCAATTCAAGTTTGAAACCTTAAGCAAGAGCCTAATCAATTTCAAAGAATAAGGGAATGTTGTTTACTTCTCTTAAGGCATAACCGATAAACTTCTCGAAAACCGGTTCGCTTTGGAAGACTTAGGATTATAGCTCGTTGTCTTCAAATTCTCCCTATTTTCTGGTGTGTGATAGTCCTAGCGTGCCAAACCTCCGACAAGATTCAATCCGTTGGAGAACCATAACAATCGCAGTTGAACATTATTGTTGGATTTACAGTTTATGGGGAAACACTAGTCTAATTACTGCCTGGAATAACAGATTTGTGCACATCAATGCAAATCAGTGCACAAGGGTCAAAGTAGTCCAAGTGATCTACTCGTCCGTCCTCTCTTCTATCTCGAAATTCAGTCTTCCTTCCTTTTCTTGCTCCAATTCAGCTGCGTCTTATTGCTTCAGCGACTTTAAGCTTGGACTTCAACGGCGTTGGCAACTGAGAGTTAAAGTACAGACCGATGTTGAAAAGGGCAAGGTGAGTGAATAGCTACACTAAATATGATATGTAGTGCCACCAATTCTAATTGTCTTGCTCAATACTAACTGTAAACCACGGTGTAATTTTTGGGGGGGACTATAGATTTACAGTGTTGCAATAACTGTCACTTCTCACCCTCCACGGAAAAACTAAACTGGTTAAAAATAGCATGCATCCAAAAGGGCGTCAAGAATGTAGTAAAACAATAAAACTCGATTTCTAACAAAGGAAAAAGTAAACTGGCTAAACATAGCCACGCGTCCAAAAGGGCGTCAAGAATGCAACAACCAATAAAACACGATTTTTAGCAAAGTCAACCCAGATTCTATTTTTAACCAGTTTGGTTTTTCCGTGGAGGGTGAGACTTACCAAGTGATTTGTCATCCAAATTCCAATCATCCACGACAATATTTCATCACAAATTGCTCACAAGAGAGGGTAGAGTTTTGGCCAATGGATGAACTCATCCATCATCCATGACAAAATTTGTTCACATATTCACAAGATGTGTCATCCGAAAAGTTACCATAGTGACTTAAAATACCATATGACATTCAATATCATATTTAGTGTAGCTCACTGCTCGGCGCTGGAGCCTCCAGATTGCAGGTAAGGCCGTTCGCCGATGTAGTTACCGGGCGGATTGTAGCTGCAGATGATGAAAGTGGCGCCATCCTTGCAAGAAACCGACGCGCAGCCGACGTGCGTGGTGTCGGACCAAACGAGCTGTGTGTAGTGACCGCAAACTTTGCCCTCTGCGCAGGTGTTGCTGTTGTAGTTGTAGTAAGCCTCCTCCGACGCCCAGCTGTTCACAGCATCAGCACCGGTATAGCTCTTCCCGTATCCCCAGAAAAGATTCTCCCCGTATGGCCCCTGCGAGTGCACCATAGCGCAGTTGTTCTGGTTGCGCTGCTTCTGTGCGTACTTGAGAGCGTACTGCGCAAGGTCGCCGCTCCATTCGAGCGCCTTCACGTTCACCTTCGCCCTCACTTGGTTGTGTGCTGGAAGAAAATCCTTCGAGTTTGTAGAATCCGCAGCGGCGACTGCCATCGTGATCGCCACAACAGCAAACCATACGACGACACCGAAAGTCATCCTCGCCATCTTGATTCTACGATGTAAGGCAGCCTCTCCTGTTTCGGTCCACAAAACTAGCGATCGATTCGAATTTCCACCTCGTTGCTGAAAAGTATCGACGTGAAGAGTCACAGAAAACTTGCCATCAACTCCACCTCGGTGCTAATAAGTATCCATGTGAAGAGTCACAGATGCCTAACTCAGTCGAAGATCACTTAGCATAAGATCTCCCTATGTAGTGTTCTGGAACGATGAATGTGCTGTTATGAAATCCTCAAATATGCATGCAAAGTTGCAAACAGAGTCCATAGCAGTCCACATGGCATCTACGTGGACCTCCTTCCGGGCGAAAGCTCAGAGAGGGACCTACTGGTCAAAGATTGTGCCGAAAAAGTCGCCCTGCTTCGAGGAACGAGGCTGGCTGCAGGGCCCAATACAACAGGTGCATCGCGAGAGCTTCACAGTGCTGACAATTCAGCAAGGCTTTTTAAAACGAGTGCAACGTAAGATTGGATAAGCCCTCCGTCGGCATAGAGGTCACAAGTGTACGTGCATGCTGTCATGATACTTAAGGATTAGCAACTTTATGTCCAGACCGACATATTGATCAGGGAGTATATACTACATGTGATCCTTGTACCCATGCAGGAACTGAGATTCATGAACCACTGTGCATTGCATGGTTGACGATGATTCTTTACGCAGTTAACTGCATATCATCCACATTTTAGACTCAAAATGTTTATCCATTATCTGACTGCAGCACTGATGAAATCATTGAAGGGATCTTTGTGCAATTTGAAACCCGGCTTCTACAATAACACTCTTTTAAGTATGCCCTGATGTATTGGAATCCTTGATGTAGATTACCATACCTGCTTTTAAAGTTCATAAATGGGGCAGTGTCTAAATTGAGCTCAGATTAATTAATGCCAGATTGCAATAACCTATGCAACAATCGAGGATGCATATGTTCATTTTGTACACTTTTCAGGAGAACATGAATCAGGACCACAAGGAGCAAATATTGGTCTGTAAGAGCCTATTCAACTTTATTTATCATAGTAATCAGGTACAATTAATGGGGAGAAAGACCACTAGTTACAGATGAATCAGTCGAGTTTGAGAAAAAACCGGTTAAAGTTCAAGACTTCAGGAACATTTAGAGAAATTTACAAAATATTCTTCAATTTAATAAAGAAAAACCGAAAGACGTCAACATATATAACCGGTTGGTCTTGGAAACACAGCTCAACCAATTATGCTCAAAAATCTCCCCAGACATTGATTAGGTACCCTATTCCTGGCTCACACAAGCGTCCTAAGTATTCTGAATTTGGAAATTTATGAATTCCATCTCCTACCCTTTCCCAAGCCTCCCTTGCATCGCAAGTGCAAGGATGAACACATGTGTAGACAACTCAGACAAAATAGTTACAGACATTGGCAACTGGAAGATGTTGTGCACCCAAACATGCACATATAAATGCTCAAAGAATTGAAGGTCAACATGGATATCATGTCACCACTAACCTACCACTACCCTAGAACATCTGTCAAGAGCGACATAACCTTGCAGTGTACATTGTACCGGGAGCAGACCTTAGCCGAGGTATGTACCAATATTCTGGTCTATTGACAGATTTTTCAAAACTACGAGCTCGCCTTGTCTCAAGCCATCACTGAGCCAGAAGATACATTAGTAACAATGATTGAATGTACAATATTCGTCTGGCTCTCACGACAGAAGGGTTTAAAACAAGACTGAAAGAAGCAATGTACATGCAGCGATGGCATGCAATTCTCTGGAATAATTTCAGAATCCCTTTCATCACAGATATACAAATCTAAGATTGGAAGAAACCAAAGATCCAACATACAAGTTACTAAAGTGCGGAACCACTTGTCGCGTTAGCTTTGAGGAAGTCTTTGATGTTCTCCACTGCAGCTAATTTGTATTCCATCTCCCGATCTTTGATTGCACTGGTAACACAACAATAGACACAATGTCATCAATAAATTTTACAAGATGCTCTTTCTAAAATAGACTCCAGAGGCGTGATGCACTAGTACAACATACACATTTCCTGGCAAGTGCTGTCTTGTTGCTAAAGCAGGAAATGACAGGAGACATATGACAATACCTGTGACTTAAGCTTGAAAATCTGTACATGCTTGCAAAGACCAGCAAGTGAAGACCAATGGAGTAGAAGAAGATGAATGTCCGGGCATATCTGCAGAATACACACTACTGTAAGTCCTCAAATTTCCACTACAATCATAGTGTACAGTCCATAAGTACAAAAATATCAGATAAAGTCATAGCAGATGTTCTTTACTTGTTGCCAAGAAGAAAACGACCACTGGTTAGAGTAATTTTGTCACGGATCCCAAGCTCCTTGTATCTGCGCTCCTTTTCCTGTCAAGTGATTTTCAAGTCAGATGCAGAATAGCATCCACTAAACCGATCTCTGAGAATTTGATTCCAGTTATCAGGTGCATCATTGTCTAATAGGACAGGTTCAGCATTGAATGCAAAAGCAATATGATACACTTCGATGGACACAGAAAAACCTGCAATTGAGACATTATCCTACAAATAAGCAGTAGCAAATCACGAACAAGCCTCTTGCAATAAGTAGACATGCTTGCATAGATGAGAGGAATAGAACCTTCTTGGAGAAAGCAGTAAATGGATTTATGTCATCTTCATACATCTTCTTATATCTGCTCTCTACTTCCCCACCAGTGCCGGATTCCAAATCCTCCCCACGCTGATAGTCACAGCAAAACCCATGCCACAAGACAACCACCCCGGTCAAGGCATATCCAGAATAGTGCTGCCGGCTTTACTAAAGAAACCAGTTCTTAAGGCTATCACAAATAATCATCGAAGGAACATTGTTCACGTTGGGTCATTATTATTAACAACTAGGCTGTGCTTGCATGTGAAACTTTCATTTCACCTGGAAACTTTGAATGAGGCACAAGACTTGAGAAAGTATGGGCAAAGTGAGGATCCACCTTTTTGCCTCGTGGCATTGGTCGCTCTTGTGTGTAATCCTGCACAAATCGCATCTTCTCGTAAAGTTTCACATTATCAGCTTTGCTGCGCTCCAGCTCTGCTGCCAATGCTTGACAACGATCTCTTGCCAGCCTTAGCTCCTGCACAAGAATCCCAAGTAAATAGGTTACTTTGACAAAACCCTACACAAGATAAGAACTACCAACGCTGATATTCCATCGATATATGGAAAGATCTAGACAACACGAGAGTAGGTGATATTCAGGCAGAGAAAGCCCTCACTTCTTCTGTCTCCCGCAGTCGCTGCCGGAAGCGATTGCGCTGGCTACAAATGACGGCCAACATTGAGTTCTGATCCTCTTCGCCTGGTGCATTACCACTCCCATTCTGCTGTGAAACCAGATATTTAAATTGTCAAAAACTTTGAAAAGCGAGTCCTCAACTAACAAGTCCTTAACAAGAGCTAGCTATGAAGCTAAACCTCTCACTTAACTCTAAACATCTCACAAACTAGTTCTACTGCAATAAAGAAAACATCAGCACTCACATTCCTACACCCCTGCAATTGAATTGTGCACTTTGCAGTAGAAGCATATTCAAGCATTTTAGTCCTCAACACACATAGTTGGTACCTCAAACAAGTTTTGGACACCCGAGTCTGGTACATCCCAGTCATCTGTTTGCTTGGCCGGACGTCGATCATGAGAAGGTCCATACCCCTACAATAAGCAGGTAAGTTAATGGCATGTCCTTCCCAGGCACAGCACCTTTGTGCTGTATTTTTGTTTTCTTGAAACAACCCTGGTTTATTTCTCATCCAACATGAAACTCACTTCACAATACGACTGGACATGGGGATGATATGAGTGTAGATAACCTGAATTGTTGGCCGGAAAACACAAAAAGTCCCAAAAAAATTAATAGGATAAAAATAACATGCATGATTCTTACAGGCTATGTGGTATTTGGTCAATGTCTTTCACGTAAGGAATATGATATTAGAGGGTGACAAACCAGAGCAAGAACAGAAATATCATACAAGCCAGAGGGAGTGAGTCACTCTCAACATCCTATGCTTATGAACGTTGTCTCATTGAGGTATGTGGGCCTTAAGTGGTAACCATTCTTAACCAGACACCTATATTTGAGTGGTATATTGGCAAGGCTTGTAGTTAAGGACAGTCACCAAAACAACAAAGTGTTACTAGGTGATTAGACTTCGTGCTTAAAATATAGACACCATTCTAGGTTCAATAGTTAACACAATTGGCAGGGCCTCTGTAAAGAGACACGGAATCTTCAGTTTGACCTCTTATAACTTTCGCTTCTCAAGTCCAATTCTGAACCTTGAAATGACAATCTTTGAGTTTGCAACTGCTAACTGGATGAGACTATTCCCAATCCAATACAACAGCCAGATTTGTCTGTGGAGTTGGAAGTGCCCACAGTAGGGCCACAAACTTTATGGTAAGTCCCACAATGTCAAAGCAGAGGTAGAAGGTAGCAGACTCAAAGAATTGATGAGTACCTTCAGAATGTCCTCTTCCAGCTTAACAATCAGTATCTTCTGCTCTGCCACCTTTGCCTCTAGCTCTTTCACCTTCTCTTCAGCTGCTGATGCAGCCTCTGTCCTCTCTGACAGTTGCACCTATGCAATCCACGCCCCAAAACAAGTCAGTTTGTCCATGTAAGAAGCCTCTCTAATCCAACTTCGTAAGCCAGGGTAAGAGAATAAAGCTCTCCACTGATCCAGTTTCAGATAACCTGAGAAAGTAGATTCAGATGGATGTCGGATCATAAATAACAAAACATTATAAATATGACACAAATTTGAGGAACCTCACCTTGACTTGTGTAAGTTCATGCTCCATCTTGCGGTTCTTATCAAGGAGCAAAGTCTCCAGTTTTCCAATGTCTTCACCACGTGTAGCAATTTCCCAGTCTTCTGCCTCGACTGAGTTATAGCCCACTGCCTGCAATTGCACCATTGCAACATTTAGTATCATGACAGAATAAACCAGTACCATACATGGAGAGGAAATTCACGTACACAATTCAACTTCACTCCAAATAGAGCACCCACCTACGAATCTCTTGATTATATGGCTAACCAGGTTCCACCTTAATAGTTGCAAAAGTGTGATTCTAGTATTGTGATAATCTATAACATGCTATCTGGCCATGAGCTTTATCATAAACAACAGTGACAAGCACTACCACTCCTTATTGACTAATTTCCAACAGACTACACTTGAGAACATGCTGCCACAATTAATAATAAACTAAGAATAATCAATAACTGGAGTTGCATCTGCTGTCTTTCCAAGAAACAACAGCTGATACTCATGCATGAGATAAAGCTAGCACTCCAGCCATAACTAATCAAACATTTTGATAGGTTTTTGGCAAGATGAATCACAACTCTTACATGAAGGACTAGTCATTTGTCGACATACAACACATGCAACACAATCTAAGAACAGTCACGAGAAGTATAGGAACACTCCTGACAATCAGTGGAATATCTACAAAAGTGCTCTGTGCTATATAATGTTTGTTAAGAGAGTAGCCATCATTTTTTTTATTAAGATCATTACCTGCAAAATTTTGACTTGTTTCCGTAAGTCCTCAAGTTGCTTGGTTGTTGGGCGTTCGCTGATCTCAAGCTGGAGCCCTTCAAGGACACCATCCTGCATTCACAACATCCTCAATTCATTGCAGTGAATATCTTTTGACACCAGAATACATGTTCCATAGACATAATTTCAGTACCCGAAGAATACAAATCAGTGTGGCCACACCGATGGGTTTTGCCCTCATTGGATCTGTAGTTTATAGTAATGTCGGCACATACTATATTGAAGCCCACATCACTTCAATATTGAGATATTTTTATAAAATGAGGGGTCCTGTCTCTGATATCATGATGGCTCCACCCCTCTTTTTCAAAAAGCCTAGTACTAGAGCCCACATATAGTGGTATGCCAAACTATTTCACAACCCTAATTTCCAAATGTTTGGAAGTGTTTTCTGTAAGATGAAGGGACAACCCTCAATAGAGTTAATCATGAGCTCTTGATGATCTGGACACCTGGAATATAGTAAGGGTCTTTGCTGGGGAAAAAGAAAGGTATGAAGTACCTTCTCATTTAACAAGGCTTTCAGTTTTTTCACTTCAGCAAGATGTTGCTCACGTTCAGTGCCCAGCGTGGTTTCAATAACATGCAACTCATGGTGAAGCTCAGATATAATTTTCTCCTTGGCAGTCAATGAGGCTTCTAAGTTGCTGCTGGCCTCCTCGTCCAACCTGTACATAGGAACTTGGTTCAGCATAAAGAATTATGTTTGACAACCACATGGTTTGAAAGAAGTGTTAAGATAAGTCCCATATATTCCAACCTAACCAGAGGCAGTGCCTTGTCATACCAAAGAACAAAACTATCAATTGAGCACATGTTAAGAACAAAGGACATAGGCACTAGATTGATGGCAACAAATATTTCAAACTCGTTCACTCAAGGATACTAACTTCAGTCTATGTAGAACTTAGGGGCATGAATTTGGATAAACATACCGCTCCTGTAACTGTGCCTCTTGGCTATGTACTGCCTGAAGTTGTGACCTCAATTGATCCTGCCATTTCAGTATCCCAGTATCAGAGATGTATGATTTGCACGTACAAATCACAGGACAACAGAGAAAGAATGCAGGTTTGTTCAATTTTTAAAATGTTCATAATAAGCCAGTATGGCTGTTATTAGTGAATTTGGGATACAATTGGTTATACATTTCTAGGAAGGGCTTTGGGGGTTACTCGCAGTCCTATACTACATTCCAATCTTCCTCCAGCAAAATATAAATGTATGGCACTTCTGAAACCATATGCTAAATTTTCAGAGAACAGATTGCAAAGTTTCACATTTAAAACCACTAATTTCTTGCTCCAATTAACAAGGGATACACAAAAACATTTGGAGCATGAGGTGAGATGACAGATGTGAACACTAAAAAAATTATGTCCATGCCCATGTTTTGCATTCTCAAGGAAATTGATAACGAGTGTAAATGGAGTGTAGATGACCTTTTCCCTTTCCAGACTCAATAGCCGAGCCTGTGCACGATCCACTTCGTCAGTCAACAGATTAAGCTCTGATTGCTTAGCTGCACTAATCTCCTCTGCATGAGATCAAAGACCATATACAAGAGAGATTAGTCCTGAATTACAAACATTGAGTATATGTATAGATGATGAGGTATATTGAAATTGTAGGGGATGGGTACAATACCAGATTGAGTGTGTAGATCAAAGAGTTGAGTCTGCCCATACTCATGAAGCCTCTGCATGTTCTGCACGCTCTCTTTGGCTGCCCGCAACTGATCTTGAAGAAAATTTTCTCTGTAATACAATCATAATAAAACAAACGAAAATGACAGAATGAGAAAACTTGGTCTACAAAACCTTCTAACAGTGAATGCCTTCTTTCAATTTCAAGACCATTGTATTTAAGTGGAAACTAATGCATCCCATGCAAATATTTACAGTTCGCCATAGCATGCTGCAGAATTCTAAATGCCAACAGTGTTTTACCTCTCCCTCAGAGCTTCAAGACTTTTGTGATTCTCCTCTGCCAGACTGCGCTGCTTCATCTCAACAATCTCCTTCACTTTCTCCTCCATCTGTACACCACAACATCCGCCAGATGATTCAATAAACCCATTAGCAAGTCCAAATATGATGGTTGCAATCATCATGATATCAA
The DNA here is from genome assembly GCA_964035585.1 of Polytrichum formosum. Taxonomy (NCBI): domain Eukaryota; kingdom Viridiplantae; phylum Streptophyta; class Polytrichopsida; order Polytrichales; family Polytrichaceae; genus Polytrichum; species Polytrichum formosum. Next base: position 10,352,915 of record OZ037935.1, on the reverse strand, counting down.
CAAAACATTTTGAAGTACAAAGAACCTAAAGCAAACTTGGATATAGACAAGAAGGAAATAAAAAGACACATTAGACCAAGAGTTATAAGTCTTCCTTGCACCCCATCTCTCAGAATTTCTCCTCCCTGGTGATCTATCTTATGATTCAAAAGAATAGAGTCAAGACTACATGCGGTTTACATTGACTGACCTGCTGTTCTAAAAGACGATTTCTTTCTTCCAGTCGCCTAACAGTGGCTTGTTGGTTCTTGAGATGAGCAGCCTCTGAGCGGTACTCCTCCAACTCTTGCTTCATCTTCCGATTCTCTGACTCCAGCTCTGCCACTCGGGTAGCCAGTTCCTGTTAACATATTCTTATTGATTAAGTATTGCAATTTTGCAGCTCCGTCAATCAATCTATAAACCATGTGAGTGATATTAAGAAATACAACCTTTCTTCTGAAGTTGCCTGATCTCTTTTCAAATAAGTCCAGATGACAAATATGAAACTGAAAGATGTTCACCCTATCAAGGTTTCCTGTATGCTGAAATTGTTGAGAAGTGCAGTGTAGATACACAGTATCTGCATATATTGTAACATCTCAAGAGACACAGCTTACTTACTGTGCCAGATGAGAGGGCAGCAACTGGGTCAGGAGCCTCATAGAGTTTTTGATAGATATTGAGGAATGCATTCTCTCCAAATTTTGCTCTCTTTGTGAGATTATCCACCTCCTCCTGATACCCCTTCAACAAAGCTGGAATAGCTTTGATCTTTTCATCATTGGAAGCTTTTTTGTAATCTACATCTCGTCCAAAAAAAATTATCAGTCGATCTGAAACATCATCATGGAATTGGTGTCTACAGGTTTTGTAAAGATCAAAACTTCACCAGATAGATAGTATGTGAACTTCAAAATCAGACTTCGCTTTGCAAATCACATAAGAGCAGGGAGCATTCAGAAGTATTACAAAGGATTAGCCAATAATGTGAATATATCTTATTGTGACAGTCCCATGAATTTCTTGTAACTTGTTCAGACCTTGATACAGCTTTGAGCTTAGAAAAACATGAACTAGGAGTACACTTGAGGAATCAAGAGCACAAGTTGCGGAACATTGAGCTTACCACGTGTGCTCTCAGCTAGCTTGCGACGGTTTTTCAGGCTGCTTTCTTGGTTGTCCCCAATCTTCATGCCTTGCTCATCCAGCTTCACTCTCCAATTCTCCAAATCAAATTCTGGCAAAGCAATGATGTGTAAGTTAAACTCACCAGCTCAAGCAGAGCACTAAGTCTCAGGATTCTCTATCATCAACAATTTCAACTTCGCCACACAATTTATTTCAAGTAGTGTGCACAAATAAATCAGAGTAGACCACATTAATTTGGGAGTAGCTTGGAATTGAGGTGGACCATGTAGTTCAATCACTTGTCAATACACACAGTTATCATCAACAACTCACCGCTCCCAAGCGAATACAAATGGGTCCCATCAACAACACAAAACCCCAAGTCACTCATAAGTTGAAACTCTCCCTTTGCCACCAAGTGCTTGCCTATTGTAGAAAAACAGTAATATGGAAAAACATGTAACATCACATTATTTCATGATCCGCATCATTTTGGATACAAAAATGTTTAAGTGGTTGACATCAAAGTGGAGCAAACCATTTTTAAAAAGTGTGGACGCTCCAGAATTATGGTTGTACACATTGTCTAGTTCACATTTTTCACATGCAGGAGCTCCGTGAACATCCAAGGGCTTACAAAGTAATCCACATTTCAAAAGGACAGGTCTCACCCTCCACAGAAAAACTAAACTGGTTAAAAATAGAAGCTGGGTTGCCTTTGCTAAAAATCGAGTTTTATAGTTTGCTACATTCTTGACACCCTTTTGGACGTGTGACTATGTTTAGCTAGTTTACTATTTCCTTTGCTAGAAATCGAGTTTTATTGTTTTATGGCATTCTTGACGCCCTTTTGGACGCATGGCTATTTTTAACCAGTTTAGTTTTTCCGTGGAGGGTGAGAGGTAGAATATAATTAAAGTTCATAAAATAATCGGATCTGTCTGCATTGTAATTCGTTTAGTAGATTCCCTCTTAAGAGACCTGGGAAATTACTGAGATGCCTACTTTCAGAAACAGGCTGATATGAGGACATAATTATTTAAACAAGAAGAACAATATCACGTGTATAAACTCTCCATCAAAAGAACGCAATTTCCGTCCCTGTCTTGTCTGTGACCTAACACATCGCTTGAAACTCAGAAAACATTCCAGTGTCACATTCTTTGACTGTATAAGTCTTCTTCACATTTTGAGCCTGATTTTTAAGCATGTGTCTGGGATGATTGCCATTCAAACACAAAATCAACAGCTTCTATTAAAACTGCCACATACAATCTTCTATATATCTCTATGGCATCGGTATTTCGCTGATGAATTAGGTGTTCCCAGCTCAACATCGAGATGATCCGCCGCTCGCCGCTCAAGCTCTTTAAGAATTTTCAATTGTGTTCCCAGATAATGATATCCGTGACCTACACCCTTAATGTGGACTAGGTACTCACATGCTTGACATCGTATTGCTTCCAATATACAGATTTCACTGAAATGCCCACTGCATTCCCACTGCAGCACTCTCTTTCCGTAAGCACAGAACTACAATAAAGGCATCATCAGTTACGAGTGGCTTACCCTTCCAGAAGGAGAGCACCAGCGAAATGGGCGAGGCAGAATTGAAGACCTGGCGCTGCTGCACCTCCTTCTCCGCCCCATTGCCATCGCTTGGGTTTCCTCCTGCGCCGCCTTCCATGGCACCAGCCAGTATTGCACAGCAGATATCACTCTTCCCTACTGCATCCAAGCAACAGAAGCGATCCCTCCTGCCACTCTGCCTGAGCAAATGTTGGATCTCCGCCACCTACTTCCGCCACTACCGCATTGCTAAGCTTAAGTTTCAGCAGCAGCAAAAGAATAAACAAAAACAACCACAACAAAATCACCTCAGCTCCAAAGATCCAAGTAGAGGAGGATCCTCCTATACAATTGAGCCACTAACCCTAAGCCACCAGATCGGGTGACACCAAATCACAGAGCTCGGCTTACACGATCTCAATTTCGATGTCGAGAAGCTAGAGGTTTCTAAGAAGGTCTCGGAGGCCTTGAACGGCACAATCAGAGACGGGGACCTTCAAGTGTAGGTTCGCATGCGAGCTCTGTTTCAGCCGAAAGAAAGTGCAAGAGAGAGTGTCTGAGTTGGCGAAATTGCGCAAGAAAAAATACGGAAAATGATTACAGAATGATCATTAAGTGGAGAGTGTATGACACAGGGGAGTCTTGTAAATGCGAGTGATGGAGCGCGGGGAGCGTGAGAAGAGAAATGGCGATGGCGATGCCACACCGAAGGGCGACAAACTCATCGCACAACATGGCCTTCACAAACAAGGCAGGAGGCGATGGATGGAGGAATAGTGGATGAACTGAAGTCGATATGGATGCATTTGGAGGGAGAACGTGGGCGTTTGGATGAAACTTCATGTCACAAATTATTGGTGTCTCAAATAGAACAGATACTTCAAGTGCACCGTTTATGGTATTTAGTGTCACATGCATAATAGTGTCACTTACCCTATTTTGAGGGATATGCCATGTTACACTAATGATCAACAACTTCATCATTAGTGTCACCTCATGATGTTCAATAGTGTTATGAGGTGTATGCCTATGTCACGCAATGGTCTATAAGTTGACTAAAGTGGACGCAAATGACACTTGGCATTAGTATGTTCAAGAAGATCTTTCTCTTGCATACTAAAACGTAAACACATGACACTTGCCATTAGAATGTTGAATGATATCTTCCCTTTGCATGCTACAACGTAACACTATCATCTCAAGTATCCCAATGTGCTATGTTAAATGTCATCATGTAAATAAATTTTCACTTCAAAAAGTTATTTATGTTAATGAATAGTATCATATTGGCAATTAGTGGACGTGACACTTTGAGACCTCTAGGCATCTAGTTTAGGCCCTTCGCCAATAGTGTATGTGACACTAAATATCATAAACAGTGTAGTGCTACCATGGCATATTCAACACTAATTTACCCCATATTTTTATAAATAAAATACAAGCAACAATGTGACCACGGGTAATAAACTTCATCAAAACCATTGTAAAGTTGATGTGGCAGGTAACCAAGGGCAAGGTAAGTCAATTACCTTATATATATATATATATATATATATATATATATTCTTAGGGTATTTAAAGGGTAACTACAAGTATAGAGTAAAATTTACAAAATCAAGTTGTTATAATATCCTAACACATCAAGAACTATGGTTCTTTAGATGTACATGACATTTAACTTCATAAGAAAATGATTTCATGTTAAATCTCAAGTGCAACATATACATACAACATACTTTCAAAATAGTTTTAATGTAGATGATTCATGACACTCAAAAACTTCTATGTACAATGTGGCAATTCTTAACCAGCAATATGAGCAATCCAAATCAAAGCAAAAGAGTAAGGAGCTATTTGTTTTGAAGGAAGCACGACTTTCATGAAGAATGTGTTGTGTTGGATGAAAGATTACCCTAATGTGAACAAGTATAGAAAAATGAAATAAAATAAAATCACCCAGACAATGGGTAAAGATATCCATGACCCCAAATGGTACTTTGTTGGGTAACAAGTGTGAGTATTGAAGAAGAAAAATCGCGGTGGGTAAGGATCATGTAAGGATACTTGGCGGGTATTGCCATTGGCTCTATGCTTGAATAATTTCATGAAGACTTGCCATAGAGGAATCATATGAACAATGTTGAATGTGGTATGCATGCCATGTGTATATCTGATTATGGGAAAACACACAGTAAGGGTTGAATAATGTTATGGAAATGTTGTGAGAGGCTTATGATATGAATTTGAAACCAAGAAGGAAAAGAATTTGGATAATTGCAATCATAGTATAATGATGTGAAGGTCAACGGTATTTCTCCCATTAATCACTCAAGTACCAAGACAATGCATTATGTGTTCGTGGAATGCAATTCTCCACAAATTTGCCTATGTTGGCCTGCGAAACAAGGGCGGATCATGTATTGATCTTGTTGGGTCCCCTGTCGAAACTTGGTTAGTTGTTAGTAGTACTCTCTGCCATGTCACAAAGATTTAGCAAAACATACATCATGACATGACCTAAGTGAGGCATTTCCCAACCATGTGGTTGTAATGCACACTTGTGGTTGCACAATCAATACTAGAAGTGTGGGTCCTAGAACAAACATCCATAAGCATGGCCGTGCATTGCATCCACATTATTAGTTATAATAAATAAACAATGCTTCTTGTATTATGTGGAAATCATGCATTGTGCATACAATGTCATGTCCGACATTTTTGGATCTCATATTTGGAGTTGTATTGGAAAATTTGAACTCCCTTATGACCAAATTCGTTATTTTGAGACAATATCATAATTTTGAGACTTTTTGCCTACAATTTCAACAATTGTTTAGAGACAATTTTCATATTTTGTTGACTTTCTAATTATAGAATATCCTCGACTCAAGGATAATCTTCCCATATATAGTCAAAAAATCACTTAAAAATATAGATTCAATCAAGAAATTAATGAAAAACATAAAATTAAGCATTAAATTGAGACTATGAAAAGTCTCAATTTAACGAATTTGGTCATCCTTGACAGTGTATGTGCAAACATAAATGGTCCATATTACATCGCATGTGTATTTTGCAAATTTCTCAACAATATGTGTGTGGTAGTTTTTTTTATAACAATGTGCAATAATGTTAAATTTTGCCCATGTTTCATCCATAAAAGCTTCAAATGAAAACATTACTTTTGGAGGTCATAGATTGCTCGATCAACTAACTTTTCTTAGCTAGGCATAACCCAAAACAAGTTTGCCTTCTACGCGTAATCGAGCTTTGAATATTTGGTGGAGGATATTCTCTTGCAAGTTTTTCACATAGTCTTGCAAATTGATCTAACCCATATTCTTTGGGGTTATTTGGGTTGCACTTTATTACAATATAAGTTATTTTTCACCTTTTTCTCACAACAAATTACCAACATAATCTTCATGGGTTGTGGAAGTGGTAATCTTCACATATTTCGGCAATTACAACAAATAAAACAAACTTGATTTGCGCAAACCATCACCAAGAGTCCATTTTAAGCATTATTGGGGATGCATTAGGATTTTCTATGTATTGTGTGAAAATTATGTATTGCACATACAATGTCTAGACTTCAACATCAATTCATTCATTTCTAAAATTGATAGTGCCTCATGTCGCATAATAGTTGGTTTGAATGTGTCTCTCGGATCTCAAGGTTGCTAGCATGCGAGCCTATGAGCGTGAGCTTGTGAGCATGTGAGCATGTGAGCCTATGAGCGGGGGGGGGGAATGATCATAAAAATAATAAATAATAATAAAACAGTGAAGGACCTATGACCATGGTTGAAGGTGTATATATATATAACAAAATGTTAGTTCTTGTTAGTTTATTTTTTCAAAATTGAAGGTATTTACAAATTTCTTCTAAAATTTTGTAAGGCAACATCCAATTCAACTTGATGATGATTTGTATTTCACAAAAAAAAATTGTAAAAGGAAATAAATCATGTGCAAAATGTAGCCATAAAACATATGAATCCACTCATATTCAAATTGAGCACACGATAGTTACATTGACTCACAAAATATGTCAATCTCGTGAGCCTAAGTTGCAGTCAACTCGGTTGCGGAATCCTCATTGGTAGGCGAATCGGAAGGCTCTCTACCCTCTAATGCACTAGCATCTATATAATCCAGTACATTCAAAGCATAAGTATCACTACGCTTTCTTCGTTTAGAGCACAATGGGGAGGGTTTATGCAAATGGTAAGCACACTTATAATTTCTATTTTTGTTTCTACATACAAAAGACAATGGAACTTTTTTATTTATTTTTAAAATGATTGTATGTCTAATTTGTTTTTATTTTATCATTTCTAAAATTCGTTTTTTTAAGGAGGGGGATTTAGAATACCAAAAGTGGGGGTACTGGGAGTTACCTCCAAAACAACCATCTGGTCCGACGGTAGTTTTTGTATTGCTTTGCAGTACCCCCATTTTTGGTTTAGTGAATGTAAAAGAGAAATTTGAAAAGGGAAAGTGTTCTTTTTTTGGTTTTTTTAACTATCTTTAGATTTCACAAGAGAAACCTTTAATTGTTATCTCCATTTTTCTAGTTTTTATTTTTGTTTTTTTCACTTTTATGTTTTAGTAAAAAATTTAAAGTTTATTGGACCATTGATTTACTATATATTTGCCTCTGAAGGGATAATTTTTTTTTATCATTGATGTATATTTCTCCGAAACAATGGTCACTCCTCTAAGTTACAGTATATTAGCTAATGATATTGCGCAATCCATACAACAAAAATTCTCTAAATCCACGGTAATAGGATTAGCGGTCATAGGTATTAATATTTACTAAAAATAGTGATTAAAAATAAAATCATTATTTTTTGAGACTCATTTTTTTTCTTTAAAAGATCGGAAAAAAAACATTTTAAGGCTCCACGCTCACAAGCTTTACACTCGCCGCTCCAAGCTCGCATGCTAGTGTCGTTGTCTCAAATCTTGCTCAATAATAATAATAATAACATGTTTTCCAAGACGTAGTTATTGAAATTGCCTATCACCTTCAAACTTTGACGTAACCCTTGCAGTTTGTTGCACCTTGGTCTACAATTGAGGTACACCGATACCATGAGAGATGAATTGGATTCTTACATGGGTAGGGTCAATATGTGAATACCAAACACTAGGAGAAAACTTGTCCATTCCAACTGTCTGATGCAACTTGTCAATTGCAACTTGCGACATGAAAATGCATAAATAAATAGAATTAAAACATGTATGGAATAATTGACAACCAACAAACAAGCATAAGTTGGTTGGTAACCAAAATGATCAAATTATGCATTTTCTCATCAAGAGTTGCAATGAACGAGTTGGAACGGTCAATTGGAATGGACAAGTTTCCTCCCATGGAACGTGGGGGACGCTAAAGTCCCCCCCACGAACTTCTAGGGGGCAGGTCAAACCAAAAAGTAGCATGCCTGCCCCCCGACGACGCTGACGTCATCGAATGACGTCATTGTCACTGTTCCGTCCATCGCGAACGACACTCGAACGATGCGTAACATAGGCACTTGCAATGGATATGACATGCATGTCATTCACATTCGCATCATTCAAAACATGTAGTGCGTAATGCCGCAATTTTCAGATCTGGGATTTGAGATATGAGATCTGGGAGTTAGGTTACACAGGCACCTACAATGGACATGACATGCATGTCATTCACATTCACGTCATTCAGGCCATGTAGTGCGTAATGCCGCAATTTTCGGATCTAGGATTTGAGATCTGGGAGTTAGGTTACACCAGATGTTCATTTGTCATTTTCGTGGCTACGGCTCCGCAGTTTCGTGTTGTGATTCTCTTGGTCTGTGCACACACTCTTGTTGGGCGAATGGCACCGTAGTAAGTGTTGCAACACCATCTATCAACACACACAATAGTGATAGGCGCAACTGGTTGATTGTAGATAGGACATGCACATATGTTGTTGAAGTGTATGGTTTAAGGTTTTAGGGTTGCACATTAGTTAGTTTAGAAGTAACAATGGTTTCAAGCTCGCAACCTTCTCCCAATGGAGGATTGCCTATACCAGTGGATGACTTGGAACTTACTAACCCAATGGCATTCCGGGCACAACAAGTCGACATTATTCTAGCATTGAGAGAGAGAGAGAGTTCAGAACCCTCCTATTGGTGAGTTCAAAATGGAGGATTTAGTGTGGACAGATTATGTCACTATTGGGAGTGGTTTACACAAAGGTTCAAAAGTGGTTGTGATTCTATAGGAAAGGTTGGATGATTTCATCTCTAGTGAGCAACATCACCCTCTTTACCCATGTTGATTCAATGTTGAGGTCATTAGGCGAAATCTACCTAACTCACTAAGATCACCCCTGTGTAGAGACTTAGTATTGTGATTGCATTATCAGTGAGAGTACAAGAAAAGCGTTTGAGCTGCATGCCCTTAAGAACGTTAGCTGTAATAGTCAAGAGTGGGCTGTAACAGATTAACCATCGCTTCGTAACAAATTGATTCTAAATCTAAATACTCAAGCAGTACTTTCCATATTTTTAATGTGCCCAGCTGTACTTCGGCCATGTCATCACATTTTCAACACCCTCCCTGAGACCACTATCTGCAAAATCTAGATACTAGCGGGCTCTAGAATGAGTGATGTGAAACTCCCACCAAGCCAAGGGGAGTCAAGGCTCAATCAATGTAGAAAATGGTCACATAGTAACTCCCATTGACTTGTACAACCATCTCGTTACATGGGCACTCCCAAAACATTTTAGGGCATTCTAACAATTGTCATAGGCAATCCAAATATATGTGCACTCCACATTTAAGTACTCTATACACATTGGTTATAGGGGTGTACTAAAGTGGGACTAAAGTTCCTTTTAAGTTTCCTAAAATATTTTTGGGCTAGCCAAAAGTTTGGTTACAAGGGTCTGCTTATCATATGTTCATGCTCGTGTTCTAGCCAAACGTAAACTTTAGCAAAACTATGGATCAAATGTTTAATCATAATTTGTTGTCAACCACTCTAGCAAGTAATTAAGTCGATGCCTTCACACAAACTTTGCATCAAATTACTCACATGAGAAATTTACAATCCCCTTGAGATAGATGTTCTCATTTTACTTTCACTGCTTCTAATGAATTCAAATCTTCATTAAGCGGTAGGGGAGCGTTTGTGCCTAGATTATGAACCATGACTTGTTACAATTTTAGCAATGATTTTATAATCAAAAGAATACATGGAGATAATCTAAACACAAACTGAGATTTTAATATTCGTAGGCCCATGAGACCGAGAGTCCCAAATGAGTAGTGTTGTGTTGATGATGTGTTATTTCACAAAGAGGAGAAATATGATTGGAAAGAGGGCAGTGGCACCCTCAAAGGTGGTACAAAGTGGTCATCAAAATCATTGTAGCCAATTCAACCTGCACTATGCAATGGGGACCTGTCTAGATGAGGAGATCAATGTAAACCACCACATAGTGAGCATGCACATGTGGGAATATAATAATCATTGTTGTGATATTATGTGATTAATCAAAAACTATATATTCTGACTTCAGATGGCCTATTTGTTTTGGTTTTCAACTGAATTGGTGTGGGATCCCAATTTGATGGCCTTTCAATATTCAAAAATTTGATATGATTCTATGGAGTAGTTATCATGCTTCATGGTTGTTTGTCTATCCACTCTACATGTAGCTAGGAGGCATATGTTGCCAAACTTGAACTGCACAAATGACTAAATTTATCATATCTTTCTTTGAAGTATCGGTCAATCGTGTAGGATAGAAGTAATACTCATGCCATTGGGTGAACATGATGATCCATAAGGAACTTGAGTTTCCTTGATCCACTTGCAAATGTTGCTCACCACCTCCAAGTCCGAGTACACCTTGAACTTTGGCTAGCATTGTGCTTATGCTCCTTCAAGCTTGCAAGCTTTTGAATCTCCCCACTTGAGAAATATGAAGGAGGGGTCCCATGAGTTTTCATGTACTCTCGGGCCATAAGGTCCACCATTTGCTCCATAGGCTCGCCAATTTGAATCCACCGAATCTTGTGCATACTCCCATTGGGGAAGGTGATATGTGAGTCCATTTACCATTTATGTCTTCGCATTGGGCAATTGTGGGAGGTGATGCCTTGTTTTGCATGTGCCAACACCCGTCTTTTGATAGGTTCGCCTTAGTCACCGCATGGGCATCAACAAAGAATTGCTTGTACATGTATTCCATGGAGGGGGGCACCATGTCCATAAGGGGATGGGGATGCCAAATTCTCCTTGGGGGAAGCTTTGGCTGCACCCACCTCCAAGCCTTTGTAAATTTGAACAAAGTTGGCATTGACGATCTTATTACCAAGGGCCTTGGCGACCTTGATGGAAAACCACGTCTTCCCGACTTTGTCGATGATCCAATCAACAAAGTGTCATTTGTGTACTTTAGTCACCTTGTAGATCATTGTGTAACATAGGCATACACCTCATAACATTATTGAACATGCTCGTGCGGGGAGTGCTATCTTGTGACCGATGAGCAATGAGCAGTGAGCGATAAGCGGTAACTTGTGAGTGGTGAGGAAGGTGAAATATTTGGTAATAGGACCACTAGTATCCTATAACCGTGGGATTTTGGCCTAAAGAATTATGATTTCCATGAAAACAAATACACAAGTTATTATATAATGTAATACCATTTGAATACATTGTGAAGGTATTACCATCAATTGAATGATCTAAAGGTTAAAAAATTGTTTCATTGGAAAATAAATTCCTAGAACAATGTCCCTTATGTGAATGATTCATTTTAATTGTTATGTTTTTAAAAAATCGTAAAGAACTTTCTATGTGCATCCTAGTAAATGGAGACAATTTTTTGCAAACAAACAAGTATTTGAAATCCAATCATCCAATGAATCAAAAAATATATTATCAAAATGTGTCACAAAACACAATGAAGGTCACTTAAATGCAAATAAATTAACTAATACAAATGCACTTCATGATTCATCACAGCTAATAGACGTATCACTCTCTATAGCCTCAATATCTAATTATTTGGAAATAATCATATTGTATGAAATATCTGAATCGTGACCATAATCATATGATGATTATGGAGCATTAGCCATATGTATTGCTACTGCTTCTGCATAAGGTGGCAAACGAGGGCTAAGAATAGGACTACGAAGAAATTCATGTAGTCCAAAGAAATGAACAAATCTTGATTTCTTCATAAGTTTCTTGAATGCAAAACAACATGTAATATGATTAATATTGTATACATAAATATTAACAATTCAAATACAAATTTTAAAAATCCACACTATAACTTACTCACAATCAAAAGACATTAGCTCCTCATTTGGCAAAGCATCATCATCAGCAACTTCGATTCGGGGGCCTTCAACATTATATTTTGGAGCATTATCAAGGATAGGTTTTAACACACAGTCGAATATTTCTTGGTCTCCCTCAAATGCAAGAAGGTGGCGACTGTATGCACGAGACACCAAAATTGAATTTCCTGTAGAGCAGGTAAGGTCGATAACACGACCACCTTTTGGAGACAGACATTTCATAAAAATTTGGAAGAAACGAAGAGCCTTTTGCCATCCACCTCTCCATGTCCTTCTCATAGTTTTATCTTTCATGATAAGGTCATTATCTGTCACCATATTGATTGCTACATTCGTAATAGATATGTTCATTTTGGGGCTCTCAAACTTTAGAAACTTAAAATTTTGTTGACGTTTTGTAGGGTCATTCCATCTTCGGGCAATAATGTATGTAAAAAAACCTTCCTCTGCCAATAAGTTAAAGACATGTTAGAAATAGATTCAAGTTAAGATATACATTCAAATTGAAATTTTCACAAACTTTGATGGGTAAGATACTTACTGTTTGCCCTGGATTATCTGGATCGATAAGATGATCATTGGCATTGATGCAATAGATTGTCTGTATAACCATCATTTGTGCTTGATTGAGGGATGCATTGAATTCCCTCCAATTTTCAAGATGAACATTACTGAAAATAACAATGACACCATCATCTGAAAGATATGCGTGTGCAACAAACATTGGCGTAAGAAATGCTTTATTCTGCTTGACAATCCAAGATGACACTATATTGGTGCTCTAGTTGTGGGAATCAAAAGCCTATCATAGATATAAAAAAATGAGATCTATAACATTGGTTATTTTCGAACATGCAATAGAATTTTCATGGCCATCGAAAACCTAAAAACATATAATATAAAATATGTCGGAATAAGTATAATTTAAAATAAATTGATTAAAATAAATATAAAATAGAGCAAGTTCAAATGAAATAAAATTAAAAATATTAAAATGTGAATACATGTTTGATGAATTCCATAGCTTGAATCCATTTAGGTGGTCCCGGATCTTGACTGGAGAAAGGTCTAGTAACATGTTTGGATTTATTTGCAACTCGTTGGTTGGCCAAAAACAAGAAACTTTTAGGAATGACCAATTCTTTACGTGTTGTAGTGACCCCAACATCAATGGCATCATAACTAGAATTGAAAATCAGTTGTGTTTGGATTGATGTAGAAGGTTGAATAATTGTTGATATTATAGGAAGAATAATATGCCTATCAAATGCAGAATGAAATTTAGAATGAGTAATTATTTGAGGAGAAGAAGAAGAAGATGGTATTTATTGGAAAAAAATTGGATGTAACATAGAAGGAAAAAGTGGATGAGTTGAACGTGAAGAAGGGAAAAAATCATGATCATGCTGCAAAGAAACTTCAGATATTATTTTTGTTTGTGGTGCATCAACCTTATTTGATTTTTTTGTGCGTTTGGATGGTGGAGGTAGTCCGACATCTTGGTTGATTTTGAGTTTATCAATATGTGATTGAAGATCGATTGTATCTTTTGGATCAATTAACACAACATCAAGAGTTTGTCGCGACAATAATTCTTTTGTGGGAGTATGGATATTGGAACAATCGAGGTACCATTTACAATCGTCAAAATGTGGCCTAGTCCATTCTTGAAGGATTTTTGCGGTGTACATGCATTGTTCAAAAAATATATCTTTCCAAATCTTTATGAAATCTGAAAACTTCGTGAGGCACTTATTCGGATTCAATACAAATCGAAAATATCTATTGTCAATTAACCATAAAAACATATGAGAGTTGAAGGAGTAGAAGTAGGACGTTAACGCCCTATCTAATGAGAGGCAACTGAACGTGTATGTAATTCCTAAAAAATAACATGAAATAATTTTGAAAAAACTAAAGAACATATGAAATTTAAAGGGGAAGAGATAAAGTGTTAACACCTTACCTAATAAGAAACAATTAAAGGTATATGTAATGCTAAAAAATAACATAAAATAATTTTCAAAAACCAAAAAAACATATGAAAGTTGAAAAAGAAGAAGTAGGGTCTTAATGCCCTATTATACAATATTCAAAATTTTGAGAAAGTAAGATCCTCTCAAAATAATATTGTTTATTTGTCAATCTAAAAATCATATTAGGTTGATAAATACTATATTATGTAGTTTCCATTAAAATGAGAGTATGTTGAGCTGGGAAATCGACGCATTTAGGTTGAGTTGACCTAAATGAGGATAATATGTTAGTCAATTCAGGTCAAGTCGACATGAACAATCATCCTAAATGGTCAATTTTAGGCAGCACATCATTCTGCAATTTACGGCGGGAAATCAAATGTTATTTTTTTACTTGAACTCTACAACTCTCCAGTGGTTTTCACTTCATTCTTAGATTAATAGTTTGCTTTATGTACTCCCAATTCACTGGAAAATACTCAAAATTTTGAATATTGTGTTCTATCTAACGAAAGGCAACTCAAGGTGTATGTAATGTTAAAAAATAAAATGAAACAATTTTTAAAAACCAAAAAAACATATGAAAGTTGTAAGGAAAAAAAATAGGGCGTTAACGGCCTTTCTAATGAGAGGCAACTGAAGGTATATGTAATATTAAAAAAATAACATGAAATTTAAAAAAAAAATTAAAAGAACATATGAAAAGTGGAGGGGAAGGGATAAAATGTTAACGCCGTACCTAATGAGAGGCAATTGAAGGTGTATATATTGCTAAAAATAACATAAAATAAATTTCAAAAACCAAAAAAACATATGAAAGTTGAAGGGGACGGAGTAGGGCGTTATCGCCCTACTTAATGAGAGACAACTGAAGGTGTATGTAATGATAAAAAATTAAAATAATTTAAAAAAATAAAAGACATATGAAAGTTGATAGGGAAGGAGTAGGGCGTTAACGTCCTACCTAGTGAGAGATAATTGAAGGTGTATGTAATGATAAAAAATAAAATAAAATAATTTTTAAAAACTAAAAATATATATGAAAGTTGAAAGGGTAGGAGTAAGGCATTAACGTCCTATCTAATGAGAGGCAACTAAAGGTGTGTGTTATGATAAAAAAAATTCAAAAAACAAAAAAAACATATGAAAGTTGAAAGGGAAGGAGTAGGGCGTTAACGGCCTACCTAATGAGAGGCAACTAAAAGTGTATGTAATGATAAAAAATAATATGAAATAATTTTTAAAAACCAAAAACACATATGAAAATTGAAGGGGAAGGGATAGGATGTTAACGCCTTATCTAATGAGAGGGAACTGAAGGGTAATATAATGAAATTAAAAAAAAATTAGACTATTTATGACATGTTTTACAAATGAAGGATTTAAAGTCTAGAACCATCATAGAATGACTTATAGTCATGGGAAAAAAACGGTTTTGGAAGTTTTCAAAATCTAGGCTATGGGTAGATTGTGTAGATCTATTATGTCGTCAATTTCAGTACTTTTCGAGTAAACAATTCTTGGCCGATTACCTTCTTAAATCTCCCGCAAGTGGCGAAGGCCATCACTTGGTTGGTTCGTCCTTAGAGATGTCATGAAAAAATTCAGCATTTTTACGTCCCCAAATTGTCGTAACATTGTATTTGGATCAAAGTATTTTTTGTGTAGTAGAATGAGAACTATGGATAATATTATGGCACTCAAAGACCATTCTACTTTCAAGTTCGTCCATGATAGTCAGTTTCTAGGGCAATCAAAGGACAAAATGTTTGTTTTCAAGATGTTTGTAGACCTTCCAGGTAGTGGTATGATTGTGGAGAAGATGCAAGTCAGGAGGGACATGGAGAATTCTTGGATTATGTTTGACCATCTCAAACGTTAAAAAGACTAGACGACAATAACTTGTCATGTGTACAACAGTGGATACTGTAAAGTGTTGACCATTGCGTATTGTGATATGCAATCTGAAAATGGTGCAGCATAAAATTTTTTTGGGAAAAAATTGAATGATGTCATGGCGGAAAATTGTGTACCAAACGTAAACTTCAAAGGATTCATGGCTGATAATGCTCAAGCTAATTGAAATGCGGTGATGATGATTTATGGGGACGGTGATCCAAGTCTACTTATGGTCACACGTGAGCGTACATGTCTTTTCTATTAGTCTGCGAGCTTGGATAAGGTGACCTAAAAGTATATTAAACCATCCTTGCAATTTCAACACAAACAAATGTGCAAGGATTACAAGGACGCCAAAACAATGGACGACGCCAAGACTAAGTACCATGTGATCCATTCTTGGTGATTGTCATTTGGAGCTGCCTTAGAAGAAGACATCCTTGGCCTTTTAGAGTGGTTGGATTTTTGGCACTTCCATTATAGACAATGGGGTGGTCATATGCTATTTGTAAGTATATGCCAAATTTTATTATTTAATGTCATTCAATTTTTTTCCATTGTAATATATATATATATATATACATATATCATATTTTTCTTATCTTCATATTTGTATGTTGTTCATAAGATATGACAATAGAAGAACGTGTGGAAATGCCAACATGCAACCTTGCAGAGACTATACACAACAAATGGCTCCAACAATCCGGCAACAAGATGACTTGCTTATATGAAGCTACAGTGGATGGCATGATCTATGTTTTCATGCAAATTGCAAATTACCGAACATGGTTGAAAGGGGGTCTGATGATAAAGGTGTCTTGATTCGGTGTCCTTAAAATTCAAAGCGGCTGCCAAGTATGGAGATCCAAAAATGTTGGTTGATGTCATGAAGTCTTACCTAGGGGCAGAAGACGTCAACACTATAGATTATGCATTGAAAGGGTCCGAGCTCTTTGGTTCCACCAAACACAAATTCAACCTACCACCAGGTGTTAATTATAATTCTCATCGACCCGACAAAGTGAACTATTCCATTCTTCATCCCAATAATCGGGCAACTCGTCAACACATAGAGGAATCGTTGAGTTTTGCAGAGCATGGTGTGGCTCATACTACATCTGTATTAGAAATTGATTGTCTTGCTTCCAAGTAGCACATTGCAAGATTGCCATCCAACTCGGCCAAACGATGTTGGACACTACATGCCATTTTAGGAACTATGTGCAATGCCAAAGTCGAGACTGGCAAACATGACATACTTGCTCTAACATACAAAGGGCTCATGAAGGAATTTCGCTCTCCCAACAATGTGGAGTATGAATTTTGGTTTTGCCCTAATGACATCAAACGTTGTGTGAGTGGCAGTAAGAAGAAATATGTGTTGGATTGGCCTATATTACCCAACATGTGGCCAGTGAAGATAGGTACCAATCTATCGAGAGAAGAGGTTTTGGCGCTTGAGGATGCCGGATTTCAACTACAGCAAAGGGAGGCATTGTCCCCTCGTCGTAGGCTTTCAACAATCGCAACCCTCCCCATCCCTCGCTCGCATATTTGTATGTCACCGAACCCGGACGCCCACCCTACATTCAAGTTTGGGAAGACAATGCGCCGCAATCCAACAACATTGGTGGCAGATCACAAAAACAAATGGGAGAGCGCCAGACTCATGGACGGTTACTATGTGGTTGGGATCACTGCCATTCCATATCCGGGCTTTAGAGCGATAATCAACATTATTTCCAAGGAGGATATCACATACCGTGTCACAATTGGCGACATCCCGCATTGCACATGTCCATATTTCACGAAAATGTCCTCTCATGCATTGGGAAAGAAAGAAAGTTTGGGAAGACAATGCGTCGCAATCCAACAACACTGGTGGCGGATCACAAAAACAAATGGAAGAGCGCCGGACTCATGGACGGTTACCATGTGGTTGGAGTCACTGTCATTCCATATCCGGGCTTTGGAGTGATAATCAACATTATTTCCAAGGAGGATATCACATACCGTGTTACAATTGGCGACATTCCGCATTGCACATGCCCGGATTTCATGAAAATGTCCTCTCATGCATTGGGAAAGAAAGGAAAATGTGTGTATTGCAAACATCTTTATTATGTGTTTAGATTTTTATGCAAGGTGAATTACGAGAGTGACAAGTTCATTCATGCACTTACATATACCTACAACGAGGTCATGCAACTACTTGAACCTGTTGGTATAGTAGAGTCTGAGTAGTATTGCAAGTGTTCTATTAAGCCGCATGTATAAGAATGTCATTAAATGACATGTATTGGTTTGGATTGTTATAATAAAAATCATCAATGGACTGAAAGTATTCCAAATGATCCATGGTAATACGCCTCTTTCATTCTTGCTTCATTTAAAATGTTTCCAATTTACAATTGAAAACATGCAATTGATGTAGTACCAAATTTAATTTATGGACCCTGAACCCGTGCACCTTTACTAAATTTGGATTCATTACTCATGTGTTACCGCTCAGTGCTCATGTGTTACTGCTCACCGCTCACTGCTCATTGCTCATCACTCATAAGATAGCTTCCCTCATGCTCGTGCCAAGATATTAGTAAATGCACTTGAATACCAAGTGTCATGAGGTGACACTAATGGCAAAGTTGTTGATCATTAGTGTAACCTAGCGTATGCCTCAAATAGGGTAAGTGACACTATTATGCATGTGACACTAAATATGATAAGCGGTGTACAACCCACATCATGCCCACCTTGCAAAATAAGACATGGCATTACTAGCTTCCCCAAAACTTTACCCTAGTACATTAATTCAATAAAACTCCGCACATTGAAACTTTACCCACAAGCTAACAAAATATCATGCCAACAACACACCCCGTCACACTCCCTTCCCCTCTCTCAAATAGTAAAATAAAATGAAACAATAATCAACAAAATGCCAAGACAACATGGCAGGGAAAGGGCCCACCCTGTATCAAGCTTAGAGTTGGGGATAACATTTTGTTGCATCAACTACCATTGTGGGCTCACGAGGACTCAACCCCGGCCCTTCACATAGGATAGAGTTACACCCACCCCTTGAAACATGCAATCTCAGCATGTCCACCCCAACTACATCCCACAAGTGTATATGAGATACCTATCACACCTCACCCTAACAAATATGCATCCACTACACCCCCCCAAAAAGGAAAAAAGACCTAACATAATCAAACATCACAAACCCAAATAATCGTCTAGTCAATCATGTCCTCTTAAGATATTCAAATTTAAGGTACTGAGTCCCCCTACAAAGTAGTCGGTATTTCTAGGAGTAGCCTCAATGGGGGTAAACCCATTAGACAAGCTCTGAAAAGAATGGGCCCTCCAAACATCGTCGAAAAGCTGTCGAAAAACTGCCGAAGTCCATTTTATTTTAATTGGCGCAGCACATTGACATCGAATAATAAAGCAGCCCACTCCCCAATATCGTGATGAATAGGGAGTGCCTCACCACCAACATCATTTGGACCCCAACAGTGACATACTTTGAATAATAATGGAGATTTTTATCCCCAATATCATGATGAACAGGGAGTGACTCAAACAAATTACACTACCAATATCATTTGGGTCCCAACCGTGACATACTTTGAATAATAAAATAGCTTTTTATCCTCAATATTATGATGAACAGGGAGTGACTCGAACAAATTAGAATTAGAGGTGCCCAATACCGTTCACTTAAGAAATTCTATGTCATATCTGGAGAAGTATAAGGCGGTGCAAAAAATTTCCCATGTAGGAAGATAGAAATAAGGAGGACTGCAATTTTTTTTTTGGTAATTTTATTTCTTAAATTGAAATTACTATGAATTTTTGAAGCCAAAAGTTGACCAAAACATATTATCAATGTCTAGAGTCTGCCGTAATCGCTCATTTTAACTGCTCGTTCCTCAATTTAGTACTCAAAACCAAGACATGTGTCATGGCACTATTACTTCCGACCAAATCGAAATTCAATTCTAGCCCAATCAAAATTCAGTCCTAGCCTGACCAAATTTTTTCCTAGCCTGACCAAAATTTTGGCACCCTATAGATTGCCGACGGGGTCCTGATCGGGAATAGGCGCCTCTACTATACACCACCGATGTCATTTGAGAAGCCAACAGTGACATGCTTTGAATAATAAGGGGGCTTTTATTCCCAAATGTCATATAAAGTTATGAACAGGGAGTGAACCAAACAACCAATGAGAGAAGTGACACACTTCGAATAATAAATCAGCTCCTGTCCCCAATATTACGACTTAGGGATGAACAAGGGAGTTCCACAACCACAACCACAGTGACATGAATATCAACACTGCACCAGAAACCACGGAAATGAAGCAGTGTGTTGCTGCCCACAGCAATCCAGGCTTGTTTCAATGTTAATGGAATCTGTTATATTTATCCAATTGTGTGTTTGTTAGGTCATACTTGGCTACAGTGTCTCTCTCGGAATTTGGGGTCCTTGTGTTTCCAAGTCCAACCGGTTACATGTTGACATCTTTCAGTTTTTCGTCATTGAATTGGGGGTGTAGCCACTAAATACACCTACAATGATCAGTGATTTTGCTGAAGTATTGTATTTTCAATCGGCGGTACAAGCATATGAGCTAGGCAATTGACCTACATCCCTGGAAACATGCCCTATGTGACCAGAAAATCTGCGAATCTACGGTAATTTAAAGCTTCACTCTATTGTGTTTAGAGGTGCAGAAATAAGCTGGAATGTGGGGCCGGGCCGGTGCATTTTGTTGCACTTCCATCATTCTCGTAAAAGAGCAATGCGCTGTCCTATCATAGGTAGGACGTAGGAGGTGTGCAGCTACTACTGCAGCGCTTTGCTCCATTCATTGCTCGGCTCTCTCTCTATATATGGAGGTGTAACATACTGCCACCAAGTCAGAGATCAAAGTGTCCACAGCCTCCCAGAAGTGTGCTCCTTCATGATCAGTTTGTCTCCTCGTCCTGGGTGCGCCCCACTCGTGCAACTTTCTTTCCCCGCCTCCGCCCTTCCTGCTTCATTGGCACTTGCACTTCAATTTTTCATTCTGTTGAATGGATCTTCACTCTGAGCTTTGTCTCATTTCACAAAACTTTCACTATTTTCTGAATGGTCGGATTCCAGGAGCGGAACTCAAGTTTGTCTGTCTGGGGTGTGTGTACGACGTCCCTCTATTATAATTGGTCTCCGCTTTGTTTGTCTTTCTCAAGCCCGCGCACTCTCATTTGCTTAAAATTTCCATCTACATTTGGGATGCCGGAATTGAGAGATTTGTGATTGTCTGGGTTGTCCGCCTGACCACCAAGTTACTGGGTACGAATGTTAGTCTACTTAGAGTGATATATGAGTAACGGTTCTTAGCGAACAGATGGTTTGGTACTAATCGCAATCTTCTGTGCGGCGCAGATAAGAGTTGATCTACACCAAGTTCACATGAATTATCAGATGGAAGGGTGTTCCTTTGCACAAGACTGTGGAATTCCAGTGGGAGAGTGTACACTTGATCAACACGTTCTCTTGGCTACCCATGACATAACTGGAGGTTCAAGCAGCTTTTGCTTGCATGCATGAATGTACCTATGGATTTTTAAAAAGAAAGAGAAGTTGGGGCCACTAGAAGCGGAATTTTCTACGAAGAAAAGGAACTTAAATAGTTTAATATTCCTAATCACCATGGGCAACACTTCAATGATTAAAAAATGGACGGAGGTTGTGTGCACACATATAAGATAGAGCAGTTACGTTCTTCAAGAAGACGTAATCACAGGTTTTCACTAGGGGTTACTTCAATTTTGTCATGCCATGGATCCTTGTTAATTTCTTTTTGCTGAATCGTTTTGGCATGGAAGAGGGGTAATACTGCTTTCAAATCAGAGTTTCGATAGGAGAACGGATTCAAGTACACTAATCAATTAATGCAAACTTAGAATACCCATGTCTGTCGAGATGATACTAATAATGCACTGATTGAAGTTGTCTTCCTGAATTCAACCTGGAACTACACCACTGTTGTTTCTTCCCCTCAAATTAAAGCTCAACCGTATTCTCTTCCAATAAATGTGAAGATGGTTGAAATCCGCTGATCACTGATCTAATTCTGTTCTTGCAGAATCTCCTCGGATGAACCAAATTATTTGTGACATAGAGACCAAGTGTCGAACTTTGCGAGCCATGAGTAAGCAGCTCCTCCTCGTGAGAGGCTCAACCGCAGGTGTCCACTTGCTCGACAACCGCTGTGAATGTGGAGACTTTCTGCTACAGCTGGCACATGAGATCGAAACTTTACCTCCAATGGATCTCAACATCATGGACCCTATGCTGTATGCCGAGTCGCTGGAAGCATTGGCCAAAGAGTTGTCCGGACCTGTTTCCATCTCCTCCAACGTTTTGAAGATGTTCATTCCTTTCCTCCTCCTGTTGGCCAGCGACATACTTGACATCTAGGTTCGCATAAATTGTGCATGTGGTATATATAAGTTGTTGCTTAAGTCAGGTAATCGCCTCCACTTTGGTGGTTGGCCTTTAGCCTCCGTGAGTTCTAGTGCATAGTGAACTTATTAGTTGCTCGCTCACTGAGCAAGGCCACTACATTCTGGACTGTGTACTAAACATAACATAAGGTATGTGGGTGTTTTTTGGTTCCTTTTTCATGTTCTCCAACTGCTACTGATTAGATTTACACAACAAAACCCTTGTTGCATTAGCAAATCTACGATGAAGCATATGCCAAAATTGGACCTCCCATGATTTAGTTATGATTATTGGAAGTGCATGTTTGTTGATTTTTTTATTGGATACATAGGTCCTCCCGATTGTGTTTACTAGTGTATATATGATATTTAGTGCCACCAATTCTAATTGTCTTGCTCAATACTAATTGTAAACCACGATATACTAAATGTTAACCCAACATTATTTGTCATTCCTTGTAAAAAAATTGGATGATTATAGATTTTCAGTGTTGTAGTTACTGTCACTTGCCAAGTGATTTTTCATCCAAATTTCAATCATCCATGACAATATTTCATCACAATGACAAGAGTAGGGTTTTGGCCAATGGATGAACTCATCCATCATCCATGAGAATATTTACAAGCTTTTTCATAAGAAGTGTTATCCAAAAAGGTACCATAGTGACATTAAATACTATTTGATACTAAATATCATATTTAGTATAGTTATTAATATTTGAAGACATAATCCAATCTATGTGTCTTTATTATGTTTTCTTTTTTGATCCTCACTGAACCACAATCAAATCTAGGGGTCTGATTTAGAAAACGAGCCACTTAAGACCCATCTACCTTGGGGACTTCCATTAAGGTAGAGGGTGCTTAAATCAACACTTTAAGCTATTGCACATACATATGGGTATGTGGTTGATATAAAAAATATATATTCATATTAGCCTTTGGGCTAAACATAGGTATCAAGAAAGAAAAAATATTTTTAGCCTCAATTGAATATTTGATGAATATTCAAAGTCAAAACTACTAGCTTCCTTGAACCAATCCATAGGCCCCGTGTATGGCAACCTTGCATATGATGAGGACCCCCACCTTCATTGCCTAGAACCAACACAACGTAGTTGGGTACTAAACCCAAACTACATCAAAGCCCAAGTAGTAATGGAATGCAAAGCCACATGGCTACCTCCATGATCCCACCCGGTTCGCTTGTAAAACCATCACCTTGCATCATGGGAACTGACCCCCTTGCATCCCGGGAACCAACCCCTTTGCATCCCGGGGAATGACCCTTTTGTGCTTTGTGAGCCTACCTCCTTGGCGTTGTGAATAGAATGGCTAGAATAGGCATTGACAAGCCACCCTAATCCCACCTTGACCCAACCCGAGATAGAGTGGAACCCGTTACCTACCCTACGTGGAAGTAGTGGAGGCCGCTATGAGGTGGCACCACTAATGGCACCTAAAACCGTCA
The DNA here is from genome assembly GCA_964035585.1 of Polytrichum formosum. Lineage (NCBI taxonomy): Eukaryota > Viridiplantae > Streptophyta > Polytrichopsida > Polytrichales > Polytrichaceae > Polytrichum > Polytrichum formosum. The sequence goes on along the minus strand of OZ037935.1, from coordinate 10,329,015 downwards.
CTCCGTGGGCCCATACACTCCTACACCACCGGGTAACGGTTCAAGGTTGTAGAGTGTTGGCAATTGGGAGGCGTTTATAGGTGTTGGTTTTGGATGGGGTGTTGGATTTAGCACCCTCTACCTTACATGATCTTGCAAGTCACTCCTAGCTTGAGGTACATGTATAGGTTAGTCATTCTCTTGACCGTATAGAACCTCATGGCTATCTCTAGCCATCACATAGGCATTTTCTGGTCTACATGGCGTAATGGCAAGGGATGCGCACTACATAGTCCATGGACATAACCTGGTCCTCTCCCTTGCCTATTCTGGACAGTGGATCTTAATTAGGGATTAAATGACCTCAATGTGGGACAGATCATATAGTTATGTTATGTAACCTCACTTATGGTAGCGTTACTGTTGTAGTTGCTCACACCTAATTATAAACTAGGCATTTGACATAAGAAAGAGTGTTGTTTTTGTTACGAGTTTTATGGCACAGGCCTCACATGTTAACATGCATTCATATTCCATGCTTAGGTGTACCTTTCAGTTTTCAAAACAGCTTATATGATGGTGTTTAGAAAGAGGACAATATCCACAGCAAGAGCTGTTTTATACAGCAATGCAAGCATAACAAATCAGTTTGAAGGCAAGTCCTTCAACACACTTGATACTGAGATTTCTGACAGGTTTGAGACCAATCTGCTCACATTGAAGCTTCTCTGGACTCTGCACAGATTGTACTAAGTAAATTTAATAAGAACAAAGTTGAATAATCCCAGCTCAAGACCCTTGTTGAGGATAAGACGGTAAGTAGGCATCCACATACTTCCCAGAATTTGAATATAGCTATTATGGTGCCTTTCTTACAAAATGCTGGCATTCATATGTTTATCAGAGAAGTAAAAAGTATATTCAGATATATGATCAATTGTAGAATTTTGTCTTTCTTGGCTATGATTATCAAGCACCGAATCAGTGCAGAAAGTATAATAATGTCTGGCTTGTTGAGCTTTAAATCACTGAGTCTCTTTGATTCTCAAGTGCTGAGTAAGTGCATAGAGTGTAGGAGTGTCTGGCTTGCTTTGCTTAATCACTCGGTTTTGATGACTTGAGAAACCCAATTGAGGGGTTTCTCATGTAATCCCAATGCAACTTCTTCCAGAAGTAACTCTATGCTGTCTATTAGTACGAAATCTACATATCTTCAAAGGGAACCTCAAAAGTAGAATTGAGGCTCTCTAAAAGCTGTAATGTTAAGTTCTATACTAATCTAAAGCCTTCACTCATCGTTGAAGATGGTGAACTCCTGTAGACTAGAATTTCCAGTGACTAAGATTTCTCATTATCAGATTCTGTTAGACTACATACATTGTAAACTCCCTTTCCTGATTACCACTAATGGTTAACTGGTGGCCAAAACCCGAGCAAGATGAGCAGAGTGCTCTCAAATGTACATCAAAGGATAGGAACTACATAATGATCTAGAAAGTTACCAGTACCTTTCATATGCTCAAGAACTGACACGAGCCCAAACTGCTGCACTGCTGCAATTCCCTCTCGGAATCCTGCTCCATAGATGGGAGACGAGTCTGTCGCAATCTGGTGAAGAATGAACTCACCCAAACGCTGTTGGGAAGCAGTGTTGACTTGTTTCCCACTTCCAGATAATGATTTCCCCATGCTGGCTTTCTTGAGCTCTGTTGTCAACCATATGTGTGACATTACTTGACATATACCCTCCTCAACTGAAGGTCTCAGGTGGGGAAATCCTCCTACAGTCACCACCAACACCATAATTCAAGTAAGACATGAAGCCCTTACTTACCTTCACCATGAAACCAGGACTCAAGGGTGTGGCCAAATCTTTTCTGGCATACATATAATGACCGGCATTTACTGTTTTGTGCCTTGATGCACTAACAGTCGAGGACAGATGACAACACAGTAGATCTACATTTTTGAAATTAAGATTCATACGCCAGGATCTTAGCACTCACTTATTCCAAGTGAACTAAGTATGAAGCATCTAACCATTGACAAAGGAGTGTGATGGAGTGCGAAATAAGGTGCCTCAACAAAGATCTAGAACTGTGCACTCACCTGCCAGACGCAACCATGCATGCATAAGCTCATGTGCTATGATAGAGCCTGTGAGCAGCCTGCATCACCAATATCAATATCACTCAGCACATAATACAGTTCACCAGAAGCTATAAAATGAACTACAGAACATCAGCACATGTTTACACATATACAGCTCAATATCTGACTTCAAGCTGGGAGAAACCAAAGGAAGGTCAGTGTGACAGAACAAGATTCCAAGGATTACTTAGGTTGAGTTTCCATGTGGGCTGCTCGCCCACCAAATGCTAGTGGGAACCAGGACAAACTCAACCAAATGTAGATGGATTCTGGTGGGGTAGGGTTCGTATGTGCCAACTACACTAAATACTTCTATTAGCGTGGGCAACAATAATTTTCTAATCAAGGTGGAATTAACGTGGGTCCAAGACCCTGGGTCTTCCCTTTATGAAGACCCTTCATGAAGACATTACATATTATTTACAGGACAAAAGTAGCACAAAATAAAATAATCACCCACATTAATTGTCTAAAAAAACAATTCATGTGGCCCACACTAATTTTCTACTACAGATTTAGCGTGGGTTGAAAATTAATGTGGCCCACATTAATTCATATTATAAAAATTAGCATGGCCTCTAGAAAATTATTATGGCCCATAGCAATAAGACTATTTAGTGTAGCTACTCTCATTTTCTCCAATCCGGGCCCACCTACTAACCTCCTCTAGGTTAAAACATCCTCCTCCTAGAACCAGTCTTCAATCCTTTGGTGACTGGCACTTGTAGGTTTAAAAAGTGCTTTAGTGGGTGCATGGAAGTCTAGTGGCACATGACCATGGCCTTCCACATTCTAATAGACCACCAGATTGTGGTTGGTTGGCGGCTTGTGCTTATCTACATGAGAACACCTCCAACCCACTATTATCTAGAATCTAGTGGGCAAGTGGCCTACATGGAAAACTCACCCTTAGTCTATGTCATCAAGGATTGAACAAAAGATCACAATTTACACGTAATCTAATGAAGAAATACCTGGGAAGACCATGTAGAACAAGGATTGCAGTAACTTCACAATGGCGAACTAGCTTCTGCGGTTCTGTCCACATGAGTGAAGGACTTATGGTAAGTCTTGGTTTCCCTCCAAACACCTGCGTCCAACATGCAACATGAATTTGAGATTTAGCTCTAGTGACTGGAGCATGGATAGGTTGAAAAAATATCTCTGGTCACTAATCAGAGGTAAAAAGGAAAAGACAATGTTCAGTCACTGACTTCTAATGTGCCGCCTTAGTAGGAGAATTAAAGGAAAGAGAAAATGTGGCTCACACTATGCTTGCTAACAGTATGTCCTTTGACAAGCTTACAGAGAATATGAGGAGAAGCATGGGTGATTATTGCATGTCCCTTGGTCATCTAAGCTCCATATACTTGATGTATATTTGACTCAATTGCGCTTATAGCCAGTCTACTGAGAACTCACCGTTGTGATAGTTTGCTCCTCTGAAAGGCATAAACCTCTTGTCTCTGAAGTGTGCACATACCCCTGTCACATACATATAGCACAAAATAGTCAAACCCTCATAGATATAAGGAACCATATAGACCTGCAAAGTCCAAATTGTTAAGCTCGTTACCATGGATGCAAGGACTTCAACAAAGAATGGCATCCCACCACCTAGACTCCTTGAGAAATATGTAAGTCAGCATTTTTCATGCCTTCCTCCCCTCTTCAAAGGCACCTGTCTAAGTCATTAGGGTGGCTTTAAACCCAAAGCCTTAACCCAGATCCCATTAGAACTCCAAGTTTAAGGCCTCCTAAGGCCGGAATCATGCTTGGATGGGTGACCTTCATAGCACTTGATTTCCAATGCACTCTACTACCTATGGTCCACTGGGATCCTAGGGGCTTGCCCTTAGGGGCAATAGGTGCTGACCAGCTTGTCCAAGCCCATTCAAGGTATTCGCCATTGAAGCAGGCAGTCGTCTTTGAGGGCCATCTACTTCTCGTGATGCCCATTTTGGGATTACGTATAGAGCTAGACCAACTCAAAGATGAAGCAACACCATAATTCACACCAGTGGCAACATCGGAGTCATCTCTCTCCCCATTTGAGGGGCTTGTGTACCCCTTATTTGCACAAGTGAAGTTAGTGATCCCCTTGTGGAACGACATTGAGTTCCTTATTATGGATAAACTACAGAGACCTCCAAGAAGATAGAGGTGAGGTCTACCTACCTCTTTTTCCCCTTCCCGTGCCTCATTGAGCGCCGATCTTTCAACCAAGAGCATGGGAATCTCCTGATCAATCATCATGCCGATATTCTTATAAAACTTTAGAATATCCCGATATAAGGGTTGGGCTTCCTTGGTGTCTATGACAGCAGTCTCCAAGCATTCCAAACAAAGCTTACGTCCATCATCCCATGTTGCATACTCTACTCCTGCAGCCTGCAGCCCCAATGCAACACACACATATGAAGCATTAAGTACCACATTCTGAAACTCAGAAGGTGTTCATTCTATAACCGCTGCTCAGTAAACCATACTCATAAGTTCCTTGATGTCTATACCTCCAGATTCAACACAAGTTAAAGTTCAGCTCTTAATTTAGGGCCCCGCACAGCCAGAAGCAGTGGGAGCTCTGAGTTACTTTAAGTAAGATTAACCTTGTTCATTTCATCTTGCAATCTGAATAGCAACACTGCCTTGTTTTATGGTTTGCTAAGACTCAGATATTAAATGCTAGGTCATTGCTTTGGTAACATCAATGAGACAATTGTGGCTTCCTATCTCATAGCAAGAAGTTAATAAAGAAAAATATCAATAATATCTATGTCAATGTGGTCTAGGCAAACATGCATGGTTATCAATCACCACAGAAGATAGAGCTCTTTCAGTTCTTTCAGAGTTATATTATGAGTGCCTTACAAGAGCAGCGGTCAAGCTTGGTAAATAATATGGCATTGCAGAGTTTGCTAATGTGAGAAAATTGGAGTAAATTGATACCTGAATGCGATCACAACTACAGCAGCGGGGTGTCCCATCCTTCTCATGCTTTGGACAATACTTTTGATTCCAGAAAGGATGTGACCGATACTCTATTAGTCCAGCTCCGTTTGTAGGAATCTGCATGCAGAATTCAAGGTCAAATCTAATGAATGGTATAACTCATATAAATGAAGCTTGTGTGTTGCAACTTCATGACATCCATATTAAAGTTAACTCCGTTATTGAATGGTTCAACCATTACATGTACCTTGATCTAGACAACTATAAGAAGTTGATCACAATAATATTGTCATCCCTTGAGCTACCTTGCTAAAAAACTGAAGAATTCCAATGTGCACTTGTAACAAGAACGAGCACCACTTACAAATTCAGTACAAACTTCACACTTTGGATGGAATAGTTCCTTGTAGCAATGGCGATGGTAGGCTTCAGTTCCTTGCACCGAAAACTGTTCCCAAATGAACATCCTTCACATTAGGACAAGTATAGTATCTTTCCTAGTCAAATATAATAGGATTCAATACGAAATATTGAATAGTACCAGCTATATTAGTCTGGCCTTATAAATAATGGTTGCAAAGATATGTTGATTGTTTGTAGGAGTACATTCTTTATCTCAATCTCATTTATGCCAGGTAAAAGTGAGTCATGGTACCTCACGATCTGAAATAGGTTTGGTGCATAATTTGCAACGAAAACAATTCGGGTGCCAGTTTTGGCCCAGGCAGCTCAAGAAGCGCCCATAACCAAGGGATTGCTTGCATCCAGCACAAATAGCCTTGTCATTTGGTCTGAATCACCAGTCACCAGACATAACAACCATCACCACAATTTGTTCCCCATTAAAACTTCTCAGCCAGGAACAAGCATGAATATTTTTCCAGTATCTGAAATATGAACACAATTAAGGCTCTTGAATGCAACAAGTGATTTCCACAAGTCACAAAAGTTACTGGTTGGTGTTAAAAATAGTGAGACGTCAAGAAGATTAACGGCATGAACATACAGTAGGAAAATTCTAGAAGAGATTGCACACCTCATAATAGAAGCAACAGGCGGAACAAAAATGGGGGAAGTGTCTGGAGTTCTATGTGGGGCATGATACTGAAAATCTAAACTCTCTTGCATGGCTCTCGCCAGCTCCTCGTCAGAATCATAGTCTGGGGCTGGCACGAATCTGTCTCTTCCTGATTGACAAGCACACAAGTGATGAAGATTAAGTGGATGCAAATGGTTTCCTAATGCCTTAATCTCCCTTGTTTTTTCCGCTTCCATTTCAGTTTTCATGGTATAGTCAAAAGGCTGGTAAGGGAATGCCAAGGAAGACACTCTATACAACAGCATTCTTCACCTCAAGATAGTTTGGACAATAGAGTTATCCTGTAATTCAATGAGACCTTTTGTCAGGAGTTGATCCCTTTTATATTCCATTGGTTGTTTGCATAAAATATCAATAATTTCTTTCCAGTTGCGGTTCATGTTTGGAGGTAATTTTTGAATTTGCACGAAGAGCAACCTATTTCAATTCATTGAGGGCCAAGCTCATTTTAGCACCTCTTGGCATGCCAACATGAGTTTGACCATCAATGAACCGATATAGAATGTTAGACTTTGTTCAAACCTCCACAAGACTACCTCCAAGGATGAACCACAAACTTACCAAACATGGAAGGTGTTGTTTGCAACAGCCAATTCCCGATCAAAACTCATGCTGAGTTAGAGGATAACTCTAATGTGCAGTAACTCAAAGAGACAGTAACCTAAAGAAATTAAATATTACCGTAGTCTTCCTCGGAGAGGGCTAGTGCAATGGCTCGATCGGTCTCTTCCAGAAGAGTTGGGTCATCAGGCTGTGAAGCCCTTTCATTGTTATATGTTGGCCTGTCGTTTGTATTGGGTGGTGGCATTTGCTCATAATAGGGAGGAGGGCTGTCACTGGTATTAGATGATGAGCTTTCACCATGGTATGGTGCCGTTGGGTAAGGGTATGAAGGTCTATCATAAGGGTGGGCTGGCCTGTCGTTGGAGTACGAGGGCCTGCCACTAGAATAAGATGTCCCTTCACCACTTCCCCTCGGATCCTGCAATGGGTGTTTCATGTCATTCCGTTTCAACTGAAATACCATTTTTATCCTTTGATGCTCTCAATGGCAGAAAGTTTCACAAACTAGGTAAGACTCAAGCGGTTTTCCATCCAAAACCCTTTGGTCTTTATGTAACCTCCCCATTTACATGGTTTGCGTTAAACCCCATTTTGGTCATTATGTCACCTCTCCACTACATTCCATGAACTCTAAATTGTTACTCATCTATTCGTACCAAATTCTAGAATAAATATATACCACCTCACAATCTTAGTATCTATGTCAATTTGAGAGTCTTCAGTGAATGCACGCAAAAAGAATTGGGGATTCTGCCTAACTTACCTCAAAGATGTTAGGACCGTGCCAGACTCTAAAGCCCTGCCGTGGATTACTATTGTAGCTGGGATACTCATCCCCCTCCTCATAGCGGTAGCGGGAGGTTCCCAAATCCCCAAGGAGATTGTCCCACCACTTCATTCTGCCTACCACTGGGATCTCTTCAGTGCCAGCAAAGTGAAATGTAGTTCAACACAGTCTGGACATAAACCAATAAACAAAAAACACACAATTAGTACATAACACTGCTAAGCTCCACCTGCCACTTACCTAGGCAGGAGAATTTGTCAGCCAAAGGCTGGGGATAAACAGGCTGTCCTTCTCAAGAAACGGCGGCTTCAGTCTTAGTGCCGCAACAAGGTCCCCATGGATATGGCATCTCTTTTATTTAGAATGGGTAGGGTAGGATGAGGCTTAGTAATGTTATGTCTCTCCAGCACTTGGTTCCCGGATTTCTATGTTCCACTTTCACTCCGGAGGCACTTGTAGAAGGTAACTGGCAGTAAAAGAACATCAAGGTTAAGTGCTTGGTGTGTCAAAGTTTTGTTTCTAAGATAGTGATAAGATTCGAACCAACATTTGACTTACTTGATCCTTGTTGCATGTGCTGGTGCCGGTGTGGTTGGTCCACTTCCTGGCTGACACAATTCAGTCCATCCTACAAAGAATATTTTCACTGCGTCAAATTCTACTCTTTGATGTATACTTTAGCTGCATTACCGTCGCCCAACTTTAAGCAACTTTACAAAATAACTTCATCCCTGCTAGAGCTAAGTAAGTGTATAGCCTTTGATAAGAAAAAAACATGATTCAAACCTTTCCATCATGTGATTCATGTCTCTCCATTCAAATGCAAAGCATTCTTTACGATGCTAACTTTTAAAAGAAAATACTAAATGGTACCTCCACCAATTTCAGCACTAATACTACTCTCTTAGACCAAAAACCAGCACAAATATGTGAACCAATATGCCATACACCGCCTCAGGAAGAACAAGCTGCTATGGCACGTAACAAGGATTTACTTTCAAATTCCAAACAAATACTCCATGGGCTGTCAGGAACATCTTTGCTAAAACTTTGATAAGTAAAGCGAGGGTCCACACACACGGATCTTTCTCTGTGCATACAATGGCAGAAATGACCACCACAATCACAGAATTTTTGAAAACCTGACTTCAAAGACCCTCACTCTCAAGCCAAAAGTTGTTAAGCAATTCATCCTTCAAGATAGGGCCCTCTCAAATTTGAGCAAAGACCTGGAAGATGACAGCACATGAAGAAATCCACCAATACAAGAGGTTCAGAGACTAACTCCAACACTCAATTTCAACTCAATTCAGATTTTATACAGTAAGTTCCTCTTCCCTGATACATCTGAAATTCGACTACAGGAAACCTCACTCAAGCCAAACAGTAGTTGAAAAACTAATACTACAAGATTGCAAGATAGGAGGAAGGGCCTTGCAGATGATAGCACATGAAGCCAAGAAGAGGTACAACAAGTGTGCGGATTCCACAATTGATTCCATACATTCCTTACCCTAACATTGGCTTATGTCGGCAAACTAAGCAGACATATGGTAACTAACGTCACCTTCAAAACAATTCGGTTAATAACTTGATGATTCCCGTAATCGCCAGAACCCTGAAATATAGTTCTAGAAATAGCAATTAAGACATGGATCCATCCTCCATACAAAAGAGAGGTGCAAGGACCTGGAACATGATAGCACATGAACCGAGAAAGGATATATCACAGACGCATAAATTTGACTACCAATTCCATATGCTCTAGAACCTGATCCAGCACAAGATTGGAAAACCAACCATACCCAATGCGTCCTTCTACATCAAATTTCCAACACCCAAGCTCCTCTTCACCAAAACACCTAAATAGTTTTAGCTGAAAACCCTTCACTCAAGTCACAAATGTCGACACATGGATACTCCAAGAGGAGAAGAAACCAGTGAAAATTTCGAATCAAGCATCCTGGAAGATGAGATAGCACATGAAATTGACGCCAGAAAGGGAAATCACCCGGTGGAAAATTCTAGTAACACCGACTTACAGTCAAGAAAACTCGATAAAAGTCGGCATAATTCGGCAAAAGAACCTACCAGTGAGTCATTTCGGTGCAGGTATGGTACCCTGCGGAAGCTCCTCGATCTGCAACAAAATTGGTGACTCCGAAATCGGAAGGCTCGAAGGAAGATGAGGAATGGAAGGCGAGCCTTGAGGCCGGCCATCATGGGTGGAACCATAGCAGCATGGCCCACTGGTAGTGTGGTAGTTTCCAGGCCTTGACTTTGTCAAGCCTTGGCACATGAAGTTACAAGGATCATGCCTGAGTCCGGACAATATTCAAGCTTTGCAATTTTATCGTTGGTCCACACTAATTTCCTGCAATGGTAGGTGGGTCTTAAATGGTTAGTTTTTCCAACTACGCTAATTATCCCAATTAGTGCATGTTTACTATTTGGAGTTATATAGTGCAATAACGTCTTGCTCATGAGTTTCATTTTTATTAACGAAAGTTCAATAGGTTGTTTAGACATTACTTATATATGTGAGTTTGCTTAGTAAACTATTACTTTCTCATTAAATAAGTTATAGCGTTGTGTGACTCCGAATAGTAACACACACTAATTGGGATAATGAATGTAGCCTACTTCTCCAAGGAATGTGAAATACATGATTAGTATGAGATGGGTAGCAAATCTAAGTCGATGCCATAGCAATTTTTCTTATCATTTTTGGAGCTTATATGAATACCTTAGTCAATGTCAAAGTGAAGATTCACTTGCTCGTGAAATGGTCATATAGGTCTCCCTCGATTATGTTGACTGTTGAGTCTAGAATGATTAACATATCATGAGCAAGTAATCCAATCTTTGTTAAAGAACCACTTTAATATTATAGGCGTCGTTTAGGATAAGAGAATGAGTTATGCACATTTACATAAAGGCACATAACCCTGACATGTGCACTTCCAACTTCACGGACAATTGTGGGCGTTGGTACAAGTCGGGCATTGTCTCCTTCTTTTAGCAATTGCGAATTACACAGATTGTCATCTCTAGTTTTAGCATTGGACTTGAAATGCAAAAGTTATAGGAAGGTAGAATGGAGGCTTAGGTTTTCTATAAATGATTGCATCGGTGTTCTCAATTGTGTTAATTATTTTGAGCACATGATCTAATCTCATCAAAACACGTGTTTTGTGGTACCCTATCTTAACTACTTACACACCCTGCCACATACCGATCAAATATAGTTGTCCACTTAGCAATCGTGACCACAAAAGTTTCCACGTACATAAGGTGTTTCCTCCCTCGGGGGGGTCACTCCCTCTTGTGTCATGTAACCACATGCGTACAAAGGGTATATTTTTATGGGGGCTATTTACCTCCTCGTTTGGATTTTAGGGAACCCTTTAAGTAGAAAAAAAAGCAACTTCACCAAATATTCAGCACCCTATATGTAATTATAAAAGAAAACCTAGAGTCCTAGACTATTTCAAATGATGCTAAATTACTTATAATATTTTGATTTATCCGTTCCGTACGAAGGCAAACTTAAGACTCCAATATGGCATGGCGTATATCCACGTTGTTATATATTGGTGAAAGAAGAGTGTACACATCATAACCCAGTCGTTCAAATTTCATTCATTTTGCATGTATTATATGTGAATACACTCATTCTATTTTTATTTTTTAAATCCTTTATTATTTATGTCATACTAATTTCTTTCTACCTGAAACCTAAAGTGGGGGTTTTCCCCTTATGCTAAATGAATAAAAAGCACCCTATAGTTGTTCTCACGTGGTTTCTACTTTTCGGCCAGCCACCCCCCCCCCCCCGAGTTTCCTCTATTTCGGGTTTTAGTAGTCTTATTACCAACAAACAATGCACTACTTGTGGGAGCCCCAAGACTGCAATTTGCTTGGGGAAAGCCTAATACATGGGGAAGTTTAAGTAACAATCAACAAAACGATGAAGCTACTTTCTTTCTTGAATGTGTAAATCATGAATAGCATTATGTGTACTCATCCAAATACAATATATAAATGATCCAATTTTTCGGGAAATAGTTTTGGACAGTAGATTGACTTGTGATGTGAGAATTTTCTATTTCAAATCATAAGACGTCCCAAAAACAATTTGTAGGTATGTCACACAATTCATCTTTTGTTCAAACTCTAATTTGTAAGACCTTCTTGGTGAGACCACCTACCATTTCCAAACGACATGGAATTGTTGCGCTCAAACATACATTGCATCCACTCATATAAATATCTTGTCTCCTATGGCATTGTGGCTAATTCGATTTCAAAAGTGTCTCGTTGAACTAAACTAGGGTCTTTGCAAATAACTTTCATGTCAAAATATCTTCAAAAAGCAACCTCCAATCTTCATATTCATTCATAATTTTTCGTCGGTGAATGAGGGGTGCTATGCTCATGTGCAATAAATCCCCCCAGCACTAAACCACAGTCCACCCGTGAGAATAGGTATTAAACTGCCCCAACACCCACACAAACATGGAAGAGGAGTGGTGAACGGACATCGCACGTTAAGGTAGAAATACCATAAACCGTAAAACTAAGGTGATTCGCATTGAAGATATGGTCTTAAAACCATGAGATGATTTTCCAAGATAGAAGAGAAGGATTCATGAAGAATGCAAGTTGTTTCATATTTTGATTCCCTGTGAAAAAAAATTCTACATTTTTTCAAAGTGGAGAGTTTGTCAAACCCCCTACTTGTTCACTAGATTCTCCTTAAAGCGAACACGATAATGCTCATTTCCACACAGAACATCACCTAAACCGGTTAACTCATGAGTACATGAAACTGTGATTGATGGGAGTCAAACATGACTAAATTTGGCTAAACTGATTGTACACGCATATCTAGCTGCCAGCTTCACAACTATCGGTTTCAGAAATGGCACTTCACTATTCTGACGGAAGTCTATTGCACGGGCAGAGGGTAGTTCACGGTTTATGATATTTCTACCTTAATGAAATACCATTTGACGTTCTTCTTTCTTTCTTTCTTTCTTTCTTTCAATAAATCCCTCTAACCACTGCATTCTCATGTGGACATTTGTCATCCATGTGGCTTCTCTTGGTACATTGCTACCCATGCACAAAAGGGAGCCTGTAAGTTTCGAGACTTTCATGAAGTGGCTTTTTGTTATACAAGTACGTGGTCCTGGAATGGAAGGTAGATCCTTTTTTATGGTTAGAAGGGGACTCCTTTTATAAGAGGATCCCAAGTGTATAGGTTTGAAAAGTTGGTTACAAATAGGGCTTTTTCCCATCATAAGTTTAGCCTCATTGGACGGAGTGCCATGTTCATTTTTGTTCTCTTATTCCAACTCCCAAGCATCATCTTTGAAACTTCCTACCACATGATCATGTGGTTGATCGACATCATCCAAAAAGTTAGTTTGACATGCATTCAAGATACATACAATCGTATCATCAATCTTTAGGGCCAGTTCACGTGGGGTCCGCAGTCCTAAGTTCCAAGTCACTTGAGGTCAATCCTTGCAATCTCAGCCGTTGAAAGCACAGAAGGTCGGGACGTTACCACTTCACACGGGTCCCAAGTCTTAAGTCCCAAAGTTTGTCATGGATGCCTACATGCAACTCTTTTTGGAGGTGAGGCTTGGGACTTGTGTTGAGAGTTGGGGCAAGCAAAAAGCTAGACCCGACTCTCAACACATGTCCCACGAATATGTTTGCATAATATAATCAAAGATCCAACTTCCAGGACAATCAACCATATATATTAATGGCTTCTTGAGGCTCAAAAGTTGGGACTTTGCTAACATGAGTAGGGCTTGGGACTTGGGACCCCTTGTGTTGGCCACCACCTTTGTCAAACTTGAAGGCCCCACATGGGTGTATGAAATCTATCCATTAATACACATGGGTGGACATGGAAGTTTGTAGGTTTCTTATGATTTCTTAGGAGAACACATAACTTTGCATGGTGGATATCAGTACTAATCAATAGGAAAAGGGCATCTTCGACACGGCCTATTTGACATGTGTTACCTAGGATCTATCAAAAATATTATAATATGTGTTAAACATATGTCAAATAGATCATTAAATTGACATGTAATCTGATGTTTTCAACATGTTTTAGATGACAATGTTCAAAATATCTTATTCTACTACTAGTGTAAGGCCAAACTTCCATGTCCCAACCATTTGGATGAAAGAAATTAGGTTTTGCCAACATCGGGGAAGCTCTGGATGGTATTGGCCAACATTTTTAGGTTGAGCATTTCCATGTCAAAACACACAAATCACAAATACGGTCTATGTCCTTTTATTATTCACTTTTAATTTTGCATGGGTGGATTTATTCACATTCCATCTCTAATATATATATATATATATATATATATAAATTTAAATAGTATCGGCTGCCAATGCTTGCTCTCCATATTAAAATGAAGCACACTTGCATGTGGATGAAGGTCACATTTTTGTCACTTGTTGGTTTTTACCAACTACAAGGCTAGCATAAGAAGGTGTGCCCTTATAACTTATAACCCTTGAAGGACAAAGTGGTATGAAATCTCATCGCTTTTGGTCAAATACATGAGCATCACTTCCAAAATGATTTCTTTGATACTTGAGCCCAATTACACTTGAGGAACTTGTCCAATCTAATTCCTCATGCAAATTATATGTACATACATTTGGATTTTCAATTGAATTTCCTTGCAACTCATCTTTTGGGCAAGAGAGATTTTCTTTGTATAAAAGCAAGCAAACCTAAGCTTACCTCAAAGCAATTATATGTATATATATATATATATATATATGTATATATAATTCACTTATTTACTTAATTATATTTTTATTTATTTATTTTTCCTTCCAAAATGTTTAGCACAAGCATTCTCACGAATGAGGCATTTGCAACCAATCTTTTTGGGCAATACTGTAATACCTTTATCATTTTTGCTATTTATAGGATATTATTATTATTATTATTATTGAAAATACCGGTTTCAATGAAAAATCTAATTTTCCTATATTAATTTATGAGATTTTTACAATACAATTTCCAAAAATAGTTTAATTAGTGCTGAAGTGGTAAAGGCACTACAGTATACGCCAGGTCACAACTTACCTCAAGTCCTTCAAGGGGGGGAGGGTAAACTCCTTTGTAGAGGTTTTAATCACACGCAATGATGAGGTATCTTTGAAGATTCTATAAAATAATGCACATATTCATGGGATAATCTGCAAATTCAATGAATTTTTGGAAATTACTTATTATAATTCCAAAATGAATCCAATGCCTTAATTTTTAGCATTTAGTATTTTTTTACTTTGAAACATTAAATGGGACCCTATCTTTTATTACACCGCGTTTTCTAGTGAAATGTTGGTTCCCCCTTGTTAAGATGCGTATGTGAGCACCTTTACAAAGTTTTTATCCAATGCTCTATACAATCAAACTTTGAGCAAACCATGGTATCCTTAAAATAAAAACAAAATGGCTACTAAACTAATGTTAACAACTAGGTGTGAAACTTTCACCATCACTCTAGATACGACAACTAACAAACATGTAACTGTGTTTTTCCCCTCCCTTGGTGATACTTATGAGGGTACTAGAGCCTCACACATGCACCAATGCAACAAAAACAAACACTTAGCGAGTCAACATGCTTACAATGCGCTAAGATAAAGCAAAGCATGTTCTCTTAAACCCAAAGTGACATGGAGGACAGAAACTGTCCTCGACTATTTTCAATCCGAATTTGAAGGCATTTGCCAAATTGTTCTAGAAAAATTCAATAAAGAGTGATTGTACAAATCTATGAGATCAACCCAACGACACCAAAAATAACAAAATTTGAGGATGGATTTTAATTTCTATGAAGCTCGAAAGTTTTAAGCTATGCTACAATACCTTGTCGCAGCACAAAACCACTGGAGTTCGTTGGCCAAAGATCTAGCTGCTCAAAGTGGCTCAATTTTTTTCCTAAAGTTGCACTTGCTATGAGTTGTATTGTGGGCGCTTGGATTTGCATATTTCTCACTTCACAAATTCTCCCGAATTTTTGTAAGAAATGCTCTTATGTTTGCAGTTTCCGACAACCCTATGCACATGACATCGAGTACAGCAAAATTTCGTAGTTTTTGCAAATTTTCCAAGTGGAGAGGGGAGCTAGTGTGTGGAGCTCAAATTTCTTAGTTGAAGTCGCTGTGAAATTTGGAGTGTTGTTGGCCGTACCGAGGAATGAGGCAAGAAAAAGCCCGAGAAACCCTGCAAGTTGTTCGGTACTAATAGGTGCTTTCGATGCAAAACAATTATCGAAAAAAAGAATGGATGGTTCAAATTTTTTGAGGTGATCTGTACCCTACTACACCCTCCCTTTATATGGTTGGATTTACATCTATAGCCATCGATCTCCCCGAAGAAAAATTCAAAAATGAACACTTGCTGCAGGGATTCGTCCTCGAGGAATATCCTATGTCACTTTGGGGTTAATTCCATCGTAGGAACTATGGTCTCCTGTTACTTTTGGCAATCTTGGAATAATGGAACAAGTTAAGGTTTTAAAGCTTAACTTAGATTATCCCAGCGTAACGCCCAACTACTCCATGCTTAACCTTGTTAAGTTAGCCCAATATGGGTTCACTAAGCCCACCAGGAGACCATGGACTTTGAAGGACAACATAATTTACTCCATTGTGCTGAGTTGCTATCTTTTGTGTGTGTGGCAACTATTAAAGGTAATTGTCTACACTAAGAGCATCCGCACCCTTGCGCGGAATCACACACACAGGAAAGGGGGAGTGGAGGGCCCTGGAAGGGTTTAGGGACTCGCCAAAATTTGAGACCCTCACCCTTGCTCGGGAATCAACAGGGAGGTGCCGCTAATCTGAGCAGGCTAGCCTCTCCCGGAGCTGCACCGACCCTACACGCCCACGACCTGCCATCGCAATCTAGAAGGAAATAGCAAGCTCTAAAAAAAACGCGTGTTTTGGGCGCACTCAAGCAACAAGGAGACTCTGAAAGGTGGCGAGGCCGGAGAGGATTTTGGCGAGCCCGCGCTTGAAAAAGTCGTTTGGCGAGTTGCGGTGCGGGACTCGTTCATGCACTGGCCCGCAAAAGGACCTCACGGCCGGGTGTAGCGAGCAAGGGTGCGGATGCTCTAATCATCCCAATTAGTGCATTTACCATTCGGAGTTACATAGTATAATAACATCTTACTTATGAGTTCAAATTTTACAACAAAAGTTCAATAGGTTGTTTGGACATGATAAAACATAAATGACTTTGCTTGGTAAAATGAATTACATTCTCATTGAAAAAAGGTATAGCACTCCGTAACTCCGAATAATAACACGCACTAATTGGGATAATCGGTGTAGTTGTGAACATAACAATGTTGTGGAATCGGACATGTCCCATGCCCAATGTGTAAACCATTGCCAATCTTCCACTTGGCACACCCTGATTGTGTTCTGACATGCCTTTGTCGCATGCACCAATGGACAGGGAAAACTGACGCGCTAACTTAGGCCCAAACCACACGGGAGGAAACTTCCATGAACGGCCGTGAGTTGGATGAATAGCATTGGTTCAAATGAGCAAGTGGTTGCCACATGAGAGGAAGTATGGGGAGTGGCAACAATGACTTTTTAGCTTTGGATTTTGCTTTGGGTTTAGGGTTGGGATCTACTTGGCAATAAAGTAGAGTGACATGGCACAATAAATGTAGTTCAACACTTCCGGGCACTAGTGCCCGGAAGTACCCCAGTTTAAGGAGAAAAACAAGGAAAAGGAGACTTTTCAAAAGCAAAGTGCCATGTTGGAGGAAGTTGGGAAACTTCCTCTGCCTCTCGTGTGGCAAGGGCCTTATTAGTTACAGATGAAGTGGTTGAGTTTGAGAAATAACCGGTGGAAGTCAAAGACTTCAAGAAACTTACAGATCATTCTAGAAGAATCTATGGAATATACCCTACTTTCGTAAAGAAAGACCGAAATATCCCAACATGTAACCGGTTGGACTTGGAAACACTAACCGGTGGCAACATGTAACCGGTTGGACTTAGAGCATTGCCACCGGTGGCACCCTGAACTGCAAATTGGATGTCTCAGAGTTAAGTTCAGTGCCAAATGTGCCCCACCGGTTTGCATTTGGGATGAACTTAACTCCAGGGTTGTTTCAAGGCAGGGTTTCGACTGCAAATCCGACCATGTTTGCAGGTTCCGAATACGACAAATTGTGTGCATTACCTCCAATATTTATGGAGTTACCCCTTAGGTTAAAATGGTCTGCCATAATCACCGTCATAGGTTTTGTTTCGAGGATTACGCAACCCCCGGAGACTCAAGCTCCTTATGGTTTAAGTTAGGAGAATGCCGCTCCTGCGACATGTCTTCATCACAATGGGATCCATCACATTGTACTTGCCGAGGGCGTCGATACTCGAAATGGTGTTTTTTGGGTTTTGTTATCTAAAGACATGTCAAGATTTTTTACAATGATCTTTAGAGAGATAACCAAAAATCGTGACATGTCTTCATATAACCAAACCCTAAACCATAACACTATATGTTAGCCGAAAAACAACCCTAAACCCTTGTATAAGAGTTATTTGGCCATTATAGATTTGCAGTGTGCAAGTATTGTCACTTACTTACAGGTTTTTCATCAAAATTTCAATCATCCATGACCATATTTCATCATAGATTTGTTAGAATGCAAAGTATGCCAAACGTTGTTTCAGTAATTGGCATTTGGATGAACTGCAAGTAAGTTGGGATGACGTTATTTGGTGACTTATTCATAGAAAGTGTCAATAAAAAAGTTTGCGCAAGTGACATAAGATGCCATATGACTGAATATCATATCTAGCGTAGTTAGTATGCTCACCGAAGAATATAATACAACTTAGTTGGTAGAAAACTATAATGTTGGTGAAAAATTATAGCAACATGTATCTCTGAATGGTAACCCACACTAATTAGACAAACCAGTGTATCCATGCACAATTTAAATTTCCCAAGATTGAATATAAAAATTTCTTTCATGAAATTGAAAACCGAGATGGAGAACCACCAACTACTCTAAACATGATATTTAGTGTCACATACTATTTGGATTAAGCAATGCTAAAGTTACCAACAAATGCCAAGTTGGTGGTGCAGACATTATAGAACATTAAAAACTTTACTTGGGAAAAACCTAAACATTATAAACATATAGCGTTGCGTAATTGCCTCCCCCCCCTTTCCAATTATGTTGACTATTTACACTTGCAATGTTTAAGGATTATAATAACATAGTCTCATCTCCCTAATACACATGTCCTTTACGTTCTTGGATCTACACCTAACCTTCTAGCACTCAAACTTAGGTGTCATATTAATATGAAAAACCCAATTAGGTTGGAGCTGGTGTACTCTCTACTCACTTTCAAACAATTTTTATTTCCAAATAATTTTCAAAATGACTACTGTGAACGTAAACTTGTTGGTGGGTACTGTACATCTTAACATTTATGTAATGAAATGTTGTCATGGATGTTTGAACTTTGGATGAAAAATCACGTAGTAAGTGACAATAATTGCAACATTGTAAACCTCTAATGCCCAAATGTTTTTTTACAAGGAATGGCAAATAATGTTAGGTTTACATTTAGTGTTGGTGACACCACACATGCAATTTACAAATAGTATTGAGCAAGACAAATAGAGTAGGTGACACTAAATACAGATGTAGTGAGCAATAAAGGGCCGCAACTCTCCCACATACATAAGGTGTGCGGGTGTTATTATGTGATTCGGTGAGGATCAAAAAGCAAACACCATAAAGACACGTGTTTAAAAGAGATTGGACTATGTTTTTGAATATCATTAACTACTCTACATTTAATAGTGAGCACAACTTGGAGGACCTATATATTTCAATTAAGAAATGAACAAACATGCACTTTCAATAACCATAACTAAAATCAAGGGAGGTCCAATTTTCAATCCAATTTTTATTGATGCTTCATCGTAGATTTCCTAACACAACACAAGTTTTGTTGTGTAAGGGCCACTTCACACACGAGCCAAGAGCCATGACCATGAAATTGTGAGAGCCCAAAAAAAAGTGTCCAAAGGCCGTCCCAAGACACCTCCAAAATCATGTAGTGCGGTCACGGACCCTCAAGTGTAAGTGTGAAGTCATATGTGACCAAGCCCTCAGCCAAATGCTATTTCAATGAATTTCTATTCATGCGGGTCCTCATGCATGATAAAATAGAATAAATCAATGATTGTGAACGTTCGAAGTGTCATGGTCTCCAAGTTTTGTGTTAAGCCTACCTCCAAGAGGTGGTTTATGAAAATAGTCCAAGTGACCATAAAACATTCGATGCCATGTAGGAATCCATGTAGACTTTGCATCCATCTTGCATTCACATACTCCGTTGGTCCCTCAAGTGTAGTGTGAAGCGAACTTGGACCGGCTCCGCCTTTTCCACCAATGAGAGTGCTTGAAGTGTAATGGCCATGGGCTCTCAGTCTCGTGTGTGAAGTGGCCCTAAATCTACTTGTTAGAAGTTGGAAAACGAATCGAATAACAGCCACATATCTTTATGTACGTACAATATGATTTATGACTCTTTCACATGTCTTACTCAAAAAAATGAAACCCAAAAGAATCACAAGAATATGCTTCTATTCACACTCTTGCTATTCTTGTTGACCTAGGTCCTGCATAAGCCTAATAATCGTGCCCAAAAAAACAGTCTACAGTACCTTACACACTTATTTGGGTTAGCTTAACATAATAATATTTTGGTGGTTGGTATCAGTGGGGACGGGGATGGAAAAGTGAGTGGGATGACAAAATATCTCCACTTTCATCCATCCGAAAGCCACGACTCAGAGGTGTCCGCCCTCACAGTACACAAGAGACACAGCGGAATGCTTCAGTGATTGCCAGGCATGTCTTTCGCAACAGTCTCACACTTCCTTACCGACGTGACAAAGAAAGAAAGAAAGAGAGAGAGAGAAAGATCATGCAAGGGGGCTGAATAATGCACGTGAATAATGGACCACGACGAGACGGTAGCAGTGCTACTCTCGTCGGCTCCGGCTGATGAGCTATTTCTTCGCGACGATTTATGCTCAAGTTCGGATTTGTGAGAAGTCACGAAATCTTATGCTATCTCGCATCATCATCTGGTGAGCCACCTGCGCTCTCGCTTAGGGTTTCAGCTCTACTTTTTAGTTCTT
The DNA here is from genome assembly GCA_964035585.1 of Polytrichum formosum. Classification (NCBI taxonomy): domain Eukaryota; kingdom Viridiplantae; phylum Streptophyta; class Polytrichopsida; order Polytrichales; family Polytrichaceae; genus Polytrichum; species Polytrichum formosum. Next base: position 10,308,225 of record OZ037935.1, on the reverse strand, counting down.
TCGGTTGTGATGATTTTGTTGCGGTTTCTGTTCTAGGAGGCCCTGTGAATCACTGCCATGTTCTTATCCAGGTTATTTCCCTTGTCTTTCTGGACCCTGGAGGATCAATGTTGCAACTACTGCTGCTTCAATGTTGTAGCCGGGTTTTGTACGTTTGAATTGCCGAGATTTTTGTGATTTTAGCGAGTGGTGGTTTTTGAAGGATTTGGAGTTAGAAGCAGAATTTCGCAATTCTGTTGCGAATCTCTTCTCGGTTTCTCCGGCTACATCCTTGGAGGAGGAGTGTTTTAACTGCTGTTTCATTTACTTGAGTGGGGTGTTCCTATTATGAAATTGCCAAGATTTTGGTTGTGCTTTTGTTCTGTTTCTAGCAGGCCTATAAATGTAGGCGTAAATAAGTTATTCGTTGGCCAAAATTTGCCATCATGTGAGTGATTGGAACATGTCATCATTTGAGTAAATGGAAGATCTCATAAGATGACATGTAAATTGAATTTTGGCAGATACGTGCCCAATCAGACCTGAGCGTACGGTATTGGTTCGCGGAGGATCAATGCTGCAATTATTGCTCAGTGTAGCAAGGGTTTGTACGTTTGAATTGACGAGATTTTGGTAATTTTAGTGAGCGGTAGTTTCTGAAGAATTGGAGTTAAGAAGCAGAATATTTAATTCTGCGAATCTCTTCTCGGTCTCTCACGCTACATCTTCCAGGCTATTGCCCTCTTTGTGAATTCTTGGAGGGTTGATGTGTCAACTGCTGTTTCAAGTACTTGAGTGAAGGTTCCAGTTTTGAATTGCCAAGGTTTTTTAGTGAATAGGAGCTTAGGATAGGACATCTGTGGCTAGTTTTACCGACTTTGATGGAGTGGTAGATGTTCAAAGATGTGGAGTTAGCAGCAGAATTTGCCTTCCTGTAGATCTCTTCTCTGGAATTTTTGGGCCTACATTATGCAGGTCCTTTGCCCGCATCATTTTCTTGGAGGATGAATATGTCAACCACTGGTAACTCTAGTGATGGTTTCTAGAGTTGGATTGCCGAGATTCTCGTGATTGCGTTGAATATCCTCTCTGTGTTTGTATGAAAGGAAGGAGGCTTGAAGAGGGAATTGTTCTTTGTCATACTTGTTTGTTTTTGGGGATGTGATCTGTTAGCTTTACCTATTTGTGTTGTTTCTGGCTGTAGAAGAGTTAGACTTTAGCACTGGAATCGGTGGAAGGTTCAAGGTGTCCTTACTTGATGGCAAAGCTTACCTACCTGTTGCCAAGGTTCAGAATACACAATCAATTGAGTTGTAACATTAAGTAGTGATGTAACTAAGTAATATCCTCATTTAAAATTTAGTAGGGACTGAGTTACAAATATTTGCATTCATGTGCGTTTTGTGTGTCAAATTCTGTGATTCTCCATAGTCAATTAGTGGCATTCAATCTCGAAAATTTGGAGGAGCCCCTGGGTTGAGTCCTTCTTGCATCCTAATCTTCAAGTCAATCATGAATTGTACACCTCGATCATCTTGTAGCTGACATACACTGCCCATCAGCTGTCAAAATTGCTGCACTTCTTTGTTGTAGTTCAACACTTAGGATTGAAAGTGACTTGTAACAACTGGGTTAGATTGAATGTTGATCCATAACCTTGATGTAATCAAGATTTACTAATTAGCATACCCGCACCAAAGCTCTTTCTATGTGAACAGACAGACATGTTTACTCATTCTAAATGATAATAGGACTCTGGATAAGAATGCCTTATCCCTTACCTCTTAAGCAAAAAGCTTATTGCCTTCCACTACTTCCAGCAGTCACTTCTTCTGGAAAATCTTTGTTGTGTCGCCATCTTGGAACACTGCCGACATTCCATCTTCACACTGATCTTCGATCTTATTTTTTAGTTGCAATACTGAATTGGATTAGATGGATTGAGCAGTGATAACTTGTGTTATGCCCTGTTGGAGCAGGAGAAGTCATCTTGTAGAGTAGTACCAATGTTGCAGCTGCAATGTGCTGTCCAGCACTATGACTGGGGGCGTGTTGGTGCTGAGAGCGAGGTTGGGCGCATTCATGCTTTAGCATCAGGGGATGACATCCAAGATGTGCCATACGCAGAGCTGTGGATGGGCACACACAAGTCTGGGCCATCGCTGGTGCGTTTTGAGAATGAAACCCGGCCAGTCCTGCTCAAGGATTGGCTGGACACGCACCCTGAAGCACTTGGGTCTAAAGTGGTGGAGAAATGGCAGGGAGAGTTACCATTTCTTTTCAAGGTAAATTTTTTGTTCCTTTAGCCTGAGGATGCCAATCTTCGTGCAATAATTCTTGGGAATGTTAACTTTTCATGCAAATGGTGATGAGGTGGTGGAATTAAACCAGGAGTGTCAGTGGATGTCTCCTTATTGAAACTCACGAGGTTAAATTTTAACTTCTGCAGGTGTTGTCGGTTGCAAAGGCATTATCAATCCAGGCACATCCTGATAAAAAACTGGCCCAATATCTCCATTCAACGCAACCCAACATCTACAAGGATCCCAATCATAAGCCAGAAATGGCTCTTGCACTGACTCCTTTTGAAGCTTTGTGTGGTTTTATTAGTCCCGAGGTGTGCCATATTTCTCCCCCTTTCCTACTTCAGGCTCTAGTTTCACTGAGCTGGCCATCCTGCTTGCTACTTTCAGAAGCTGTTTTTCTACAGTTCAGAAGCAACTCATTAGTTTGCAAGACACGTGACCAATGCCAAAAAATTCTCCACCTTAGATATAATGTGAGCTGTGGTGATGTGTGCAGGAGCTAAAGAAAGCCATGGACACTGTCCCAGAGCTTCGCTTGGTGTTGGGGGAGCATTTGTCCCAGTCCCTCATAGAGTTGGCGAGTAACAAAGTGAAGGACGAAGAAGCAAAGTTGACATTGAAGACGGCATTCACAACTCTAATGTCACTGTCTAAAGATGTGGTGGCTAGTACTGTCTCAGACCTCATTGGTCGTCTTGTGAGGGATAAGCAGGCATGTCTCTCCTCAAATGCATGGTTTTATGCCTCCTGACTCGAGTCCCTCCCTTATTTTACATGTCCTCCCAGTTTCTCTAATTTTGTGTTCTCATGCTATATTCTGGATTGTGTCAGTTAAGGTCTCACCAGAAATGCACCCTTCTTTGGCAGGTACGACAATTGACACCCAAAGAGGAGCTAGCACTGCGGCTTGAGAAACAGTACCCAGGAGACATTGGAGTGCTTTCACTATTCTTCCTGAATTACATCAAATTATGTCCTGGAGAAGCAGTTTATTTGGATGCTGATGTACCACATGCCTACTTGTCTGGTGAGATTGTGGAGTGTATGGCCGCTTCTGATAACGTGGTACGGGCAGGTTTCACACCCAAGTACATTGACACCCAGACGCTCTGTTCAATGCTCACATATAAGCAGGTTGGTTTCAGAATCCATGAGTTGATTATTCATTCCTTCCAGACCACTTCTCAAATATTTTTCCAGTTTCCTTGGAACTTGTGTGTTGACAATCTTAATGTTCAAATGATCTAAATCTTGTTGTGTGGAGTTGGCTATATCCACAGGGCTTACCTGAGGTATTGACCGGCACACCCGTCAGTGCCTTTACCAAGAGATATACTCCCCCCTTTGATGAATTTGAAGTGGACCACATTCTTGTACCTGTGGGCAAGTCCACTGAAGTTGAAGCAATTGGCCCTTCCATTATACTTGTTTTTGACGGAATTGGTGTCATTACTCAAGGAGACACCCAGAATGTTATTGGCGTGAAGAAAGGGGATGTCTTATTTGTAGCTGCAGGACAAACTATTGAAGTAGCAGCCACAGTAGAGGTGGATGAGGATGCCCCTCAAACACAAATGCCTCTGCAATTATACCGAGCTGGAGTTAATACCTGTTTGTATCACTCTCAACTTGCTGAAGCTTGAAGTGGCCAAATTACTACATCAACATAGGCACAAAACGACAACTTTATTTGTATATATGTCATTGTTATATAGTTGTTGATACCATAGACATGCATTAGGTTTGAATTAGGTAGAATATATATGAAAGGATTCAAGCAGGATTACACTTTGCATTGCACTGCATGTGACCCATTTCCAAGGAGAGTTGTTGTTTTTGTAACGTTATCTATAACCTGGTCATTCAGAGCCATAAATGTAGAATCATGAGGCACTTGTCTATTTTGAATATAGTGACATCTATAGCTCAGTCAGTGTATTATGATATTTTATCTCAGTGTTTTAAGACTAATTGTCAAATTCAACTTCTTATTCAATGACATGTTAGAGCAATATTTGAGAGAATCGTTCTTCAGTAGTAAGTTTCAAGTAAGGGTTTAAGTAAGGAAAGATCAACGGTGTTCATTACAAGATTTCTGAGCTACTGGTCATAGTGCCACTAACAGGCCTTTGTGTCATTGAGGTCTTTGAGGTCTTTCACTACAGTTAGTTGAATATAGATGCTAGCAGACATACCAGCATATCGGGGAGATTTTAGTTCAGTATGAGCTCGTGACTACAGTCTAACCTCGATAATGTCACTCTTGTTTATAGAACACCTTGATATTGTCACCCAAAACTTTAAAACCAAATTTTCAAGTGTAAAACTCCCTCGTTATTATCCCTATCACCTTTGATAATGTCACTATTTTTTTCCAAAATATGTAGTGCAAGTGTGACAATAACAAGTAATATGGATGAAAAAAGGCCGGATGGACAACAAATTCTATGGATGACATTGGCATCTCCGCTACCTTTCCGCTTGGATCTCCGTTCTTGGAACCGAGAACCGGAGAGTGGATGACTTCTAGGTTTTGCAACAGGGGTTACGGATTCTCAAGGTTCTTGAACGTGACCTGATCGCATTGGTCAACATTTGGAAACAACCAAAACCGGAGTGAAAAGAGAATTTTTTTGCAGGGGAATGTGGGAGCTGGATGTGATTAGGGTTATGCACCATCGGCAGGTAATCACGCATTTGGTCATGTTGTTGGAGAAAGTCCGCCATATTGCTTGCAGAGTGGATTGCAGATATTAACAATCTTGATGAACGTATGAAGACCAAAATGCAGGAAGCAACTTTGGAATTGGGAAATCTCATTGCAGCATTGAATTTGGGCTTTGATGTCCAAGGCAAGCCTCTAGAGAAGCTTTCTCCATTGGAGTACGTAAACATGGAAGGTGAAGATGATTTTGAGGTGGAGTATTCTACTGAGGAGCTTGTACAATTAGTGCAAGATGGCCAAGAGGCACATGATCCCGTAGAAGTAGACCCATTGATTGATGATAGCAATGATGTTGAGTCTAAGGTAGTGAAGTTAAGTGATGCACAAAAATTTGTTACATATGTTTTGAATTTTATGGCTAGTCAAGGTTCTCAAATTTTCAACACTATGGAGTTGTTAAGAATGGAAAAAATCCATGACAAGCTCATTAGAATTGTTGTTGCACATTTAACATCAATGTCAACAAAACAATGTAACATTAGGAGCTTCTTTGTCTCTAGTGAGAGGTCTTTACCTAATCTCAATGACACATTATGATGTGCTATCTTTGTTATTCAAGCTTTTGAATTTGATTTTAAAACATTGAATTCTCATCTTTGTTATTTTCTTTTGAACATTGTAATTTTTATTTGCTTTTCTACTTATTTCTTTGATAGTATCACATTATGCATAAATCTTCCAAATGTGACATTATCAAATATGTCACACCTTGTTTATATCACTTTTTGGTGAAACGGATGGTGTGATATTATCAAGGTTAGACTGTACACAAAATTAGGGAGTGTTCACATCTAGGTACCTCTCTGACCAATTGAAATTTGAGAGTGTAGATTTGATGTGCCATATCAAGGCAATTGTGAACCAAGCCATTTCAAGCAATGGAGAATTGCATTGGATGTGTTGGTTCAGCACTAGTTTTACCCCTCCAGGCCAAGGCGGACGTTATTGTCTTGGTAGTCATCATTGCCTAGGAATTATTGTATACAAGCGTACCTCTCATCCATCCAACATAAAAACTTGACCCCTATAGGTTTGTTGCGGATTCATGTCAATTGTTGTCAAGTGGACTAATTCAATTGTGGGTCTTTGTAGCTAATTCTAGTGTCATATTAACTAATAAAAGAAACCTCCAAATTTCATATTATTTCAGGGCTTCAATGTTAATTGAGTGGAGGTACACTTTATATAATAATTCCCCCTCTCTGATAATACCAACATACAAATTTACATTATAATCTTCTAATTTTGAACATGTGGAGACTGAAAATTTGTGTGAATATCCTAACTACACAAAGATGTCATCCGTGTAATCAGAATTATTATAAGAGGCACCAATTTCTTTTTAATGAGCTGCAGTATTGGACTGGACTGTTTTAGGCGATTTTGGGAAGGTTACGCTTTGGCCTCTAAGGGATAAGTTATAATGTATCATTGTTGAAGCTGGCTGGTATAGATTACTTCCAAAATTCTGACCATTTAAACCACTCATACACTGGTGAATCTCCCATGTGAACTGTGTAGTTTACATTGCACTTGCTCTTCTGTACAATGCCAATTTAGTCATGTTTCCACTGCTTAATCCTTCAAGGCTTTGATCCGAACATCTTATCCTGACTAATACTGGCATTGTGATTGACCCTCTCCCACAAAGTAGTTCCCTACTAAGGCCAATGAGGAAGTTGGTCGTCATTGACCAACCATAGCTGTTCATTTGCTCAAGTAATTCCTTGCCTACTCATATTGGACAGAGGGATGACATCTCACTCAAGATCACAGCTTATGTGGAAAGAGGCATAATTGTCTCAGTTTTGAGAACTTATGCTTGTAAATATGCTATTCCATAATAATTCTGATACATTAACAGTTACATAGAAGGGAACAAAGAGAATACACAATTGTTTCTTCGAGCAATCGATGCAAATCAAGCCAGCTTCTTCTTAAAGGGCATTCCAGGATGTGTTCTCATGTATTGCATTTCTTTATTCTCATGTATTGCAACCCAAGAATTAATGAACTGGATCTAAGCTTCCAAAACTACACCTACCGAGACTCCTTTGATCTCAACGAAACAATAGCTGATAGAGCCAAAAGATAGGCTTCCTATGTCTGATAATGAGCCCAAATTGCAGAATATATGATGCCCTAAATATTGCTCAGGAGCCAGTAACATGAAATGGATGGGCAAGTTTACAGCCCAGAGAAGATTGCAGTATCAAAGCTATAGACCATTCTCAAGCCAAAACAGGAGTTGCCAGTTCAACCTTCTCTGGAGTTGCAGGTGGCTTCTCTCCCTTTACTTTAGAGGACTTTTCAATTTTGACTGAAGGTGTTGTAGGTGTTGATTCCAGGTCAATGCCTTTGATGTCCAAGATTCGCAGCCTTGTAAGTTCCTGCATTTATACATATTTAGACACAGATGAGTATTAATTCTGTGGGTACAAGAATTTATTGCCAATACTATTTAAAATCTATAGGTCAGTTTACCTTACCAAATGATCCCTTTCTTTAAAACTCTTGTATAACATATCTTAATTCAACAAGATGTAATTGATTTATATTGATGCCAGCACATTCATATCTGCTTATCTGAATATAATATAGCATACTATAATAATGTCACCAGAAGCAGTTCCTTATCAGTCATGGACTTCTACTAAGAGGAGTAAATTAATAAACAGGTAGCATTTTGTAAGTTCAATAATCCAGTGTGCTCATGTCAAAGAAGTTTAGGAAAAATGCTCGATTGCAACTTGAATGATGTAAGTAGCCTCTGATGCTTACTTGACGATGACCAGTTGTCCTTCTGTAATTTTTTCGTCTCTTCTTCTTGAAAATAATCACCTTCTCATCCAAAGCCTGCATCGAATATATGAACCATCCGCATTTCAGTAACTTTAGGAGCAACTGCTTCTGAAGATGTGCTACAGGGCATGTATGTAGCAATCATGCTACACATCCAGAAGAGACAGTGCAAAACAACATCACAACATCCCTGATCCATTCCTTACATGTTCTTCGACAACAGCAAATACTGCCGATTTGGGCACAACAGGTCGTCCAACTATTGTTTGTGTTTTTGTTCCAAGCAGAAGAACCTTGCTTAGCATCAGCTGCAAAAGCAATGGACACACTTAATCATTAACCTCACTACTTGCCATTGCCAGTAGTACCATTGCCATTTCACTTCCATATTTCACCAATCTCGAAAAACAGTCTGGAAAACATAGAAATAATGTCTCTATGCCACTACACTGCTTGAATTCCTCAAAAACTACTTCTAGTTTAAAACTCCACCTGTAAGTCTTATGCACAATCTATATCACTGCTTGGGAACACTTACCTTGTCGTTGATGTCACAGTACTTGAGCTTCTCCGTGTAGATGATATCATTTGGTGAGACCTTGAATTGGTGAGAACCAATCTGTTTAAATGCACATAGAAGAAGCAAAGGTAAGTGCACATTAATACTACTCCCGTTTGCAGAATTTCAAACAAAAAGGGCATCTGGCCAAAACAATGCAATTCATGGCATGTGAGTAGAATCTGCTGTTAGACCCTATACCTGCAATTCACATGTACGATTCTTAGAAAAGGGTGGCTTAAACCCATGCTTTAACTCAGATCCCATGGGAACTCCAAGGTTAAGCCGCTTAAGGCAGGCTAGAATACAGCTTGGATGGGTGACCTTCCTAGCACTTAATTTCGGGTGCACCCTACCACCTATGGTCCACCCAATCATAGTGGGGGTATCCAGGTAAACTGGATAATTCCAACCACCATATGGGAAGGTAAGGCTTGCCCTTGGTTCGGGAGAAGGTGTAGGCTGGCTTGTCCACGCCTGTTCAAGGTGTTCAGCTTTGAAAGGAGGTAGTAGTCATGGGGGCCTCTAATTCTTGTGATGCCCATTTCGGGATTACATTTACAGTCAGACCAACTTGAAGATGAAGCGACACCATAATTCACACCACTACCAACATTGGAGTCATCTCTTAGAATTTACATGTAAGCGTTGAATCATACATATGAAGGTTCATGGGCATGCAACAGTAGATATGCAATTCGTATGCATGGTTCTTAGAATTTACCTGTGGCAGAAGAGTAGAACCACACATATGAAGATTCGTATGAATGCACCAGATAGATATGCAATTCATATGTATGGTTCTTAGAATCTACATGTGGAAGAAGATTAGAACCATACATATGACGCTTCATATGTATGCAACAGTAGATATGCAACTCATATGCATGGTTCTTAGAAATCACATGTGACAGAAATGTAGAATCACACCTGCACAACAGCGAAAGCTTTCGGCTTTTTGTTACGACCAAAGTCTTCCTCAGTGTAGCGATCGATGACTTTGTACCCGACCTCCGCGGCCAGTGCTCTGATTGTAGGGGTCAAGCGAAAAGGTCTTGGTGGCGGTGTAATCACTGCATTTGGCTGCTCTTTATCCTCCACAGTTGCATACTCCGCTTCCTCCACTACTCCACTTTCGTCTACCCCGGTGCTGTAAACCCTGCTTGATTGACATAGACTAAAATGTGGCACGCCACGAAGCTTGGCAATCTCCTCAGCATGACTTGACCTCGGATGTGTAACAGAAAAAGAGGAAAAACTTCTCAGTAACAGAGATTCATCGATTGCACAAGAAGGAGCTGAAGACACGGCAGGTGTTGAGAGATACTGAAAAGCTCTTCCAGCAGCCCGTCGAGCCAGTGCACGCACTGCTATAGCCATTTTGAAGAGACCAATGGAAATTTCCCAGCAGTGGTGTTCTTTAGGAAATCAAGTCAGTAGTTCGGAAGCCATTTCATTGAGAAGCTCTTTCCATCTTTCAAAACCATCTGACCACCATTTCTGCAACAGAGAAAAATATATAAAACGTTGCGAATCACGGACTACAGCATTTACAAGATGTGGAATCAGACGTATCTAACGATTGTGGTGGTAAGGGTGAGACGAAGGAATCGGCAAGGGTTTGAAGAGCGAAGAGTAGGGTTTGGCGCGAGAGAGGGAAGAGCAGATTGCGTAGTCCCAATGCTAAACCCTAAACCCCTCATGGAGGGAGAGAGAGAGAGAGAGAGAGAGAGAGAGAGAGAGAGAGATGTTGGGAACTCTATGGGAACGGGTTGAGAACAAGCATGCTGCATGTTCTTATTAACAGCGTTTAAGGCAGGCCTCCTAAAATGTGGCATTCTATTTTTAGACGCCACATTTAGATAATATAAGGTTTCCTGGACGCCGAAAATAAATAGTCAATGTTTGTCCGGAAATGATGTGCAGACGTGTCATTGGAGACCATGTCGTGTAAAACACCATTCCAGCTCCCTCACACTCTTGAGTTTGGCTTGCTAATCACCGGTTGTGACATGAAGTCCTTGAGCGACATTGAACGACATCAACAAGAACTCTTCAATGCTTACAAAAGGGAACCCGGCTCCAAGCTCTCATTGATAAGCAGGATCATACAACGTTCTTCAATACGGGATGGGATGATATGAAGGGATGCTTTGAGCATTTGCGAATATTTTGTGGTGGATTGGCAAATGCTTTCGCCAACACAACAAGCGTTGAGTCGGATTTTAGCATTTTGAAATGGGAAAAAGATGACTTTCGATAGTCAATGATGAACCTAACACTGGAGGCATCTTTCAGGCCAAGTAGCGCCGTGTTGTGATGGGAATTCTTATTTTGACTGGGTTCGATGATGGCGTTGGGGCCCAATAGAATGAGCAACTAACACTTTTACAACTTACATCACGAAAATTGATTAAATTCGAGGCAATTTGCCATTTTTTATATATTGCCGATTTTGAAGATTTTTGGACGCCGAATTTAAGCTAAAAGTGGTCAAATTTGCATTTTCCATATCTTAGGAGGCTTGGTTTAAGAGCTAAAGGCATGGGTCATCAAAGGATCACTCATCCGTATGGTTGGAAATACACAAAATAGTGGGGGTCTTCTCACAAAGAATTTAGAAATGAGAATATTAAAAATCAATCATAATCACATAATATAATTGTTTTGATGAGAAACTTGATAGCACTTGTTGAAATTACAGTTGTTTTAGATTGGTGGAAAATTGTAAGAATATGATGATTTTGAAGTGATCATATTGTCAACATATGTCTTCCGTTTGCAATCAAGGGCAGAAGCTTCTCTTACTCACCTTGAATTTGACCAACAAAACTGCATACCAACCACATACCTTCAACCAAATTTGTAGTGAATCGCCTACAGGTATATACATGAACAAAAAAATGATCGCTTGATTGCTTTGATTTTCGTTTGCCCTACGCCATCAACACAAGTATGTTGCGGTGCATATAGCCCATTTGGATGACTGCAACACAAACAATCAACAAATTGAGCAAATCATGGCAATATTGAATGTTGAGATTCTTATCACATTGCCATGTCCTTCTGCCACCAGTTTATACACAACCCTCCCTAAAACTAACTATGTTGTTTGGTGTATTTTCCCCGTGCACATATGGTACGGTACATTTCAAGCTAGACAATGTGAGAGAAAATCTGTGTGGAGTCGATTTCAATATCACTCTTAGGTTTTGGCTTAATCCAAAGCCCCCTTGTGGACCACATGTGATACAAAAGATCGACATTTTATCGTGGCCATAGTCCATGCCCGAAGTTAAGAATCATGTGGTGGATATCCAAGCAAATCAACTGCAGAGGTTGGTGAAACAGAGAACTTATCTTAATTGTAAGTTGCATTAGCAGTCAATGGTGTCCACCTGCCCAGGGCCATGAAAGGAAGAACAACTCCAACACATCATTGCCTACATACCACCAAGTTGGGATCACCATCCCTTCTTTTGCTGTTATTGAATGTCACAAGAGTTATGTGTCTAAAGATGTGTACAAAGAAATGAACCTAGGAATCGAAGAAATTCCTAAGATCATTAAAGTACATGAGAAATTATCCAAGACTAAATGGCAATATTGGTATAATTTCTTCAAAAGAAATATCAAAGTCTTTGCATGGACTTACAAAGACTTGAGAGGAGTCCCTCCTGAAGCATGTGAACACAAAATTGTACTTGAGGAAGGGACTGCCCCAGTGAGACAAAGACAATATCGTATGAATCCTAAATACTCCTTAATGGTCAAAGAAGATATAGATAAACTTCTTGAGGCGGGATTCATTTACAAAGTACCTTACAGTGAATGGGTGTCACCCATTGTTGTGGTTCCTAAGAAGAATGGGAAACTAAGGATTTGTCAAGATTTCCGGAGACTAAATAGTGTCACAAGGAAAGATTATTTCTCCTTACCTTTTACTGACACTATGTTAGATGCAGTAGCAGGTTACAAACGCTACTCTTTTATGGATGGATTTTCAGGGTATAACCAAATCCAAATTTTTGAACCACACCGTTGGTACACAACCTTTACCACGGATTGGGGTATTTTTGCCTATATTGTAATGCCCTTTGGATTATGTAATGCTCCTACCACATTTCAATGTGTCATGACAGAAGCTTTCTAGGAATATCTTGTAAATTTATAAAAATCTTTTTGGATGATTTCGCAGTTTTTGGCAATGATAAAAACCATGTTGATTATCTCCAAAAATGTTTCGATAAGTGTATGAAATTTGGTATTTCAATTAATGATGCTAAGTTAGTTTTCCTAGTGCCTTTTGGCAAATTAGTAGGACACATTGTGTCTGAACAAGGCATAGCTACTGACCCTAACAAGATTGCAAATATTGTATCTTTATTGATTCCTACCATTGTTACTGAAGTTAAAGGATTCTTTGGACACACTGATTATTATAGAAGATTTATCTTCCGTTATGCAATAATTGCAATGCCTTTGACATAATTACTTAAGAAAGGGAATGAGGGGGCATTCATGGTTGGGGTACTACTTTTGGGTGTCTAACGGTTTAAGGACTTTTTTAGATAACTTTACATAGTCGGTGTGCTTAGATTTGTATTGTGAAGCATACTTTGGATCATACCTACATTTAGTATTCCATAATGAGTACACCGATAAAGTTAATTTACAAGGAATAGGGTTATCTAAGCTTTCCTTTTCATTCCTTAACGGACATGCATGACTGTTGTCATAACTGTTTGACCTTAGGATTAAAGAATAAAAAAGACAACAAAAATTAATTGAAATGATTCCAATTTTCTTCCTCACACTTATCATTCAATTGTGTACCAATAGAACTAAAAGTATATTGCATACCAATTGTATCTAGCCTTACATAACACACCAAACATGGCCAGAATTATACAATAACATGGCTACATGAAAAAAAACGTTTAGAATTAGAATTGGACATAATAAAATATATGTATGGATACATGACATTTATACCAAGGTACTAGGATGCAAAACAGGAAAATAATTCACCCCCGATGTACACTTCAATAATGAAATTGCCATTGATGTGGCCAAAACAAGTCATATGACCTCTCTGCAAGTTTTATGACTTATCTAATTATTTCATAAGGAATTTATCTATTATTAGTCATTATTTAATATCAAATAATATCTTTCTTGATAAATCTTATGACATATTTACTTATCTATTTAAAATTTATTAATTAAATAATAGTAAATCGTAATAAACGTCAAGATCCAATGTGACAAAGTCCTTAATTCCTTTGTCCCAAAAGTAGTATCCCAACTGTGAATGGCCCCATGAAGCTCTAGTTTGGACTTCAGCTTGTATCCATGCCTTTAATACACTAAAGAGGAATCTAGTGTCTGCACCAATACTTGTACCCCCTAATTAGGAAAAAGAATTCCACATATTTGTTGATACATCCAATGTAGCAAGTGGATCAATCCTAAGTCAGAAAGATGAGAAGGGACATGATCATCCTATCTACTTTGCTAGTCGTCAACTAGTATAAGCTGAGAGAAATTATATTGTTACTGAACGTGAGGCCTTAGACATGGCATTTTCAGTCCAAAAGTTCCGTCATTATCTCTTGGGAAACAAACTTGTATTCCACGTAGATCATGATGCATTGAAATATATGATTAACAACTCCCAATTGAGTGGCATGATAGCAAGGTGGGTATTACTTTTGCAAGAGTTCAACTCCATAGTTGAAGTTAGATCTGACAAAAGCCATGCCAATGTTGACCATCTTTCGAGATTAAATGAGGAATCTGGATCTGAACTTATTGATGATTCATTTCCCGATACCCAATTATTTTACATTGATATAATCCCTCATGAATATACAGAAATAATTGAATATTTACAAAGTAACAAATTCCCTACAGACTTTAATGAGAAACAAAAGAGTAGATTGGTTTTTAAAGCAATGCCTTACACCATTATTGTTGATACCTTATATAAACAAGGGAAAGATGGTGTTTTACGTCGTTGTGTCACCAATTCAAAAACTCCTTTGATTTTAAAAAAATGTTATGACAATATAGCAGGAGGTCATTTTGTAGGAGATGTCACTACTAGAAAGATATTGCAAAGTGGTTATTGGTGGTCTACCCTATTCGTTGATTGTATGACATACACAAGGCAATGTGATGTTTGCCAGAGGATAGGGAAACCAACTGACTCTTCCGCAATGCCACTCACACCTATCCTAGCCCTAGCACCATTTGAGAAATGGAGATTTGACTTTGTTGGACCCATTAACCCTCCAAGTCGTCACGGGAGATATCAATATATTTTAGTGGCCACAAACTATATATGTCACTAAATGGGCAGAAGTTGAAGCCACTAGAAAAAAATGATAAATACATGGTAGCTAGGTTTTTAAGAGAGAAGATCTTATCACGCTATAGTTGTCCAGAAGAATTGGTGAGTGATCGAGGAACGCATTTTGTCAATGATTTCATCAAAGAACTCACAAAAAAATATAAAATCAAACATCGACTCACTTCACCATATCACCCACGAGCTAATGGTCAAACTGAAAAGACTAATAGGATTTTGTGTAAGATCATTACAAATATTGTCCAAAACTCTATGACTGATTGGGACAACAAATTGTTAGATGCACTATGGGCTTATCGTACTGCTTGCAAGGTCACAACTAAGTTCACACCCTTCCAATTAGTGTATGGTCAAGAAGCCATTTTACCAGTTGAATTAGAATTACCCTCCCTACGCATAGCTATTGATGAGAGAATGAGTGATGAAGAATCCCTCCGAGAGTGAATCGCTATGTTGAAAAGGTTGGATGAAGTTAGAAATCAAGCTTATTTAAATATGGCCGCCATTCAAAAATGGCGTAAGACTTACTATGACAGCAAAATGAAATTTAAAACAATCATCACGGACAATCTAGTATTGCTATATGACAGTCGCTTCCAAAAGTTTCCAGGTAAATTCAAACTACATTGGATGGGCCCATACCAAGTTAAAATGGCTCATGACAATGGGTCATTTGAATTGGTGGATTTTGAGGGCATACCTTTGCCTACGCACATCAACGGCTATGGTCTGAAAAAATATCACAAGTAGCGGGGGACAGTTACTTGTGTAAAGTGAGGGGGAGCCTCATATTAGAAATAATGTATAATAATATGATTATTATAATATGCAAAAAGTATAATATAATATAATATAATATAAATTCGATAATATAATATAAATTAACATATAATATTAACTATATTTATTAAATGGCAATAACCAACGAAATGGAAGAATTACAACCCGATGGCCTAGGCAATAGGCTCATGGATAAGCTAGTATAGACTAACTAAGAAGCCAAAAGGCCAACGAACGGGGATACTGGGTAGGTTAGATTTTCATCCACCATTCGAAGCCGTTACAGAGTGCAAGAGACAAGGGAGCGGGTAGAAAATAGTCTAGAGCACACTGGGAGAAAGAAAAACGCCAGACTAACACAGTTGCAAAGGCGAAGCAGTGTCGGAGCAGCTTTCTCCAGGTAAGTGTTGTCAGTATTTTATGCTGATTGCTTTCATTTGTATTAAGTTTTTCTTTGTATGCATATGTAAGTGCAATTATACTCAAACTATAGTCTAACATGAGAAAATAATGGCTTTGATATTGCTTAGACTATGGCCGTGTTGTGCGGAAAGATAGCAACAAATTATGAGTTTTGTGGTTCTGAGGGCAAAAATTGATTAAGTTAGATGAGGGCAAGAGTGTGATTAATCATGTTTTTTCCATTAGCTGCAACCATTTTCTGAAGTAAAGGTAACTGAAAGATACCTAAAGCAGAGAGAATATTGTGAGAGAAGCAAGCATGAAGGGACTGGAAATTACTATTCACCAAACCTCCATTTGTGATATTTTCTTGTAGGATAAAGGCAGTGGTCTGAGCAAGAAAAATCTGGTTGTATTTTGTGAAGTGGTTATCTGGAAAGAGGGTTCATATTCTCAAAATCTAGTTAATTGCTGCTGGTTAGGTTAGTTGTTGTTGCTACAAATTCTCCTATTTATGTGTTTTTCTCAGAAAACCAAAAATATAGGGTTCTGCAAGTCTGAAATGGGATGAAAAGAAGAGCACGCGCCAAATGAACTGGTGAAAAAAATTTGAGTGACATATTCTAGAAAAATTAGTAAAAGCTACCAGATTTAAGGCATACAGATTTGAGTGGTAGACTGTATCCTACAAAAAGAGAAATTTAGAGAGAATTAGAAAAAAATTAAGAAAAATAAGATTGCAGATTACCTTAGAAGGGAAAGGAGAGAATTTGGCCCTCAGTAGGGTATGACATTAATATACTTAAGTCAATAGGCTGAAAGAGAAAACATAAATTCGGAATAGTGAAAATATGGAAGGCAATCGACTGAGCAGTGAAACCTACATGAATTTTTTTTGCTAAGTGAATTCTTGAGAGATAAGCTAGGCTTTCTAGAATTAGGCTAAGTGTTGCTGATCTAGTTTTTGTAGTTCAACTAAATGTGGCTGAGGGAAGGAGAAGAAAAACAAAGTGATTAAGTGTTTAGGTTCGGCCTCATATTAACCTATTATGGTTGTAGTATCTTGAGGGATAGGTCAAATGTGGTCGAAAATAGTCTAGCATATGAAGCAGAGAACGGCACTGGGTGCCCATACCCGTACCCGTACCCTAACCCACCCGTACCCGCGGGTATGGGTAGGGTGCGGGTGCATCTTAAGCTCAGTGGGTGGGTGCGGATGGGTGGTGCATCGAAGAAGGTTTAGTGCATATAGCTACACTAGAAGAAATCTTGTCCATTTCAATCCTCCTTGCGACTAGGCCATCAAGACTAAACCAAGAAAATGCATAAACAAATCAATTCGGTTGGGAATCGGGGGCACCTTCCATGGGTACACCACGGGTACCTTCCGGTTGCCTACCAATTGAATTGTTTATGCATTTTCTTGGTGCGAGTCGCGATGGCCAAGGGTTGAAATGGACATGATTTCTTCTAGTGCTAGCTCTGAATGCATGATTCCCCTTTTCCACTATACAATTTTGCAATAGTAACGTCTGCTCTGTGCACAAATTTTCGGGCGGATACGGATGGGTGCTGTCAATCGTTGGGCATCGACGGGTGGATTCGGGCGGGTACGCCATTTGAGAATGGGGTCGCGGGTGCGACCGGGTGTAGTCGAGGGGGGGTTGTGCCGTTCTCTGATATGAAGTTAATTACCAAAATACCTTGAGTTAAGAAGGCAGAGAGGAAAATGGAGAATTTGTGTAGAAAATAGTGGAAAAAATGGAAAAATGAGTGGATTCAACCAAAAATCAAATTTTCTCCTTTTTTTTACTATTTATCTGCCATTGGGAATGGGTGCAGGACTGTGTGCTACAGACTATATCCTTGTTAGAAGATTGTTTCCTCTATTAGTAAGGGGTGAATTCACAATAACATGAGCCAACCCCGCCGAGTTATAACGACTCTTGATGAGTGCTTAGAAAATAATATCTTCAATTTATGTAGATATTAGAAAAATTTAAGGACATTTTGCGACATATTTTGAACATTTTAGCACATTTTAGTCGTTATTAACGACTGGTTACGACCATATTTTAGTCCTTTTGGAGTACCAATAACTTCCCAAACATCGTCAAACTTTAGTATATTGTACAATGATATATATTATATGTAGTTACTAATTTGTATTGCATTATCAATTCATATGATAAGATTATTGCTTAACAATCCGTTAAATTAAGGATTGGTTATAGTTTCCTTGGGTCGTGTTATTGTGAATGTACCCTAAGCCTCTACAAATTGAAAGCACATAGTTTTTTCATCCCACAAATCTCTATGCTCTTTAGACCTCTATTTCTTCTCTTTTAGGTCCTAGGTCAATTGCCTAAGTGACAAAGCAGGAGGTATGGAGCCTGAACCAGGGGAAGATTGTGCGGGGAAATGGGTTATACGACCAATGGTTTTACCGCCAATCACTTTTATTCTGAAGAAAGCTTGGAAGGCGAATCAAGTAAAATTGGAAGCAGCCGGTGGTTTTTGATTATCTTTGTTGGGTACAAATGGTGACCAAAGCAGCTGGTGTTTTTTGATTATCTTTGTTGGGTACAAATGGTGACCAAAGCAGCCTTCGGAGATTGGGTCAGTCAAGTTATTGATACATACTCTAAAGAAACGGGAATCGCTTAGGTTGATGGCCGGAAAGTTGAATTCTCGGATCAGGCCATAGGCAGGTGTTTGAGGCTTCCGACGAATGGTTTAAATGAGGGGCAATTGCCTAAGATTTCTAAGAAGCAGCATGAGACTATTTTCGAGGGTGAGTATCCCAAGGAAACTAAATTGTGGAGAATTGAGAAGGCCAAGCAACATTGGAGGCAATGGCTGAAGTTTGTGAACGATTATTTAATTTTTCGACCACAATCAGAGACCATGGGCTAGAAGTACGTAGCGGCGGCTATCCAAATGTGGGAGGGCAGAAGAATTAATTGGGCCCACATTGTGCACGCAGAAATCCATACTGAAATTTTACGGACCAAGGTGGGGCAGCCTAGGAAGGTGGAGCTTTATTCTGCCTTTTATATTTCAATTTTTTGTTAGGAGCTACCTAAGCCTACAATAGGGAGCAACCAGCCTACAATAGGGAGCTACCTAAGCCTACTTCGGAGGAGTTGGCGGAGGAGAATCGCAGACAAAAATTATAGTTAAAAAAATATAAGGATTTACTCCAGGATAAATCGGAGCAGCTGATAGAGAAGAGTGAAGCTTTGATTAGTTGTCAATCGACTAATGTGATGCGTTTACTCGAATTGGCCCAAGCCATGAAGGAGAAGATGGACCAACATGTACTATTTGAGGAAAATAAGAAAATGTTGGACTCTTACCGCAAGCAGTTGGCAGTGAAGGAGAGGGAGAAGTTAAGTCTACAAGACCATTTGGGATGCTACCAACGAATGAAGGAACAGGTGGATGAAGGACATACCAAATTGCAACTAGTTACTGTAAAAAATGGCCACCTGAAAGAGAAGTTGAAACTGTTGGAGCTCGAGTTGACCCAGCAGAAGGCGAAGGCCAGTCACATAAGTATAGGGCAGCCCTCTATGACATTCACAGTGTCCAACCCGGTCCCCTCTTCACCTTTACCTTTGTCATTTTCTACTGAGCTATGGGGTTGGGAGTCCAGAGGGCCGGTACCTAAAAATCTTTTGCAACTGTATTTTGTCTAGAGTAGTCATTTTTTTTCTTCTAATTACGGGTCTGAAAAATGCAGAATGGATAAATCACAATGGTTTTCTAAAGTTGTGGCAACAAAGTAGCGACTGGGGAGTTGAGAATTTATTCGTCGAAATTTTGTCTCGTCGAAAAATTTATCTGTCAGATTCTTATTCAGCCTTTGTTGTAATCGGGGACCTCGGGGCCCGAATTTTGCTTGATTATGCGTCATCAAAACAATAGTGGGTGCTAAGAAATCAATATCCAGTTCCTTTTTAGAAACGGGAAGTGTCGTGGCAGGATTATGGGGTCCACATTACATCTCAATTTTATAATCAATCACTGGTAAATTTACAATCATGGCAGGAGATTTTACAGTCTTTATTAACCCAGCTCCATCGTCCAAATTTTCTACCAAATGTCTTAGCGGCTAATATTAAGCGTCTTTCATTTTTTCCGGGTGAAGCATTTTCTGGTTCACATTATATCTTCCAGTTTGATAGGGCAGTCCATAGGCTTGAGAGGTACGTCCGGGAAATTTCAGATCAAAAGAGACTTTTGCTTAATTTAAATTGAAAAATTCAATTTGAAGTACCCCCTGCTGAGTTTGTTCCGAATTACCCGACCATAGACTTACCCTTGGTAGGGAGCCCTCTTACTCTTAAATACCTTGGGCAATATGACCAAATGTTTGACGTACCGGAGGAGGAGCCGGTGCCGACTTGGTTAGCCATATCCTAGCTTTTGAAAGACTATGGTCTCTCTCGGACTGAGACCGTATCCGCGGACATTTAGTATCGTCGGGTCTCGAGACAATGGCCTCTGCAACCGCCACCTGCAGTTGCAAGTCGTCCCCATTTTTGTCCATGCCTAAGACGAGGTAAGTGGAATCCGTCGACTACGTTTTCGAGCGTGGAATACAACTGGCCCATAATTCAAGGGCCCAAAAACACAGCTAAGGAGTGTCAAGCTATTTATAGAAGATTTTTTGAAGAACACATCCAGCACTTGGACCATGTCTGTTTTCAAACAATTGTTTTTCCCAACATTCTTGCGGATTGGTGTAATTTATGGAATGTCACCATAGATGTGAATCAGTTCTCCGAGAGTCACCACGAGTTTTTACTACTGCTGAAATTACAGTACCGGCCGACGCAGTGGGTTAGGTTGGTGGAGGCGATAGCCATAACTCATTTTATTATTGGAACGCACAAATGTTTAATAAATGAGTTTCCCAACATGAGAGCTGGTCCTTTTGAAAGATTTCTGAGATGGCAAAGGTTGAATGCCCTGGAGCTGGTTGCGAAGGATGAGGACGTGCAAAAAACACTTGAGAAAGTGGAAACTCGGGAATTGAAGCGAGGAGCCGAGGATGCGGCTCATTGGGGTGGACCTCCACCGAAGTTGCTGCGAAAGTAAGTTGCTGGAGGGCCAACAACAATTTTAGTAGGGACTATGTAGTAGTAAAATTTTGATTTTTCTGTTCAAAACTGAAAATGTAGAAACAAAGTCCTTATTTACCTACATATTACCTAACTAGACTAGTGAAAAAAAGACAATAGTCTAGTGAGGGCCGAAAAGCTAATAGTAAGGACCATAGTTTGCTGGCAGCCGAGGCAGTTATACCAACTCGACAAACTCTCAAGAATTGGGGGTAATAAAGAAATCAGAAGGGCGTTCGAGGGAGAAGGAGGCTGGGAGAGCCGAGAGTCGAGAGATAGAATCTGTTCCGGCATATCATTTTTTTGGTGAAATTACTTTGCTTGAGTTTGCTAGTTGAACCAGCTTTATCTGTAGGTTGCAGAGTTGTTGTAGTTCCAAGGTGTATGTATTGGAATATGTTTGAATTCGGACTATGTTGCAATATTCTATTTATACAAGATTGGTTGTGTAAGCCAACGTAGTTTGGAAATAGAACTTGCAGTAATAAAATGATACAATCAAATTTATATTTCGAGTCCATTGTCTTGTGGTTGTGTGTTGTTGCAATTTGTAAGTTTGGTGAGAAATCAACATTACAATTGACTCGTAATAATCATGATATTATTAAGTACATGAACTGTCTTGCTAATGAGGCTGCGGATCAATAAAGGAATATGAAATTAACTTAAGTCATTTAAGTTTGAATCTAAGACTAGGGTATCACCTTGCTTTAGTTTCGTATCTTTAAATATATTTCTGTAACGTCTACAGAGCAAGGCACGGACCATAAGTCATTGAATCTGTCATAGTTGCAAAACTAAGTACAATTACATTTTTGCTATTGCCTAGTCAGATTAATTACAAGATATAAAAGCAATGTGAGAGATTGCGAGACCATTGTCTGTGAGGGATATGGTCGAGTAAAATAGCATGAGAGTATGTTAATAATTACAGAGAATGGAAACAGGAAGTCTGGATAGTTGAGTCTATCGTCTTAAGACCTCTCGGGTGTAATTATTATGTGCGGCAATTTACTCGGGAATGGAAGAGGTCTGAGGGAAATTATAAAGTGAGAATATGTAAATGTTTTAAGTATTGAGATTATAGTCAATCGACTATTCTACTAAAAATTGATTTCGTTATAATTATGTCTCTTCAATATTAACTGAAGTAAAATATCCAGTTTAATTTTGTGTTGCTTTATAATTGGAGTAATCCACATTGAAGGCCATATAATGAATTACCTGCGTATAAACATAATTACCTTCGTGGGGCCAGGATCTTAAAGCAGAAAGGGTGCATTGTTCTCGCATTGAATCGTTTTATTGAACTAGGATTAAGTCGATTGTCGTTGTAGTGTAAATGGAGAAATTGTTCTTTCTAATCTTTGGTGGAATGTGAAGAGTTAACAAGTTAGGACCATTGACTGCGAAGTGTTACTCGTGTGCGGAAGAAGACAAAAGTACGTGCTGATTATGTGGTTGATAAATATTGATTACTAATTGCACTCTTAAAGGAGTTAAGGCTAACTTAGAGCTTTATCATTTTCAAGAATTGAATTGCTTCATCATTATTTATCATAATGATAATTGAAATGTATTGATGAATTAAATGTTTTGAGATTTAAGAATGAGAAATTGCAACATTAAATAAACCCGTTGAATTTATGAGTGATGTGAGAATATGTTCACATGCATAAGTGGTTTGGACTTATTGCCTCAAGTAAAGAGATTATGATTGCCTTGGCCAAGACCAGGTAACAGACAATTGTCGGACCGTGTAATTAATATTGAATCTAATAAAGGAAAACTAACCATCCTGAAAGGATTAGCGCACTACATATTCAAGTTACATTAAATGGAGTTAATTAATGTAAGACTATTGACTACGCCGAAGTGCCCTTGACTTCGGTAAAGAGACAAGAATGAGTTACTTACGCAAGACCATTGACTATGCTTGTGCCTATGCTTGTGCACCGCACTTGGTCCAATTAAAATGAACTCACTGCTAGACTATTGCTTGGGAAATTAGAGTGAGGTGAGAGACTGTCACATTTGCATGCACTGGCATGGAGAGATCTTTTAATGTTTTTATCTTTTACCCATAAACCAATTGTCAGTCTTAATCTAAAATAAAGTGAAATATCCTTGTGTTTTCCATAACCAAACTTATCTAAGACACCTAGATGATATACAAGTCGCCTTTTCAGTCTTCCCTTAATGTTTCCCTGGGTTTGTTTGTAACCAAAAATTAACTACAATTCATTAATGAAACCTTATTCCAATTTCATAACATCTGATATCAAAGTTGGCCGAACTACCAATATAGATAACAAATGACATAAGAAAATAGAGAACTTTGACTTTGAAGAGGGTTGAAAGCAAAACTTCCTAATTACATATTTTGAATCAAATACATAATCAGTTAAAATTGTATTTGATTTTAGGTGAGAAGAAGTGAACTTGACATTAAATTCTAATGAATCATACAATAACTTCAAATTGAAAGCCAAGTGATAAGAAGAATCATTACTATCCATCTGCAACAAAAAATGACAATAAATTTATGAAATAAGAAACATAATTAAATACGAGAAAAAACATAACTTTAATAATTATTTGGTCATAGAAGATGAAATCAAATGAAAAAATTATATGAATAACTTGTGGAATAAACAACAATAAAAATGATCGAATGTATTTTATCAATTTTCAAAAAAATTAAATATTTAAGGACATTTAAAATTGTGTAACCAAAAAAGGCATTACAAAAAAAACCCAAAAATCTAAGAAGGGCATACATTGGATTACAAATCTAAGGCCCTACAAAGGCAATAGAGTTTGAGATTTTCTTAAAAATTGACATTAAACCTTGAATTATCCAAACAATTCTAGTGTATGTATATGAGGTTAATGTATTGATTCCAAAACTTTGAATGTAAAAAAAAATTGATTTGATATTTTTTAAATCATCTTAAATTTAAAAATCTACCAATCTCATATTTTAAAAATATTTTAATCATTAACTTTATCATTCATATTTATCAAAATTAATATGATAAAATGAGGGTTTATTTGAGTTGCAAATATGAATCTATGATCTCTCAAAATGTGTAGGTCATTGAAGCATAGGCATTACTGGCATTGCCAATGCTCTAGAACCCGCCTTACAAACTACTTCAGCACATTCATATTTTTTGGCTAATGACATTATTCATACTTACAAAGATATTGGCAGCACCGCCAATACCCTCAAACTACAAATTTACTAACAAGTTCAGGTTTCGCAATGAAAATAAACCCTGCTACAATCAAATCGTTTGTTTTTAGGGCATTGGTGGCACTACCAATACCTTCATACACAATGTCATTTAGAAATACATACATCAAATATGCATAGAAACATTCAGCTTGAATATCGAAATGTCCGAACTTCCACAACTTGGCCGTGTTTCTCCACTATGGGGAGTGGTAATGTGATAATTGCATGGGACATGTGAGTGGATTAGAGAAATATGAGTGTGATTTGGAAGGTTTGTATGAGTTTGTCTAGAATTGATGGTGGAAGTGTGTGGTGGTTATGGATGAAGAGGGTGGGTGGTTTGCGTCTTGGAAGTGGTTTGATGTATTGGTTAATGAGGAGGAGGATACCCGTGGCAAAGTCTTGTATAGGTGGGGAGAGGGTGTGGTTCTCAATGGGTTCATAGAGTGAATATTTTTCCCATAGACATGTTAATTTTTCTAGTGGTATAGCAATTTGGTAGTTTTTCATGTTGTCGTGTATTTGGGCCATAAGGGGGGTGTATTTGTATTGTGGGTCACGTGGCGATGATATATTTGTCTGGGTTACATTATTGAGTATGGAGGTGTAGGATGTTGAGGTTGGGGCAAACGTTTCATCTATCACATGATTATTGGGATTTTGGGCTATTGAGTAGTTTTTAAAAATAAAATAAAATAAAATAATGTATTTCTGTTTTATTTTTGTGAGTTTTGTGAGAAGTAGTAGGTTGTGTTTGCAGAGGATGGTGTCATGATTTAAGAGTTGTGTTTGTGTGATCCATTTGGAATGGTTGGTGTGTGGGGTTTGTTAATGGCATTGAAACTTATGTGTATGTTGTTTGGCTCTCCATTTGTTTTTTTGTTTTTTTTGTGTGTGTAGATTTAAAGCTAGAGATGTCTAAGGTGGGGGTGCCTAGGGGTCGTGTGGTTGTATTATATCTTGGTTGCAAGGTGGAGTTTGGGGTTGTGGGAGGCGGTGGGGGTGGGGGGGTGTGTTATGTGGTATGTTTTGGTGGGAAGACAATAGTGGCTTGTAAAATTGCATTTTTCAATATTCTAGATTTGGTATGGTATTTATCTTGGAATTCTTTAATGGTAGTATGTGTGTATTGGTGCGGTTTTGGATTTGAAGGAGGGGAGTATTTCAAGGAATTTCTATGTATTGGACCTTTGTTGTGGGGTGAGAGCGGGGTAAAATGGGCTTTTGTACCGTACTTTTGATAGCGGGGATTTGTTGAAAGGAAAGGTGGTGTCTATGGAGTCTAGATGGATGTTGAAGTTTTTTTAGCATGTATAGGGATCTAGTGGTTGGTGATCTAGAGCACGCTTGGTATTGTAATTGTTGGAGGTGTTCAACTCCACCATATTCGTTGGCTATAAACTTCACTTTTCCTTGTATATATGGGTTTGGGTCATTGAGTGTTTGTGTAAGATGTTTGCTAAGTGTAGTGGCATATCTTGGGAGTAAGGAGAATGCTTCAATGCCAAACGCTTAACAGGGTACCCGGGCAAGGATGTTAGGGAGTCTTTGGGGATGTTACATATGGATTTTGTGAGTTTGATGAGGAGTTTATCCAATTTCTTGATGTTGGGTTATAAAAGGGGGCGGCATAAAACAACATATTTGATGCCCAGGTAAGTGATTTTGTTAAGGATCTTTATCTTTGTTAATGGTTTGTTAATGGTTTGCAGTTTTGATTTGTTGGGGCATCTTGTGAATGTGCATTTGTTTATGCCTAGTTTCACGTGTGCGAAGTCGGAGTATTGTCCTAGATTGATGAGTTGGGGTTGTATGTGTTTTATGTTGTCCATGAGGATGGCTAGGTCGTTGGCATAGGTTGTGGTTGTGATAGTATTGGGTGAAGTGCTAAAGTGATAGCCTAGTTGATATTTCTCTAACTATCTGAGTAGGGGGTTTAAGAAGATGATGAATAAGTATGGGTTGAAGGTGTCTCCTTGGATGGTTCTGCAACTAATTTTAATGGGTATTGTTGTTGTAAGGTGTGCACCTTGGAAGGAGATGATTGATTATGTGTAGATATTGATGACTAGTTGGATGGCATATGGTGGGTTACCAAGGTCTTCCATTACGGCCAACAATCTAGGGTGGTCTATGAAGCCAAATGCATTTTTAAAGTCTATGTAAGTTAGGTAGATATATTTGTTTGTGAATTTGGCCTCTTTTAAGGTGGCGATGATTGCTTGAATTTGTCTAGTTGTATTTCTCATGGGTCTAAAGTCTTCTTGACTATGGTGAAGGATTTTTATGTTGTTCACTAAATGTGGTGAGGATGGAGGTGAGTGTGCTTATAAAGAGTTTGTAGATGGTGCAGGTGAGGGCTATGGGTCTGTAGTTTGTTTGGGTGATCGTAGTGATAGGTGATATTTCCATGGTGCATGTTTCCCATTATGTGGTGTTGGTGTTTAAGATCTTTGTGGTTGTTGGATGTTTGTGTGAGGTTTGTAAAAGACTTATTAGTATGAGGATGTATAGTATGTACTTGAGGTGGATATGTTTGTGGAGGATTTTATTGGGTTTGGGATGGGGATTAGGTGCATGTATTTTTTTGGTAGCATACATTTTGGGCTACATAGCTATGAAGTAAAGCACTAGTAAAACACTTATTATCTAGGAGAGCTCTAGGAATGCAAAGAATGCCGGGTCTAAGTCTAGTTGTAGAGGTTCATTTTTATTTATTACAATTAGAATATAAAAACCAATACGATTTGGTGTTGCCTAGCCATTTGTTACCATTAAAGCCATGCATGTAATTGCATGACTTTGGAAGGCTATCGTTTGATTTCTAAACATCTTGAAATACCAAGATACACATAACATTACTCTTTGACGTGGGCTTTCATAATATAACAATGAGATGTTGTGAGTTCAGTTTGAATCTGAGTCTCCCGACACAACTTTTTGAGCATCTCATTGTTATCTTCTAAGGCCCCGTGGAATGAGAGTTGAACGTTGAATAAGGTTATGCATTTCTTAGCCTCTAGGATTTCATTGTTATAATGTGATTATAGGTGATATATATATGATCATCTAAGTTTTCAATGTATGTCCCCATGTATTGATGGTTGACACCTATGTAAAATGAGCATCCAAGGTCCATGGGAGTGATGCATAAGCTAGACGTGCCTAATTCAGTCACTTATCTTAATTGGACACGTATATTTGAGTGGTACATGGTTAGGTATGGTTCTAGAAACAGATACCAAGAAGACATGTGTCTAGAAGAGATTGGATTACATGACTAGAATTTGATAACCATCTCAGGAGACATGTATGACTATTTAACAAGCATGAGAATCTTCACTTCAATAATAGATATTCGTATGATCTCCAAATGTCATGAGGAAAGTGGCTACAACCTCAGTTTGGGTTTTGTTAAACATCTTGGTCTCGTCGCATGTTTCATATCCTAGGGGAAGTGGGCTAGTTGGAAAAACTAACCATATAAGACCCATCTACCTTAAAGACTTTGAGACTTTATGGTTGCTTTGCTCATTTAGAATCCGCTACTCTACGTATTGAAGTAGTTTTGCAACATTTATTACATTTTTGTTTTGTTTCTTCACAAAGGTTGAGAGTGTTCTAAGTGCTTCATTTCGGTTGTTGGGAGGATCTTGGGATTTGACTCATAACCTAGAAATATCATGATCCGGAAACCAAATCTCTCATTGCTCGACAATTAGATAACTAAACCAACTGACTAAATTGCTAAAATTTGCATTGAGCAAAAAGAGGATCATTGTGTTGCCAACTACGTGAACATGGATTTGTGAATGCCACATCCTACATGGGTACATTCACAATAACACGACCCAAGGAAATTGTAACCAATCCTTAATTTAACGGATGTTATGCAATAATCTTATTGTTGTCCGATTTTTTGGCCTCAAGACCTTAAAAACACTAAACTAGGGTTTTCTAGGGCCTAGCCTAGCTACAGCAATCAAATTAGTTAGTAAAATAGTGACTTTAGTCACTAAAAAGCTAAAAGTAGCTAGTCTAAGTGAAAAAGACAAAAGTTAGGTTAATTGGTAAATTAGTGATTAATTAGATTTTAGTAAATTGACAAAAGACCTTTGGAATTAGGTCCGGAGCAACCAAACCTATTGGGAAGAGGTTTGGAGGCTCCCGAACCTCCCCGGAAAGAGTTAAGAGGGAGGAAGGTGAAGATTGAAGGACCGCATTGTGTGAATTTTTTTTGGCTTTTAAGAAGAAATTGTTAATCGTGCCCTCTCGTGAAGAGAGTTTTGCGAGTGAAAATTTGAATAAAGTGATTGAATTATTACGCAATTGGGTGTGAAGCCCATTGCATTGTGTGTGTGCGTGATTTCTACATGAAAAAAAAATTGACTTTGTGTAGAAATTTGTTTGTGGAAAACCTAATTTAAACGTTGGTCTGTTTCTATAAATAGCAATTTGCAGGCTGCAAATGAATTTGATATCTTAAAGTGAAAATCTTTCAGAATACAAACCGAGAATCATCCTCTGGAACCTTATTTTAAGCTAGTTGATTATGTGGAAACTCTTGCTGATATTCACGAGGAATTAGAAACAGCAGTTGAGCACTTGATGAATATAGATGCTTTTCCCTCCTCGCTAAGAAGGAAATTTGCTTGAGGAAGAGTTCTCTGTACCTTCGAGCTTACATAAGTTACAATTCAACAAGCAAGATCCACCCACCACTGCAGCAATTCTTCAGGACACAGACCTGTTATTGCCTCAAACTTCCATCGGCAGTCCCTCTAAGAAGTTGGCCGCGAAGAAGATTCTTCGCGTAACTAGTTAGCAGGCTGAGGTCTCGTTCGTTGACGGAATTAACCAGACAAATCACTTCACCAACGAAGAACGGCCATGCACCACCACCCATAGAATCAAGAAAGAGCTCTCAATCTGTCAATCCTTACTATGTCTGGACCTGGTAAGTTTCCCCGTGTTGAGTCAAATTAAGCCGCAGGCTCCACTCCTGGTGGTGCCCTTCCGTCAATTCCTTTAAGTTTCAGCCTTGTGAGGTAACTTACGGTGTGAGTGCGTGGCGAGGAAGAGA
This sequence comes from Polytrichum formosum, assembly GCA_964035585.1. NCBI lineage: Eukaryota > Viridiplantae > Streptophyta > Polytrichopsida > Polytrichales > Polytrichaceae > Polytrichum > Polytrichum formosum. Next base: position 10,278,846 of record OZ037935.1, on the reverse strand, counting down.
TATCATCATTTTGCCACAAAAATTCACAGGGTTTGAGGGGAGACGAGGGGGGGGGAAGAGTTGTGGGTAGCTTCAAATCCTCGCAATTCCAGAAGAGATGCATTTGTCATCCCCGATTTTGGAAGGCCCCTATCGCCTCCGAGGTTCGAATTGAGTTTTAACAAGATATTTGCTAATTTTTCTGGTTTTTTGATGAGAATTTGATCGAGTCGTACGAAATCTTGAGAAGCAGGGGAGGAGAAGAAGAGAGGAGAAGAAGAAGAAGGAGAGGAGGACACTTGGCGCAAGCACATGTCCTCTCCCATTGAGGTGTTCACATTAACAAAGTGGCCCAGAAGTAACCAGCTCAGAAAAAACCCTATTCACACTGCACAGGGGTGTCACCAAAAATCCTCCACCCTTCGATTTCGTCCTAGCCCGTGTGGAAAAGTTTATAATGACATGTAGAGACTTCTCTCTTTGTAACCCAATATATAATTCCAATCTACCCTTGGAATATACACAACTTGATTAACACCACACTATGTAGTTTTACATTCCTTAATGTCGGGCAAGATTATATCCTTAGCCTTTTCTAATATCCACCCGGCCGCTTTGGCCACGTATGCCTTCAAAGATATCCCTCTTGTGAATCGAGTCCTTGCCGTCGACTCCACACTACTACATGAGTTCTCGCTTATTGATTCCGTGCTATCACATGTCATCGTGGTTGATTCCGTATTGGTACATGACACTTCGCTTGTGGATTCCATGAGCACATAGGCTTTAAATACAAGTATTAAAAAATACTTATATACTTATCCTTGCCCTTCCTTCTCTAAGTTCTTCTTGATGTAAATCTCTATCAATGTCTTCCTACTAAACTTCAGAATAGTATAACTCCCACCCAACTTATGTTCTTCAAGTGAAATTTGGTACACTTGTTAAGTACCTTATCAAAAATCTCCACACCAAATTTTGGCACAAACAGAGTTCATATGCAAAAGTTATGCATGAAATTCTAACTCTAACTACTTAGTATGAATGTTGTGATAAAGCATCCGGTCATTAAAACTCTAATAACTTCCAACTCCTACGTCCAATCAATCTAAAATTTTGACACAAGATAGATATATAAGTTCAAAAGGTAGTATCAAATTTTGGTATCCATATCTATAACCCTCTAAGAGATACATATTTTCAAACCTTGCTGCTTTGTTCCTAGACACCCTCTCCTTCAACTTTTAATAACTCTTTCATCCCAATGACTGAAGCTCTCAAATTTTTACCACAATTTCCATACTTTATAATAAACAATCCCTCAAATTTTCATATCCATTGAACACTTTGATCATCCATAATTGACAAATCTCTCACTATAAAGTTATGCTCAAGTTCATAACTAATAAAACACTACAAATAATGCACCTAGTACAATCTAGTCACTCTAAATGCCACAAGTTTAAACAAGTTTGAACTCTCTCACTTCAATATGAATCTCAATGCAACAAGTTGAAGTTTACAATCAAACTCCAAATTCCTTAAACCCAATCTACTTCTAACAAGAGGTCAATCCCTCTTCAAGGCTAAATAGCCTTGGCTCTTCTCCTAAGAACTAAGCACACACATGTGCTCCTATCTTGCTTCCCACACACCCACACTTATAACCCGTGGGGTGCTTAAGGAGCACGAAGGAAATAGAGGATGAGTGAGGGAAGAATGAGGGATTATATAGTGAGTTGAGAGGGAGAGAGGGCATGAGATAAGGATAGGGTGAGAGGATTAGAGCCTCCAATCACAACCCCTTAACCTTCTCCTTCTAAGTAGGGACTCATCCCATTCACAAGGCTCTCGATAAGCCTTCGAAATCTCCTCCTACTTTGTAGGCTATCATCTTATCTCCTAAGCCTTCCTCCCTCCCTCAAATGATCAACAAAGATCATAATTCAAATATTTAACTAACATTGACTTTCTACCTACCACACTTTACCAAGGTATGTTCTCATACTACTTAAGTCCACTCCACACAAGCCTAATGCTTCAAACTTAGCTTTCTTCAAGCTTCACTCTTTTTATATTTTTGTGAATAATCATAAATCAACAAAACACTACTTGTAATGTTTTACAATTGTTAACAACACATGTGGGCATCAATTTGGGCTCACAAGGGGTAAAAGCCTGTGAAAGTCAAATTTACAGAGGTTGAGAAGGCTCTTTTACCACAGATAAAACTCATTGAGATTTAAAGTATTTAAATTAATAAATTAAATATTACTGCAGCATTATCTAAATACTATCAAGAGGGCATATTGCATAAACAAATTCACCAATGAAACAATTTCAAATTGCCCATTGAAAAAGTGTTTTTGAACACTTGGCGGAAGAAAGCGGCCGAGAAATTTAATTAAGGTAAAATCAGAAAATAAATTAAATAAAAATCTAATTAATTCTAGAAGTGAATTCTAAATTAAGAAGATTAAAATATTAAGGAATCCAATAAGTTGTTTATTGCATAATAAGCAAATTGGGATAATTTGGTATTAAAGAACTCATTATTGTGAAAATAAGTTTCTAAAAAGAAAGTAAAAATGGGTTAAAGGATTATTAATGAATCATGGTATCTGAATCACCAACTTGGTTGGGGTAAAGACCATGTATTATTAAACTGATATCATTAAATCGGAAAATTAATTAAGGAAAGGCCGAGACTGAATTTCTTGATACACTAAATTGGAGGTAATTAAGGAGGGACGATACAACTCGCCAGAGTGCCCTTGGCTCTGGTGTAGTAAGTGGTTACTGGTTACTTGAAAAAGACAATTGTTGAGCCGTGACTCCCTGCAAGAAACTTCGATAGTCAAAATTGGTCACTACAGGACTATTGTGTGAGGGAGTGACTGCATTTTACATGTACTGAATTGAGGGACCCTAAAACCACAAAACCACGTATCCAATCACTTTTTACCCGAATCCAACATCCTAAACAAGGTTTTTCCTGGTTATTTTTGTATCTAAACCTCACAAATAACTAAAAGGAACTATCAAGGAATTTAGGAGTGATATCTAGATTACACACCTGACACTCATTTAGTCTTCCCTGGGGTTTTGTTTAAGATTCAACCCAAGTAAAAAACCTATCTACACTTATCATATGAATTGATAATGCAATACAAATTAGTAACTACATATAATATATGTCATTGTACAATATACTAGAGTTTGATTATGTTTGGGAAGTTATTGGTACTCCAAAAGGACTAAAATATGGTCGTAATCAGTCGTTAATAACGACTAAAATGTGCTAAAATGTTCAAAATATGTCGCAAAATGTCCTTCAATTTTTCTAATATCTACATAAATTGAAGATATTATTTTCTAAGCACTCATCAAGAGTCGTTATAACTCGGCGGGGTTGGCTCGTGTTATTGTGAATTCACCCACATTTTGTGTTTATGGGATTTAATTTCACTTCTGAAAGAAATGAATGCCTTGTATAAGATCTTATTTACTACTTTGGTTTCTGAGAGGTATAGGAGGCATAACACCTCATGTTGCATCATGCTACCTGTGATCAGCATTAGGCCAACGTGCTCACATTCATGCAGGTACTTAGATACGGGCGTTATTTTTATTTTATTTTTTATTAGAGGCAATATTTGGACATGAAATGTTTTTGGAAGGATTTTGCATTCAAAGGGTGAAAACGTTTTCACTTGTTGTGGGCGAAATTTGAGCACATTTTTAGATTTTAATTATGACAAACCTATATCTTATATATATCCTCACATGTAGGCACACATATCATTTATTGTCATGCAAATATTTGGACAACGATGCTTTCATTTGCATCCCATCTAACTTTTCCATTGTTTGATTTGGACAAAAATTGTGTATATGGGATATTAGGGGCTTAGGCATGCTGTCACGTGAGGTGACATCGGGGGCTAAGTCACGTCAAATTAGGAGTAAATGGACTCCATTAGGAGTCCATGTGTGTTTGGATGAGTAATGGACTCCATTGGGAGTCCTAGTTAGTTGTTCATCCACTCCATGGATAAAATCCACATAGGCGGGGGGTTATGTAGAGAGGAAGGCATCTTGACTTGCCATTGTTGTCAACTCAAGTCTTGTGAGTGTGTTTTGAGAGAGAGAGCTTGTTGTTGCTATCTTGTGGCTATGGTGTAGTAGATCATGAATAAAGCCTTTGCATTCTTTCTCCATCACTTGCATTCTTTCTCCATCACTTGCACTCTTGGATTCTCCCTTCGTGGAGTGAGAGATAGCTTGACTCTTGTGTGTGAATTTCAGAGTTTCTTAAGCTTTGTAAGGAGACTTCTTAGTTTCTTGAGCTTGGAGAGAGAAACCCTCATACTTGACAACAATTTCTTTGAATTTTTCAATTTTAGTTTGTATTTTGAGTTCAAATGGCCAAGAACTCATGAGCAACTGAGTAATACATGTGTTGAGAGGCTTAGTTTGCAATTCATCATAGCTTGCAAGACAAATCTTGCAAGAAATCTCCTTATCTCTTTCTTTTTCTCTTCACCTTCTTGAGAGAACAAAACCAACAACAACAAAATTTATTATTATTATTATAATAGTTAGTTGTTGGCAACTTGCAAACTTCTGCTTGCAAGCTTAGGAGGTTGGAGGCCAAAATCCAACAATTATTTCTTGCAATTTGCAAGAAGAAATTTTTTTTCCAATTTGTTTTTAAAATTTTGGGAGAAAGCTTCAAGAGCTTCCTCCCGGAGCTCCCTGGAACCCCTGCTGGGCGGGCGGGCGTAGCGGCTAGCTGGAGGGTGGCGAGGGGGGACCAACCCCCCAGGTAAGCCTTTATTTATTTTATTTTATTTATTTTATTACTTGTTGTTTTATTTTTTAGTTTTATATTTTTAGTTTTATTTTGTTTACTTTTTACTTTTTACTGTTTTGACTTTGACTTTTAACTTTAACTTTTTTACTTTGATTTTTTTACTTTTACATTTTAGCTTTTGAGTTTTCAATTTAACTTTTACATTCGACTTTTTACATTTTGATTTTGACTTTTGATTTTCCTTTTCACTTGCTTCGTTTTACTTTTCACCTTTTTTACTTTAATTTTTAGGTTTTTGTTTTTACATTTTTACTTTCACCTTTCAAACTTGGCATTTCATTTCACAAACTTTGAGGTTCAAATTTGGGGGCATACTAGCTCCGATTGGAGTGAAATTTGAGCCTATCTTGTGTGAAATTTGCCAAGGAATCCAATGGTGTAATTGGATCGTTGATTGGAATTCAAAATCATTGCTGAAATTATTAATTTCAACGCTGATTTTTGTTTTTGGGAGCAAATTAACTCCGAACGGAGTGAAATTTGAGCCTAATTTGTTTGAAATCTTCCTAGGAGTCCATTGGTGCAATTAGTTTGTTGATTGGAGTCCATAATCACCTTGGAAATGAGCATTTTCAACGCTGATTTTTAATTTTAATTACCAATCTCAAACCTTTACACAATTTTGGAATTCTGGGGGCATAAATAAACACTTGGCATTTGGCAAGGGATTGCCATTTAGATAGCCCGCAACAGGTGCAGGTTGCCCATTACCTTGTAGATAGTTGCAGGTACTCAAGTGATTATTTTATGGTACAAACTAGGAGCCGATATTATCGATCTCCATCACCAGATTACTTGGAGGACGTGCATACCACAAATCTTGAGCCAGAGGTAGATACCAACGAGGCTTTTGAGCCTATTTCGGCGTTGGACACTACTAGTAGGCTTCGGATTTGGAGTGTCGGCACGTTCGACGAAATGGAGGATGATCATCACGGTTCAGTGCGTGATCAATTCTCAGGTCGAGCTGGGGGCATTTCCTTGCCCGATTGGAAACTCTGGTTTCGTACCTGAATTAAGGAGAAACGTCAAAGGTCTTCCAATTTCAATGATTGATATGCCTTTGAACTTCTGCTTCAGCATTTGGAGTATGAGGCGCTCCAAACTTATGAACGTTGGACAGAAGGTCATCAGCGACAACTTCGGGAGGTGGAGCAGTATTGGGAGGCCCGGGTTGAGCTTATTTCAGCCCTTAAAGATGGGGCGGTTGCCACCTTAGCTCCACCCACGTTAAAGGAGGAGGAACCACTAGAGGAGTCTAAGGACAAAGAACTGGCACTTGGGCCAATAGTGGCTAGTAGTAGCACAACTACCCTTTCACGGATGGCACGTGCTACACATGCAGCATTGACGGCTGTTGGTCCACCACCTCCATTTAATCCCCTTGTTGAATTTGTCGCACATTTAGAGGTGGAGTATGGTGGGTTTAGGCGAGACCAGATGCAGCGCATCCAAAATTTTCACCGGGAGAAGGATGACACTCCACGGACCATGTACACGCGACTCGCGCGATTTGCTGTTGAGTCGGGAGGTGTTTTCGCTGAGAGCCAGCTTGTCAAAATCTTCTTGTCTAAGATTGATAAACGGCTACTTGAGTTGGCATCACCTCGGATTATCCTAGATTACGAAGGCAGAGCTATGCTTGCACAAGCGTTTGCCGTGGTTGAGAGATGTGATCAGGCTCTCTGTCAACACGATGCCACGGATATGGTATCTTGGATGACAGAGACTAGCAAATCAAAAAGAATTGTCACAGCTACTAGTAGTTTAGCTGAGACTCAACTTGTTAAGGATCAAAGGATTTTGTATTGTTGGGGTTGTGGAGAAGCTGGTCATTCGAAGAATGATGCCAATTGTCCCAAGAAGAAAAAAAACTAGCCTTTGGGAAAAATAAAACAAAAGATAGAACCGGTAAAGGCGGAGAAAATTCTAAGAAGAGGCAATTGAAATGTAACCATTGTGGCGGCACTAACCACGATGTGGATCATTGTTTCCAACTTCATCATGAGAGGCGGCCTGCCAGTTATATGACTGGCAAATCTTCACGGGAGCAGACTCTTGAGGCTAAGGTTGCAGAGCTTGAGCAAAAGCTCAAATCTTCTACATTTTTTGTTCAAATTTCTGAGCCGCATGTAGGTGTTGGTACTTCGGGTTCTGACATGTATATGTTCAGAGCATCTGGAGAGGTGGTAGCTGCAGCTTCTACACACGCACAAACATTGGCAAATTCAGTGGCTTCTACAAGTGCTGGTAGCAACGAGGTTTTACGTCCTCGCCATGTCGGTCGAGCAGACCAGGTTGGTCAAGCACGGCTACCTCTATCATTTGGATTGGTAGACATTACTACTGCTGTCGGGGCTAAAAATCCTTTACCTTTGAGAGATGGGGATTCCATTTCAAAGGATGTTATGCAAGTATTGGCACATAAAATTCTTCATATGCCAATTTTCTCGGGTTCGGAGTTGATGGCTCCGGATTTTAAATCTGCTGGAGTTTTTCATTTAGCTGGGAGAATGTTAGAAGGCAAGGCGGATTTGCCATCCCTTCAAAGATCCCAAGTTGTTGTTGACGTGCCTGTGGTTGACGAGGTGGAGGACTTAGCCAATTTGCGAGCAAACCTTGCAGATGCGGCAATCATTGCTTTTGGTAAGCACATTGATATTCCTCCTCCAATAATTCCATCAATGGACACGTCTTTTTCACATTGTGCAGCAGGAGCAACATATCTTGCAGATGTTTCTGCAAGATCTGCTCGAGAGTGGTATAACTTACAACTTGGAGTTGTACGTCTGGTGAACGACAAAGCTTTGTTTGTCGTGTCACGCACGGATAATCCCGCTATTCGTGCTACACCACTGAGAGTTATGATGGATTTTGGTGCTCAACCGGTTATGATTGGCAAAGGACTTGCTGACAGTTTGGGGTTGATGCTAGCAAATTTAGATCCTTGTCCATTCACAATTGTGACTTCAGTAGGGGGCACTAAACGTGCAACATGTTACACCAAGGTACCTCTCCGTTTGATTTTTAACGTGGGGGCATGACCTACCTACACTCATTTGACAATGAAGTGTGTTGTTACCAATGCAACCAACTATGATATACTAGTTGGTCAGCAAACTCTTTATCCACTTGGCTTTGGTTTGGATAATTGGACCGAGGAGGCGTGGATTAGACCGGGATGGTCTACTGGTGATCGCAGGAAGGTATTTATTCATGTAGCATTTGCAGCTACTTCTATGACTATGGTTGCGGAGGCAATGTTTGGTTGTAGTGGTTTAGTTTCAAACTTGCCTTGTTCACCAATTTTGTTGGAGGAAATATTGGCCTACACTTGTAATGTAGCATAGCAACGAATTTTGCCATGTACCGAAATTCCTGCTCAATATTTCAAGGATCCATCTCTACCATGGCGTACTCTTAAGGAGTTATCCGACCATTGTCGACACATTGTAGCGGCTTTGGAGCTTGGGGAGACACCTCCAATATCATCCTCATTTTCTTTTGCCCAACCCATTCGTTGGCAACCGTCACCTGAAGGTATTATCCTTGTAGAAATCTTTGGGGCCATTGGCACAGGTTTGGTTGCAGTATTGGAGGCTGGGATTACAGTTAGGCGGTATATTCATGTGGATAATGGATATGCAGCCAACAGAGCCGTTCGACACCACATTTAACAATTGTTGTTGAGGTATCCCACACAATTGTCAGCCTCTGCTATTCATGGATGTTGTGGTCAACTCCCTCAAGACGTCACTATGATTAGTGATGAGGATTTGAGAAGGTTGGGCCATGTGGATTTGATTAGTGCAGGATGGCCGTGTCAAGGCCATTCGTGTGCAGGAACTGGCCAAGGTTTGGATGACCCTAGGTCTAGTTTGTTTGCGGATTTGATGCGATTGATACAATGGTGGTTTGCCCACCAATCAACTCCGCCAGGGTACATTTTGGAAAATGTGCCACTATTGGGTGATATAAGGCACAAAGTGGTGAAGGATGGTGAGTACTTTAACCAACTTCTGGGTACTCCAACATTTCTAGATGCTGCATCATTGGGATCCTTTGCTCACAGGCCTCGTTGGTTTTGGACCAATTTGGTATTTCCTTAGGTGTTTTCAGCGGCAGTCGCTCGAATTTCTCGGCTTATGAATCACAAGGTGGATGACATTTTAGATGATCATCGTGTTTCCTTGGCAGTTACTAAGGATGACACCTTGCCACTTGCAATAATTAACAAGGTGGGAATTCCGCGAGGTGCACTACCGATTTTTATGACATATCCACGATCTTTTGCATTTCGATCTCGTGGACCAGGCATGGTCTGGGATTCAAAATCCCAAACTCACGATGAGCCTACGGCAGATGAACGGGAACGAGCCATGGATTTTCCTACAGATACCACAGCTGCTCACGGACTTCAAGAAGGTCAGAGACGTTTTCTATTGGGACAAGCTATGGATCTCAATAGTATGGTCTGGATTATTGGAATTTGTCTTGCTGCTCAACAATATTTTCATGACCAATTGCTTACTCTGAGGACATAGGACAATGGTCAGGGGGAAATGGAGCTGTAATCCAAATTTCACATAGAGGTCAATGATGCTGAGGCATTATTTTCTTTGAAGCAGCATGCTGCAGAAGAGCTTTGAGCTCAACGTGTTTTTGCTGCTTTGGCCCAAGATTTTGGTATGTCTGATTGTAGTGGAGTGGATATGCATTTGATTTTAAGTGTAGATGATGGGGACAAAGGTGTTGCCCTCTCCACGGACTAGCAATCACAGGCTGTGCTGGCACCAAGTGGCAATCCTTCTATAGAGAAGGAAACCACGGAGTTTGACGATTGGCCAATTGAAGTGGGGCCAAAACTTACTAGTGCCAAAGCATGAAAGGTACGGGCATTTATTCGTTCTTACCGTAATTGTTTTGCCTTTAGTCTTCATGATCTTGAAGGATATAAAGATAAACCTGTTCGTATTCAACTCGAGGACGTCCATCCTATTTTCAGACGGCCGTACAGACTTAGTACATTTGAAAGGTTGGGTGTTCAAACTCGATGTCAAGAATTATTGGCAGCGGAATTGATTGAACTCTCCAATGGAGAGTATGCTTGTACCACGGTTATGCTTTCAAAGAAAGATATCTTTGGCAACTGGACGGAAAAACGGATGTGTGGTGATTATCGTCCAGTCAATCGCAAGACCAAGTCGGATCGATACCCAATGCCGATGCCAGAGGAGTTGTTTGATGCATTGGGATTTGCTAGAATTTTCAACACTTTAGATTTGAGGTCTGGTTATCATCAATTACCTTTGTTGTTGGATGATCGGGTGAAGACTGTATTTTGGGGAATTGATAAAGATGGCAAGGATCAACTTTATCATTGGAAATTTTTGCCATTTGGTCTTACGAATGCACCAGCTGAATTTTAGCGGGTGATAGACCAATTATTGGCTGGTTTACCGTTTGCTAGATGTTACATTGATAATGTTATCATCTTTAGTAATAGTCCACATGATCATGTGAGACATTTGCAAGCGGTATTTGAACGACTACAATGGTGGGGACTCCGTTTACATCATGGCAAATGTAAGTTTTTCCATAATCAATTGCCCTATTTAGGCCACTTGATTGTTCCTGGCGGTCTTGGTGTGCAACATACGAAGGTGGATGCTTTGCACAAAATTCCCGCACCTAGTGATGTACCACGACTTCGGGCATTTCTAGGATTGGCAAATTATTATAGAAGGTTTGTCAAAAACTTTAGTTTGATTGCCAAACCTCTCATCATTCTTACGGGGAAAGACCAACCATGGATTTGGAGTCGGGAACAACAACATACATTTGATACATTGAAGCAGAGGCTCGGTTCAGCGCCAGTGCTTCGACGCCCGGATGTGTCTAGAGCTTTTCAATTGCACACGGATTGGAGTGCAGTGGGATTGGGAGCGGTATTGACACAGAAAAATGAAGAGGAAAAGGAATATGTGGTGGCTTATGCATCTAGAAGCAATAATAGTGTTGAATCTAATTATTATTCTTATGAAGGCGAGGCCTTGGCGGCCATTTGGGCCATTGCACATTTCCGACCTTATTTATATGGGCAAAAATTTACTTTGGTGACTAATCATCAACCTTTAAAATGGCTTATGGAATCAAATAATCTCACCGGGAAATTTGCTAGGTGGGCATTGTTACTTCAAGAATATGACTTTGAAGTTGTCCACCGAGCAGGAATTGCCATCTTGGATGCAGACGGATTGTCTCGCAATCCAAGTCTGTCAGATGAAGACCATGCGGTCTTGCACAAACTTCAACAAGGGACATATCCCCTTGGACTATCCACTATAGAACGAGATAGAGTTAATCATCGAATAACAAGGTTTCGTTGGACAAACGGCTTGTTATTTCGTGTGTGGCTGGATGGACGAGGTACATTGTTCCAAGGCCAGATCAAAGAGCTTCTTTAGTACGGCAAGTGCACGAGAAGCTTGGACATTTTGGAATGCGAAGAATACACTCTATGTTACGCAACCAATATTGGTGGACTGGTATGTATCAACAGGTTGTCACTTATGTTTTCTGGTGTGAAGTATGTGACCGGGTCAGGTCAAGTTTTAATACTTTATCACCTCAACTTCAGCCTTTACCTATTATGGGCTTAGGATATCGTTGGTCTTTGGATTTTGCCGGACCGCTTACTGTCACTCCACGTGGGGCAAAATATGTACTTGTGATGGTGGAGCATTTTAGTAAGTGGATTGAACTCGTGGCTCTTCCCCAAAATTCCTCAGAATTGGCAGCTATGGCATTTCTTGATCGAGTTTTGGCACGGTTTGGAGCACCTGCAGAGGTGTTGACGGATCAAGGGAGAGAATTTCTTAGATCTTTCGAGGCTTTGTGTACCAAAGCTTTGATTGATCATCGAACAACCTCCAGAGATCACCCTGAGGCAGATGGCTTAGCTGAACGAGTTGTTCAGATTGTCAAACGCGGTTTGCGGAAGTATGGGTTGCTTCATGGTAACCATCGCGATTGGGACTTGATGTTACCATGGATAGCAATGGGTTACCGTTTCAACATGCAAGCATCTTTGGCATCCTATAGTCCTTACCAACTCTTGTATGGTCGGGAACCAATTTTACCTAGCTCTGTGCGAGAAAAATTGGCTCATGTGGTAAACTTGGATGATCCAGATGTTTGGACTCAATGTCTTCATGATCGAGCAATGTTCTTTCAGAAGGCCATGCCTATGGTCATGGAGAACTTAAATATAGCTCAACATCGTGATACATTACGGTATGCCCGGATCCACAGTGGAGCTTATCGACCTCAAGTTCGTAGATTTTCCAAGGGAAATTATGTTTACTTGCAACGGGAGGCGCCTACGACATTGGACATCAAGGCTGGGCGTACAATTTTGCGGATAAAAGATGTTTTACCAAGTGGTATATTATTGCTTGAAGGCAATGATGGACGGGAATGTCGTGTGCATTCAAAGAATTGTGCTCCATATCATCTTCCCATCGACGGCTCTGTGCATCCCGAGTTGGCGGTTGTACCACAGGGCCTGCCTTATTATGTGTGTGGAGAGAAGAAATGAGCTGCAACAATATTATTGTGCGACCAATGTCAGCGTGGATGACACATGGCATGTTTGACACCTCCCCTTTTGACTCTTCCTTCTGGCAATTGGATTTGTCCTCGTTGTCGGAAATCCTCCCACTCCATGGCCGTTAATGGTCATGATTGAGGACTTTGTGGATGTTTGCCACATGTCTTAGTGGTGAAGTTGTTATCTAGTTGGTCGGTAGTTTTATGGGATTGAAAATCACATTAGGAGAGTTATCAAAGAATTCAACATAAATTGTTGAAGGCAATTAAGAATGGGGCTCACATTGCATCCAACCTACAGTTCTTGGGGTATTTTCTCAACCATGAGTTTAATTCCTTAGATTACCACTACACCGACATAGATATGTATAGATATAGCAGCAACTTCATCATGTTCAACACCTCTACCGATGAGTGTGTTTTATCCTAGCTGATTGGAGGGGCTCCTTATCTGCTAGGGATGTATTTGAAAATGTGGTTGTTTAGCATATTAGTTTGCTATGTTTATTTTGCTAATTGATGTTGATGATGACACTCGATCTGTTGTGTTTAACGATCTTAGTTTACACGACAGCTGTCACGTGAGGTGACATCGGGGGCTAAGTCACGTCAAATTAGGAGTAAATGGACTCCATTAGGAGTCCATGTGTGTTTGGATGAGTAATGGACTCCATTGGGAGTCCTAATTAGTTGTTCATCCACTCCATGGATAAAATCCACATAGGCGGGGGGTTATGTAGAGAGGAAGGCATCTTGACTTGCCATTGTTGTCAACTCAAGTCTTGTGAGTGTGTTTTGAGAGAGAGAGCTTGTTGTTGTTATCTTGTGGCTATGGTGTAGTAGATCATGAGTAAAGCCTTTGCATTATTTCTCCATCACTTGCACTCTTGGATTCTCCCTTCGTGGAGTGAGAGATAGCTTGACTCTTGTGTGTGAATTTCAGAGTTTCTTAAGCTTTGTAAGGAGACTTCTTAGTTTCTTGAGCTTGGAAAGAGAAACCCTCATCTTGAAGATGTGGTTGTTTAGCATATTAGTTTGCTATGTTTATTTTGCTAATTGATGTTGATGATGACACTCGATCTGTAGTGTTTAACGATCTTAGTTTACACGACAATGCTATACAATGTAAATTCAGATGAGAAGTTAAGAAGAAACATTGTTTTAATATAGTTGATAATTGGTAAAAAAAACATTGTTTTAATGAAGTGTGTGGTATTGTGTGTGTGTTCATGTATGTGTGAGAAGGTAGGCTAAAGGGACAATCCCCAACAATTGTACAATTTTCTTATGTCAACTTGTTTTGAAGTGAATTAGATGTTTTTTGGGGTGCAAACCAACAAGAGGTGGATGCATCAAGTATGGTTATTAGTATGGATGAAGTTTGGAGTTATATGTACCTTGCTATGAAAAGAATGTATATGCCATTTAAGAACTAAGAATAGCACAATCAAATAGGGTATGCATTTATACACAACGCAAAAGTAATTGTTTTTTTACTACTACTACTAACAACAACACCACTGCATAACTTCACGCAATACGCACAATAATAACCACGTTGGTACTTGCCAAGTGATGTGGGAGGAGCAATAGAGGAGCCCAATGACATCACCATGTAGCTTTTGTTGCACAATGCAAATGCAACCTAAAGTATGAAGGCGATAGATGACACTAACATACGAATGAGAGATGCGTCAAAGCGCAAACTCAAATGTAAACTCATGGCAGGGTGCAAGCATGGTCAAGTGTACCAAAAAGTGGTCCACTATCTCGGGGCGATCACACCCCCTTATGTTTCATAACCACGTGCGATAAAAGTTTGCTACCCTATATTATATGCCATAGATAAATTTTCTACATATACATAACCATTGATAATATCTTATGTATAATTTTTTTAAATTTTTAGTCATCTTCATTTTTGTAATAATTGTTTTAGTTCAATTTTGCATCATTCTAGTTAGAAACGGTATGTTTTATAATAAAAAAATCATCAAATTTGGTTACCATTATTTACCATGTAATAGATACCATGTATATCTACTCATGAAAAAAATTGATAAAATTTTGACCCATTTTGGTGATGCTTTATGTAAAAAATAGATTTTCTTTTCTAGCGCATGTGGTGTTCAACTTGACAATGGAGTGCTCCCCCGGGTCCAATATACTAAACCAAAATGTTTTTGGTCAAATGCCTAAAAGTAGTAGCAACGTCTTGTTCGAATTGGATATTTTTATGGCAACCTTTATTTTTGTGTTAAATATTCAAATACAAAATATCAATATGAGATCTTTAAAAATTATCATTAAAAGTGATGCTCAACAACAATCGCTAAATCTGGTTTTGGACATAAATTTCTTGACCTTAAATATTTTGAAGTTGGGTTTTTTTCCATATTCTTCACTTCACTAGAAACTTGAGGGCATCATTACAAAAAAATTATAGAAAAACTCATTCAATGTAATTCTAAACAAATTTTAGATAATTACTTGTTCAATATCACCTACTTGGACACCACTTGCACCGTCTTCTAATATAGGTAAACTTTTCTTCAAAAATAATTTGTCAACATAAATTGCTTGGCTTTGTATATCAATGCGTTTTGCAATTGTTTGTGAAATTTTCTTCACAAAATTCAAAGTTAGTATATATTTCTGAATCACTTTCACTTAAACCTAAGTAGGATTCAGGAGTTGTCCACTTGACCGTGCTTGCACCCGGCAGGCTTACGGAACATGGCTCAGAGACAAATGCCCTAAAGTTTGAAAGTACTAAATGCATATCTAAAGTGTCTTTTTATATGCATACCCATTGGAGTTGGGCCCGCAAAACATTCCTCTCTTGGTACCGTCCCAAACTTTGTAAGATGTGTTTCCCCTTATGGTCGGTGGCCCTTTGTGGACACCTACTTATGTGCATAGATTGTTCAAACTTCGATAGTTGACATTGAAGGGACGATTGTATTCCAATTACAACGATATTAAAATTGTTGGTTAGAATGGAGCAAAGCAACCATTTGGCGCACTCAATTGGGTCATACATGTTTTGAGCTTTGAAAATGTATAGATTTAAACCAAAATACATGGTCTTATTATTGACACTTCCAACTCACATAATTGTTCTTGCCGTTGGGGGTGGATTGGGAATTGTCCTATCCAGTTTGCATTCGTGAATCGCAAAGATGTTCATTTCAAACCTATAAGAAGTCAAAGTGATTATATAGAGAATCCTTTTATAATGAATGTTGGAAATGCTTGACATCATGCAACGTTACGAAATTGTGTTATTTTTGTTTTATCATTACTTTAAAAAATATAGAAATCAAAATACAAACCTATGCACTTAGACTAGAGGTTCGTCTATATATTGAAATAAATGAAAAGGAGAAAGGGGGGGGGCAGGTTGTGAAAGTGTTTATTAAAGCAATAGCAACTATACATCATCTACGATTCATAAATCATATGCACAAGTTCTACGGGTCGGGACTGCACAGGTCCTACGGGTTGGGACGGCACGGGTCCAATGCTCCAGTTAGTCATTATGCAAGTATTGTTGGACATGTTTGACATCATGTCTAGAATGCATGATGGAATTGTTGTGAAAAAGTGTCACATGAAAACCTATACCATTTGTAGATTGAAGCTCCCCAAAATACACCGGTCACCTACCAATCACTAAAAGTACCCAATGACGCTATCCTTCACTTTGCTGTTACTTAAAGAAACACGCTCTACCATAAACATACCCAAAACTTGGTACTACCAAGATAGACCCCGAGCATACGATTGTGGCACATAGTGTTGGTTTGTAGTAGAAAGATGTGCCTTTAGTATCGAGGTGCCAGTAAAATAACTTGAAATGCATCTCCGAAAGACCTTCCGCGCGAGGGAGTGGATCTTGAAGTTTGGAGCTTCACAAACATTCTTCCGCCTGCAGGCTACTAAGTTAACACATAGTACTGTCCCAAATCCATCCTCACTGGCATGTCTCCATAAAACTTAAAAAGGGTGCCACTGACACTCACGGTTGCAATTTCCCCCACAGACTCCGGATCCAAAAAGCCTGCAGAGCTCGCCCATTGCCTGATGGGAAGATCTCTCGAATCAGAAACCCCGGCTCTTGACTAACTTTTAGGCAATTGCAGGCCTAAGTCACAGGCAATGAAACCAGGAGAACTGACCGGCTAGTTACAGATGATCCGGTTGAGTTTGAGAAACAACCGGTTGAAGGGTCGAGACTTCAGGAAATTTACTGATCGTTTGAAGGAATATATGGAATATACGTCAAGGTAATAAAGAAAAAACTGAAAGAGCAGAACATGTAAGTGGTTCGACTTGGAAACATTAGCATCTTAACTGATATGTCCAAAAATAAGGTAAGGTACATCCACAATCAACACATATCCGAAACCCATCACTATGTACCATTGTCATACATTGACGCCTCCAAATCTATGGTTGTGGTACATACCTAGTGTGTTGGTTTCAAGCTCAGTGTGGGGTTTTGGGTACATGTGCCCAACACAGTGGCGTTTTAGACAAAGAGATAATTGTTCATGGAATAAGACGTGTATGGTTAATTTGGTCATAAAATTCTAGAATGTCTTGTATTGGTAGGAGCCCGTGTGACCTGGTCCATGCACCGTCCACTTAACCCACCGCCCCTCAATGGGAGATTGTTGACGGATTGTTGACGGACTGTTTGGGAGCAATAGGGCAATGACCTCATTGCTAACCATTGCTTCATGTAGGGTACATTATGATAATTCGCTCTCAAACACAAATATGTGGGACTTATAACATTCGTGGGTGTCAAGGTAAAACGCATTGGCATTGCGAGGTAGAAGTGTCTATAATGGGTGGCCTATAATGGGCACTTTGAGTATATACCAACTACCAAATCCATGAGAAGATTATTGCAATTGAGTTCTTGAAATATTGACATTGTGTGATTTAGATATGTTTGAGGTTTCTTTGCAACTAGAGTGGTTACATAGCTCCCCTGCCCCCCTCCAAAGCATGTGGTGTTGAGCATTCATTTATTTATACATGTTTTATGGTCTCTCTTCATCATTGAATTGCGTTGTAAATCCTTAGCAGTATATCACTCATTTTCATCTATAGTACATAGTTGCTCACTCTGGGGTTTAAATAGGTGTCGGAATTAGATCACTACATTGTTTATGGTATTTAGTGTCACGTACACTATTTTGTGAAGGGACTAAACCAAATGCCTGGAGGTCTCAAAATGTCATGTCCGCAAATTTAGAATATGATAATATTTGTCAACATAAGTAAAATTTAAAAGTGAGAACAATATTTACATTATGACATTTAGTGTACCACATTGGGATAGTTGAGATCATGGTTTAGCATTTTCGTATGCAAAGGGAAGATATTATTAAGCATACTAATTGCAAACATCATGTGTTTAAATTTTAGTATGTAAGAAGAAGATATTATTGAGCATACTAATGCCAAGTGTCGATTGCATACACTTTAGTCAACTTGTAGACCATTATGTAACATAGGCTTATGCCTCGAAACACTATTGCAGATCCTCATGCCAAGATATTAGTAAGTGCACTTGAATACCAAGTGTCACAAGGTGACACTAATAATGAAGTTGTTAATCATTGGTTTAACCTAGCATATGCCTCAAAATAGGGTAAATGACATTATTACGCATGTGACAGTAAATACCATAGATGGTGTAGTGAAATTATGCATTTCCCTTTT
Source organism: Polytrichum formosum (assembly GCA_964035585.1). NCBI lineage: Eukaryota > Viridiplantae > Streptophyta > Polytrichopsida > Polytrichales > Polytrichaceae > Polytrichum > Polytrichum formosum. The sequence goes on along the minus strand of OZ037935.1, from coordinate 10,260,641 downwards.
AGCACCAAAGACCCACTACCTAGTGGATGGAATGCTCTAAGGTAAGGTTGCAATGTGTATTATCACTAAGGCATTTGTCTTCTAGCCTCAAGCGGTTGCATGATGGACCATATCGGAAATGTAGCACAACCCCCCCCCCCCTCACATGGGCGATTTCATTGGTAAGAAGTGATTCAATGAGTTGTTTAATATCTTCCCATCTTAGCCATCAATTCATGCATTTTTTTTATATGTGTTTAGATGTAAATGAAGGGTTGGGGACCATGAGTTTCACCGCTCCCACAAAACACATTTCACAACAAACTTGTCCGAAGGAAGTGAATGCAACAACTATACACTTCAAATCAATTGGTTGTGTGTTCAGTTGTTTTGTAGTCTACTAACACTGGTTACTAGATCGCATTTTCCTTGACACTTGCTACGACAAACCATAGGATAATTGAACAAAATCAAAATAAAAGCAAATCAACATTTAGTAAGACATCATAACATTGCTTTCCCACTAAGAAACTTTGTATTTCCAAGAATCATACGTATTGCCAATTGGGTTGTATATCCATTGAGTTGTGAGTCTTTGGTGCCACATCATCAATACGCTCTACCTTGACACCCACTAATGTTTATCTAAATGGTTAGTTTATAGCATGGTAAAAGTTTTCTTGGACATGCATCGACAAATGAGATGTAGAGCAACTATTATGAGTCCCATGGTCTATAAATATTTAACTTACTACATACAAGAGTCTTGCTTGGTAGACAACAATGTTTTTATGTTGTTGCAACACATTTGGAGGAACGAGGTTATCATCCACACAACACACATTGGGCATCTAATTATATTATGTTTATAACAAACATGTTTCCAAAAATAACTCACCACCAAAAAGTGACAATAGTCCTCACAATGAAGAGGTTAATTTCATAATGCCATGATGTCCATGGGCATCTATAGTAAGAACCACAAGCTTGTGTAATTGGTTACCCACACTAAGAGCACATCCACTCATGTGTTATTTTTGCCCAGGTAGGGAGGACACTCATGGAGATGCACCATTAGCGCATGGGAAACCTAAATTTAATGGGTAACATCTTCGTGTGGCATGAAATTTTGCAATCTTGCCAATCTTAGGTGGGGATGGGTTGGGGGTCCATCACACATCAACATTATCATTTTTTTTGCTCTTGTCAAAGTGTTTGTCATAATAAATTAGTAATCAATCTCATTGTTTTTTAATATGGATTGTAACACTACAAGATACATGTGGTCAAGTCACTGGCAAATCAACATGTTTTGAAGATGGAAATGGTGCATATCACTAGGCAATTTCTACAACATTATATAGTATATTGTAGTGGGCTAGAACCAGTGGTGGCATCCATCCACAATGCAACATTTGCATGAATAAGTTTGCATATAATTAGAATAGTTGTGTGCATTAAATATACCCAATTAAAACATCTATACCTACCTAGGCATGTGACCACACGGTGTGGGGCCTACCTAAGCATGCATAATGGTGTTAAGGAGGCCAACCAAGAGTTTCAAACTCGGAACCTTACCACTCCCAAGCAGGGCCTAGCCACCAAGTTCATCCATGACACATGCACACATTGAGTTTATTACCCAATTTATTGATCATTTTACAATAGCCATGCTTGTATTGAGTTATCAAAAGGGCACAAAATGAGAGGTTGAACTCAATGAGGTGTCATAAATTTAGTGACCGCCACAATTATGATCCCACATGATCCTTCTTTGAAGTCACTTGAGCTCCTCAAACGAACTAAAAAATGGTTCACCACTGTGGGAACTATCTTTGAGATCACTTGAGCTTATCAAATGAGCTCTAAAGTGGTTCTCGGCCACCAAAACTACACTAAATAGTTCTATTACTATGGATGAAAAATTAGCGGAGAAATAATTAACGTTGGCCACTCTAATTGTTTGGTTGAGGTGGAAATAATGTGGGTTCAAGACCCCAGGTGTTTCCCTTATTCTTCCTAGAGACTTTCAATCAACACCTTACATAAAATAAAAATAGTCACCTTACATCAAAAGTAGCACAAAAAAAATCATCACCCACATCAATTACTCATGCTAATTTATAGTGGAAGTTTAGCGTAGGCTAAAAATTAGAGTGGGCTCTAGAAAACATATTGTGGCTCATGATAATAGGACCATCAAGTGTATCTTTGAGATCACTTGAGCTTCTCAAATGAGTTTGAAATGTTGTTCCCCACCATCTGTTAATTCTTGTTTGAACCGTCTTCAAAAAGTTATTGTGCATTCATACATTTTCCCATTTGTATTATGTTATGTAAGTGATAGTGTGATTTTTATGTCTGTACATGTGTTGACATGGTTCATCACACTAGAGACCCCCTAATTGGGGAACATGTAGTGAGGTTGCCTAGTATCACATATCACATATCACATATCACATGGGCACAATAATGATTTCAACCATTTTCACCCACTTTTGTGTGAAAATATTGAACCCATTGAATGGTCCAATGGGATAACCACATGATCCTTGTAGTGTAACCAAAGTTCTAATATAAAGCAATAAAGAAGCAATCCTATGTCTCCCATATAAAAAAATCATTTATGGGGACATGCAAGGCCTATGGTGTGTGCAACGGAAGTTAGCCTTATTTTGGCTTCGTCACATTGCGTTCGTCATGAGACCCCTCCATTGACCATTGCCAGATGCATGTGACGGGTTCAGGTGGAGATTATTTAAGTATCTAGAAACAAAAGTATATTCAAGGGCATAAATAGGCTTCATGTGGAGGGCCAAAGTTCGACGCCCACTTCTTTGAGCTAGCCCCAAACCATTATTACCAAGTACATGAGGTATAGTAAACACATGACTCCCGTAGGTTGGTGGTTTATTCATCTCAAATGGGTCTATGAGGACTAATTCGGGTCTTTGATGTTTATTTTGGGGTCGATTTGTCCAAAAAACAAATCTACATGCTATTATAAAATTGCATGTGTTTTCACCTTGGGCAACAATGGTAGGGGCCCAATCAAAGAGGTGGGTGTCTAGCTCTAGCCCATGTGGAGTACCTTACAATCATCACATGTGATTGCAATTGGATTGCTTGCTTAAAAATATGAAATTATAGGTGTTAAACATTGGTTCAATAACTGAGCATAGGTGTTATTATTGAAAATATTTCTAAAATGAGTAGTACAATAATATCCTATTTGAAGAACTTAAGCAAAAGTTATAAGGGTTCAAACATTATTTGTGGATGACCCAAAAACAATCATGGGAGCATGATGTTAAGGCGGTGGGCATTCCTAGATTTAATATGTACTTAGTGTGCAAGATTTTAGGGTGTGAGTTTTGAGTGTTGTTTAGACTAGCTAAATCATGTGTCATACGACCTACAACAATTGTGCATATAAATTATGAATCATAAAGGATGTGTAGTTGGTATTGCTTTAGAAATTATATATATATATATATAGAGAGAGAGAGAGAGAGAGAGACCTCATCTAAATACATACATTATTTTATCTTAAAGATATTTATTTATTGAAAAAAAACACTAACCAACACACCTGATTCCCATGCCCCATGTCCATGTGCCCCCTCCCCCGGCTTATGGTGGTCCCACCACCTTTTGCTGCCACCTTGGATGAGGGACAATGGTCTTGGATTGACATCCCCCGGGTCTGCCCTCCTCACCCTCCCCCCTCACCATTTTTTTTAAATTTTAATGTGTGGTGGCCACATGGGCATGGAGCTTGAACCGCTGACAATATTAGCCTCCCATGGATGTCTCCCAACTTACCGCCTTATTTATTTACATGGCATTTTTATTATTTTTGGATTGGTGGTCCACATCTTCTCAACGATGGGGCGATAACCTCACCAAATCCATCCACATAGTCCATTGTATATAGATTTAAGCATGCTCTATTGCACTTGTTACACTATTCCTCATGACCTCACCTATGAACAATCATGAAAGTTGAAACCCAAGATCTCCCACTGTATAAATATTTCTTCCCTCACATGGACCACAACAACACCTTCCATTGGTGGACAACACTTTCAACCTTGTTTGGAGAAACTTGCATGATAATAGAGTGCCGTGTAATGTGTTCAACCCAAGGTTTGAATTGCAAGGTGTTAGGGGATTCCATCTTCATTCAAAGGTTTGGTTTCATAACACCTACCTAGCCCTCATGGATGAACAAAATGAGGGTTGGTAGGTGCCATCCACCATATTTCGTATTCCAAATTTAGTGTATCCTCGCTTAGGATTAGCATAGATACCTCGATATGGGATGTCCGATCTCCCTTTGCACATGGATAGGTCCCACCTCCAAGTTTAGAGCCTTCAATGTGCACGGCCTCTACCTTGGCCTCATGTACAAAGTTGTTAAAGTGGGGGAACGATTGTTAAGGGCTAGCGGTGGGGCGCTCAAAGCGGTGAAACAACTCATGCATGTTTACACAGACATGGTATGGGGAGGTGATAGTGGGGAGTTGGCCTTTGGGAGTCTAGGGAGAGCTTTGCATGTCGTGAGCTTGGGATGGAGGGAGTGATATGAGGTTGAGAGGAAGGATTATAGGTTTATAGGTTTAGAGGATGAGGATGAAGATGCCACTCATGTAATGTTGTCTTTCTAACCTTCATCTGTTCCTCAAATTTTGGACATGGTTCAACCAACTTTTATGTTAAAAAATGTTGGTTGATTTATGATGAGCAAAGTGTCACACACATTTTTTAATTTTTACCTTCATGTAGTTCTGCAATATTACCGTGGCTCACCCAAAGGTTGAAAAGACGAAGTCATCACGCCCTTACACCTTGATGTGGTCCATGTACCAACTAGAAATTGAGAGTACCCAATGTCCCTAGTGATGCACCTTGCACAACCCTTGCATGGGAGTGGTCCACATCCCCTCATATTACAAGATGATGACAAGTATCTACCACAAACTTGTCACTTTAACGCTAAACCATGTTATACTTTTTGAGGAGTTGCACCTGCTCTCTAAAGACATGCAATATGATGATTGAAGCTAGGCTAGATAATAACACCATGTCCTGAAACATTGTATGACAAGTGAGATGTCTACAACTATCTTTTTAACTAAAATATATGTTCTCAAAACCTAGGATACCACACACTCTTTGTGCATTTGCTCTTAATAGACCCCTTACAACAAGACTCTTGTCTCCCCTCTTGCCTAGAGACAGGGGAGAGACAATTGTTTCCTCATTGTTTTCTTACCATGGCCTCCATTGTACGTGTTACACCACAAACCTTTATCCTCCATCAAGGGATTATGCACATATTAAATTGACATCATACTCTTCGTAAATAGACCATGTTTAAATTTTTATAAGTAAAAAATGAATTTACATGTGATGTGATGTGTCAAAGATTTGATACGATCTGTTATGCCATTGGTCATGGTCCTTTAATAGTACAAAACATTTCATTAAAAAAAATAGTGGGAACCATGTCAATTGATGTAGGTAAATGAGCTTAGTGTGTCCTACTTCAGTCCACAAGTGGACCTTTTGTTTCATGCAAATTTCACGTCATGGGCCACGAAGAGTTAACCATTGACCCCTAATTTCCAAAGCCTATGAAAGGGTTGTTTAGAGTACATTTCACAAATTTGATTGTGAAATTTTCGTAGACTTGTGTTGGGGTTACAGTGAGATGTATTCCTAGGATCTTGAAACATGGGAGACAAGCTATATTTGGGACAAAATGGCCATGAGCAGCCAAATTGTGCTATTTGAAGGAAGGGGTGTGAATACAAACACCATGTTATAGGGTTCTAAAAAAATGCCTTTGACTGATCAAATTCACCTAAAAAAATGAGCGGAATGCTTGTGCAATCCACTAGATGGAAACAACTCAATAGTTAAGCACCCCCACAAGTACTCAATCCAAAATGTGCAAACTACAATGGACTAGCCACCTTGCAATTAGAGTATATGGATTGTTCCATATTTCTAACTTCATATATGCATAGAACTTTTAACTTTTTTTTAAAGAGTTTCCAAAAACTGAATTGAACGGTTGATGTGAACATATTTCCAAAAACATAAGACAATATTCATTGTTATCCAGATAAACGCCATTGCTTTGTAAGAAACATTTGCAGCAGAGTGGCAACCGTTGATTGGAGTCAACACTCTCATGTGAATTCATAACACAACAAAAACATGACCACTTCCCATTTTAACATTGTTTTGCACATTACTAGACATGTAAACAACCTAGCGTACATACACTAGACTGATACAGGGTCCTCAAAACTACTAATTCAGATCAAGTAAAAAAGTAGTAATCTCTGGGATGCACGCTAGTTCATGGCTTTTCTGTTGAATGAACGAGAGGAGGTATGCACGTATTGCGGTAATCCCACAATTACTCCTCACTCTGAGGCCTGCTTAATTAGGGGTCGACTGAAGTCCAGTAAATTTGAACCATTCAAAGTGCAAATGTCCTCAAGCTTAGAAGGACATTCAATTTGCCGAAAACACTGCAAAACGGTCACACAAATATCCCGGGAAACGGTCACGAGCGTTGCCCATCATCCCTCCCTCCACGGGCCACAGCAGAGCCATTCGAATGACTGACTGACTGATTGATTGATTGATGCATTGAGTGATGCGGAATTGACATTAAAACGAGAGAGAGAGAGAGGGAGGGAGGGAGAGAGGGAGAGAGAGTACTAGCAAGTCACAGTGGAGAGACGATTTGCAACTCACTAAGGCAATCGGCAGCCAGGGATTTGATTTCCATGTACACAGCAGAATCACGCGGAACCCGTGACTGGCCTCCCATCCCTGACCAGCCAGATTGCGATGGATAACAACAACCTTCTTAAACCATGTGATTGTTAAATAGGTAAACTTAAGGGCCAGCTTAGACTACGGTGAAGAAGTGCACTGGCTTGTCAAGAATTTCAGCCCAAGGCAAGGTTGTTTGAGGCAATGGTTGGTTTGGTGGACAAGATGGAGAAACAATTTAAAAATGCTTGAAGTTGGAGGTGTTCATAGGCCAAGTTTCTTGTTTGAGGGCTTGCGGTTGCTCAAGAAACTTGACCTTTGGTGAACTCCGAGTAGCGAAAAGTGTTGCCATGTTGGCGGCCATGTCATTTTTTTTTAACCTTGCTTGAAAGTTTTCCACCGGAGAAGCCTTGGTTGTAGTGTAAATCCTGGCTGGTGAAGAATCCATTTCATAGCCAATCATATTGCTCCATTCCCCTAAAATCTCTTGACTCGTGCACTTCTTCACCGTAGTGTAAACTGGCCATAAGCAACTACACTGTTTTTTGCATTTAGTGTTAGCAACAGTAATTACGAACCACAACACTAAATGCCAGTGACGCCCTTAATGTTGCATACACTAAATGCCAACCTATACACTAATTGTGAACTAATGTAAAATTTGGCCATGTTCAGATTTTTACATCTCCACAATTAGTGTTATAATATTTTTTATGTTTTGTGTTTTGTTGCCGCATGGTTGCACCACCACCATCTCTACCACCACTACATTACCAAATCCTTCATCGGCCACTATGTTTGCATAGGAAATTATCCATTGAATACAAGAAGTACACACATTTAACGCAGCCAAGGTAGAGAAGGTGGTGGCGCAGGGAACACTATTTGTCAAGTGGTTGGTAGATAGTGTTGCAGGTAAATGAATAGTAACAACATTAAATGTAACACAACATTAAATGCAAAAAACAGTGTAGTGATACATTTCTCCACAAATTTCTTCAAGACGGTGGGCTTTTAGAAATTTCAATTTGGAAGGCTGCTTTATTGATGAAAGCATAACAAACATATGAGGGCGCAAGTATGGTCAAGTACACAACTCCGTTACCTTGCATAGGTTTAAATGAAAGTGATTCAAAAATATATACTAACTTTGAATTTTGTGAAGGAAAAAATCAAAAACATTTGAAAAACACTTCAATTTATGTTGAGAATTTTCTTTTCAAGAAAAGTCTACACATTTTAGAAGACGGTGTGAGTAGTGTGCAAGTAGATATATTGAGCACATAATTGTCTAAAATTTGTTTAAACCATGATAAATTTACATTAAATTGTTTTTTCCAACAAAGTTTGTAATGATGCCCTCAAGTTTATGATGAATTCAAGGAATATGAAAACCCGGGGGGTGCACTCCATTGTCAAGTTGAATACCACGTGCGATAAAAAAAGTCTACTTTTTACATAAAGGATCACCAAAATGGATCAAATTTTATCAAATTTTTTCATGAGTAGACATACATGGTATCTATTACATAGTCAAAAATGATAACCAAATTTGATGATTTGTTTTTTTTAATAAAACATACCGTTTCTAACTAGAATGACGCAAAATTTAACTAAAAAATTGCTACAAAAATGAAGATGACTAAATTTTTTAGAAAAATATACAAAACATATTATCAATGGTTATGTATATGTAAAAAATTCATAAATTTTAAAATTATCTATGGCATATAATTAGGGTACCAAACTTTTTTATTGCACGTGGTTATGAAACGTAAGGGGGTGTGATCCCCCCGAGTATGAAAAAAATAATCCAACTTCAAAATATCAAAGGTCATGAAATCAATGTCCAAAACCAGATTTAGCCATTACCTTTTGAGCAGTACTTTTAATGATAATTTTTAAAGATCTCATCTTGATATTCTATATTTGAGTACCTAACACAAAAATAGAGGGCACCAAGAGAAAAAAATCCAATTTAAATAACATTTCTCTACTACTTTTAGGCGTTTGACCAAAACCATTTATGATTTTAGTATATCAAAGTAATTGACTATGCTTGCTCCTACGAGTCATGGACAAATGACTTGCATCATTGGAAACTTGTCCTCCGTCACTGGATAATGTACAAATCTACCACAATGGCAGATCTGCATTGTTCTTTGACCGACACATGATGATTGCCTTGATCTCATATGCTTGCAGTGTTAGGTATAAAGTATGTGGCCCTAAGCTAGAGCTTCATGATATCTAAGTAAACTCACTAGGACAACAAAAATGCAATTAACTTTTCTTTATATCTTCATTGTTTGTTTTTAGACTATACGATTGAGTTAGTCTAGTAGAGATAATAGGCTCTCAACTCATATAGAACTTTTGCCAATTTTACACTTTGGTGGATGAGAGAGAGACAGAGAGAGAGAGCTGCTTGTGTTGGCGTTAATGGGAGGCGCCTCGCCTTGATCATAGATACGAGATCATATGTGATCCTGAGTGGTGAACCATATAAGGTAGAAATACCATAAACCGTTAAAATAAGGCGATTCGCATTGAAGATCTGGTCTGACAATCATGAGATAATTTCCCAAGATAGACGAGAAGGATTCATGAAGAATGCAAGTTGTTTCGTATTTTTCTGCCTTGTACAAAAAGTTCCACAATTTTTCAAAGTGGAAAGTTTGTCCAATCCACTTCCCGTTCACTAGGCTCTCCGCATTCCGATACAGATTATCACCTAAACCCGTTAATCATGAGTACGTTAGATCTTGCCTCCCATTGGCTACACTGCATTGAAGTTGCCGCGCCATTTAAGACATGGCACTTTCCATTATGAGGCGGTCTAGTGCACCGCTATTGGGTGGTTAACGCTTTATGGTATTTCTACCTTATAATGCATTGGAAACAAGTGTGCATGCAACTCATGGGTTCTCATAATCAAGAGGTGTTGGGCATGATCATAAAGTAGATGGGTCTCAAATGGTTACTCTTTTGACTAACTCTCAACTTCTCTTAGGATCTGTACTAACAGATCCAAATCATTGATGTAGCCAATGTCCTCTTGATTTTTGGAGCTCATATGAATGTCTTATTCATTATCAAAGTGAAGATTCTTGTGCTCGTGCAATAGTCGATATATAGGTCTCCTAATTATAATGATTCTTGAACTTAAAAATGGTTAATATATTTTGAGTACACAAACCAATCTCTTTTACACACATGTCTTTATGGTATAAATTATTGGAGCCACACCAAACTACATACTACTCAAATGTAGGTGTCCAATTAACCAAATAAGGCATGTCAACCTTAATAATACATTCAAACAATTCATCCTCTGCAAAAGGTGGGACATTCATGACCAAAAATAGTTAGCACAAATAGATGCCCTATTTGATCACAATACATCATAATTGCTTTTATCCATTTTGAATGTCCTACGACTAGATTTATGATTTATCACGGTTGAACTTCATATGTTGAAATTTTAAAAGAGATAAAACATGAAAACTCCCGGCAAGTTTGAATAATAAGAACATGCTATCATGGATTCTTTAGTGTGAATTACAACAATGACAAGTCCACACCAACTAGTTCATGAAAATTCAGTTATGTGCATACAAATGAAAGCCAAATTCTGGCATGGGAATGGAGAGGCTCTTCAAACTTCAACTGCCGCCCTACAGTCGTACCGGCTGCTACTTCTTGATTTTTGGATAAAAATAGTGCTCACTTCCATGTGAAAAGGGGTCCAACATTTTATCATATAGTGTTTTCACCGACTTCTCCGGCACATGAAAGTATACCCGTTTGTGGTGCCCAATAACTTAGCCAAAAGAAAATAAAGTAGAAATCTATGTCATGACATAAGCGAGGTATTCTTTGATCACATGGCTAACGGGTGCAAGCATAGCAAAGTGGACCAAAAAAGTGCTCCGGTATATGAAAGCCATGATTTTCTTGGTCAAACGGCTATAAGTAGTAGCAAAATGTTGTTTAAAATATATTATTTTTCATGATGACCTCTATTGTTAAGTTAGGTACTCAAATATAGAATATCAATATGAGATCTTCAAAACCTATCATCAAAAGTGACGCGTAAAAGAAACTGACTAAATATAGTTTTGAACGTAAATTTCATGACCTTAAATATTTTGAACTTGGAATTTCTTTTCATATTCCTTGAATTCATTATAAACTTAAGGTCATCGTAATTTTTTTTCAAAAATTAATCAATTTAATGTAATGTAATTGTATTTTAAACAAGTTTTTGACAATTATCTTTTCAATGACACCCACTTGCACCACCACTTGCACCGTCTTCTAAAATACATATATGTTGTTTGAAATTGTTTTTTGTGAACATAAATTGCTTGGCTTTGTAGATTCATATGTTTTCTAAATGTTTATGAATTTCTATTTCATAAAATTCAAAGTAAGTATATAGTTTTGGATCACTTTCACTTAAACCTGAGCAAGGATCAAGAGCTGTCCACTTTACCGTGCTTGCACCCTAACATGTATCGCACTAGTGCATAGAAGTTCTTTTGAAGAAGTTTGCTCTCTTGTGTTGCTCTAGGTTAGTATTACAAGTACATGTTTTTGTTGGTTAATCCAAATATTGGCTTGGTAATTATATATTAACAATTAGAAAGTGTAGTGAGGTCACTTCAGATCGATAGATGTATTATATAATTGTTGTAGTCCGTGGCATCATCACATTGTTCAACCATCACAAGGAGCTATGTGTAACTTGTGAATATAAGACTATATCATTGTACAATGTGAAATACAAACATATCCTAAAATAGTTCTTTGACCACATCACTTCTCAAAACATGTATAAAAGCGTAAAATTCCATCCTATGCTTCTAATTTTCCTACTTTCAATTGCATGTATCAACGATGCCGCAATCAATTCTCTCATATGCACTATTTTTGGCTTACGTAAGTCTTGGATGAATAGTAGTTAGATCTAGATCGACATTTGTTGAATCCTATCAAATCGAGCCAGGGTGAGAGGGATCGCTGGGGTCACAAATCAAGCCAGCGATTTCCAAATCTTGAGGAGCTTCAAAAGATGGGCCGTGGGTCAGAGTTGGAAAGTAGCTTTAATTTTAATGGAGGTACATGGGTCACGTCAAAAATGTTACAGCATTAACTTAATAGGCTTAGCTTTCAGCTTGAAGATGACCATCTCATGAGTCAAGGCTTTTGTCACATCATAGATATGAGCAATCTTTAGTTTGTCTTATCACCCTTCACATCTACTCTATGTACTCACAGGGTACACACCAATATGTGTATATATATATATGGAGTCTCATTATCTCATAATGCATGCATTCAAGTTAGTTTCTAAGAACTTTTTAGGTATTTTCTTTTTGTCATTGTTTTGGAATTGCTAACCAAATGGGACAATTCATAGTCGATCCAACAACCAAAATTGTACGTGGAGTTGGAAGTGCCCACATAGGGCCACATAGTTTAGCTTTCACATTTGCATATGAATTGAACTCACGCTCATGCAAGTAATAACTTGTTAAAACGTGATATAGTAAGACACATGTTCCATGCAAACGTCATAAAATATTTCAACCTTCATTTTATAGTCGATTGTGACATGTGGGGATAAATCAAAATCAAAATCTTTAATGTCCTTGTTCAAGTGTAACTAGAAAGTCTTGAAAAGCTTCTTCGAGCTTTAGGCACTTGCATCCTCATGTAGAGCAAAACGACTTCCCTCTCTAGTATTTTTGTGAATCAATGGCACAAGTATTGGAAGTGGAAAATATGAAAGATTCCTTCAAAGAAATTGAGTTGGTTCCAACCTTTGGTGACTTTATGGCTACTCTATTGAGTTGTTTTTTTTTATTAAAAAAAATCCCACAATGAGCTATCAATTTCAACATGTATTTGGTGCATCCAAAACTCATTGATGAATGTATCCCAGGGGGTGGACTCTTCATTGGAAAGCTAAATGACGTGCGTGGGTACTATGAAATTAAGCCCCCTTTATACAAGAAGTTTATAGAGAAAAACAATTCGTAAAACCCTAGAACCCAAATGCAAACCCTAACAAGAATGAACAGGGTAGTCGTTGAACATGCTATTCTCGTATGACAACAATGGGTGATGTGATTTGGATCAAACTAAGACATCTACTGTCAAATTTTCCCCTAAACCTTAAGGCCCTTTTTTGTACATCTACCTTTCCTCCAAAATTCTCATTGACCTTTTTAGAGTTACAAACTAAAAAAAATAAAAATCTTCCTTATGTATACTATGTACGCTAATAGCTCAAACAAATACCCCTTCTTACACTCACGTTAATTCGTACATGGTATGAAAAGTCCCAACCTTGGGATATGTTTACCCTAAAATCATGTTAACAATTTTTTTTGTGCATGTATGAGATGAGTTTATGTGGCCGGGGATTCGTGGCACTCAAGTAAAATCATCCATGCGGATGAAAAAATGCAGGAATCATCTAAATGGCTATTTTTAGGAAATTTGATTCCAGAAATAGAGTCAAAGGCCCCGAATTAGTCTAGTGATGTCACATTCGAATGAATCGGCCCTCAACCACATAGGGGGGCTTTTTTTATTGGAGCCACTTCATCCACGATATCTTGGATGGATGTTCCTTAGTGAGTGCCACGAATCCCCAGCCAGTTTATGTCAGTTTCATCATACGTCATGTTGATGAAACAACATGTATATAGATGATATATTTACTAAGTTCAGTGTTCATGCACGACTCTAGATTGTTTTGATGCCTGGGTTTGCACACTATGAATTGAAATACCCTCCACAACTTATGCGACATATTTAACATTGAGTTTGAATAGATGCTAATTTGAGGATGTTGATGTGAGGTAAGGTATGTGACGTATAACAAACATTAAGGGGTTGTTTACATCATGGACCATGAAGTCATCCCAAGGCCCTGTAAAATATGTGGTTGGCTGTTGAACTCGTCCCGGGACCACTTCGGTTTACATCAAGGAAAAATGTCAGAGTGAACATGGAGTTCGAGGTCCCCGGAAGATGTATTTTAAGGCCTATATTATCCACTGACATGGTCCAACGGGTTATGTGATGGGAGAGGCAAAAGAAGTGCTCAGATAGAAAAAGACAGGGGCCCATGGCAGAAAAATGTTCTATCACTATATTCATTAATTTTGGACTTTTTCGGCATTTTGAGACAGTTACAAATATAAGAACATGGATAAAATCACACAGATATTGGAGAATGTTGTAAGATGCAAATACTTTGAAGCGGGTGTTCATATCAAGAACCCAATTAAGAACTCATATCAAGGATGGTTTAGGTAGGACGACCCAAACATTAGACCATGTTGTTGTGGTCCATATATTAATTTGAGACAAGAGAAAGTCTCAAATTAACGAATATAGTGATTGTTATAATAAAATTTTAATGAATTTTTTTGGGAGAGAGAAGATGAAGACGAGAAGACAAGAGAGAACAAGAGAATGGCCAAACTTGAATTTTTTTCAAAATTGCCCTTTTTGGACATATGTTAAAAAAATCAACACATTCACTTTTTGGTGCATGGTCATTCCTCCTGATCCACATTCGGTTTACACCTAGTGTGGGGCCCAAAGGCCTTGTAAATTTATTTTTTAAAGAAATCAGACCATGGAAGTTGGACCACCAAGTCGGACCATGGAAAAGGGCCATCTTCCATGGTCCGACTTCATGGTCCATGGTGTAAACCGGCCCTTAATGGGGAGTAATGTACGGCTTTCCTTGACCGGAATCAAAATCCTATGAGCATTATATAGTACTGCCAATTTTGCTCAAGTGTTTGTTACAGTTTATATATACGTCTTATGTCAAAAAAGATTCATGATTGACAATTTTGGTTTGCTAAGATTGGAACACACGCTGTCACTTCAATATAAGTTAAGATTGTAAAGTTAGCTCCATTCACATTCGTTTTCATCATCAACACTGCAATTTTAAAGAAAAATTGTGGTTAAAATTAATTATGAAATTAGGAACATTTGAGTCAAAAATATGTGAAAATATTTTCAGTATGACATCTATCACCTCACCTACATTTACATGATGTAGCTTCATTTACATCCCCATCCATCCTCCCAAAGTGTATGTTGATGCAACCTGAACCTGTCAACTAAAGCTCGGAGTGCAGACATGAGCTTCAGGGGCCAGCTCCACTCTATGTACACAATACACCAGACAATTTTGGTAGATGGACCAATTTCACTACAGTAGTGGTATCGTCTCCCACAGTCCTGATACGGGGCGCCACAGCCCGGATACGGGGTGCTGGACAGTGGTGATGAACTTGCAGCCCAATCTGCAATCCAATATGAGTACCTGAGGCGGCTGGGGCTAAACTACATAGAGCGGAACTGGCCTGCTCATCTCTTCACTCCGAGCTTTCCATCCCTTGCTCCAGATCTCTGGCTGTCGATCACAAAGTCCCCTTAGTTGCATGCAGGTGCGGGTTTAAGTTGCTTTGGATCCTTGAGCTGCAGCGAAGTAGTAGTGATCACTTCTTGCTGGCTAGTTGAGTCCTGAGCCCTAGCCTGCAGGTCTGCCCATTAGATAGGGTGCTGCAGCAGAAGCAAGCAGCCATGGCGGTCACTGCGTTCAGATTCTCTGCGTTCCTCTTGGTACGTTACATTGGCAACTAACGAATTGGGTATTGGAGTGAGCTAGAGTGGGTACTACTGTGGCAAGTATGATGCATGTGCACTAGTTAGATTTTCATGAACTTGGAGGATTGTGCAGCTGGACTAACTTGATGCGGCCGGGTCGGTGTTAGCATGGCAGTGATCAGTTGATCCGATACAATGCGTGAGATGTGTAATGTGGGAGTAATATTTGTAGTGGTTGAGCTGGTGGGGTGAGGTTGTTGCTGCTGTGCTAGTTTTTGCATCTAATTGAACTGTCGTCCTGGTGGCCGCAATGGTATGATGGTATTGGAGGAAATTGATCAATAATGCTCTCGAAAAGTGGGACCATTGTGCCGGTTTTGATTAATAATTCGGGAGTAATGAGAGTCACCGAGGTCATATATATGGCTATTGTGCGAGAAATTTATGTAGGCTGAAAGGTTCTTCGATAATTTCTATCTGGTGAGATGAGGATGAACAAAAACCGCACTGCTTGCCTGCATCCTGTGTTTCTTCAGGTCAGGTGTAGAAAAACAAAATGTTCGTCTTCGGTGTGGATTGAAATGGTTGTTACGGAGGTCAGTCGTTGAGAACGGCTGTCACTGGCTGTTGTCGTAGGCAATCAATCTGTGCAAGTTTTGCGCTATGAAATGATGACGTTCTAAAACCAAAGAATTAAAGAGGTTCACCTTATAACTTCGGTGTTGATAATGGTTTGGTTGTCGATATTGTTCGAACTGCCGCAGGTTGTGATCATCAAGACTTTATTCACTGCATCGATTGCTGCCGCAACCTCCGGCGCTGACTCCACCATCACTCTCTGGAGCTCCGTCTTCCCCACTCTCCCCATGCCAGAGCCCCTTCGAGAGGCTGTCTCGCCGCTGGAGGACGCAGACCCCGCCGCAACCCGGTTCTCAGCTGCAGTTTCGCGCGGTGCAGTCTTCCCCTCCACCAGTACAGCCTTTTGCGACGCCGCAGGGCTCATCTGCGATGAAAACATCGAGGTTTCATCCTACTCCCTCCACCACGAGGCAACTACTACTACACATGCATCTCGAGCAGCATCTATCAAGACCATCAACGATTTCCAGTTCGATTTCTTCCTGGAGTCGCAACTGGTGGAGGGCAACACCATGCGGTTGGCAGAGAATCTCCACGACCCTATTCCCGTCCGAGCCTTTCTCCCCCATGTGGTTGCGGAAGCTTTACCCTCCTTGACCACCTCCAATCTCCCCAAGCTCAGACAGATTTTCAACGTCCACGAAACCTCCCCCATGGCCACGATGATGGGCACGGCGGCCTACTTGTGCGAGAGCCCAGCTCTTCCCGGGGAAGAGAAGGAGTGCCCTATGACCGTAGACGCTATGGCCCAGTTCGTGGCATCCCAGCTTGGATCCACCTCGGTCGCGGCCTTCTCCACCGCGGGAGCACCCACCACCGTGCCGGTTAAGCCGGCCCCGGTGAAGATCGAGAGCTTCAAGAAACGCAGTTTGAGCGAAGGCGAGCACATCATAATCTGTCATAGCCTTATGTTTCCTTCCGCCCTGTACTACTGTCACCATGTGACCGGTACCAAAGTTGTGCAAGCTTCCCTCCGAGTAGATTCAGAGCAAGAAGGTGATTCAGGCTCCGTCATTGCTGCAGTGGGGATCTGTCACCTCGACACAAGCTTGTGGGCGTCTGAGCATCCGGCCTTCACAAAGCTCAACATCCCCCGGGGTGCTGAGGCTTGCCACTGGATCTCCCAACAGGACATTGTGTGGGTTTCGACCTCCACCCAGTAAACCCTAACACCGAACTTGCAATTGCTGCGGTGGTGGCAGCACCCGATCATGCATGCAGGCGTCCATGTCAAGATATGTCGATTGATCGTTGATCGACAGATTCAAGACATCATGTGGAATGCTGCTGCAGGCACATTGAATCAATCTGGTTACTCGTTGATGGTTATGAGTGGCATGGATGGGTTTTTGGTCCATGTTGCTCTAGAGCTCCCTGTAGTCACACGATATGTCTCGCCGTAGTAATAGATTCTCAATTTCGTGGATTTTGGATAGCACATGATTAAGATGATTCATCATGCAGGATTCCTGTAAATATTATTAGAAGAAAGTGGTGGTGTAGTTCCTTGCTTTTTGAGCAAGGGCTAGCTAGACTGCGATTTTGGTCACGTGGTGGCAGTTTTTGGTGATCAGGATGAGCGTGACTGAAGGTATAGTAGGTTAGGAATTGAGGGGATAATTCCCAACTTATCTGCTCCAGTTTTTCGCAACTCCCGAATCCAGGCTTCGGAGTATATCTAGATGTAGACGGATTCGAGACTATGAGAGTGGGGCTCTGTAGTTTTGGAGGGCTGTTCAGCTGTGATCCACTCTCAGTTCATGAGATACTTTTAATTATTTCGTACATGGAGCTCATTAATTGATGGCATGATGGTTGCATTTATCTTTATTTTGTAGCATTTGTCAATCATGATGTTTTGTTGACCTGGAAGTCTGGGTGGGTGATTTGTGCATGGATATGTTGATGACTGTAGATTGTGCACTGATCTTTTGGATCCGTACCTGTGATGAGACACCGAGAAACTGCGAGTGGAGGCTACGTAAGATGGGGCTTGTAGTTTTGAAACACTGTTGATTATAAACTTTGATCCACTCTCAATCCATGATATACTTTAAACTTGTACAAGGAAGTACTCATTAATTGCTGGCATGATGGTTGAATTTGTTTTATTTTACTTTTGTGTTGTTTTTATTATTATTATGATGGTTTGTTGATGATCTTGAACTCCAGCTATCATATCTCGTGCACAGATATCTCCTTGACTTTTAATTACACAATGATCTTTCTGATCAGTGTGATGGCTTTGGTCAGGCTCTTGTGTGTGAACAAGAGCTTAAAATATTAAAGTCATTATGATATCATATTCTGCCCACTAATCGTCATCCCCAGCCCTTCAGAAACTTATTTGCACTTGTGTGATGGATATCAGACCTCTGTAATCTGAATTTGCATGGGTGTGCATGCATGGGTGCAGTTGAGGATCTGACAACTAGGTATTAGCCTGTTGCCGCCTAGTTTTAGCGACAGGCATTCAGGCTTCAGCAGAAAGTTATCCTGTATATGGTGAATATTTCCCTGGCAGTTTTCTAGACCAAAAGTGTCAAGCTAGAGTTTTGTGAACAAAGGTCTGTGACACATCATTGGTATTATTATCATCATTATTATAAAAATGAGATATACAGAGAAGTGACTTCCTGTCCATAGGACATTGTCCAATGGAAGTTCAAACTGGTGGAAGCTGATTGTGGCACCTGGTAAAGTAGATGTGTCTAATTTGGTTACTTCTTTTTGATCGGACACCTATATTTGAGCGGTAGTTGTGCATGGGTGATTGGATTACATGCTCAAAATGTGATAATCATTCTAGGTTCAATGGTCAACTTAATTGGGGGGAACCTACATGACCACTTAATGAACATGAAAAACATCACTTTAAGAATTAATAAGGTAATCATATGAGCTCCAAAAATTATGAGAAAAGTGATTACAGCCTTGATTTGGATATGCTAACCATCTCACTCTCATCAGATGTTCATATCCTATGAGTAGTGGGCTAGCCATCTGCTTAGACCACTACTCATTAGTATCTGTCTTAGATGTGTTTAAGACCCATCTGCCTTACAAGATCACAGCTTTACCGACCTCAGAAGGATATCATGGCCAGGGTATCCCAAATGGGTGTGTGCATGGGGATTGGGTAGGTCTTTTGTCTGACCCTAGTGACTCAGTTTCCCAGCACTGGGTGATTGATCAAGGCTACTTGTGAACATGAGTGTGGGTGGATTGTGATCGACACGGTAAAAGAAAAATTACAAATTGGCTCTACACAATTTACGTTGGCTCCTATAAAGAAAGAAGGAGCCTTCATCTGGTCCCTCTCAAATAGAGCCATAGTGGTTAACTCCTGGAGAGCCCTATTCATTGCTCATGTGAAGATGAATGTCACCTGGACGTCCTAGATTTTCTTGAACCATTTCACGTAGCTTTTGGGGTTGTAGTATTGTCATAAGAACCTTAGACTTTTCCATTGGCATATTGACAACATGAGAGCATGTCCTAATCAAAAGTGCCCAAGGAGGTTGCTAGATTGACACCATGACATTCTTGAGAATGAATTCTCAATGTCCTGAGTATTAAGAGAATAATTGCATGGGCTTCTTAGCAAGAGAATCATGTCTTGGATGAATCACATTGAAATAATTCAAGAGTGATTCAACCCTAATTAAATCCCAAACATGGATTAGAGATTAGTCAAAGATGGATTAGAGACTTGAGAAAGTTTATTTGGACCTAGGTGTATTTGATTGAACCCATGACTAACCCTAGTGGGTTTATGCATCTTTGAGCATGCCGAACAATGTTTTTTCTGACAAACATCTCATTAGAGACTTGAGAAAGTTTATTTGGATCTAGGTGTATAGATTGTCTTAAAAAAATCACAACAAAAATTCCCAAAGGTCAGTCATGGGTTTTAATTAGAGCAAGCCCACTCTCCTTGCATCTGCATCCGCATTTGCACTTTAACATCTACAATGTAGATGCAGATGCAGGGAAGCCGCCCACTCACTGACGTAAAGATCAAACATGGATGAAATTTTATGCTAGAAGCCTCGAAGTCCCGACATATCTAAGAGATATGCATGGAGGGTTATATATAATAAGACAAAAAAATCTATAACCTTCAACCTACTACTTTTCTCTAGTATCAGCTAGTTATAGATGAACTAGATGAGTTTGAGAAATAACCGGTTGAGGTTTGGGACTTCAGGAAAATTATTAGTTACAGATGATCCGGATGAGTTTGAGAAATAATGGGTTAAGGTTTAGGACTTCAAAAAAATTACTAGTTACAGATGAACCGGATGGAGTTTGAGAAATAACCGGTGGAGGTTTGAGACTTAAGGAAAATTACTAGTTACATATGAATAGGATGAGTTTGAGAAATAAACGGTCGAGGTTTGAGACTTTAGATAATTAACCATCACAAATGAACCGGATGAATTTGAGAAATAACCGGTTGAAGTTCATGACTTCAAAAAATTATCGATCATTTTAGAGGAAATTCAAAAGATTGAAAACAATGCAGGATAAGTGGCAGTTTTGCATGGGTCTGCATCTGCATCCTAGACGGAGGCCACTTTTCATTCCCGGATGCAAATCCAAATCTAGGAACGACTGGACTTGCTCTTACTACACTAAATATGATATTTAGTGTTTGATACACTAAATACGAACGCATACACTAAATGTCAATAAACCTATGAAGTAAGTAACATTAAATGTAAACTCAAACACCAAATATCAATTATGGTAATATGTAGAAGTTACATGTTTGAATTTAGTGTTAGTAAGGATATGAAATCCATGCTTCACAGGAAGGGAGGTGGCAATAGGGAAGGTAGCGGTACATTTATGTCTAACACTAATTGTCAAGGAATTGAAAATTAGTGTTGAGTAGGGTAGGGTGGTAACAACATTAAATATAATCATACACTAAATATCCTTTTTAGTGTAGTGCTTTTGGAGGGCCCAGTTTCTGGGTGTTGCCTTGCTTGTGGGTGTCCACCACTGTCTGGGGAGAACTGTCAGTTAGTTGCAGATCAACCAGTTGAGTTTGAGAAATAACCGGTTGAAGTTCGAGACTTCAGGAGAATTACCGATCATTTTAGAGGAATCTATAGAATATACCTTAAATGAATAAAGCAAAACCGGAAGATTTCAACATGTAACCGGCTGGATTTAGAATCACTAGGATCTTGACTAACTATGCCCAAAAACTTCCTGGGCACTGGTGTCCGCATTGTGGGGTGTAAATCATTCAATGTGTTCCAAAAGAGAATCACAGTAAAAATAACAGACCAGAAATCTCATCATCAATGCTCTTTCCAGTAACTTCTTCCAACTTTCCTCTCCTAAAGGCTAAACCTCCTAGTCCTGTGTCCCCCATCATGAACAAAAACTATAAATGGTCATTTAGTTACCACATAAAGTGTACAAGCAACAGTTTGTAACTTGCATGGACTAAGCTTAATTACTCTAATGTTGCCGATTTGCGAGTACAGTCCCAATTTGCAAAATAAGTACAGGCCAAACCTCTACCAGACCTCGTCAGTTTTAACCTACTTGTGAGTCGTAACAAAATACCAGAATAACAGCATCATTCTCCACGTCTCCACCGGTATGTGCATAATCAGTGTCACTACAAGGAGGTAGGAATACTTTAATATAAAACCGGTAGGGCCCCATGACATAATTTTTTTGGGTGTCAAAGACAACAAGGATTAATAGTGTTTAGTGAATTATCTTCCATATATGGGAGTTGTGTCATTTCTTTGTCATGCAACATAACATTATTCAATTGTTATTAGTTGTCCCATTCTAGTAATATCAATACAATGTTTCACCCAAATTATTTAGCTTGAATTTGTCAGTATAGTGCTCTTCTATGAGAATGAACAAAGTAACACTATATTCGGTAATCGGAGACTTTTTGATGATTTTGAGACTATTCAAGGACGTGGTTTTCAAATTTGGACCAATGATAACAACATTAAAATTCCATCTGTATAATTTTGGATACAATTATCAGACATAAATGCATCAAAGTGAACAAAAAAAGTGAACTATACATGAAAACATTTGCGTATGAAATGAGAAATCGTTGCCAATGGAAGGGAAGATGTGGATAATGATTGGAAATTGAATCTATGCAATGGGTTTGAAATACAAATATAATGGAAATACCATTAATGTCTTGAAGACCTTCAAATAGAATAGATAACCAAGCACTACGTTCTAGCCCTACACGCATTTAGGGAGTCCGTAGACGTTTCTAGTCCCATTATTTTTTTTGCGGCCCTGTCCTTGTTTTTTTTGCGGCTTCTCTTTGTAATGCTCCAATGGCATCCATGGCTCTAAAAATATCAGGCCCGCGGCTGTAGCCATGTTTGTTGATTGGCCCGGAATATGTGTCGTTCTTCCATAAATCCGGATGCGCTTCCAAATTGTATGACAGTAAGTGGAATACGAGGGCGTTTGCGAGAGAGAATGTCTTGCACTTCTCCAGAGGGCCAAACAGTGATTGGACACGGAAGATGTGGCCTTGAGGGCGTGCCTATCCAATGAAGAAGTCGAGGATGGCCGGCCACCAAGCGAGCGCGGAGTGACTTGTGAAATAATATCATAGGCAGAATGGAGTGGAAAAATTAATGAGGGGCGATTTGGGATGGGCGCTCATAAAGTGCACGGCATGCAAATGCAAGATAAGGAAAACAACGGTGAAAAAACAGGAGGGGACAAAGAAGGGCACCTTGGCTTTGGGAATGTCAGTGCGGGGCACGATTGGCATCACGGGGACATTGACGGGGGTATCCAGAGCCAATTGAACTTTGGCATTGTTGGATAATGGGGGGGGGGGGTTTGCACCAAAAAGCTTCCATGCGGAGACGCCAGCTCAGGCCACGGCGAGTGAAGTCATCGTTCCTCGAGGGTGACACATGTCTACGTTGTTAGAACGTTCACTTTTCCTTGGAGAGGGGAGAAGACAACGGTGCATACGTGCGGCCGAGAACTCTGGGGGGTGGGTTGTTCACAACGTTGTCGCCGATGCTGATGTCCCTAGAGTAATCCACGGTTGAAGTTGCATCCATGGCAAAGAATTGGTAGAGGGAGGGGATTTGGAAATCCGTCACGCCGCGGGAAAGGAAGCCAGGGGACAAGTGGGGTCGGGAAGGGCCGTTGAGGATAGGGGTGTCACATAAAGGGGGAAACTATGGGCAACAAAAAAAAATTCAAATATGAAACAAACATTAGATGTGTGAACCACATGGACACAACCACATGCACAAAGGTTTTTCAAATTAATTTATTGAATTTTGCAAGCCGAACGATGCTCCTACAAGTGCCCGGGAAGTTTTTGGGCATAGTCGGTCAAGATCCTAGTGATTCTAAATCCAACCGGTTACATGTTGACATCTTCCGGTTTTGCTTTATTCATTTGAGGTATATTCTATAGATTCCTCTAAAATGATGGGTAAATTTCTTGAAGTCTCCAACTTCAACCGGTTATTTCTCGAACTCAACCGGTTCATCTGCAACTAACCGCCGGTTCTTCCCGGACATAGGCTCCCACATACATTATTGCGGGGGCTTAATGCCGCATTGCCAATGGGATTGGACCTCACAAAATTGGGGACGCTTCCGGGGTGGAGCACAAACCTTCTAATGTAAGGTGCTAGCCTATCGATAAAAATGTGTCCTTCCTATTGCCGGTCCACATGTTAGAGAAAATGACGTTGCCCGGGGGGTTGAGAACGATCTTGGCGGGGCTATCATCAATGAGTAGGGTGTTCTTTGGAGTTGGCCACCACCCGCGGGGGACCCCCTCCAACGGGGGGACGCCTACCCACATCCTAGACCTTAGGACCTTGAGGAACTAATGCCCTCTGCCTCGACCATTGAACTTGGGCATAGGCACACCCTTCTGGTCGAGTAGCTCATTGCATGCCTCTTGGCCGAGAACGAGGCAAGGGCTCGGGAGATCATAGAAGAGGAACTTGACAATGGGCTCCATTTTCTCCAAGACCATAGAGCTCTGTGGTACAGATTTTTGGTCCAGGAGTGGATATTTTTGAATTTTGGTGAGATGTGAATTTAAAATGTAAGTTAGAATGTAGCATGAACACTAAAAGAGGTGATTAGTGATTAATTAGTGGAAATGAGCAAGAGGTAACTTACTTTGCTCATCCCAACTCAAATCTTAGGAAATGAAGAGTCGGTTGGGCAGGACAATAGTCATGTGAATATTGAAGAGACTCTTGAGATCAAGCTACGGAGAGATGTGGCAGTTGGGGAAGTTAAGTTCATGGGATATAGGCCAGGGGGAAGGAGAAGAGAGTTCAGTTCTTCTCGAGAAGAGAGACTCTCTTGCCTCCATAGTTTTTGAACGCCCATAGCGTGGCCAGATTCACGAGTGTGAAGCCCTTTAATATGTATCAAATTTCCTCCTTATATATAAAAAGTATTACAGTTCTCGTCCCTGATTGGCCCTTCTTGTGAAGTCTTTGGTGTGGATGTTTCGTTCAATGTAATGGAGAGAGTATGTGTGAATGCTGGAGTGGATTAAGGTTCTTCTGGGAAAGAGAGCTGGATGTTGTCGTGATTGATGTGGAGTAATTCCAAAGTGTAGTTTCGGAGATTTGAAGTTGTCCGGGGTTACAGTGTGAGCAGGTTCAGAATCATCTCTCGAGAAGAGAGTGGAATCCTGACTTCTTAGAATTCCATTTCATGATATAAAGTGATAGTATGAAGCAGGGATGTACAAATGGACGTGACGCGGCCTAAACGCGTCACGTCGCGTCGCGTCGCGTCACGTCCAGGGTGTGACGCCAAACGGACGTTACTGTAGTAAAAAAAAATTACTAATGGGATTTTTTTTCTTCAGATAAGTAATTATTTCGACATCAATACAGGCAGTCGTCTACCATGGTCGACTGCTATATAGGCAGTCGACCACTTAATCGACTGCTAACTTAGCAGTCGACTACAATGGTCGACTGCTAATGTAGCAGTCGATTAAGTGGTCGACTGCTAACTTAGCAGTCGACTACAATGGTCGACTACTAATGTAGCAGTCGATTAAGTGGTCGACTGCCTATATAGCAGTCGACCACTTAGTCGACTGCTGAGTTAGCAGTCGACTAAGTGGTCGACTGCTATATAGGCAATCGACCACTTAGTCGACTGCTAACTTAGCAGTCGACCACTTAATCGACTGCTAACTTAGCAGTCGACTACAATGGTTGACTGCTAATGTAGCAGTCGACTAAGTGGTCGACTGCTAACTTAGCAGTCGACTACAATGGTCGACTGCAAATGTAGCAGTCGACCATGGTAGTCGACTGCCAATGTAGCAGTCGACTACCACTGTCGACTGCTATATAGGCAATCGATTACCATGGTCGACTGCCATATAGGCAGTCGATTACCTTGGTCGACTGCCAATGTAACAGTCGACTATCTTCGTCGACGACCAACATAGCAGTCGACCATGGTAGTCGACCATGGTTGGTAGTCGACTGCTATGTTGGCCGTCGACGAAGATAGTCGACTGCAGTTGTAGCAGTCGACCATTGCCGTCGACTGATACTATTAACAGACAAATGCAGTCAACATCATATGTTTGTTGGGTTAAATTTTAATGGTTTGGGTATAGTGGAATATGGATGGATGGAAGTAGTTTAGGAAAAATGTGATTAAAGCCAACAATGATATGTAGAAGAAAAAAAACCGCGTTGTATTAAAACAAGTATATCGTAAAGATATAAAAAAATATACAAGGTTGTCCATATCAATGATACACGCATACTACCTTAACCCCTACGATGTTGCCTAAAGAACTAAACAGACTAAACACTATCCTTAACCTCAGTTCTCCAGCAGTCTATGGGCTCATCCCACCCCACAAACGGCATCTGCATCCGTAGTTTGGCGATGGTGAATGAAATGCGGTTGGACACGTTCTCGCAGGTCAATGCACTCAAAGTGACATCCCAAATTTTCCTTCCTTCATTGGCAAAGAGTATTCGGTCATCACCATCGTTGCAAAGTTGTCGAGCAATCATGCCGACCGCATAACACTCAGCCTCCGCGGTGTAATATACATCGGGATCCTGGTGTCTCCTGTTTTGGATGTAAAACAGTTCCGGCGCCACCCAAAACTTCTCCTTCCTCAATTTTTCCTTCGCTTCTACGGTTTCCGCATGCCATAGCGATAGGACATCCTCACCCGAATGCGTTGTACATCCCCAATCGCACACCCCAATCTTGAGGCTCCCGTCCGATTCCCAATGCAACATAATGTTGTCAATGGATAGATCGTTGTGTTGCACATTTGCAGCTTGCAAAGCCTCCATGATCCATAACAATGCCCAAGCCAACTTTACCCTCTTCGCCCGGAACTTTTGGACTTGGTCATAGAGTTGCCATTCGGTTGCGTCCATTGTCAAAATGTTGGCATCAGGGTTGTCTATTGTGTCGTGACGGAGGCCAATCTCGGCATAATGTCGTGCCGTCACGACACGTATCCGTCACGACATTATGCCGGATGATGTCTTTATCCTGACGGACTTGAATTTTACCGAATTCTGTGTGTAATTACATTACCCCATTTCGGACACGTAGGATGTAAGATGTCCACGTGTGATGACATGTCAGCAAAGTAGAGGTAAAGTGGGGAAAAAATTACTAGCCCCCGTCCGCCCCCGTTCCCCCCCGTCCGCCCCCGTTCCCACCCCGTCCGCCCCCCGTTCCCCCCCGTCCGCCCCCGTTCCCACCCCATCCGCCCCCCGTTCCCCCCCCCGTCCGCCCCCGTTCCCACCCCCGTCCGCCCCCCGTTCCCACCCCGTCCGCCCCCGTTCCCACCCCCGTCCGCCCCCGTTCCCCCCCCGTCCGCCCCCGTTCCCAACCATCGGGAACGTGTTCCCCGTCGTCCGCCCCAATTTGACCCCTTCACCTTTGAAGGGCCCTAGCAGCCTTATTTTTCATCCGTTTGTTGCGTTTGAGGACATTTTCGGCATCTACATTTCATGAGGATGTCAAAAATATCCTCAAAATCAACATTTGGATCAAAAATAAGGCTGCTAGAGCCTCCCAAACCTCCCGTCCGCCCCCCCGTCCGCCCCCCCGTCCGCCCCCGTCCGCCTCCAAGTTTGGGAGGCTCTAGCAGCCTCATTTTTCATCTGTTTATTGCGTTTGAGGACATTTTCGGCATCTACATTTCATGAGGATGTCAAAAATGTCCTCAAAATCAACATTTGGACCCAAAATGAGGCTGCTAGAGCCTCCCAAACCTCCCATCCGCCCCCCCGTCCGCCCCCCCGTCCGCCTCCAAGTTTGGGAGGCTCTAGGAGCCTCATTTTGGATCCAAATGTTTATTTTAAGGACATTTTTGACATCCTCATGAAATGTAGATGCCGAAAATGTCCTCAAACACAATAAACAGATGAAAAATGAGGCTGCTAGAGCCTCCCAAACTTGGAGGCGGACGGGGGCGGACGGGGGGGCGGACGAGAGGTTTGGGAGGCTCTAGCAGCCTCATTTTTGATCCAAATGTTGATTTTGAGGACATTTTTGACATCCTCATGAAATGTAGATGCCGAAAATGTCCTCAAACGCAACAAACGGATGAAAAATAAGGCTGCTAAGGCCTCCCAAACTTGGAGGCGGACGGGGGCGGACGGGGGGGCGGATGGGGGGGCGGACGGGGGCGGACGGGGGGGCGGATGGGGGGGCGGACGGGAGGTTTGGGAGGCTCTAGCAGCCTCATTTTGGGTTCAAATGTTGATTTTGAGGACATTTTTGACATCCTCATGAAATGTAGATGCCGAAAATGTCCTCAAACGCAACAAACGGATGAAAAATAAGGCTGCTAGAGCCCTTCAAAGGTGAAGGGGTCAAATTGGGGCGGACGACGGGGAACACGTTCCCGATGGTTGGGAAAGGGGGCAGACGGGGGGAACGGGGGGCGGACGGGGGGAACGGGGGCGGACGGGTGGGAACGGGGGGCGGACGGGTGGGAACGGGGGGCGGACGGGTGGGAACGGGGGGCGGACGGGGGGCGGACGGGGGGCGGACGGGGGGCGAACGGGGGGCGGACGGGGGTGGGAACGGGGGCGGACGGGGGGGGGGGGGGAACGGGAACGGGCGGACGGGGGGCGGACGGGGGGGCGAACGGGCGAACGGGGGGGCGAACGGGGGGCGGACGGGGGGCGGACGGGGGGCGGACGGGGGGCGGACGGGGGGGCGAACGGGCGGGCGGGCGGACGGGGGGGCGAACGGGCGGACGGGGAACGGGCGGACGGGGGGCGAACGGGGGGCGGACGGGGGGGAACGGGGGGCGGACGGGGGTGGGAACGGGGGCGGACGGGGGGGGAACGGGGGGCGGACGGGGGGGGGGGAACGGGGGGCGGACGGGGGGGAACGGGAACGGGGGGCGGACGGGGTGGGCGGACGAGGGCTAGTAATTGTTTCCCCACATTTCCCGTCCGCCCCACCCTCGTCCCCCGTCCACTCCACACCCTCCTTACTCAGATTTTACTACTTTGATTTTAACAGAATGATAATTATAATGGTAAAATGGTTTACCTGGCGCTAGGCATATCCCCATCCACGTCGGCCTTTTCTGCCACATAGGACGCCACCTTGGCAAGAAGGTAAGTATTTTACCCACCCTACTAGCTTCCCCCTAGGATGACCCTACGTGGACCCTATTGTGTCGTGACGGAGGGGTCCGTCACGACACGACACTGTCATGACGTCGGGATAGACAACCCTGGTTGGCATTTGGGCGGTGGGCTCTATCCCGGATGAACATCTCTCGTAGAGTGCCCCCGTTCCACCATAGTGTATAGCCCGCATTGGACACACTGTTGATTAACCAAAACTTGATGAAACCTGGATGCGTGCTCTTTAAAACGCATGCCTCCGCACTTACTTGGATACGAGCTTTTTGCCTATCCGACGTCTTTGGGGTCTTTTCAGCCCACGTAATCTCCGGTGGGAGACGATCGTCGCCCTCGATCCTCACCTTCCTCACCTCCCCGTAACCCCCCACCTTCTTAATGCTCTTCAAACTCACGACATTTGCCGTATCGGGAATCCACAATAGTTGGCATGGGCCCGACACCCTTAGCCACTTCTCCAATTTCTCCGCCTTCCAAGGAATTATTTTGGAGGCCGTCTTGGACAATCCTTTGGCCACGGGATCCCACCACAAAAATATTTCCCGGATTCTTACAGCTCGAGGGCTCAACACCTCGCCTGTTTCGCCCTCCGGGAACATGTTCTCAACCAATTGTTTGAGGTTGAAAATACCATTTTGGGCCTTATTCTTCACCCATGAATCGAACCCCGCAAGATTCCTATCACCGCTAAACTCGGGGCCATCCACTTCCTGTCGAATAACAACCTCCATGTCCCTTTTAATTATCTCAACCCTTTTGTGTTTCGGCTGCTCCAAAAAACGGAATTTGATGCCGGCCTCCCCATTCCTCAAATACCAGTCAACTATGGCTTGGTGGACCTTTGCCGTTATCGCATCCGAAAATTTTACCCTTGGTTTCCCGCTCCTACTCGACGACCCTGAGGCCGCGGAAGCCCCTCCTTGGCTGCTCGTAGGGGCACCGGCATTTGGGCGGACGGGAACGGTAGTATCTGAACGGGGGGTAATATTGGCTCCTGTTCCCGAAGCACTTCCTGATCCCACATCGGAATGTCGTTGCCGCTTAGGGGGCCGTTTGTGCACCCTGCCGGGTGCATCCCGCTCAGCCTCCGGCATCCTCCAACTTCGATCCTCCATCGTGTTTAAAAACACGCTATTATTGTGTTCACAAACACAACTCAAATGTGTTCACAAACACGGCCGTATTCACACCGCTCCACCACAAAAAATCGGATCCAAAATTGGCAAGAGTTTGCACCCTAAACCAATCTTCCAACCGCCCCCTAGGCCCTCTCAAAACATTAGGCAAAGGATGCTAGGCATGCTTAGTCCCAATGTCCCGCTTGAGGAGGGGTGGTTGAAAAATGATGTCAATGAGGCCTCCCCACTTATATATATAGGTTGGGTGGGCCTCACACCGACGGTACGACCGGACGCCGCGCCCCTGGATCCTGACCGTTGGACCGTGCATCATCCAACGGCCAGGATGGATGCGACGATTGGTCGACTGCTATACGGCAGTCGACCATCCAGTCGACTACCAGATAGCAGTCGACTCTGGATAAGGCAGTCGACAATTAGCAGTCGACCGCGGCGTCGACTGCCATTCGCAGTCGACATCGGGGGTCGACTGCTGCTTGGCAGTCGACGTGGCAGTCGACTGCTAGTTTGCAGTCGACCCTGGAAGTCGACTGCCAAGCAGCAGTCGACCCCCGATGTCGACTGCGAATGGTAGTCGACGTGGCAGTCGACATCGCAGTCGACTGCCACGTCGACTGCAGAGCAGCAGTCGACCCCCGAAGTCCGCTGCGAATGGTCGACATTGGACCTCCCCCCCTCCAAACATAAACAAATTGCTTTTGCAATGGATCCTATAGCAGATTACTCTAAACACTTTTAATATCATAGCATCTTTTATATTTAGTGCACGTTCAAGCGTCGGGACTATAAAGGGTTCACCGCTCATTAGCATTCATCATTCTCCCTCGCTCTAGTTGGCCTTGATTGCCTTTTGGCATTCGTTGCAAGTGGAGAGAGGTAGTAGGTTATATTGGGATGGGCACGCGAAACGAATGGAAGCCTTGGTTTGTGCCCAAGAAGTGGACTCCAACGTCCAAGAAGGTCGAGTGCAAATTTTGCGCGTTGGAATTAGTTTATAGGAAGGACCGCATGGTTGCCCATTTGGGATACCAAAAAAATGACGGCAAGATGCGGGGGGTGGCGTTGTATCAACGTCAAGGGCCGATTGTAAAGTCTTTATTTTCGAGGTGCGGCGGATCGTGGCCGCCAATTCCGGATGACTTTGTGGACGAGTGCGTTGAGGACGGGGGAGAAGCTGTGGTCGGGTCCCAACAACAAGCGTCATGCGGTGCATTGTCGAACGCGAACGGAAGCCAAACCGCTCCACCATCGCCCGCACCGTCAGTGGCAAGGGAGTTGGTGTCCGGGACGACTCCCGAACCCCACCAACGTTCCCAACGGCAAATGGGACTAAAAGAAGGGTTGCAAAATTCGACAAAACGAGACTTGAATACAAAATGGTCGCAAGTCTTTTATGAGGCTAATATCCCCATTAGTATTGTCCGCCATCCCGCGTTCATCCAGGCCGTTAAGGCAACCGCCGAGGCTAGAATTATGTACAAACCCCCAACATACCATGCAATGCGCAAGAGTTTACTTGACGATGCACGGTTCAATACACAAAAATTCGTGGAGTTGAAGACAACATCATCCATCCACAAATATGGGTGCACTATTTGTTCGGACGGATGGGAGAATGTTGTCCACCGCCCTTTGATGAACGTCATGCAAATTTGTCCGGCGGGCGACGTGTTCCTTGGTTCCATCGACACCACCGGTAGCACAAAGGATGCCGCCTACGTGGCCACCGAGGTCAAACGCTACATCGTTGGAGTGGACCCCACAAAGGTTGTTCAAGTTTGCTTCGATAATGCGGCGGCCATGAAAACCGCGGCGAGCAATATTAGCCGGGAATGGCCACACATATATTGGCAAGGATGTGCGGCGCATTGTTTGAACTTGTTGTTGAAGGATTGGGGTAAACAACGATGGGCGAAGGACGTCGTAGACAAGGCGAAGGACATTGTCAAATACATTCGGGCCCACCAATGTCCGACGGCGGTCTTCCTCACTTACTCGCCCAATTTGGGCTTGAAGATGCCCGGGTCCACACGATTCGCCACCAACTTCCTCATGATTGACCGGCTTCTAAAGGTGAGACATGTTTTGGAACAAACGGTTATTCATCCCGATTGGACCGCCTACGTGAACAAATTAAATAGAAGAGGCGATGATCGAAGGAGAAGTGCAATGGAGACACGTCAAATCAAGACAACGGTTAATGACGACAATTTTTGGACAAGTTGCGATAATTACCGCCACATGTCGGAGGAGGTGTTGAAAACATTGAGAGTGTTTGATGGCGTTAAACCGGCAATGGGCAAGGCTTGGTTGACCATGAAGAACTTGGAGAAACATGTGCTTAGCCTAAGGAATCCTCCTTTCAACCTAGCACACAACCTCGCTACCTTGGCCGAAGAAGATTTCTACAGCCGGTGGCGTATGATGACCACGGACCTACACCATGCCGGTGCAATCTTGAATCCTTATTTATTGGACGGCAACGTAGTCCACGAAGACGCGGCCGTTAAATCCGGATTCTTGGACGCCATGAGGAGATTGACCACGGGCAAGGACGGTCATTACGGTCGGGTTGTGGCCGAATTTCAAGCATTCAAAGAGCGTAGGGGCGCGTTCGCCAATATGCCCCTAGCCATGGAAGCCAACATCCCACCCCACGAGTGGTGGAACCTCGTGGGCGAAGGTGGCACCCACTTGGCCCCTTTGGCAAAGCGAATATTGGCCCAAGTGTGCTCCTCTTCGTCTTGCGAAAGGAATTGGAGTAGTTATTCGTTTGTGCACAACAAGACTAGAAACCGGTTGAGTTCGGCGAGGGCCGAAAATTTGGTGTACATTTATACCAATTCACGGTTGGCACGGGAGAGGGTTGATCGGGACTCGGCCGCATGGTATCTAGTGAACATGATGTCCGAAGACTCCGACTATTCGGCCGACGAGGATATAAATGGTGACCCCCCCGCGGGACCCGGCGGAGATTCTTCGGGGCCTTCGGACAACGAGAGCGATGGAGGACATGGTGGAGGGAATTTGGGCCTTGACAACCATAATGATCCGTTTGCATACGATAGACTTGACGCCGAGGACGATGGTGATCTTCACATGTGGGCCAACATAGCCGGTCGGGAGTTTCTCTCCACTACGCATGTGCGTCCCGCTACGCCGACAACTACAATACCCGATGTACCGGTAGACATTCAACCCGTAGTGGATGAAGATGTAGTGGCCGAACCACATGTGGATGAAGCTCTTGAAGCGGCTCCGAACCGGATGGACATGGACGAAGTCCCACCACATGCTTCCCCCATTCATCCACCGACGGATGTTGTGCCCACTCCTATTGTGCCGACAACATATGCACAACCCATGCAAACTACACCACCCTTTCCCGAGCCCCACGGAGAGGGCACGTCCAATGTTGTCCTTAACACTAGTCCATTGCGAGGTATTGGGCAATGCCCGGCCGTTACGCGAGCACCGGAATCCGACTCGGATGACACATTGGCGCAACACATTGCGCGTCGGGCCCCAACAATACCACGCATGGGCTCCCGGATGGTTGGTGCCACCATCGGCATGCGCGCCCCATGCCCCACACCGGCCAGGCCACCCCCTAATATTGCATTGACAAACTTTGGTCGGACCACGAGAGGTCAAAAAAGAAAACGACAAAGGGATGTGCGAGAATGGAGGACTACCGGGGCCACCCCACTTGCACGTCCATAAACTGACGGCGTTATGGATGCAACGGGTTCAAGACCAATGGTATCGATTAGAATGCCAAGGGCTGGCACACGGCTTAGTCGAATTCCCGGCCCGGCAATTGATGGCCACGAGTCCG
The DNA here is from genome assembly GCA_964035585.1 of Polytrichum formosum. Classification (NCBI taxonomy): domain Eukaryota; kingdom Viridiplantae; phylum Streptophyta; class Polytrichopsida; order Polytrichales; family Polytrichaceae; genus Polytrichum; species Polytrichum formosum. Next base: position 10,226,913 of record OZ037935.1, on the reverse strand, counting down.
ACGCCCGAACAGATGACAATGCCAGCACGGACGATGAATCCGGCGTAGGCGAAGCTCCCGATGATAGTGATTACCAAGCACCGCCCCCAAGGGTAGCTGTGGGAGGGCCACGCAGGACAAGGAATTCTATTCCTCAAGACAACGATAATGCCCCTTCATGAATGAATATTTATAGTAATGTCAAATGTCCTATGATGTTCAATGGGTTTAGTTGTATTGGTGATCAGTTTTTGTAATAACTATTTTTGGGTATGTTTGTTGAAAAAATAATGTGAATTTCAAATTTGTATGTTGGATGTTGACTAGAAATTGAGCCTACATATATGATGTAGGGTTTAGGAAATGAATGTCCAATGTGCACTAAGGTTAGGACTCAGGAGTAGGACACATGGAATTGATTTGTAGTGCCAATAGGCCCTATGTAGTGTTGCATTTTTTATTCTATAGGTCGGAGGCGGCATTATAAAATAATTTTAAGAATATTTAAGACTATTTTTATGTTTTTTTTTATTGAAAATCATCGAAGACATCAATCCGTGAGGTCCTTTATGGCAAATCATTGTCGAAAACATTCCCCTCTTCTAGGATTAGGTCATCGAGCTCTTCTCCGCCCAAATATTGATCCAAGAATGATGACATTGTAAATGCAGACCACCATTCACGACTTGTCCGATGTGCCATGTGGGGCGTTATGTATTCCAATATTTGCCAATTTGTGTGGCAGTGCTCAAGGCTCAAACATTGCCATTGAGTTTGAATGTACTAATGCTATATGGTAATATGGAACAATTGTCAAAGTTGAGCGTGTCTATATTTGTCCTATTGCCATGGATTGGCTATAGTCGTGAACTTATAATAAAATATATTTAAAAATGCCGTAGAAATTTGTCGAGGATTTTAAAATGCATTTTAAATGTGTATTTTAAGATAAAGTAAAAATAAATGCACCTCTAGCCCTATGTCATGTGGGAGGATGAAATGAATGTCCAATGTGCACTAAGGTTAGGAGTAGGACATATGGAATTGATTTGTAATGCCAATAGGCCCTATGTCATGGGCGAGGATGGAATTAATGTCCACACACACACACATATATATATATTGCAAATACCCCCAAATATATATATATATATATATATATTGCACATACATCCATATATATAGCGCATACGTATAGAACATACAGTATACCGGGAACCCACATATATATTGCACATACACATACATATTGCAATTTGCACGTACACCCATACATGTTAGACATACATATTGCACACGGTGTAGCTAATAAGGAAGTTATCATTTGTTTAAATAGCGATCCACTTTTATTTCACATTACGGATCATATCTTTTACATAGTGCGATTATATCCACTAGGCCTAAACACATATACACGGTGTTTGCTAGGATTAAATCGGCAAACTATATAGAACATGAACCGCTACATCTACATAGAAAAATTATCATGGCAATAGTCGCTCCGAAGGACAAATCCAAAAGTTGGTGCATCGACGATATTCGGCAGAACGTTTGTCGACTTGAAGCCAATATTCTCCATTCTCCATAAGCTTATCACGCAAGTATTCAAGTTCCATTATCCAAATATCGTTGAGCCGAGCATGCTGAACTTCCCATCGAATTGGGATGGCAATGCGTTGCGTATGGCTGAACATGAAGAGGTTCAGTCGGAACGCTCGCAACAATTCAGCGAGCTCCGAAGTCCCTCTCACGCCCCTAAATCGATGCCCCATTGGTATGTCTACGTCCCAAATCGACATACGCAACGCATTGTAGACTTCTCCCATACCAAAATGTTCCCGCCAAGCTTTGTTAACTCCCATGTATTTAAAAATACATATGAGAGTAAAAAAATTCGCCCTCACTTCACACCCCCGCCCATACTCTCCTCGGTGATATGGCTCCAAAATAGGCTCTACGACCTTCGGCAATATGTGCTCCCCCACAATTTCCGAGGTTAATCCGGGTAAAATGGTCGACGGTGCCATGTTTGGCACAACCCTGAAATAACAGCTTCTCCGCTCCTTCTACCTTTGTTCTCCGTTTGCAAAGCTTGCTAAAACAGGCTATGGCCAATGGAGAACTTGGGAATGAGGGAAATGGGAGGTTGGATTGCTATATATATGCATCCTTTGTCATGATTGTATGCATTTAATGCATGATTTGACTAAGCTAACGCTCTTCCCAAATCCTAACGCCTAATTTCGACTGCTGGGCAGCAGTCGATTCGCATATTCGACTGTTGGGCAGCAGTCGATTCGCATATTCGACTGCTGGGCAACAGTCGACTGTGGATGGTCGACTGCTACACAGTAGTCGACTGATAAAATCGACTGCTGGAAGGCAGTCGACTGTGGATGAATGACTGCCTTCCAGCAGTCGACCATCTTAGTCGACTGCTAGGAAGCAGTCGATTTTATCAGTCGACTGCTGTGTAGCAGTCGACCAGCCACAGTCGACTGCTGGGCATTTATCAATCGACTGCTGCCCAGCAGTCGATTTACATAGTCGACTGCTATGAAGCAGTCGATTTGCATAGTCGGCTGCTGTGTAGCAATCGACCATCCACAGTCGACTACTGGGCATTTATCAATCGACTGCTGCCCAGCAGTCGATTTACATAGTCGACTGCTATGAAGCAGTCGATTTGCATAGTCGGCTGCTGTGTAGCAGTCGACCATCCACAGTCAACTGCTGTGCAGCAGTCGACTATGCAAATCGACTGCTACACAACAGTCGACCGTGGATGGTTGACTGCTACACAGCAGTCGACTGCCTTGCAGCTTAATTTAGATAACTAATTAGACACACCCGTAACCCAACCTGCCAACTCATTGGATGCCACCCAAGGGCCCACACTGCGATATCCCTATAAAATCAAGTGTGCTACCCACCATGAGGCCACCTTGCCTCGTAGTGATTTTGAGGACCTTGTATGCGTCGCATACATTGCCCAAGATCAACTACGGTGTGGGCAATCCATAGGATTGCGATGGCTGGGAGTGGCAAGATACGGGATGCGGGTGGTTCGTCAAGAAGTATGTATTACAATCCCCGACACGCATGGGGCTTGCCGGACGAACCGGACGAATTTACACCCGAGGTGGTTGCAAAGAACACTCGAAATGAGGACGATTTGCGCAGTGTTTTACGTCCGATTCAAGGGTTCACTGAATTCTATTGGGTTCGACTGCCTAGGAGACAAGTTGATCGTCACCACCGCGGATACTTGGACGCCCAAGAAAGGCCCGCATGCCGCATCGGTTACAAGGAAAAACTTTTCCCATGGCACTTGTTTCAGGACCTTAGCGACGTTCTCACGAAGGGGAAAAATCAATTGTATTTTCAAAAAAACTATGGGACCTTGTGGAGGTTCTACCAAACCATAAAACACTCGGTGCATGACGCAATTCATTGGGGGTTCAACCGGTGCACCGCGCACCAAAAGGAATACCGGGTGTATAGAGAATACACACTTAGGTCGTCAATGTAAGATTTGTCCACGAATGTGGTGAGAGCGTAGTATCAAGTTTGTACTTGCACGTATACTTACGTATGTTGTTAAGTTGGAAATGCGCAATATATGAATTCCCAGCAATATTGCGGTGATGTTTTCCGCTTGGTGTGAACTTATAATCATGCCACATGGAATCATTGTCACAGTTATTTGCATCGATACGTGTTTGATTCAAGTGCAAATGCATGTAGATGCAAAGTCCATGGTTTAATTGGATGTTTGTGGCAACCGATTGTGTGGGCAAACATAAGAAATGATCATTGTGCGACACTTGTACATTACTCCCAAAATTGATAGTGAACAATAATTCACTTATAAACATTTCCAAAATCATGGTTTTTCCCGCATTGTGTACAATTGAGTATCAAATAATGCCTCCTAGTCCAACGCCTATCTCACAAACACTAGCCAACATTCCTAATCCGGCTCCGAATCACTATCCAATGGAATGGGGGGTCCGCGGCTTGAGCTTGCACCGTTTAGATTTGGTGGCCGTAGTGTCCGGCGCCTCGCCTCACGCCTGCTCTCGGTGATGGCCCATAGTTCTTGCGCCGCAGTCTCCCGGTCAGCTTGTGCACGAGCGCGCGCGCGGTCTCCAATGTGCAACCCCCTCGCGGCATTCGGATGGCGCAGGACGTCTTGCATGGTGGGGCTAGAGGCCCCGTCACGGATGTCCAAAAGGCCGTTGACGTATTTCCACTCATTCATCCGGATTTGGACGTCCACCTCATTGAAGCTACCTTCTTGTGTAACGGCCTCCTGCCTCTCCAGATCGGCCTCAAAACTTGTTGTGTCCAACACATGTTCCACATCCCAAGTTGTTTCCTCGCCCGGGACCGGTTCCCGTGGTAATACCCCTACTGTCACATTGCCGTTGGAGTCATACACGTATCCGTGGGGGTGAGGACTTGGGACGTATTCACCCGTCTCTCCGGCATGCCCACCCACAACACGGTACAAAAATGCCCTCAAACCTACGGCCTGAGGAGAGGAGCCGGGGTAAAACTCATGAGCAACCCTTGTGTACATTTCAGGCGTGAAGTTTGTCGGGTAGCCTCGCAGGTCCTTCAAATACCTCCGTGCACGCCAGCTATAAGCAGGAGGATCGCCGTATTCTGCGGGCGGCACACCATGGATTATTGTGTATTCAAAATCGGGAGGCATTCCCCATTGCACTCCGAATTGCTCGTACAACCTTCGATGCAGAAGGGCTTGGCACGTAGGACAACGGCGTGTTTGCAACATGTGTGGCAACAAACAATTCGGGTGGACCATGTGACCGCACGACCCAACGATCCATGTGCCTTCGGGTCCCCAAGGATTGGAACAAATGGGGCACATGCTCCCGTCCTTGATCCAATCGGGGACGCATGGCCACAACAAGGCTGGTCTGGCCGGGGGTATCACGATGCGGGATGATACTGCGGTATCCCATTGGAATTCATCCTCGGGCCTCTTGGTCCACGCAATACTGGGGTAATGGTCGTCATCGACCGGGAGGTTCTCAGGATACATGAAATCCAATGGCGGCCATGAGGTAAAAAGAAGCCGTCGTTCGGGCCATTGTTCGCCGTGGTCCCTATAGTGGGTCAGCTCGTCCATCAATGCCCTCTCACGCGTGGCGAACATGATAGTGGTTGTGACCATGCCCATGTAGTCGTCCTCCAACAACCGGTTCCTCCTAATGACCCGGTCGTAATCAACCCTCATTGCCTCCAAGTTTGTTGTGGGCGACGGCTCCCGCCCTTGTCCATCACTACCAGACATTGCTTGCGGCAGTTGTGGCGCATCAGCCCTCGCAAGTTCAAGGTTGGTCAAACGTGCAATCTCGGCCTTCAATCCTTGGACCTCCTCGGCGTGTGCACGTCGGACCATCTCCAATTCTCGTTCGTGGTCAGATTTGCATTTTGCCAACTCCGCCCTCAACGCCTCCACAACGTCGTTGTCGGCAACTACCAGTGGTGGGGATGGCACCGCCGATGCCATCTCCACATCAACGGGCGAAGATGGAGGACAAACCAACCGGGAACCATGTGGCGGTATCACGTGGACCCTTTGTCGCCGGCTAGGTGGTTCAACCGGCAACCCTATGGCAATGTTGTGCTCATCCATGTTTGACTCGGCGGCCGGTGGAGTCCCCACAATTTGATGATCTGGTCCCGCAAGGAAATCAAAATAAGATCGGACCCTCAAAGGATTCATTGGAGTTTGCCATGCCAATGAAATTGGACGGCCAACGTTCCGTCCTAGCACGGCACTTGGTATGACCGTGACCCGGCGTGCCTGCCTCAAGTCCGGGCTCGTGCGGGGTATGGTGGACCAGTCGATATCCACTCCCAAAATTACCTCCGCGTAGACCATTTGGCATAACCACATTAGCATATGCCCGCGATCAAATTCCCTCGGTGCACCCCACAAGAAATCCCACACCTCCTTGCACCGTTCTCCAAATATTTGATGGCTCACCTCCCTCCATATGCCATAGCGTTGTCTAGACATCCGTTCAGCATTCGCGCTAGGAACGAACATCCTCGTCAAATGGGTCCACTCTACGTACCTTCGGACCGTGCTATACAACCACATGCCCCTCTCATTTTGCCAGCCGGGATTGGCGAGAATGTTCGGGTCCCGCGCCACCTCCAAATTGATTGGTTGCGGTTTGCCCCTCGGCGCATTGCCGCGTCTTCTAGCGCCTGCCGACCCCGGTGTCGCTTGCGGAGTCCCCCCCAGATCCAAATCCCCGCCACGTGGAGGTTCCGGCGGCAAGTTATCTTCGTCTGCCATCGTTGCCCCTAACCCCTAGCTTTGTATGCCTACTATAAATTAAACCTAATATGGTAGCACTTCCAAAATAAGCGCCACCACCCACAATTTTTTTTCCAATCCACTAAATCCAAATTAAGGCCGTTCAAAGTTCAAACTACATAATTAGATGTAAACCACTTTCAAAATAAGTGTTCACATATAACAGTTTCCAGTATGGTTCAAACTAACCGCAATGGGGTACAATGTATACCGTATGTAGGTGGGTTGCAGTACAATACAGATAGTAGGCAGATATAGTATACCGTTTGTCCCGTATACGTATTTCAGTACGTATGTCCACCTGTAGCCCTCCAGCTCACCTCTATCTCCAAATGGCAAGGGCTGATTAACAACCTAGGCCCAAATGGAGGGAGGTGGGAGTGAGGGAATGAGGGAAGTGGGGTCCATATATACCCCAAGGAGGCGTCCTTTCGATTAGACGCCCCCTGGACCAACCCATGGACGCCATGTGCCCATGGGTGTCTCTACGCGACTGCTCGTGAGCAGTCGCACCCCATTCAAGTCGACTGCTGATAGCAGTCGACCATAGGGTGCGACTGCCCACCAGCAGTCGTCCGCACTTTGTCGACTGCTATTAGCAGTCGACTTGGGTTGTCGACTGCAATTGGGCAGTCGACTGTCCAAGTCGACTGCTATTAGCAGTCGACAAAGAAGGGCAGACGACTGCTGGTGGGCAGTCGCACCCCTTCGTCGACTGCTAATAGCAGTCGACGAAGGGATGCGACTGCTTACAAGCAGTCGTCTGCCCTTCAAGTCGACTGCTATTAGCAGTCGACGAAGGGGTGCGACTGCCCACCAGCAGTCGTCCGGACTTTGTTGACTGCTATTAGCAGTCGACTTGGATTGTCGACTGCAGTTGGGCAGTCGACAGTCCAAGTCGACTGCTAATAGCAGTCGACTTGAAGGGCAGACGACTGCTCACAAGCAGTCGCCCGCTTGTCGTCGACTGCTAATAGCAGTCGAATTTCCATGTCGACTGCCCAAGAGCCGTCGACAACCCAAGTAGACTATTAATAGCAGTCGACTAGTTATGGTAGTCGACTGCTCTTGAGCAGTCGACATGGAAATTCGACTGCCGTCAGCAGTCGACACACCTATACGACTGCCCTTTAGCAGTCGATTCAGTGTGTCGACTGCCTAGTAGCAGTCGCTGTAACTCGTCGACTGCCCACTAGCAGTCGACACTGTTGACGACAGTTTACCCTGTGTGACGACAGGGTAAACTGTGTTACCCCCCCCAAACGGACATGACGTTTTCAGGTCTGCCGTCACGTCGCTGTCACAGGACGTGACGCGACGTGACGTGTAATCCCTGGTTGTTCATTCCATGGTTGGTTTTTTAGGTGGGATAACAATGGATGTAGCAGATAGTGCCTTTGAGTTGTTGATTGATGCATCGTCCTCGGATAATAAATGTGAACTCTCGTCCCCGTCGGCTGACAATATTGACGGGACAAACGTGGTGGGTGTGTGTATAGATACGGGTGTAAGCACGCTACACTAGTACAAAAATGTTGTCACAAAGCACATTTTCAGAGGAATGTTGCATTCAATTGGGTGTAGATTTCAAAGTAGCATCTCTTTGAGGGATAAAATGGAATAATTTGGTTGTAGATATAGATGAGCAATAATTTTTCTAGTTTCTATCAATAAACTCCTCATGGTTTGACCGTGGTGAGTATATTTATATACTAGTGGTTTCCTGTCACACAGTATATTTTTTAATGAAAAATACTTCATTTTGTGGGTTTTAGGTTATATTTTTCTATGACTCCTTTGTGACATGTGTAATATATATTTATGAATCATATTTTGTCAACAACCAGGAGGCACACCATCAAGATTACTACAAGAACCATGCACTATCTATAATGAGGCATGCGGAGGTTTTAACAATCATCCATGATAAAATGGACTATGCCAAGACCGCATGCCCTTGTTATGCATACAAAATAAAGGTCACAGATGTTATCACAAGTTAGTAGAGAATTCCAAATGTGTGTGGAAGGGCTCTCCAATTTGCGTTGGGTGTGTTTGCCAAATGTCCAACTTCATACATCCGCATAGTATTTATTTCATATTTTTGTTGTTCACGCATCGTTTGTTTTGGTATGATCGCCTACGGCCATGTGGACTTTAAGTATGTCCATTATGGTTTGGACTTTTACCTTGGCGATACCAACCACACAGTCGATTCATTTGCAAAACTCTTGCGTGATCTTGAGAAGCCACCGGTACACTGGTTGTGGAACGACACTCCTTTATGAGGTAGTGCTTTACGAGAAGGAGGTTTGTATGTCTTCATTGCCGGAACCACGTGGAGAACCCATTCTTGCTAAACCCTTGCCTCCAACTCTGCATGTGCAACTTGATAATTGTACTAAAGACAACAAATATCGATACGTGTTTTGTTTTTGGTCGTTGCTCGTGGCAAAAGGCATTTTCAAAGAGGTGTTTGTGTTTTTTTTTATAGTGGGGCACACGCACGACGACATTGATGCATCACTTGGCTATTGGAGCATGAAGTTGCATGACGAGGATTTTCCCACCATACCACTTCTTATGAAATCATACATGGATGTGGACAATATACCAGTGATTCCGCACATGATTCAGGAAATACCAAATTTCAAGGCCTTCATCAAGTCATACATGCTGAAAGAAGTGGACCGTTTGGTCAGACATACCAAAGTACAATAATTCCGTTTTTATATGAGGGATGATGGTGTCCCCGCCATGCAATTCAAGCTTTTGTGCATATCCCTTAATTGGGGCCCAGAGAATGGTATACTTGTGTGGCATCAAGATAATGATGAGAAATGTATGTTACCGGATGGGGATCCAAAGCCTTGCAAAACCAACCCCATGAGGAATGGGCCGGAAATCATCAAAGGTATATCTGGATTCATTGAGTAGTGGAAAGAGTTGTGTAAGGAAGACATCACTAGACGTGTTCGGGATACTCATGAACCGTTGATCGCGTATTGGAATCACATTCGCTTGGCCTTGTTGACACTTGGTTACATGCAAACATATTTGTTTCAACCATATTGTTAACGTTGACTAGTAATTTGGAATGTATGTATATGCATTATACAAGATATGACTTTGTGTAGTGAAGTGCAAATGTTAGTACACATCATACATGACTGGTGCCAGTGCCATGATTTCACTAGGCTTAGTTATATGGACGACGTGTGTCTTATCTTACTTATATTGACGAGACGTAGTGAAGCAGGACATGACTTTATGAAGTAAAGCACGCGGAACATCCTAAACTTCACTGCCATTGGGAACGTGTCCATTGGGAACGTCCTGTCCGACATGACTACGACCATACTTTACTGCTTGTCTGAAGCGACTGGTCGTTTTCCACGGCAGTGAAGTCTGTGTTTTCTCACTTGTGGAAGTTGAAAAACCCAGTTGTAAAATACGTGTTTTGTTGTAGTGGGTGTCGACACCCGTACGACTTTGACACAAGGATTTTGGCCACACAGTCAATTGACAGTTGTGGAGTCCGACGCCATGTTCTTTAGTAATGAAGACGTTTGTGAAGAGTTCGCAGTGGACGAGCATTATGTTGGCCCTGTGCGCAATCGTCCGGCTCCATCGTTTTGTGTGGTTGTTGATCGCGACAAAGGTTATATGATCCTCGTATGTGCAGGAGATGAGGAGTACCCCAAGCCAATTTGGTTGGTGAAAGCATTGTCTTCACCCAATTTTGTTTGAACTAGCTCCAACTTTCGTCAAATTGAAGTGGAATATTGCCGTCCAAGCACCAAAGACCAAAATGTACTCCACACCTATTTAGGTTGAGACACCAAATAGGGTTTCAAGTGGATAGTGGACTCAATGTATGGACCAATTTGGATAAACACGGATACCATACTTTGTGCTTGGAAGCCGCGCAAGGGTTCCAAATCGCAAACAATGACCATCCCCCAAAAACATATAGATTTTGCCAAAAACAACTTGGCACGTATTGCAGTTGCGGAAAATGACGTCAAGAATAAATATGAAGCGGAAGATGGAGATGGGAAAACATAACATAGGTTGGAATTAGTGTGGAAAGTAGGGGCACTTTATAGACTTGGTTTTATTGCGGCTACATTCAAATTTATAAATAGGTTTGGGATGTGCCATCCAATTCTATAAGACCCTTGTATATAGGATGCGCATCCTAGACTCTATTATGACATAAAACCATTTGTTTTTGGGGTTCAATTGTTATTTTCCATGTGTGGTCCATGTTTTGATTATGATTTAAAGACTTATTATGTTTAGGAATGTGAATATTCTTCGTGCACAAATTTGTAAATTGTCATGTTTCCAATGTTCCCAATGTTCCGTATGCTCACAATATTGGCATCCCAAACTATGGATAAAATTTATTTTGAAACTTTCCAAAGTCTCTAATTAACGAATATAGTGTTAAGTATAATTTTGAATAGAATTTGGCTTATTCCTGGCCCCACCCAACATACAAACTCAACTGAATATGCTATGAAAGGTATGTGGAGATTTTCTTATATTTTTGGCTACTCGATAGATCTAGGTTCTATGTTATACTCATTAGATATAAAATCCATTCAAGCTTACTCATTATATATACATTCCATGTATATTACTAAATGCACATGGAGGAATGTTCTCTCTTTGTTTACTCTAGAGATCTTCTTATAATGACCTATTTCCCCACTCCTAAATTTTATACTTTTGGCTACTCATTCAAGCTTACTCAGTGGATTCCCTTTTTATTATTGAATGTCCATAAAGGAATGTTCTATCTTTGTTTAGTTTTAGAGATCTTCTAGATCTAGATCTAAATGTGAGTTACCTTCCTATGTAATTACTAAGGTGGGAGAGAGGGAATTACCGCATACAAGTGTGTCTGTCATTCATCCAAGATAGAATCACTGAAATAGTAAGTGATCCGTATATTATTATTTTTAGTTATTTAGACACCGGATTTAAGTTCAAAGACCCCAAATTAACCCAGTCCAAGTCATTTGAGATGCATCTGCCAAAAATCTATAGGAGACAAGTTTTTATGTTGGATGGATCATGGATGAGAGGCACTTTACTTGATAAATCCTTACATTTCAAGGTAAAGGTTTACTTGATAATTTGGTAAACTACAAGAAACCATTTGGCAAGGGCTTCTTGACTATGCAAGAATTGTGTGGGAAAAAGCCCTTGAGAACCACAAGAGGGAGGCTATACATATGATGATGTCCTTGCAAAATTTGACAAAATATCGGGCATAAACGAGTTCCTCTATCATGTAGCACATTAAGACACCTAAGTTGACTTAGTTAATTAGCTTAGGTTGTTTATCTTTCTTGGGTTTGTTGCTTCCACCGCGAGTACCCTATAAAGCCCGTCCTGCTCTCTGTTTCATGTCCCAATGACCTTGTATGTTTTCAACATTGAAATAAATCATGTTTCAATTGTCTAACAAAATCATTTTCTCAATAAACCATTTTTTAGGAATCATCTAATTTGACCGTGCCTAGGTCCTTCAAACTCTCAAGATTCACCTCACATATCCTGCAACATCTACATAGAAGTCTGTTGTATTCTTGGAAGATGATCCAGCAACTGGAAACTCTGCGAACTTCAACCTTTTTGTTGGAGACAGTGGTGGGCACTGGGACAGCAGTGCTGTTCAAATTTGACTACGTCATGCCCCGCTTCCCAGATTTCATTCTTCTATCTCCTATTGTAAAGTAAGTACGAGTTTAGTGAGCGGTCCTCGCACAGTGGCAGCCTGCAGGGTGGATTTCAGAGCCAATGTGCCCATTATTGAATCCGAGATCAATTGGCTGTCGACTGATATATATGTTCGGATTTTGCATATGGTGTAAGTGAATGTACACACAAACACCAGACTCCTGGGTAACTGCACCCGTTCATCCTAGGACCAGGGCAAAAGGTGCCATTGCAGCCTGAAATGTGACATGTGCACATGCTCGGCTTAGTAAGGTTAGTGTACCTATTATGGAAACTTTTTGAATTCCAATATACCGTAGAGGTGAGGCTAGTTCATCACTCCAATTTTTCTTTTATCTTGTCAAGGCTATTATATAAAGGATATGTCATTGTATCAAGGTGGTCCACTTTAATTGGAGTTTTTGTGTGGAATAGATTGGTTCAATAAAATTGTTTTCGTCTGCATGAGTAATTGTTTGGGCTCCCGTCATCATAACATGGCCATCACTCCTTGCACATGGGGGTGCAAGCATAGTAAAGTGGACCAAAAAAGTGCTCCGGTATATGAAAGCCATGATTTTCTTGGTCAAACGCCTATAAGTAGTAGCAAAATGTTGTTTAAAATATATTATTTTTCATGATGACCTCTATTGTTAAGTTAGGTACTCAAATATAGAATATCAATATGAGATCTTCAAAACCTATCATCAAAAGTGACGCGTAAAAGCAACTGACTAAATATAGTTTTGAACGTAAATTTCATGACCTTAAATATTTTGAACTTGGAATTTCTTTTCATATCCTTGAATTCATTATAAACTTGAGGTCATCGTAAATTTTTTTTCAAAAATTCATCAATTTAATGTAATGTAATTGTATTTTAAACAAGTTTTTGACAATTATCTTTTCAATGACACCCACTTGCACCACCACTTGCACCGTCTTCTAAAATACATATACGTTGTTTGAAATTGTTTTTTGTGAACATAAATTGCTTGGCTTTGTAGATTCATATGTTTTCTAAATGTTTATGAATTTTTATTTCATAAAATTCAAAGTTAGTATATTGTTTTGGATCACTTTCACTTAAACCTGAGCAAGGATCAAGAGCTGTCCACTTTACCGTGCTTGCACCCATGGTCATTACTTTTTGCAAATGTTCAACACTAGTTTCAAAGTGACCAATATCTTTAAAAATCTTGAGGTTGCCATTGCTTGATGTGAACAATGCATTTCAGACATCTTTGGCGGTTAAGTGTGTGCTTACAGGCTCCAACCCATATTAAATTATGAATGGTAATTAGTAATGTCTTATGCACGACATTAATTTCTATATTTGTCACAATAATGTTGCATTCTACTATAGTGTGTGCTACATTAAATGAAGATAGTTAAATTAATGCAAAATCTTTGAAATGATAAAGTCCACATTACATAGGAAAAAGACTGTAGAGAGTGACAAAATTATTACCTAATATTTGAATTAATTGTTTTGTACAAATTATTTGGATTTGGAAAATTTTCATCCGTGTTCAAACATGTATCATAATACATTACATGTCATGTATATACATTGGAGATGTGACATGTCCATAGGAGCTTATCAAGGTAAGTGCACTCTATTGTAGACACTTTTTGAATTGCATTATACCATATAAGTGAGACTAGTTCATTGTTGGAGTTTGGAGTGATGAACTATGTATTAATTCTACTAAAATATTTAAAACAAATTATTTGAAAATTTTGGACAAAAAAATCATCAGTGCTTAAAGCATGTATCATAATACATTGCATGTCATGTGATAACATTGGAGATAGCATGAGATAATTGATTGCATTGAGTTTGTTGCTTGTAACTCAAAGATTTAGTTTTTCAGAATCATTGTCTGAAAACATGAGACTCTTTTACTGTCTTAGTAAACTAAGTACATTGAGAAGATCTAATACTAAGTATCCTATTGAATATATCTATGAGTTGGAGTATATGTGTATGGTAATTATTGGCTGGCTTTCTCCTGACTTATGACAAACTCAATTGCAAGTCCATGGTTAGACACAGTATAGAGGTTGTACTCAGAAAAGGATAATATTAGTTTTTTAAAGCAGTTAAGATGTAATGGATAAAGAGAGAATCTCCATATAGTGTTAGACTCACCTAACCAATATGTATGAATACGTCGTTAGTATTATGCGTTCAAGGGATCTGATCTCAATGTTACAAAAAAATTGCACTAATTTGCACAATTATTCTGGAAGTCATTAGAAAGATTGTCAGCCATAAGTTATATTAAAGTTTTAAAAGAAAAAATATTGGAAATTTGTATTGATAAGGAGAGATTATCTTGCATCATTAGAACTTAAGCCTAGTACATAAATCTAACATAGGTTTACAAAGACTATCCAAAAATAGGCATCATGTAAGTGTTTTGTGTGGATGATGATCACCAATAGGCAATAGCTCAAGAGAAATATATTGGGAATTTTGTAACTTTGAAGGTGCCCACTACTTGTCTATTGGTGAATTTTTGAACCATTCCATTACTAACAGTCATTGGATCACCATGATGGCAGTGGTTCACAACTCCCTCCCACTCATTGAGCTCAATTCAGTACAATGAGTGAGACCAGATGAGATGAGACAAGTTCCTTGGAGAATGAAGAGTAAACAAAGATTGGGTATCACCACTCTGGAGCAAAGAAATAAAATGAGTCAAATCTTATAATGATAGTTCTTCCCAGCATCTGCGTTGCTCAAGGCTACACAATTTCCTAATGTGAAATAGAGGTGATAGGATTGAGTTGTGAGCTTAATTGAGAATTGTGAATCATTTTTTGTACCACCAAGATCCGTATGTGCTTACAAAGAACTTAAGAAAAAAGTTAATGTTAAATCATTTCTTATCATAAGGTGTCAGCCATGCTCGGGGGGGCACTTCCTTGTATATTTTGCATACACCTGCGATAATGACCTATTAAAATGGGGGCTATTTACCTATGAGAAAGGATTATAAGGGATGCTAATTTTTGAAATAATGGTAAATTGTTGTGATTATTTGCACCCTATTGGTAATTATAAATTCTTGGATGGTTGATTTTATGGTACCCTATATTACTTATATGTAATTTTTTTCCCCTGATTGCCCCCATTCCTTAAAGTGTATGATACAGTAGAATTCCCGTTAGAAGCACGTGTACAGAGTAAGAGAAACAAACATTTACTAGGGTTTAGGGTCACACTAAAGTCCGGGCAAAGCAAAACACTAAACAATAACAACAAAAGATTGCAATTACATGTCATTAAGCAACATGAGCCAACGAATAAAAGTTGTGTTGGATAACACAGTTAGAAACCTTGAGGTCTTAGGGAACATGCCAACCACATGTGTCTCAAAGTCACATTTACAAGGTTTGCAGAAGCCCTACAATTGATGCCTTTATCTTCCAATCCTACACATTGGAGGAAAATCCCACGCCATGCAAGCAAAATCCACCTAAACTAGCTAGGCTACCATTTACACATGTGGGAGATATGAGGGTACTCGAACTGAAATGACTACTACAGATTTCAAGGTATACTAATGATCATTCATCCCTTTTTCCAAATTATATCTTCACATGTGTGAGATAGTACAAATTTAGCGTAGAGTCTCTAGCGAAGCATCCTCTTCAGTGTCAATGGGGCTCAACAACTTAGGAAGGTCTCCTTCTTGCTTGAGAAAATATATCTTCACCCGCACCTTCATGGCGCCACTACGCTGGGGACGTTGCTGGCAGATCAACCCTACAACAAAAACCCCAAGCCCGACCTTAGAATTCAAACCCTGAACCTAAACCCTAGATTTCAAACCCCAACTCCGAACTTAGATCCGCAACTCCAACCGCAAGATCAAACCCTAAATTCCAATGCATTGCACTCACATTTTGCAGATAGAACAAAAACAAACGAGTAGAAATCGTACCTGAATTGTAAGGATTAGCGCCAAACTCTACACAAGCACGCACTCCACCGAAACTGTATGGCCTTTCGATTGCTCTAATTTGCTCGATGGCGCTATAGGATTAAGAAGGATCAATGATCCCATCAATGGGTGGCCTAAGCTAATGGCCAATTATTTTGAAAGTCGAACCCCAAATCGTGTCAACTGGAATACAAAGACAACCGGTGCAACAATTAATACAGCCAGTTTTTGAACAAAATTTTAAGAAGGAACAGCAACTGCTAGTATGTGATGGGTCAATTTGGAGCATTTGATAGATACAAGAAGTGAGTGAACGTATACAGAAACAATCTCCATGATCAGAGAGAAATTTTCCATACTACTTTGTTGTTCATAGTTTTCTTGCTCAGAAGTTTTAGAGCAAGCAGGTCTAAATGGACACTTTTAGCTCTGCACCCACTTTCTGTAGGATATGAAACACACAATTAGTACAAGATGATTGGCAACTCCAATTCAGGCCATAGTCATTTGTCTCATGATTTTCACAGCTCATATGAATATCTTGTTCATTATCAAAGTGAAGATTCTCTTTCTCAATAAATGATCATATAGGTCCCTCCAATAATGTTCACTGTTGAGCCTAGAATGGTTAACAAATTTTGAGCAGGTAGCCAATCTCTTTTAAAACCATATCTTTATGGTGTCCATTCTAGGATTCACACCCAACCACACAGCTCAAATATAGGTGTCCATTTAAGATCAAGAACAGACTTTTACCCGCTTAACTTAAGAGAGTGTTTTCAAAAGGACATGCAAAAATATTGACCTGGATCACCTAAGATTGAGCGAGCCCCTAAGATGAAGGAGAAAGAAGGTGCAAGCAGGATTTGCTTGTGGAAAAATCTGACTTACATTATGTAGAAATGAAGCGCCTCTCAAATCAGGCCAATTGCAATTAAAAGAAGGATTGATGCTTTGATAGAAATTAGCCATGATGGATCCGGAATTAGCACTATGTTAAGTATGTTTGATGTTGTTTGCTTGCAGATAAGTGTTGTCAGTTAGGAGCCAACACTGTTCAATTGCACAATAGATTAGAGCATTTCATAATTTGTTGAAGGGTATTGTGACACATGCTGACATAAGTGCCTCCATTGAGCATGATTATTCATTGCTCAATGTTTATTTCCCTGTGGTTTCCCTGATTCAGCATCTGTCAATAAATTGCAATAATAAATCTCTCTGCTGGGGTTCAGGATAGAAAAGACACCTTGTGGGATGGCCAGGCTTCCACGACCATGTGAAAAGCACCGGATGAATTGCTACATGAACTGGCTATGTCGACATTCCAATTCGATCCCCAAAGCTCTGAAAGCGAAGTAACTGGAGCATTCGAATCCAACCCCGGCATCGAAACCTGCACTCGGAACAAAAATTGCAAGCAATATTCTCTCAGCTACTTTAGCATATACCTATCCTTGCTAGTATTGATTTTCAGACAACACTTGAAAGATAACGGCAACACTTTCAAGTTGAAACTGTTGTACGGATTGTTCATGTATCCAGCAGGCTTTGCAATTCGGTGTGCGGAAAGCTAAATCAGATTGCGAACAAGACTAAGAGTTTGAGGATTTTGAAGGCTAAGCTGAATCTGGTGATAGCTTTGGAATAGAGAGCTTCGGCTTTATAAAAGGTGAATTGAAATCCCTCATTACTGGTTACTTGCGGTGGAAGAATATCAAGTGATTTCGTGTAGAACACATCGAAGCATTTCCCTTACGTTATACAACAATTTTGACACCCATAGCCTAGTTAAATTAGGCCGGGATCTTGCATTCGGGTAGGTACTCAGTCAAGTTGAAAGTTTAGCGAAAATGAAATGAAACACCATTCCAACTGTAATCTGTGAACCTGGAAGATTCCTGGCTAGGGTAAAAATTCAACAACAAGTAGTGATGTAAACTTCAGGTCGTGATGATGTCACATTGCAATTGCACATTGCAGCCGTTGAGAACAATCTCAAAATCTCAGAACATGCTTAAATGAAAGTCATAAAAGGCACTTACAGCGACAAGGCTTCCGGTGGTGATTGCTTGATTGTTTTCGATTGTTTGGAAGCCGAATCCTCCGATTGTTCCAGGGCCTCGGAGAAGCAGAGTGCCACTCTTGCACCAAGTCGAGGTCTGCCAACTAGGGTTGACGGAGGCGGGGGCGAGAGAGGGCGGGAGCAGAGTCCGGGGAGTTCTGTAGAGGAAACGGCTAATTGCCGAGCTTTCTGGAGGTAGCTCGGATTTTTCAATTTTTACCCGAGAGTGGGCCTAGAGAGTGCAAAATTTATCAGTTGATAGCCCCCATTTCCTAATGTATTTAGGCAATTAGCCAGCATTTTTTTTTCATTTATGCAAATTCCGAAAGGTCCAAAGTGGGGCCGGTTTTATATTTTGGTGGCAAAGTATTTAATTTTTGAAACTATCGATTTTTCTCCATGCTATTTTATATGTACCACTTAGGTAATTTAATCACGTTTTGTCAAATGCTATATTACATATAATCATGTTTCACAATCCCAGAGCACCCTATACTACATCTAATAATTTTACAAATTTTACGCCAAATTTTTATACAAGACCCTATATTTTATCGCACGTAGTTCCTACGTTTTTCGCCAGTGCCCCCCCCCCGAGCATCCATGTAAATTAGGGGTAGTAGCTCAATAATCCTGGCTCATTGAGCTCGAAGGGAGGTTTGCAGATAGTTGCAACTAGTGACAAAACTTCAATTCTTTGTAGGTAAGAAAGGTGAAATGGTCAGCTTAATGTTTTCTTTTGGAGGTTAACTTAGTAATGGGGTAGTTTTTCGGTAGCTTGAGATGATGATGCCATTGTTGTAGTAATTTCTAATTTCTTAACAATTCAGTTTCAAAAAAAATTCATAATGAATTTCTCTTCACAGAGCTTTAGGGATGGAATTATGAATGCCTTGAGTAGTTGTAGTGATCATCATCGACTTTTGGCAAATTTTGATGGTGTGTGGAGTTATAATCATGTATGTGCAAGTGGACCTTTTAAACAAACCATCCTCCAATGAGAAGAAAACTAGGTCTAGATGCAACATTATTGCACTAGTTTTCTAAAGCTAGAGGTTCGTTAAAGTACAAGTATGATGCTTCAGGCTCAAAATAGATAGATGTTGATTCAGTTATATCAACCGTGATAATGACATATCAATCATCCTCCAAGTTGGATGCATAGGATAGCAATGATGTTGAGTGTCTAGCAAACTTCGTTTGTGCTCAAGGTTAAGTTGTCTATGAATATGCTAGACCTTATTGGTTCATACTTAAACCATTTGTGAAGCAATTTTTACAGTACAACTCATCAATAAATGTACACCAAAAGCAATTTTCATTGCTATGTTTTTGTGTATTGGAATATGGAAAAATTCCTCTATTACTTCTAGTCTACTTTCAAAGTTTTTAATTTCTTAAGATTAATATGTGGTTTTGGATATAAAATCTCTAAACATTTATAATTAACATATCATCCCACTAAAAGGCTTGAGTTCCAATATTATGTTATTATAGGGTCCTCAAAAAATTTGCCCAAAAAAAATACCCCCAAAAACAGGGTTGTCTATTGTGTCGTGACGGAGGCTTATCCCGGCATAATGTCGTGCCGTCACGACACGTATCCGTCACGACATTATGCCGGATTATGCCGGATGCTGTCTTTATCCTGCCGGACTTGAATTTTACCGATTTTTTTGTGTAATTACATTACCCAATTTCGGACACGTAGGATTTACATTGTCCACGTGTGACGACATGTCAGCAAAGTAAAGGGAAAGTGGGGAAAATTCTACTAGCGCCCGTCCGCCCCCCCCCCCGTCCGCCCCCGTTCCCAATCCCCGTTCCCACCCGTCCGCCCTCGTTCCCAATCCCCGTTCCACCCCGTCCGCTCCCGTTCCCAACCTCCGTCTGCCCACGTCCCCCGCCCCGCTCCCAACCCGTCCGCTCCCCCGTCCGCCCCCCCCCGTCCGCTCCCCCCCCCTTCCGTCCGCTCCCCCGTCCGCCCCCCCGTCCGCCCCCCCGTCCGCTCCCCCCACCTCCGTCCGCTCCACCGTCCGCCCCCCCCCCGTCCGCTCCCCCGTCCGCCCCCCCCCCCCCCCGTCCGCTCCCCCCCCCTCCGTCCGCTCCCCCGTCCGCCCCCCCTCCATCCGCTCCCCCGTCCGCCCCCCCCGTCCGCTCCCCCGTCCGCTCCCCCCCCCCTCCGTCCGCTCCCCCGTCCGCTCCCCCCCCCTCCGTCCGCTCCCCCGTCCGCACCCCCGTCCGCTCCCACCCCTTCCGTCCGCTCCCCCGTCCGATTCGAACACTATAAATTGAGGGTGCAAGGTGCCATTTTTGCCTCCACTGACATAGTGTGTCTCAAGTCTTTTGATTCTCCTTTGAGGAGTGAGGATTGAATGCGTGAGACCCGAATGCAGAGTATACTTTGTCCAATCTAGTGTCTGTGAATTAGGGTTGCCCTCGTGGCACTCTTGAACAGGACCTAGTATGCGATCAAAGTGACTTGCTCTAACTTGTTTGTATTTGCAGGTTTTGTTGAAGTCATGCCACGCCGAAACGATGCATGGAATCATTGGTACGAGGATAAGGGGAGGGTTCCCGGTAAATCACAAAGGCAGGTTAAATGTAGGTTTTGCCCGTTTGTCATATCTTACCGAGGAGATAGAATGTTGGCCCACCTTGGTTATAGACCTCATGTAGGGGGTGCTTCTGATGTTTCCACATGTAGGATGGTACCCCCGCATATTAGGGCCTTGTTTGAACATTGCGGAGGCATTGTGCCCTTACATGTAGGCATTGTAAATGAGGACTCTCTGGTGGCAGATATTGTACCTTTGGAGCCTATTATAGCGGGCTCCGTAATTAGTGAAACAGAGCCTTTGCTTATGTCCCAAACCACTCAACATTCTGATGTTGTGATATATGGCACTCCTCCTCGTGAACTACGTCAACTCAACATAACGGAGGGGTTCAATGTGTCAACAAAACAACTCCTCGATAGAGCATGGGCAACGGCTTTTTATGAAGCTAACATTCCTTTCAACATTGTGAGACATCCTGCATTTGTTCATGCTGTGCGTGAAACTGCCCGTCATCGAATGCCAGCCTACACACCACCATCGTACAATGCCATCCGTACGAAGTTGTTAACTGATATAAAGGTTGACCTAGATAGGCAAGTGAAGGAGAAGCTGGGGAATTCCGTTGAAAAATACGGTGTTACAATATGTTGTGATGGATGGGACAACGTGCAAAACCGACCTCTCCTAAACGTTCTTCAATGTGGCACAAAGGGAGACGTTTTCTTGGGTACCATTGACACCACGGGAAATCACAAGGATCATGTCTACGTTGCTGCTCAAATTCAACCATTTGTGGAAAAGGTTGGTCGACATAATGTGGTCCAAGTTTGCACCGACAATGCCCCAGTTATGGCCTCCGCTGCTCGCGACTTGATTCGAGCAAATCCCGATCTATATTTTCAAGGATGTGCTGCACATTGCCTAGATCTCCTCTTAGAAGATTGGGGGAAGGAGGAATGGGTGAAAAATTTGGTAAAAAAATCCCGCCATATTTGTGTATTTGTTAAAAACCATCATGCTTCTCAAGCTATATTCCGGAGGTTGTCACCAAATCTCTCACTCCGCCTACCTGTAGAGACCCGTTTTGCTACGAACTTCATCATGATTGAACGTCTTCTCCAAGTACGCAATGCTTTGGAAAGAATGGTGGTTGATGAGGATTGGATCACTCTAATGCGTGATATGAGGAGGAGATCTGGCACCTCTTACATGAAGGGCTATGTTGTGCGAAGCTTTATACGTTCTGATGGATTCTGGAACACGTGCGAAAATTTCTTGTATATGGTGATCCCGGTTGTTAAAGCTCTTCGTGTATTTGACGGCAAGGCGCCTGCAATGGGAATGGCTTGGAGGGTCATGCATGATTTACAAACCCATATTCGTGGATTCAGTAAACCTCCATTTCGCTTAAGCCCTGAGCTTGCTGCAAATGCTATGGTAACGTTTCAAAATAGATGGAGGTTGATGTTGAATGATCTACACTGGGCTGGAGCGATGTTAAATCCGCTTCTACGTGGTTGGGCCCCACTCCATGAGGATGACAATTCGAGGACAATC
Source organism: Polytrichum formosum (assembly GCA_964035585.1). Taxonomy (NCBI): domain Eukaryota; kingdom Viridiplantae; phylum Streptophyta; class Polytrichopsida; order Polytrichales; family Polytrichaceae; genus Polytrichum; species Polytrichum formosum. The sequence goes on along the minus strand of OZ037935.1, from coordinate 10,204,698 downwards.
CTAAATCGAGTTCTTCGCAGGCTTGCTCAAGATGAGGACACTTATGTCCAAATCCTCCACCAGTACCAAGATTTTCTTGAAAATCGAGGGCCTTTTGCTGATTCTACTGACCCGAGCGTGCATGCCGCACCTCTCCATGAATGGTGGGATGCAATGGGAGGTGGAGCTAAAGCCCTCCAAACAATAGCAAGACGTATCCTTGCACAAGTATGTTCCGCATCCGCATGTGAACGCAATTGGAGCATGTACTCATACGTTCACAACAAGAGTCGCAATCGCTTGAAGCATAGTCGTGCTGAGGACCTCGTCTACATATATACCAATAGTAGGCTCATTCGACATCGGAGGGGCCCAAGACCTGCTCAATGGTACGAATTGAATGAGGTCTATTCTGACGATGACCTTGACGAAGAAGATGACAACGAAGATGACGTGGATCCAACTGATAGGGCTGGAAATGATGAAGACAACAATGTTGATGACATCGACTTTGATTTGGATGACCTCGATTCCGAGAATCATGGTTCAGAAGATGAGGATGGCAATGGTAGTGATGGAAACCTTGGGGTGTTTGAGTTTGATGAACCGGATGTCCCCCAACATAACGACGGAATGCATGACGATCATGAGGGGTCTATTGGAAGACCGCATGTTGAAACTCTCCACACTGGAGAAGGGTTTCCATCTGACCATAATGTTGCTATGGGGGCAAGTGAGAATGTGGGAATTGAAGTAGATTCCTTGCAACATCGGAGCGATTCTCTTTCATTTGGTGAAGGCGACAATGTACTACCCGTAAATGAGCCAACGCACGTTCAACATGATCCACTTCCAACCCGAGTACATTCTGAATCCATGGATGCCTCCCTCATATCCAACCATCGTATAGAAGATCCAACGCCCAATGTTCCTGAAATGCCTACAACTCGATTCCGTGCTCTTCAAAGGATTGCATCCACCTCTACGGTGCAATTGCATGCACAAGGTCAACATCGTCCTCTCACTCGAAGTATTGCCAATACTTCTAGATTGGGTGTTTCACGTGCAACTGCGGTGGGTGCTACTTTGGTTGCTATGCACAATGTTTCAAGAAATGTTACTATAGAGGCGCCACGTCGTCCTTCTGTACGACGACATGTTGTTGAGAACATACCAATTGCAATTCCACCCGCGTCTGTTTCACTTCCACACAGTCAATCCAATGGAAGAGGTGGTCTTGGAGTTGGAGGCGGAAGTACAACGGGGGATGCTTTTATAGATGGAAGTAGAGATGAAGTGCACTCAAGTCGTGGTACGGGTGGAGGGCGCCAGAGAACTACGAGAGGTGTCAAACGTACTAGGAAGAGGTATCAGGGACGATCGCTTCCGTTTACTGCTGAAGACTACAATGAAGATGATGGTAGACCACATCTAGATGAAAATGGCATACAGGATGCAGATGGCTCCCGGCCGACCAAGAGGATAATTTTCTCACAACGTGACCGAGAGTTGCATCTTCGAAGCGCGACTCCCCAAACGGATGATGATTTCAGCACAGACGAGTCTGAAGAGGACCCAAGATGTGTCGAAGCAAATGATCCTACAGTACGGATTCGAACGTAATGGTTTTGCACAAATGTGTTCTTTCGGTGCTCCCACGTACTCCCATAATTTATTACTTCCGTCAAAATTGATACAAGTTACAACCTTAGGGCCTTCGGTAAGACATTTAGACCACAAAGCGAACGTTACGTTCGAAGTTGTATCATTTTATTATAGTAATAAAATTATTTATTGCATGTTTTTTAAAATTATTTATTGCATATTTATATAATTATATCTTTATGTGGTATTCAATATTGACTATGTAGTCAATAGTACTTTTGGTTAGACTATCATATGAATTACAAATATTCAAGTGAGTTTTTTAAAAGTTTCGAATAACATTAAAACATGTGACATCCATATGCTATCTTTTACACGATCTTAGAAATGACAACTTGTCGGTAACTCCTCTTTATATTACATATTCTTTGAACATGAAATATGTTCAATGTGTACAAAGTCTTCCTCCGTTCCTATACAACTTTCTAAACATGCTACAAAAATGCCTAATCCGAATCTGAATCGAGGTCTATTGCAGCTGAAGTAGATCCTCGTCGTGCTCGTGATGATTCCCCGGCTTCCATCATTCGCGTGGTTTCACGGGTGAGATATGGACGACTTCCAGGAGACAGTGGAGTGGCATTACGTGGTCTAGGCCCCCCATTTAGCCATCTCAATACCGCATCATCCGTAACTCTATTCAAGAGTGCTTCAACTGCCTCCAACTGCGTTCTGTGTTTGTGGTACGACTGCTCTAAGTGCGCTTCAAAATGGGAATCCCGTTCCATGGGCATCTCATGTGCATCTTCTTCCAACTCATGCTTCGATATTGATAGTTCACCACTTGCATTGTAAAAAGGAGGTTGAATGCCTCTCCGTAATTGCATGGTTATCGCATCCCAATGCCAACCAAAAGTTTGGTACAAAAATCTTTTCATGCCATGGTTTGGGGGCTTGTTGGGAAACAACTCGTCTGCAACATACAAAATTTGACGTGGATTTTGTGTCCATTCGCCATCTTTGTTATCGTTCCAAAGTTCAACCGTTGCACGATTGAATAACCAATTCCACTCAACAGAAGTCCCATCAAACTCGCAAAGGTTGAAGGGATAGTCCGTTGGCCTTACCACCCAGTCCTTAGGCATGTAATCCCGAAGGCCAAATTGGAGGTACAAACGAGGGTGGAAGGGTGATCTGCAATGGGGACATTGCCGTCTCCTGATCATTGTCACTATCAGACATTGTGGATGGAATTGGCCCCCACACGATCCAACTTGAAAGCATCCCTCTGGGCCAAATGGACTGCCGCAAATCCCACACACGGATCCGTCGAAGACCATTGGATGTGGACCCGGCCATAACAACTCACCCCTCATGCTGTATGGATATTCATGCACTTGGGTCACATCCCAATGGTGATCGGAGTCGATCAGTTGCCGCCAATCCAAGCTCCCGTTAGGCAATTTCAAGTCATCCTCATCATCCCACCTACTAGGGTACATATGTTCTTGATCTGGCCATGACGTGAGCATCAAGTTCCGCAATCTATGATTGCGGTTCCATTCTCGCTGGATGCTCTCAAATTCAGCTTCATATTGACGAGCCTTGGCCATAGAAAGCAATGTCCCTGTCCTCATATTGGTTCGCTCCACGATCGCATCCGATAGAAATTTCCTCAACCTTGCATTCTGCTCCTCCAGTGTGCCAATCTTGGATTCGTGATCGACAACCACTTCATTGACCACTTGAAGTTGTTGTTGCATGTCCACCACCTCCTTTTGCAAAGCCTCCATCTTTCCTTGCATTACTTCATTCCTCGTACATACGTCCGCTGCTTGTGACTTTGCAATCATGGCCTCCTGTAAAGCTGTATCCCTCTCTGCTTCCAAAGACTGGATGTTAATTGGTGTACTACTTGAACTGCCAGCCTCCCCCATCGTAAGTGTTGCAAGTCGATTTTCCAACTCGAGAATCCTTGCTTTATACTCACGAATTTCCTCGGCATGTTGCTGGCGCAATGCCTCCATTCTGCTCTCCATCATGTCCGCACCAAGTTGACGAGGGTTTACCTCGTTTAGGGCCTCGTTAACCACCTGGTTAACCAGCTCGTTAACCACATCGACATTTACCTCCATGCCCTCCTCATCCATATGCTCAAACGCCTCCTCGATGGCCATCTCCACGTCATTGGCTGGTCGTTTGCGAGTACGTGGTTTTTTTGGTTCCCGACCTTCTGGAATTGGTGCCCCATGCTCATCCACTAGTTTAGGATTCTTCCTGAACCACTCCGGAACGGGAGTGTATGGAATATCCGGAACTGTGCATTTAGTGAATGCAATTCCAATACCCCCAAATTTTTGATCATGCAGAGCACCCAAACTTGACCAATCTACCCTAACTCGCAACACGTGCTCCGCATACATCATACACGCCACCGACTTTGGAATTGCACTCTTGGGCCATCTATCCAAATTGGAGATACTTCTAAGTATCGTTAGGAATCTCCATTTTGCCTCCACGTCTTCAAGCTGCGTATAGCTCGCATTGACGGCCTTGCAATGTCGCTCGTGACAATGTCTTGGCCACAACCGATCAAAGTGAGGGAAGCCCACGTACTGCATTGCAGTCTTCGCTGACCACGGTTGTGGTACATTCTCCCAACCTACCCTGGCTTTTTGGGAGGGATCATCGTAAACATTCCACTCCAAATCAGCGGCCTTGCGTCCATGTCCTCTGGAACACCCAGAACTAGATCCTCCACTTGCACTTGCCATGTCTCCAGTTCCTCCACTTGCCATGTCTGAAAATTGGAGTTTCTAATTCTAATTCCACCCAAATTGGAGTTTCTAATTCTAATCTAGAACTCTACTTTTTAAAATACTAATTGCACTTCATAATAGTGCTACAAAATATCCAAGCATACACTTCAAAATAGTGTTGCTGTGGAATTAGTTCAAAAATGTCCCTAAAAATTAAAGTTCAACTATTCGGCACACCCTTCGAGCACCCCGCTACCGGCGCTCACGCAGAGGCCAGTTGACTGGGCGCGTCACAAGGAATATGCCAAATAACGGCCACGTGGATCTACCAAAACCTGCCACAACCTGCCAAAAGTAGTGTAAAAGGATCCCAAAAAAGGGATCCTTAACTCCTCCGAGAGCCCCGCTACCCCGCACTCTGTGTTAGAGGAGGGTTGTCTGGGCGCCCAGAAGGAGTGGAGTAAGGTATGTAAGTGGTCCCCTCCACTTATATACCCCCGTCCGCCCCTCCATCCGCTCCCGCGTCCCCACCCGTTCGCACCCGTTCGCACCCGTTCGCACCCGTCCGCACCCGTTCCCGCCCGTCCGCCCCAGAGTCCCCCCCCGTCCGCACCCGTTCCCTCCCGTCCGCCCCCAGCGTTCCCCCCCGTCCGCACCCGTTCCCTCCCGTCCGCCCCCAGCGTTCCCCCCCGTCCGCTCCCACGCTCCCCTCCGTACGCTCCTCTCCATACGCTCCAGCGTTCCCATCCCGTCCGCTCCTCGTTCCCATCCCGTCCGCTCATCGTTCCCACCCGTCCGCTCCTCGTTCCCACACGTCCGCTCCTCGTTCCCACACGTCCGCTCCTCGTTCCCATCCCGTCCGCTCCTCGTTCCCACCCATCCGCTCCTTGTTCCCCACCCGTCCGCCCCGCGTTCCCTCCCGTCCGCGCCACCGTTCCCCTGCCGTCCGCTCCGCGTTCCCCTGCCGTCAGTTCCCCCCGTCCGCCCCCTGTTCCCCTCCCGTCCGCTCCATGTTCGCGGACGGGAGGGAACGCGGGGCGGACGGGTGGGGAACGCTGAGCGGACGGAGGGAACTCGGGGCGGACGGGTGGGGAACGCTGAGCGGACGGGTGGGAACGAGGAGCGGACGGTGGGGAACGAGGAGCGGACGGAGGGAACTCGGGGCGGACGGGTGGGGAACGCTGAGCGGACGGGTGGGAACGAGGAGCGGACGGTGGGGAACGAGGAGCGGACGGAGGGAACTCGGGGCGGACGGGTGGGGAACGCTGAGCGGACGGATGGGAACGAGGAGCGGACGGTGGGGAACGAGGCGCGGACGGAGGGAACGTGGCGCGGAAGGGATGGGAACGGGGCGGACGGGTGGGGAACGTGGACCGGACGGGGGGGAACGGATGAAAGATGGAACGATTAGCGGACGGGTGGGGAGCGCGGAGCGGACGGGAGGGAACGGGGCGGCAGGGGAACAGCGTAGAATTGCGACCACATATGAATTGGACTTCATATGAATTTTTTAGAGCCAAAAAACGGACACTATAGTCACCATCTATAAATGTTAACCCTTGGGAGTGGATCAAAGTGCGATTGAGCGGCCCAACTTTGTTGAGAGTCCAAAGAAATGAACCCTAAATAGCCAATAAAATATAGTAAAGGTAGCCTTAGTTGGGCATAGTGTGAAGCCTCCAAAGGCCAAGCCCAAAAGTCCAAACTCAAAGGAGCATGCCACTTTATTACTTGCTCAAAATAACCCCTCCAATCTAACGGCCAAGATCTTGTCAATGATTGATTATTATAATGAAAAAAATGTAGGCATCGAAAAAAAAAGCAGGTGGGTTCGTTGGAAAGCTAGGAACCTAAACCCTCAAACCATGTATGGAAACACTTCTACATGAGTGTGAGAACAAATCAATGGCACATATGTGGTAGTAATTTGGAATGACGTAGGGTTTAGGGTTTAGGGGTTTAGGGTTTAGGGTTTATGAACCACTAAGGTTGAAGCACAAATTAATGATTTATTGAAGGAAAGTGCATTCGGATGGGTGACATCGGTTATGAAACCATATGAACCACTAAGGTTGAAGCACAAATTAATGATTTATTGAAGGAAAGTGCATTCGGATGGGTGACATCGGTTATGAAACCATATGAACCACTAAGGTTGAAGCACAAATTAATGATTTATTGAAGGAAAGTGCATTCGGATGGGTGACATCGGTTATGAAACCATATGAACCACTAAGGTTGAAGCACAAATTAATGATTTGTTGAAGGAAAGTGCATTCGGATGGGTGACATCGGTTATGAAACCATATGAACCACTAAGGTTGAAGCACAAATTAATGATTTGTTGAAGGAAAGTGCATTCGGATGGGTGACATCGGTTATGAAACCATATGAACCACTAAGGTTGAAGCACAAATTAATGATTTGTTGAAGGAAAGTGCATTCGGATGGGTGACATCGGTTATGAAACCATATGAACCACTAAGGTTGAAGCACAAATTAATGATTTATTGAAGGAAAGTGCATTCGGATGGGTGACATCGGTTATGAAACCATATGAACCACTAAGGTTGAAGCACAAATTAATGATTTGTTGAAGGAAAGTGCATTCGGATGGGTGACATCGGTTATGAAACCATATAAACCACTAAGGTTGAAGCACAAATTAATGATTTGTTGAAGGAAAGTGCATTCGGATGGGTGACATCGGTTATGAAACCATATGAACCACTAAGGTTGAAGCACAAATTAATGATTTGTTGAAGGAAAGTGCATTCGGATGGGTGACATCGGTTATGAAACCATATGAACCACTAAGGTTGAAGCACAAATTAATGATTTATTGAAGGAAAGTGCATTCGGATGGGTGACATCGGTTATGAAACCATATGAACCACTAAGGTTGAAGCACAAATTGGTGATTTGTTGAATGAGTGGATAACTAATCAAATATGGAAAGTTCAAAGAGGTATCAAAGAGGTTTCCGATGCGGATGTCGGAAGATTTTTTCAAAAGTGTACATTTTTAACCTAACCAACTTTATTTTTATTCCGATTGCGTTGACTTTATCTTACTAACGAGAATTGGATCCTCTACATATTGGATTACATCAATTATTGGTCATGGTCATCAAGTCCTTAGAGGTCAATATATAAGTAGATCATTGAGACTCATACATATAACGAAGGTAGAGTATCATGGATAGGATGGGAAAGGGGAGAGTCATGTTTGAGGGTGTAGAATGCGATGAGGAGATACACAATTTAGACGATCCCCATATTCCATTCAATGCAACACCCGAGCGTGAGAGAGATGAGAGAAGTGCTAGGGATCGATTTCGTGATGAGTATGTCATGACTCCCTTCTCACAATCTACACAAGCTTGGAGGATGAGGGCGGCGGAGGAACAACGACGATATGCAGACAACTTTGAGATCGATGCGGTGGAGAAGGACCACACACAATGCGTGGGTGGAGATCTAAATGATCTAATTGATTTGTGTGCGGATATTTTGGAGAAGCCCGGGGATGTGGATGTGGATGTGGATGTGGAGGAGACTTCAATCGACATTGAAATAGTCAAGGTAGCGGGGGAATCTTCAAAGACTATGTCTATTCGTAAGAAGAGGAGAGGATTGTCGCCTCATCGGCTACCATTGAAGGAACAGATGAAAGACCGAACGATTAGCTATTTTGATTTACTTCAGCCGAATCCTCTTCCAAAAATGGAGCCTCGCCGGAAGCCAGGAGCATCTACGAGGTTGGGATGACGGAATGAAGTGGAATATTATAGTTTGCATGGTTTGTTCATGTATATGATTAATAAAGGGCATTTGTAACGTTGTCGCAATAATAAAGTTATGACTTGTATAATATGTTGTACCACTTCTATGATTTATTTATTTATTTTTAATTCACCAACCGAACAGTTTCTGTTGAGATAAACAAGCACAAAGCAATATAAAACTATGCATCCACTTCTCAGTTCCAAGAGAAATTTTTTTAACCACTTTACGTTCACCCTTAGTTGATTATTGCTATTTTAGTGTACTTTATTATGTAGATGGGAGGACTATTATGTAGAGGACTTTTATTGCATATTCTTGTAGAGGACTTCATTACCTATCCATGGATACCAAGAACTCATTTTTTGGACTTCATATGAATTTTTGAGAGCCAAAAAACCGAGACTATGTCCAAACTTCCAAAAAAAAGTGATTGTGAATTATATAAATATAAATATAAGCAATTGTGAAGTATGTGTGCAATATGTGTGGAGTACAAGAAAGAACATTTAGAGATGTTTAGGATCACGTGTACAACCGATATAACTATTGCAACATTGTGCTCAACTTTAGTTAACTAGATATAACTATAGTTGACTACATTTTGTGGCATACCAAAATTAGAATAAATATAGATAATTGCATTTTGGCAAGACATATCACGAACAACTATAGTTAACTTGAACTTAGCACATGGATGTGATAACAACGATGTGAAAGAATGATGTGGCCTCACGAGAGGCGAGAACCTTGGTTAGTCTCCCATAGACTTCTTCTCGATTATGAAGCAAAAATCCTCATGGAGTATGAACATTGCACTAAGATCCATAAATCTCATACAATATACAAGTTATGTATGAAAAAATGATGGCTTTATTTACATCTCCAACGGTTACAAAATTGGTATGATCCAAAATTGCTGCAAAGAAAACAAAAAAAAACTATTTTGCAGTGTCACGGAAGCACATTGTCGGGTTAACCATGTTGTATGGAGGCGACTTCAACATGTTCACTACGTGTGTGATGGTTGACCTTTCCGCTGGATTGGGCTTCGTCAATGCATCCAATGCTATCTCAAACCGCATCTTCAAGCCATTTGGATCACTGTTTAGCTGAAACAACGAGGAAGTCGAATCCCTGGCATAAATCTTCTTTGCCAAAGCACCCACTGAGAAGGACTCCGAGAGAAACGTGTGCCTATGTTTCCGAGCCATCCTCACCGGAGAGGTAGATGTTCCACGCTGCCCTCGTACATGGAATAATTCTGGACCAGCACAGTTGTATTTTATGCGGTGCTTGTTCATCTCATCCACTGATTCTTTTCCATAGTTGGAGGGTGCGTCTTCATCTCCCCATGATGCCATCCCCCAATCACACACACCAATGAAAACCGTGTTCTCACGGTCTTGTGGGAAATGCAGCATGACATTGTTGGGATTAAGGTCATTGTGCAACACGTCATGCTTGTGCACTACATCCACAATGCACATTAGAGCCCATGCCAAATAAGCTCGATGCCTTCGATATACAACCAACCGTTTCCGTGCTTCAAAGTCTGCCCCAAGCATTTGAAGGATTGTGCGCTCGTGGGTTTCCGGAACTTGGTGGTCATAGACCCTCATGTTCTTCAAGGAGCCTCCATTCCACCACATCGAATAGGATTCGTATGTTTTCGGGTGGAGGTATTGTAGCTTGATTATCCCAGGATGATCTACTGGGCATGCCAATGCTTCAACCGAACGCTCCTTTCGGTTCTCCAGACTATTCGTGGCCTTCATGGTCTTCCCAGCCCACTCTATCCAGTTAGGGATGAATGATGCTCCATGAATTGTGACTCTCCGCACCACTCCGAAGGTCCCTTGGAAGATTTCCCTATCCAAGGGTTTGATCTCCACATTCCTAGGCAACCATATGACACCCTGCCGGCCCTGAGTGGCAATGTTGTCTGCCAGCTGCCTGTCAATAAAAACGGGAAGGTTGCGGGCGGATGTGCCTTTTGCTGCTATTACGCCTCTTTTCCAATTCTCTAGCTTAATGTACAGCTCGGACCTCCTCCCACCACTACTTCCCTCCAGGGTTGTCTATCCCGCCGTTGTGACGGTGTCGTGCCGTCACGACGTGTCGTGTCGTGACGGACCCCTCCGTCACGACACAATAGGGTCCACGTAGGGTCAACATAGGGGGAGCCGACTAGGGTGGGTAAAATACTTACCTTCTTGCCAAGGTGGCGTCCTATGTGGCAGAAAACGTCGACGTGGATGTGCATATTTCCCCTGCCACGTAGACCATTTTGCCATTGTGTTTATCATTGTGTTAAAATCAAAGTAATAAAATATTACTAAGGAGGGTGTGGGGCGGACGGGGGCGGACGGGTGGGGCGGACGGGGAAGGGGGGTGGTGCGGACGGGGAAGGGGGGTGGAGCGGACGGACGGGGGGGTGGTGCGGACGGTGGATGGGGGTGGAGCGGACGGATGGGGGTGTGGAGCGGACGGGGGAGGGGGGGTGGGGCGGACGGACGGGGGTGGAGCGGACGGGAGAGGGGGGGGGGGTGGGGCGGACGGAGGAGGGGAGGGGCGGACGGAGGAGGGGGATGGAGCGGACGGGGGAGGGGGTGGAGCGGACGGGAGAGGGGGGGGGGTGGGGCGGACGGACGGGGGTGGAGCGGACGGACGGGGGGGTGGAGCGGACGGGGGAGGGGGGGTGGGGCGGACGGACGGGGGTGGAGCGGACGGGAGAGGGGGGGGTGGGGCGTCCCACCCGTCCCACCCGTCCGCCCCGCGTTCCCTCCCGTCCGCTACCCTCCGTCCGCCACACGTTCCCCACCGTCCGCTCCTCGTTCCCTCCCGTCCGCCCCACGTTCCTCTCCCGTCCGCACGCGTTCCCTCACGTCCGCTCCACGTTCCCTCCGTCCGCCACACGTTCCCCGTCGTCCGTACCCCGTTCCCATCCTGTCCGCACCCGTTCCCTCCCGTCCGCCCCGCGTTCCCCCCGTCCGCCCCACGTTCCCCCCGTCCGCCCCGCGTTCCCCCCGTCCGCCCCACGTTCCCCCCGTCCGCCCCGCGTTCCCCCCGTCCGCCCCACGTTCCCCCCGTCCGCCCCGCGTTCCCCCCGTCCGCTCGGAGTTCCCCTACGTCCGCTCCACGTTCCCTCCCGTCCGCTTTCCGATCCCTTCCGTCCGCCCGCGTTCCCTATCGAGTTCCCTTCACGTCCGCTCCACGTTCCCTCCGTCCGCCACGTTCCCTCCGTCCGCCCGTTCCCCTCCCGTCCGCGCCTCGTTCCCTCCCGTCCGCCCGAGTTCCCTATCGCGTTCCCCACCCGTCTGCTCCTCGTTCCCTCCGTCCGCCCCCACGTTCCCTCCGTCCGCCCCCACGTTCCCTCCGTCCGCCCCTAGTTCCCACGTTCCCCATACGTCGTTTTCGTACCCTAAACCCTAATTCCGACCGGGATCCCATAATGATTGGGCTCCTCGTTGCCTATATAAAGCCGTGAGGCTTTAGTTCCTACCACTTTCCTCTCCTCCCACCACATAGGGACCCGAGACCTTGTTGCGTCCCAAAGGACAGCATCACCGCGCGGGTCTCAAGGGGTTTGGGAGGGCAGGGCAAATTGTGGGGGAACCCTCGCAATTTTTTTTTCAGATTCACTCGCTCCCGTGATTTTTATCACGAGAGATTTTCACACTCACTTATTCACGTGATTTTTATCACGACTCATTTTCAGATTCACTCACTCACGTGATTTTTATCACGATGGAGGGGGAGGGCATTGCTCCTTACGAGAACGAGGATTTGAGGGTGCACCGTGCTTGGCTCGTAGGCAATGCATCGGCGAATACTGCCGAGGGTACGGGAAGCGATCCTGGAAGTGGAAGTACTGCAGCACGTCCACCACGTCCAGATCCCTTTCAGTTTGACGAAGAGTTCTTGGCTGTTGGTCATTCGGGAGGCAACCAAACACGGGGAAGCCGTGGAACACGTGGGAGTCGGGGAAACAGTGGACATAGAGGGAGAACTGGAAGGGGACCAAGCTCAGGCAGTTCCACAGAAATACATGCACCGGCTCGTTCGGAGAACGTGCCACCACAATCTCCGACACGGCGGACATCAAGACCGGAGAGCCCTGCACGTGATGTACCTCAGGGTTCGGAGCAGACTGAAAGACGGGGATTAAAACGCCCAGCAGTTTCGGAAGGGACGGAGGACGGGTCCGCGGCATCGGGTTCGCAATCAAAGAAAAGGAAACATAGAGGCAAACGCGACCCGCGGACCGATGAGGCTCGAAATCATTGCAGGATCGTGTTGTTGGATTGGTTTAGAAGTAACAGCATGGTTTATTTGGAGAAAAAATACCTCAATGATGGTACAAAGGGTTTAGAGTTGGCGAGGAACGAGTTGATGCTTATTCTCACGGAAGCCACGTCTGGACCGGAGTTTGAGGAAGCTAGGGGCATGAGCGATTGGAACACATGGATTGAAAAACAAGCTGTGGAAGCAATCTACAATCCAACGATGTCATATGAGGCTATGCATCCTGGAGAGGGAAGTAGTGGTGGGAGGAGGTCCGAGCTGTACATTAAGCTAGAGAATTGGAAAAGAGGCGTAATAGCAGCAAAAGGCACATCCGCCCGCAACCTTCCCGTTTTTATTGACAGGCAGCTGGCAGACAACATTGCCACTCAGGGCCGGCAGGGTGTCATATGGTTGCCTAGGAATGTGGAGATCAAACCCTTGGATAGGGAAATCTTCCAAGGGACCTTCGGAGTGGTGCGGAGAGTCACAATTCATGGAGCATCATTCATCCCTAACTGGATAGAGTGGGCTGGGAAGACCATGAAGGCCACGAATAGTCTGGAGAACCGAAAGGAGCGTTCGGTTGAAGCATTGGCATGCCCAGTAGATCATCCTGGGATAATCAAGCTACAATACCTCCACCCGAAAACATACGAATCCTATTCGATGTGGTGGAATGGAGGCTCCTTGAAGAACATGAGGGTCTATGACCACCAAGTTCCGGAAACCCACGAGCGCACAATCCTTCAAATGCTTGGGGCAGACTTTGAAGCACGGAAACGGTTGGTTGTATATCGAAGGCATCGAGCTTATTTGGCATGGGCTCTAATGTGCATTGTGGATGTAGTGCACAAGCATGACGTGTTGCACAATGACCTTAATCCCAACAATGTCATGCTGCATTTCCCACAAGACCGTGAGAACACGGTTTTCATTGGTGTGTGTGATTGGGGGATGGCATCATGGGGAGATGAAGACGCACCCTCCAACTATGGAAAAGAATCAGTGGATGAGATGAACAAGCACCGCATAAAATACAACTGTGCTGGTCCAGAATTATTCCATGTACGAGGGCAGCGTGGAACATCTACCTCTCCGGTGAGGATGGCTCGGAAACATAGGCACACGTTTCTCTCGGAGTCCTTCTCAGTGGGTGCTTTGGCAAAGAAGATTTATGCCAGGGATTCGACTTCCTCGTTGTTTCAGCTAAACAGTGATCCAAATGGCTTGAAGATGCGGTTTGAGATAGCATTGGATGCATTGACGAAGCCCAATCCAGCGGAAAGGTCAACCATCACACACGTAGTGAACATGTTGAAGTCGCCTCCATACAACATGGTTAACCCGACAATGTGCTTCCGTGACACTGCAAAATAGTTTTTTTTTGTTTTCTTTGCAGCAATTTTGGATCATACCAATTTTGTAACCGTTGGAGATGTAAATAAAGCCATCATTTTTTCATACATAACTTGTATATTGTATGAGATTTATGGATCTTAGTGCAATGTTCATACTCCATGAGGATTTTTGCTTCATAATCGAGAAGAAGTCTATGGGAGACTAACCAAGGTTCTCGCCTCTCGTGAGGCCACATCATTCTTTCACATCGTTGTTATCACATCCATGTGCTAAGTTCAAGTTAACTATAGTTGTTCGTGATATGTCTTGCCAAAATGCAATTATCTATATTTATTCTAATTTTGGTATGCCACAAAATGTAGTCAACTATAGTTATATCTAGTTAACTAAAGTTGAGCACAATGTTGCAATAGTTATATCGGTTGTACACGTGATCCTAAACATCTCTAAATGTTCTTTCTTGTACTCCACACATATTGCACACATACTTCACAATTGCTTATATTTATATTTATATAATTCACAATCACTTTTTTTTGGAAGTTTGGACATAGTCTCGGTTTTTTGGCTCTCAAAAATTCATATGAAGTCCAAAAAATGAGTTCTTGGTATCCATGGATAGGTAATGAAGTCCTCTACAAGAATATGCAATAAAAGTCCTCTACATAATAGTCCCCCCATCTACATAATAAAGTACACTAAAATAGCAATAATCAACTAAGGGTGAACGTAAAGTGGTTAAAAAACTTTCTCTTGGAACTGAGAAGTGGATGCATAGTTTTATATTGCTTTGTGCTTGTTTATCTCAACAGAAACTGTTCGGTTGGTGAATTAAAAATAAATAAATAAATCATAGAAGTGGTACAACATATTATACAAGTCATAACTTTATTATTGCGACAACGTTACAAATGCCCTTTATTAATCATATACATGAACAAACCATGCAAACTATAATATTCCACTTCATTCCGTCATCCCAACCTCGTAGATGCTCCTGGCTTCCGGCGAGGCTCCATTTTTGGAAGAGGATTCGGCTGAAGTAAATCAAAATAGCTAATCGTTCGGTCTTTCATCTGTTCCTTCAATGGTAGCCGATGAGGCGACAATCCTCTCCTCTTCTTACGAATAGACATAGTCTTTGAAGATTCCCCCGCTACCTTGACTATTTCAATGTCGATTGAAGTCTCCTCCACATCCACATCCACATCCACATCCCCGGGCTTCTCCAAAATATCCGCACACAAATCAATTAGATCATTTAGATCTCCACCCACGCATTGTGTGTGGTCCTTCTCCACCGCATCGATCTCAAAGTTGTCTGCATATCGTCGTTGTTCCTCCGCCGCCCTCATCCTCCAAGCTTGTGTAGATTGTGAGAAGGGAGTCATGACATACTCATCACGAAATCGATCCCTAGCACTTCTCTCATCTCTCTCACGCTCGGGTGTTGCATTGAATGGAATATGGGGATCGTCTAAATTGTGTATCTCCTCATCGCATTCTACACCCTCAAACATGACTCTCCCCTTTCCCATCCTATCCATGATACTCTACCTTCGTTATATGTATGAGTCTCAATGATCTACTTATATATTGACCTCTAAGGACTTGATGACCATGACCAATAATTGATGTAATCCAATATGTAGAGGATCCAATTCTCGTTAGTAAGATAAAGTCAACGCAATCGGAATAAAAATAAAGTTGGTTAGGTTAAAAATGTACACTTTTGAAAAAATCTTCCGACATCCGCATCGGAAACCTCTTTGATACCTCTTTGAACTTTCCATATTTGATTAGTTATCCACTCATTCAACAAATCACCAATTTGTGCTTCAACCTTAGTGGTTCATATGGTTTCATAACCGATGTCACCCATCCGAATGCACTTTCCTTCAATAAATCATTAATTTGTGCTTCAACCTTAGTGGTTCATATGGTTTCATAACCGATGTCACCCATCCGAATGCACTTTCCTTCAACAAATCATTAATTTGTGCTTCAACCTTAGTGGTTCATATGGTTTCATAACCGATGTCACCCATCCGAATGCACTTTCCTTCAACAAATCATTAATTTGTGCTTCAACCTTAGTGGTTCATATGGTTTCATAACCGATGTCACCCATCCGAATGCACCTTCCTTCAACAAATCATTAATTTGTGCTTCAACCTTAGTGGTTCATATGGTTTCATAACCGATGTCACCCATCCAAATGCACCTTCCTTCAACAAATCATTAATTTGTGCTTCAACCTTAGTGGTTCATATGGTTTCATAACCGATGTCACCCATCCGAATGCACTTTCCTTCAATAAATCATTAATTTGTGCTTCAACCTTAGTGGTTCATATGGTTGCATAACCGATGTCACCCATCCGAATGCACTTTCCTTCAACAAATCATTAATTTGTGCTTCAACCTTAGTGGTTCATATGGTTTCATAACCGATGTCACCCACCGAATGCACCTTCCTTCAACAAATCATTAATTTGTGCTTCAACCTTAGTGGTTCATATGGTTTCATAACCGATGTCACCCATCCGAATGCACTTTCCTTCAACAAATCATTAATTTGTGCTTCAACCTTAGTGGTTCATATGGTTTCATAACCGATGTCACCCATCCGAATGCACCTTCCTTCAACAAATCATTAATTTGTGCTTCAACCTTAGTGGTTCATATGGTTTCATAACCGATGTCACCCATCCGAATGCACCTTCCTTCAACAAATCATTAATTTGTGCTTCAACCTTAGTGGTTCATATGGTTTCATAACCGATGTCACCCATCCGAATGCACCTTCCTTCAACAAATCATTAATTTGTGCTTCAACCTTAGTGGTTCATATGGTTTCATAACCGATGTCACCCATCCGAATGCACTTTCCTTCAACAAATCATTAATTTGTGCTTCAACCTTAGTGGTTCATATGGTTTCATAACCGATGTCACCCATCCGAATGCACCTTCCTTCAACAAATCATTAATTTGTGCTTCAACCTTAGTGGTTCATATGGTTTCATAACCGATGTCACCCATCCGAATGCACCTTCCTTCAATAAATCATTAGTTTGTGCTTCAACCTTAGTGGTTTATATGGTTGCATAACCGATGTCACCCATCCGAATGCACTTTCCTTCAACAAATCATTAATTTGTGCTTCAACCTTAGTGGTTCATATGGTTGCATAACCGATGTCACCCATCCGAATGCACCTTCCTTCAACAAATCATTAATTTGTGCTTCAACCTTAGTGGTTCATATGGTTTCATAACCGATGTCACCCATCCGAATGCACCTTCCTTCAACAAATCATTAATTTGTGCTTCAACCTTAGTGGTTCATATGGTTTCATAACCGATGTCACCCATCCGAATGCACCTTCCTTCAACAAATCATTAATTTGTGCTTCAACCTCAGTGGTTCATATGGTTTCATAACCGATGTCACCCATCCGAATGCACCTTCCTTCAACAAATCATTAATTTGTGCTTCAACCTCAGTGGTTCATATGGTTTCATAACCGATGTCACCCATCCGAATGCACCTTCCTTCAACAAATCATTAATTTGTGCTTCAACCTTAGTGGTTCATATGGTTTCATAACCGATGTCACCCATCCGAATGCACTTTCCTTCAATAAATCATTAATTTGTGCTTCAACCTGAGTGGTTCATATGGTTTCATAACCGATGTCACCCATCCGAATGCACTTTCCTTCAATAAATCATTAATTTGTGCTTCAACCTTAGTGGTTCATATGGTTTCATAACCGATGTCACCCATCCGAATGCACTTTCCTTCAATAAATCATTAATTTGTGCTTCAACCTTAGTGGTTCATATGGTTTCATAACCGATGTCACCCATCCGAATGCACTTTCCTTCAATAAATCATTAATTTGTGCTTCAACCTTAGTGGTTCATAAACCCTAAACCCTAAACCCCTAAACCCTAAACCCTACGTCATTCCAAATTACTACCACATATGTGCCATTGATTTGTTCTCACACTCATGTAGAAGTGTTTCCATACATGGTTTGAGGGTTTAGGTTCCTAGCTTTCCAACGAACCCACCTGCTTTTTTTTTCGATGCCTACATTTTTTTCATTATAATAATCAATCATTGACAAGATCTTGGCCGTTAGATTGGAGGGGTTATTTTGAGCAAGTAATAAAGTGGCATGCTCCTTTGAGTTTGGACTTTTGGGCTTGGCCTTTGGAGGCTTCACACTATGCCCAACTAAGGCTACCTTTACTATATTTTATTGGCTATTTAGGGTTCATTTCTTTGGACTCTCAACAAAGTTGGGCCGCTCAATCGCACTTTGATCCACTCCCAAGGGTTAACATTTATAGATGGTGACTATAGTGTCCGTTTTTTGGCTCTAAAAAATTCATATGAAGTCCAATTCATATGTGGTCGCAATTCTACGTTGTTCCCCTGCCGCCCCGTTCCCTCCCGTCCGCTCCGCGCTCCCCACCCGTCCGCTCCTCGTTCCATCTTTCATCCGTTCCCCCCCGTCCGGTCCTCGTTCCCATCCGTCCGCTCAGCGTTCCCCACCCGTCCGCCCCGAGTTCCCTCCGTCCGCTCCTCGTTCCCCACCGTCCGGTCCTCGTTCCCATCCGTCCGCTCAGCGTTCCCCACCCGTCCGCCCCGAGTTCCCTCCGTCCGCTCCTCGTTCCCCACCGTCCGCTCCTCGTTCCCACCCGTCCGCTCAGCGTTCCCCACCCGTCCGCCCCGAGTTCCCTCCGTCCGCTCCTCGTTCCCCACCGTCCGCTCCTCGTTCCCACCCGTCCGCTCAGCGTTCCCCACCCGTCCGCCCCGCGTTCCCTCCCGTCCGCGAACATGGAGCGGACGGGAGGGGAACAGGGGGCGGACGGGGGGAACTGACGGCAGGGGAACGCGGAGCGGACGGCAGGGGAACGGTGGCGCGGACGGGAGGGAACGCGGGGCGGACGGGTGGGGAACAAGGAGCGGATGGGTGGGAACGAGGAGCGGACGGGATGGGAACGAGGAGCGGACGGGATGGGAACGCTGGAGCGTATGGAGAGGAGCGTACGGAGGGGAGCGTGGGAGCGGACGGGGGGGAACGCTGGGGGCGGACGGGAGGGAACGGGTGCGGACGGGGGGGAACGCTGGGGGCGGACGGGAGGGAACGGGTGCGGACGGGGGGGGACTCTGGGGCGGACGGGCGGGAACGGGTGCGGACGGGTGCGAACGGGTGCGAACGGGTGCGAACGGGTGGGGACGCGGGAGCGGATGGAGGGGCGGACGGGGGTATATAAGTGGAGGGGACCACTTACATACCTTACTCCACTCCTTCTGGGCGCCCAGACAACCCTCCTCTAATACAGAGTGCGGGGTAGCGGGGCTCTCGGAGGAGTTAAGGATCCCTTTTTTGGGATCCTTTTACACTACTTTTGGCAGGTTGTGGCAGGTTTTGGCAGATCCACGTGGCCGTTATTTGGCATATTCCTTGTGACGCGCCCAGTCAACTGGCCTCTGCGTGAGCGCCGGTAGCGGGGTGCTCGAAGGGTGTGCCGAATAGTTGAACTTTAATTTTTAGGGACATTTTTGAACTAATTCCACAGCAACACTATTTTGAAGTGTATGCTTGGATATTTTGTAGCACTATTATGAAGTGCAATTAGTATTTTAAAAAGTAGAGTTCTAGATTAGAATTAGAAACTCCAATTTGGGTGGAATTAGAATTAGAAACTCCAATTTTCAGACATGGCAAGTGGAGGAACTGGAGACATGGCAAGTGCAAGTGGAGGATCTAGTTCTGGGTGTTCCAGAGGACATGGACGCAAGGCCGCTGATTTGGAGTGGAATGTTTACGATGATCCCTCCCAAAAAGCCAGGGTAGGTTGGGAGAATGTACCACAACCGTGGTCAGCGAAGACTGCAATGCAGTACGTGGGCTTCCCTCACTTTGATCGGTTGTGGCCAAGATATTGTCACGAGCGACATTGCAAGGCCGTCAATGCGAGCTATACGCAGCTTGAAGACGTGGAGGCAAAATGGAGATTCCTAACGATACTTAGAAGTATCTCCAATTTGGATAGATGGCCCAAGAGTGCAATTCCAAAGTCGGTGGCGTGTATGATGTATGCGGAGCACGTGTTGCGAGTTAGGGTGGATTGGTCAAGTTTGGGTGCTCTGCATGATCAAAAATTTGGGGGTATTGGAATTGCATTCACTAAATGCACAGTTCCGGATATTCCATACACTCCCGTTCCGGAGTGGTTCAGGAAGAATCCTAAACTAGTGGATGAGCATGGGGCACCAATTCCAGAAGGTCGGGAACCAAAAAAACCACGTACTCGCAAACGACCAGCCAATGACGTGGAGATGGCCATCGAGGAGGCGTTTGAGCATATGGATGAGGAGGGCATGGAGGTAAATGTCGATGTGGTTAACGAGCTGGTTAACCAGGTGGTTAACGAGGCCCTAAACGAGGTAAACCCTCGTCAACTTGGTGCGGACATGATGGAGAGCAGAATGGAGGCATTGCGCCAGCAACATGCCGAGGAAATTCGTGAGTATAAAGCAAGGATTCTCGAGCTGGAAAATCGACTTGCAACACTTACGATGGGGGAGGCTGGCAGTTCAAGTAGTACACCAATTAACATCCAGTCTTTGGAAGCAGAGAGGGATACAGCTTTACAGGAGGCCATGATTGCAAAGTCACAAGCAGCGGATGTATGTACGAGGAATGAAGTAATGCAAGGAAAGATGGAGGCTTTGCAAAAGGAGGTGGTGGACATGCAACAACAACTTCAAGTGGTCAATGAAGTGGTTGTCGATCACGAATCCAAGATTGGCGCACTGGAGGAGCAGAATGCAATGTTGAGGAAATTTCTATTGGATGCGATCGTGGAGCGAACCAATATGAGGACAGGGACATTGCTTTCTATGGCCAAGGCTCGTCAATATGAAGCTGAATTTGAGAGCATCCAGCGAGAATGGAACCGCAATCATAGATTGCGGAACTTGATGCTCACGTCATGGCCAGATCAAGAACATATGTACCCTAGTAGGTGGGATGATGAGGATGACTTGAAATTGCCTAACGGGAGCTTGGATTGGCGGCAACTGATCGACTCCGATCATCATTGGGATGTGACCCAAGTGCATGAATATCCATACAGCATGAGGGGTGAGTTGTTATGGCCGGGTCCACATCCAATGGTCTTCGACGGATCCGTGTGTGGGATTTGCGGCAGTCCATTTGGCCCAGAGGGATGCTTTCAAGTTGGATCGTGTGGGGGCCAATTCCATCCACAATGTCTGATAGTGACAATGATCAGGAGACGGCAATGTCCCCATTGCAGATCACCCTTCCACCCTCGTTTGTACCTCCAATTTGGCCTTCGGGATTACATGCCTAAGGACTGGGTGGTAAGGCCAACGGACTATCCCTTCAACCTTTGCGAGTTTGATGGGACTTCTGTTGAGTGGAATTGGTTATTCAATCGTGCAACGGTTGAACTTTGGAACGATAACAAAGATGGCGAATGGACACAAAATCCACGTCAAATTTTGTATGTTGCAGACGAGTTGTTTCCCAACAAGCCCCCAAACCATGGCATGAAAAGATTTTTGTACCAAACTTTTGGTTGGCATTGGGATGCGACAACCATGCAATTACGGAGAGGCATTCAAACTCCTTTTTACAATGCAAGTGGTGAACTATCAATATCGGAGCATGAGTTGGAAGAAGATGCACATGAGATGCCCATGGAACGGGATTCCCATTTTGAAGCGCACTTAGAGCAGTCGTACCACAAACACAGAACGCAGTTGGAGGCAGTTGAAGCACTCTTGAATAGAGTTACGGATGATGCGGTATTGAGATGGCTAAATGGGGGGCCTAGACCACGTAATGCCACTCCACTGTCTCCTGGAAGTCGTCCATATCTCACCCGTGAAACCACGCGAATGATGGAAGCCGGGGAATCATCACGAGCACGACGAGGATCTACTTCAGCTGCAATAGACCTCGATTCAGATTCGGATTAGGCATTTTTGTAGCATGTTTAGAAAGTTGTATAGGAACGGAGGAAGACTTTGTACACATTGAACATATTTCATGTTCAAAGAATATGTAATATAAAGAGGAGTTACCGACAAGTTGTCATTTCTAAGATCGTGTAAAAGATAGCATATGGATGTCACATGTTTTAATGTTATTCGAAACTTTTAAAAAACTCACTTGAATATTTGTAATTCATATGATAGTCTAACCAAAAGTACTATTGACTACATAGTCAATATTGAATACCACATAAAGATATAATTATATAAATATGCAATAAATAATTTTAAAAAACATGCAATAAATAATTTTATTACTATAATAAAATGATACAACTTCGAACGTAACGTTCGCTTTGTGGTCTAAATGTCTTACCGAAGGCCCTAAGGTTGTAACTTGTATCAATTTTGACGGAAGTAATAAATTATGGGAGTACGTGGGAGCACCGAAAGAACACATTTGTGCAAAACCATTACGTTCGAATCCGTACTGTAGGATCATTTGCTTCGACACATCTTGGGTCCTCTTCAGACTCGTCTGTGCTGAAATCATCATCCGTTTGGGGAGTCGCGCTTCGAAGATGCAACTCTCGGTCACGTTGTGAGAAAATTATCCTCTTGGTCGGCCGGGAGCCATCTGCATCCTGTATGCCATTTTCATCTAGATGTGGTCTACCATCATCTTCATTGTAGTCTTCAGCAGTAAACGGAAGCGATCGTCCCTGATACCTCTTCCTAGTACGTTTGACACCTCTCGTAGTTCTCTGGCGCCCTCCACCCGTACCACGACTTGAGTGCACTTCATCTCTACTTCCATCTATAAAAGCATCCCCCGTTGTACTTCCGCCTCCAACTCCAAGACCACCTCTTCCATTGGATTGACTGTGTGGAAGTGAAACAGACGCGGGTGGAATTGCAATTGGTATGTTCTCAACAACATGTCGTCGTACAGAAGGACGACGTGGCGCCTCTATAGTAACATTTCTTGAAACATTGTGCATAGCAACCAAAGTAGCACCCACCACAGTTGCACGTGAAACACCCAATCTAGAAGTATTGGCAATACTTCGAGTGAGAGGACGATGTTGACCTTGTGCATGCAATTGCACCGTAGAGGTGGATGCAATCCTTTGAAGAGCACGGAATCGAGTTGTAGGCATTTCAGGAACATTGGGCGTTGGATCTTCTATACGATGGTTGGATATGAGGGAGGCATCCATGGATTCAGAATGTACTCGGGTTGGAAGTGGATCATGTTGAACGTGCGTTGGCTCATTTACGGGTAGTACATTGTCGCCTTCACCAAATGAAAGAGAATCGCTCCGATGTTGCAAGGAATCTACTTCAATTCCCACATTCTCACTTGCCCCCATAGCAACATTATGGTCAGATGGAAACCCTTCTCCAGTGTGGAGAGTTTCAACATGCGGTCTTCCAATAGACCCCTCATGATCGTCATGCATTCCGTCGTTATGTTGGGGGACATCCGGTTCATCAAACTCAAACACCCCAAGGTTTCCATCACTACCATTGCCATCCTCATCTTCTGAACCATGATTCTCGGAATCGAGGTCATCCAAATCAAAGTCGATGTCATCAACATTGTTGTCTTCATCATTTCCAGCCCTATCAGTTGGATCCACGTCATCTTCGTTGTCATCTTCTTCGTCAAGGTCATCGTCAGAATAGACCTCATTCAATTCGTACCATTGAGCAGGTCTTGGGCCCCTCCGATGTCGAATGAGCCTACTATTGGTATATATGTAGACGAGGTCCTCAGCACGACTATGCTTCAAGCGATTGCGACTCTTGTTGTGAACGTATGAGTACATGCTCCAATTGCGTTCACATGCGGATGCGGAACATACTTGTGCAAGGATACGTCTTGCTATTGTTTGGAGGGCTTTAGCTCCACCTCCCATTGCATCCCACCATTCATGGAGAGGTGCGGCATGCACGCTCGGGTCAGTAGAATCAGCAAAAGGCCCTCGATTTTCAAGAAAATCTTGGTACTGGTGGAGGATTTGGACATAAGTGTCCTCATCTTGAGCAAGCCTGCGAAGAACTCGATTTAGGATTGTCCTCGAATTGTCATCCTCATGGAGTGGGGCCCAACCACGTAGAAGCGGATTTAACATCGCTCCAGCCCAGTGTAGATCATTCAACATCAACCTCCATCTATTTTGAAACGTTACCATAGCATTTGCAGCAAGCTCAGGGCTTAAGCGAAATGGAGGTTTACTGAATCCACGAATATGGGTTTGTAAATCATGCATGACCCTCCAAGCCATTCCCATTGCAGGCGCCTTGCCGTCAAATACACGAAGAGCTTTAACAACCGGGATCACCATATACAAGAAATTTTCGCACGTGTTCCAGAATCCATCAGAACGTATAAAGCTTCGCACAACATAGCCCTTCATGTAAGAGGTGCCAGATCTCCTCCTCATATCACGCATTAGAGTGATCCAATCCTCATCAACCACCATTCTTTCCAAAGCATTGCGTACTTGGAGAAGACGTTCAATCATGATGAAGTTCGTAGCAAAACGGGTCTCTACAGGTAGGCGGAGTGAGAGATTTGGTGACAACCTCCGGAATATAGCTTGAGAAGCATGATGGTTTTTAACAAATACACAAATATGGCGGGATTTTTTTACCAATTTTTTCACCCATTCCTCCTTCCCCCAATCTTCTAAGAGGAGATCTAGGCAATGTGCAGCACATCCTTGAAAATATAGATCGGGATTTGCTCGAATCAAGTCGCGAGCAGCGGAGGCCATAACTGGGGCATTGTCGGTGCAAACTTGGACCACATTATGTCGACCAACCTTTTCCACAAATGGTTGAATTTGAGCAGCAACGTAGACATGATCCTTGTGATTTCCCGTGGTGTCAATGGTACCCAAGAAAACGTCTCCCTTTGTGCCACATTGAAGAACGTTTAGGAGAGGTCGGTTTTGCACGTTGTCCCATCCATCACAACATATTGTAACACCGTATTTTTCAACGGAATTCCCCAGCTTCTCCTTCACTTGCCTATCTAGGTCAACCTTTATATCAGTTAACAACTTCGTACGGATGGCATTGTACGATGGTGGTGTGTAGGCTGGCATTCGATGACGGGCAGTTTCACGCACAGCATGAACAAATGCAGGATGTCTCACAATGTTGAAAGGAATGTTAGCTTCATAAAAAGCCGTTGCCCATGCTCTATCGAGGAGTTGTTTTGTTGACACATTGAACCCCTCCGTTATGTTGAGTTGACGTAGTTCACGAGGAGGAGTGCCATATATCACAACATCAGAATGTTGAGTGGTTTGGGACATAAGCAAAGGCTCTGTTTCACTAATTACGGAGTCCGCTATAATAGGCTCCAGAGGTACAATATCTGCCACCAGAGAGTCCTCATTTACAATGCCTACATGTAAGGGCACAATTCCTCCGCAATGTTCAAACAAGGCCCTAATATGCGGGGGTACCATCCTACATGTGGAAACATCAGAAGCACCCCCTACATGAGGTCTATAACCAAGGTGGGCCAACATTCTATCTCCTCGGTAAGATATGACGAACGGGCAAAACCTACATTTAACCTGCCTTTGTGATTTACCGGGAACCCTCCCCTTATCCTCGTACCAATGATCCCATGCATCGTTTCGGCGTGGCATGACTTCAACAAAACCTGCAAATACAAACAAGTTAGAGCAAGTCACTTTGATCGCATACTAGGTCCTGTTCAAGAGTGCCACGAGGGCAACCCTAATTCACAGACACTAGATTGGACAAAGTATACTCTGCATTCGGGTCTCACGCATTCAATCCTCACTCCTCAAAGGAGAATCAAAAGACTTGAGACACACTATGTCAGTGGAGGCAAAAATGGCACCTTGCACCCTCAATTTATAGTGTTCGAATCGGACGGGGGAGCGGACGGAAGGGGTGGGAGCGGACGGGGGTGCGGACGGGGGAGCGGACGGAGGGGGGGGGAGCGGACGGGGGGGGGGGGGAGCGGACGGGGGGGCGGACGGGGGAGCGGACGGGGGGGGCGGACGGGGGGGGCGGACGGGGGGGGCGGACGGGGGAGCGGATGGAGGGGGGGGCGGACGGGGGAGCGGACGGAGGGGGGGGAGCGGACGGGGGAGCGGACCGGGGGGGGGGGGGCGGACGGGGGAGCGGACGGGGGGGGGGGGGGCGGACGGTGGAGCGGACGGGTGAGCGGACGGAGGTGGGGGGAGCGGACGGGGGGGCGGACGGGGGGGCGGACGGGGGGGCGGACGGATGGGGGGGGAGCGGACGGGGGGGGGGGGGGGGCGGACGGGGGAGCGGACGGGTTGGGAGCGTGGCGGGGGACGTGGGCAGACGGAGGTTGGGAACGGGAGCGGACGGGTTGGGAGCGTGGCGGGGGACGTGGGCAGACGGAGGTTGGGAACGGGAGCGGACGGGGTGGAACGGGGATTGGGAACGAGGGCGGACGGGTGGGAACGGGGATTGGGAACGGGGGCGGACGGGCGCTAGTAGAATTTTCCCCACTTTCCCTTTACTTTGCTGACATGTCGTCACACGTGGACAATGTAAATCCTACGTGTCCGAAATTGGGTAATGTAATTACACAAAAAAATCGGTAAAATTCAAGTCCGGCAGGATAAAGACAGCATCCGGCATAATCCGGCATAATGTCGTGACGGATACGTGTCGTGACGGCACGACATTATGCCGGGATAAGCCTCCGTCACGACACAATAGACAACCCTGCTTCCCTCTCCAGGATGCATAGCCTCATATGACATCGTTGGATTGTAGATTGCTTCCACAGCTTGTTTTTCAATCCATGTGTTCCAATCGCTCATGCCCCTAGCTTCCTCAAACTCCGGTCCAGACGTGGCTTCCGTGAGAATAAGCATCAACTCGTTCCTCGCCAACTCTAAACCCTTTGTACCATCATTGAGGTATTTTTTCTCCAAATAAACCATGCTGTTACTTCTAAACCAATCCAACAACACGATCCTGCAATGATTTCGAGCCTCATCGGTCCGCGGGTCGCGTTTGCCTCTATGTTTCCTTTTCTTTGATTGCGAACCCGATGCCGCGGACCCGTCCTCCGTCCCTTCCGAAACTGCTGGGCGTTTTAATCCCCGTCTTTCAGTCTGCTCCGAACCCTGAGGTACATCACGTGCAGGGCTCTCCGGTCTTGATGTCCGCCGTGTCGGAGATTGTGGTGGCACGTTCTCCGAACGAGCCGGTGCATGTATTTCTGTGGAACTGCCTGAGCTTGGTCCCCTTCCAGTTCTCCCTCTATGTCCACTGTTTCCCCGACTCCCACGTGTTCCACGGCTTCCCCGTGTTTGGTTGCCTCCCGAATGACCAACAGCCAAGAACTCTTCGTCAAACTGAAAGGGATCTGGACGTGGTGGACGTGCTGCAGTACTTCCACTTCCAGGATCGCTTCCCGTACCCTCGGCAGTATTCGCCGATGCATTGCCTACGAGCCAAGCACGGTGCACCCTCAAATCCTCGTTCTCGTAAGGAGCAATGCCCTCCCCCTCCATCGTGATAAAAATCACGTGAGTGAGTGAATCTGAAAATGAGTCGTGATAAAAATCACGTGAATAAGTGAGTGTGAAAATCTCTCGTGATAAAAATCACGGGAGCGAGTGAATCTGAAAAAAAAATTGCGAGGGTTCCCCCACAATTTGCCCTGCCCTCCCAAACCCCTTGAGACCCGCGCGGTGATGCTGTCCTTTGGGACGCAACAAGGTCTCGGGTCCCTATGTGGTGGGAGGAGAGGAAAGTGGTAGGAACTAAAGCCTCACGGCTTTATATAGGCAACGAGGAGCCCAATCATTATGGGATCCCGGTCGGAATTAGGGTTTAGGGTACGAAAACGACGTATGGGGAACGTGGGAACTAGGGGCGGACGGGCGGGAACTAGGGTGCGGACGGAGGGAACGTGGGGGCGGACGGAGGGAACGAGGAGCAGACGGGTGGGGAACGCGATAGGGAACTCGGGCGGACGGGAGGGAACGAGGCGCGGACGGGAGGGGAACGGGCGGACGGAGGGAACGTGGCGGACGGAGGGAACGTGGCGGACGGAGGGAACGTGGAGCGGACGTGAAGGGAACTCGATAGGGAACGCGGGCGGACGGAAGGGATCGGAAAGCGGACGGGAGGGAACGCGGAGCGGACGTAGGGGAACTCCGAGCGGACGGGGGGAACGCGGGGCGGACGGGGGGAACGCGGGGCGGACGGGGGGAACGCGGGGCGGACGGGAGGGAACGGGTGCGGACAGGATGGGAACGGGGTACGGACGACGGGGAACGTGTGGCGGACGGAGGGAACGTGGAGCGGACGTGAGGGAATGCGTGCGGACGGGAGAGGAACGTGGGGCGGACGGGAGGGAACGAGGAGCGGACGGTGGGGAACGTGTGTCGGACGGAGGGTAGCGGACGGGAGGGAACGCGGGGCGGACGGGTGGGACGGGTGGGACGCCCCACCCCTCCCCTCTCCCGTCCGCTCCACCCCCGTCCGTCCGCCCCACCCCCCCTCCCCCGTCCGCTCCACCCCCCCGTCCGTCCGCTCCACCCCCGTCCGTCCGCCCCACCCCCCCCCTCTCCCGTCCGCTCCACCCCCCTCCCCCGTCCGCTCCATCCCCCTCCTCCGTCCGCCCCACCCCCCCCCCCTCTCCCGTCCGCTCCACCCCCGTCCGTCCGCCCCACCCCCCCCTCCCCCGTCCGCTCCACACCCCCGTCCGTCCGCTCCACCCCCATCCACCGTCCGCACCACCCCCCCGTCCGTCCGCTCCACCCCCCTTCCCCGTCCGCACCACCCCCCTTCCCCGTCCGCCCCCGTCCGCCCCACACCCTCCTTAGTAATATTTTATTACTTTGATTTTAACACAATGATAAACATAATGGCAAAATGGTCTACGTGGCAGGGGAAATATGCACATCCACGTCGACGTTTTCTGCCACATAGGACGCCACCTTGGCAAGAAGGTAAGTATTTTACCCACCCTAGTCGGCTCCCCCTATGTTGACCCTACGTGGACCCTATTGTGTCGTGACGGAGGGGTCCGTCACGACACGACACGTCGTGACGGCACGACACCGTCACAACGGCGGGATAGACAACCCTGCCCAAAAATATGTTGGATATCGCATGCATATGCAACATTTTACACTAGGTGAGCCACCCATGCATCCTTCACAGATAAGATCAGCACTCCCATGGCATTCTCCCTTCGTTCTTCAATGGTTGTTGATGTTGCTGCAACTGTTGCAACATCTGGTCGGTTGGAGAAGTCCATTGTAAGCAATGGTTCATCAGGGCAAACGACATGATCCCACAATCGCTCCCTTCTGAATATTGCCCGCATCTTTAACCTTCCACACCAAGTAGTACCAGCCGCTTCCAATTTGTTGGCGTCCGAGAAGCTCAAAGCCCCGTCTCTTGCCATGCTGTTGATGTTCTGGATCTCCCTCCTAGTTTTGGCTACCATGTCCTTGTTGTCTTCAATCTCCAGTGAGTCGATGGTTGATTTTCTGACTGGATTTGTTGTGTGCAGCTGAGAGCTTGGGTTCGATCTAAAGATGGCGGTTTCGTCGATCTCTGATCCATGAATCCCTTCTCTAGTGCCTTCTTTTTGGTGTGAGCTTGAACAGCTTTGTTAGTGATTCTGGCCTCTTCGAGTTTCGATGCAGGCTTGAGTAGCTTTCTCGACCGTGTCTTCAGACGCCTACAGGCTCTTCCTCAAGTGACTGCCCCAATCAGTGATGCAAGTTTGAGTCGCTTCCCCGTGAAAGTTGGTGTAATCTTGTCTACCCAGCTTGCACAGCTATTGCGGACTCAATACTACAGAGCCTAGACATCAATTCTAGTTTCCTCGAACTGATCTCGCTACTATGCATTCAGTGGTTCTACTTGTAAACTGGTGCATCACTAATATGTGAGATAACCAATCTTTGATACCATGAAAACATGAGACTCCTTTACTGTCTTAGTAAACTGAGTACATTGAGATGATCTAACACTAAGTATCCTACTGAATATATACCCGTGTTGGAGTATACGTCTATGGAGATCATTGGCTGGCTTTCTATGGTGCTAGAGTGAATGTAGAGGATAAGTAGGTGCCGTATTTACATCTGTATTAATACCAAGGCCTAAAGCTTCTCTACAGTTGTGTATTCCTCATGCATGTACGAGGTAGTGGATGAATGATGGTTTTGAGTGTCTGATGGATGATATTGTGAATGAGATATGTTAGTTCCTGATGGAGTTATTAGGGAGTGGATTTAACATTGCCATGGCTCCAAAGATTGACATGTGTTTCATATTTTGAATCCGATCATTAATTTATTGGAGCAATGGTTGCATCGTAACTCACGATCGCTAACTACACTAAATATGATATTTAGTGTCACATGGTATTTTATGTCACTATGGTAACTTTCCAGATGACGCTTCTTATGATTAAGTGAACAAAATAGTGTCATGGATGATGGATGAGTTCATCCACTAGCCAAAACCCTACCTTATCTTGTCATCAACTTGTGATGAAATATTGTCATGGATGATTCAAATTTGGATGAAAATTCACTTGGTAAGTGACAGTAATTGCAACCCTATAAATCTATAATCCCCCCAAAAAATTACAAGGAATGACAAATAATGTTGGGTTTAAAGGTGTTGGTGACACTATACCACGGTTTTACAATTAGTATTGAGCAAGACAATTAGGGTTGGTGACACTAAATATCATATTTAGTGTAGATGACACAGTTTATGATTTGATCCAAGAGTCAAAACTGTCTGGAACTGAAAGTGGCCACCATAACTGGAGCCTGCCGGGACAGCTACACATACCATAACACATACCTAGCAAAAACATATTATTGACGCAAGCATCCTCCCGAGTCCCATATATACGTATCAGTGGGCAAAGGGCATCTCTGTCACCTTGGAAGCCTTATGTCCTCTTGCAGCTCGCACGGCCTGCCCTGCCCTGCCCTGCCAATTGTGAAACGTTCAAGCTGATGGATCTCCAAAGGACAACATGGACATGCTACGGGCCATACTATGGACTCAACCGGCACTGTGATATTCGACATACTTATTTACTTACTTGCTTACTTACTTCAAAGTACCAAGCATGTCAAAATGCAGTTGGAGTTAATTGATTTTGTCCTTGGTCGAATAACAAGTCTGGCATGCAAATGGCCTACAGCCGTTGAGAGTGTCGGGGGCTGAGCAGTACTGTCGAACTAATACTCGGCCCTCCTTTTGATGGCTCTGCAGGAGCTGCATGGGACAATTAGCTGCAGCACAAGAGTTGATGATGAGTGGGAGGTGTACTCCAGCAATGGGAGGCGAGCGCGTAGCCGGAGCTGGCTCCTGCTAAAATGATTGAAGGAGAAAGCCTTGCTTGGTGCCGCTGCTCTGAATATTAAGGAGGATTTGCACAGCAGATGTGGGAATTTAGATCCACCCGGGCGCCAAGGACACAAGCAGCTTAGCTGGTATCATGCATGCATCAGCCAGCAATACCCAGTCTAAAGCAAGCTTTTTGTTTTGACGAAACGCTTTATTCCATGTATTGTTAGAAAACATACAAGGCCACCATGACCTAGAATAGAGACCCTAACATTACCTGGTCTTATTGTTTTGAAGTTTTCTAAAGTCTCTCCTAGCGATATTGGTTGTATAACTTTACTAACCAACTCAAGCACCTGCTTAGAGCGTCCCCACCAGCCCGGGCATGGGACATGCCAACGCCATAAATGGGCATCCCGGGTTCTTAGGTGGCGGTAACGGCATAAAGTAAGTCCCACCAATGGCCGGCACCCCATAATTTAGAACCGGCCCGGGTATAGTAAAGAGCTTCCCCCGCCATAAATGGCTCATATGCCGGACCTCCTCCGGCCACAGTCCGGGGAGTTCTATACAGAAATCGGTACATTTCCTACCTTTTATAAAACTGTTCGGATTTTTTTCTTTTCACTCGGAAGCTACCGAAAGCCAGGTTTTTTTCTCAGTTAAATTCCGAGATTTACCTGTACCATTCGGCAATTTTCCTAGTTTCTAAATTTTACTTCGGTATATTTCCGAAGTTAAGTATAGTGAGTTGGATTTTTTTTATAAAATAAAATTGGTGTTATGCTTTTAAGGGAGTGAATTTGTGTTGAAAGAAATTCCAAGTATCCCTAGAAGGAGTTGAACCTTGCCAAGCCCCCACCATGTTGGGGCCAAGAATGTAGCCTTTGAAAAATGTATGGATCCAAAGAGGGTGCATGCATTTTTTAGAGGTTGGTTAGTACAACAATACATGCAACCTTGAAACTAATTGACATCCTTAGAATTGGGAAACATAATTGAAGTTACTGAACAAAAAAACGTCACTTGCAGAAGACATATAACGTGAAGGGTTAGCATATAGGAATTGGTACTTAGTTCCATTTTTCCACAAAGGAATTGCCCCTTCAATGATATTATCAAAGTTCTCATCTGGCCCCTCCAAAGCAATTCTAAGCATAGCTTCCAAATTTTTGCTTCCAACCTGTCGGGCCTTGAATCACTCACAACCGACACCCGAATTTGATCCCCCAAACCACCAGAAGCACCCACAACTTACAATCAACCCACCAACATGAAAATCTAGCATAAATGTTCCTCGAACCTCCATGCATCCACGAACATCATCACTCAACCTACAATCGATCTATTGTCAAGACATGGCCACAATCACCATAACTACTGTTACCCACAATTGCAAAACCAAGAGAAAAGATGAAGAAAAAAACTAGCATTTTAGCACTTAATTCAATGTACCCTTGAACGAGATTGACAAGTGGTGCAAGATCGGAAGCCACCCACTAAGCTTGAAGCCAAACATGGAGCTTGAAAACACCAATTGAAAAATACAAGAGCAGAAATGGAAGCTTAGAGCAAGAATGGGGTGGAGAGAAAAACCCTAATGGAGGAGTGAGGTACTTTGCCCAAGGGGCTCAAACTCTTCTTATACTTGTGAGAGAGGGTCCCTAGCTGCTTAGAGCCTCAAAACCCTAATCGGCCTAGTGACAACAGAACCAACCATAAATTAGCCTCCATGGTTTTTGCCCTTATGAGTCATGACTCTAGTATTACCCTAGTAACATTTCCGCCCTATCCCTAGTCCCTTCGGCTACTTGCCTAAAATTAAAAAATTGACTTGGTAAATATCCCGAACTATGATGCCTCAACCGGCCATATTGCCGGTCTATTCTCCCTTGAACCGGTTGATTTCCGACCTCGACAATTTTACATCGGTACCTCATCCGAATCATTGCGAACTCATTCGGAAATCTCCAAAAAATTTCGGCTAGCTCGTAACTAAACCTCGGTACTCCCCGTACATTGCCTCCGGCCCGCCAAGAGATTATTTAAATAACAGATACTCCAATGTCCTACTTTATCCCGTGTCAGATAATAGGTGTCGTTGTCTTATTGATTGCTTCCTAATTATGGCGGAGATATGCCTAGGCTTTGGTGGGCTTGACTCAAGATGAGCTGCCCCGCCAAAAATGGAGGGCTCGCCAAAGGCATAAAATATGATATAATCTATTTGGCGTATACCCGGTGTGGTGGGGATGCTCTTAGGAATTGGCTCCACTGTCCGGCGCCCATTATGACGAGTCCACTGTGGTAACTTGTAAGTCACATAAGATGTGCCTATCTCATGTCATTCTCTGTTATAACCATGTCCCATTTAATTGTCTTGTACCTCCCCCCCCTCCTATTCCTCAACGCATTACGCCTCACATGGTTGTCTAATTGGACGGGGTGAGATGGCGATAGTCTTGTGACAGCTGACCAGTAGAAGAGTAGAAGAAACACTCCTTTTTTTTACTTCTTATTTGTCAACAATAAAAATTAAATTAAAATGGACCTAATTATTGTGGCCTAGTCAACCAGAGCACAACTACATGGGTCAATTCTTGGCTGTGAAATCATCTCTCTACTTGACGAAAAACTAACCAGATGGTCAAAAAGCACAACCTGTGTTCCACCAAAAAAACCCTATCTTGGAGATAAATGCATGTTGCGAAATTTAATCGACCATAGTAACCAGTGTGACAACCATGACACCAATTCACATGAGCCAAGGCCATTCCAAAGTGCAGGGAGCCTAATGGCCTGGCCACACTTGCCGTGTCTAGGCCGATTTCAAGCATGGAACCAGAGGAGTGTCGGTCAGGGATCATATCATTCTTCTTTGGAGAGATGGATGACGGGTTGTTCGAATATGATTTAACCCCTAAGCATCTAAGAGGTCTAGATTGGCCTTTCTAAGTTTAAAATTAAAAAATTAAAAAAAAACCATGTTGAACTACATACTTTCATTTTTAGTCAAAAGTGACCCTATCTAAAATCAACTTATTCTTCAAGTGCATTATTTGAATAAGTTAAACACTTTGATGCTATTGAAGATTCAAGTTCAAATACACAGCTTGGGTGCCCTTGGATGCAAATACATACGTTGTATTTTGATTATCAACGTCTAGTATGAATTGTTTTTTATTTTCTCCTTGACATAACACAAAGTATGTATTAAGGTTTTTCAAGACATTAGGATTTATGAACTTGGTGAAGCCCGTATAAATTGCATATATGGTCGTAGTATTGAGTCCCCACATCCTTTGAGGATCAACCGGCACTAGCACTACTGGAATTGTCGAATTTCCTAACATTGAATTTGAGGCCCATCTTGCTTTATGGCAAGTTGTGACCGGATGAAGTCCGAGAAGTAGCAATCATGGTTTAATCCCAGCTGGGGGCTCTAACTGTGGCCCCGGAGAAGAGTTCTTAGTGGTGTCGGAGGCACGATGTTGTGTGTCTCAACGATGCAAACTCCTATTGATGAGCTACCATTCTAATAAATGATAAGGTTGGTGAAAATCTGAACAAAGGATCCACGTTATTCTTGTGAACTGAAAGTGGGAAGAAGTTGTGAGTTAAGAAGCTTCAAAATGCAAGGGAGGTTTAATATTCGAAAAGATACCCAACAACCAAATTTTAGCAGATATGATGTTGTCATCATGGTGTCTCGCAAGGATTTGCAAAGATGAAAATTCGGTAACCCCTATGATGGAGGGCTCAAAAGCAAGCAAGGTTCTATTTCTTCATAATTTAGGTTTCAGGGTTTGTGAAGGACTAGGCTCAAAGTTTTACGAACTCAAGTCTTTCTTAAACCACCCTACCACAAGAATAAGACAGAAGAGTTGCGACCCTCAAACCCAAAACATGTATTTATTGCATAGGAAATTCCTTGCCATGATTTAAGCTCTAGAAGTTGGCTTTCATGGGCTTTCAGTTTGGAAGAGTTTCCTTTTCATCACACTACTAGCTTTCAAAAGCCAAAACTAGGAATATCATCTGCACCTTACTGATTTACAAATCAAACCAACGCCACACAAACCCCTTTAACCTACGCCATCTAATCAAGAGCGTAGAGTCCACACTCAATTTCCACACCAGTTTATGAGACGTCATGGATTTTAGTAGAGTCTACTAAATAATCGTATTCATTTGCTTCCATTGAATATTTGAGACAAAGTTTGTTGAATGCACAATTGTTCCTTTTAGGATGTTATCCCTACTTGTATTTGTGATACAATAGAAGAATACTCCAATTATTTGGAAATATGAGCTTGTAATTACATAAATAGACCATCACCTTGTTTTCAAATGGTACACAAACACCTCAATCCTTCTTGTGGCGTTGTGCATTCAGCTTCCAACGTTTCAACGTTTGTGGCATTTTCTCTTGAACCAGTGAGTACTCTTTGTGGTTTTCAATTTTAATGGAGAACTAGGCTACTCTAGGAATTTATGAGTGATTGCATTTGATCTCTGAAGACTAAGAATCAATAGTCAAGTATATTTGAACAAACCACTTGTCTAAAAATAATAAGGTATGTGCACTTGTGGGGAACAAAAACATCAAATGACAACAACAAAAGCAACAACATAACAGCCATAACTTCAAATGTTTGTATTCCAGGTTCGCCAACCACCATATTTGTGTACTTTTGCGATCTAGTGTACGTCATATTGGCGGTTGGAATTGTCCAAAATTCATGCATAATTCCAAATATACTTAAATCCTAGTTTAAGATACTCCACTACAATATGAAGGTATGCTATGTGATAACCATTGGAGGTGATCGTTGCTTTAGCATTGGTGTGCATCTCAAGTCCTAAACCAAAGAGCTTGCTCCAGATTTTCCAAATGCCAAACTCATAGACCGGGTCAATAATTTCTTGGCATGATCACGTTCGTAGTAACAAGTGCAAGTACGGTAAAGAGGACAATTCTTGATCCTTGCAGTGTTAAGTGAATTGGATTCAAAACTATACACTAACTTTGAATTTTGTTAAGAAAAAAATAATAAACATTTAAAGAACATATTGATCTACAAAGCCAAGCAATTTATGATGACAAAAACAAGTCTAAGGAAAGTCTACATATTTTAGAAGATGGTGCAAGTGGTGTGCTATTGAACAAGTAATTGTCTAGGATTTGTTCAAAAATACAATAAAATTACATTAAATTGATGATTTCCACAAAGTATTGTAATGATGCCGTCTAGCATATAATGATTCAAGAAATTTGAGAAAAAATCGAACTTCAAAATATTTAAAGTCATAAAATCTATGTCCAAAACCAAATTCAATCATAAGCTTTTGAGCATCACTTTTGATGATAAGTTTTGAAGATCTCAACTTGATATTCTACATTTGAGTTTTTAGCACAACAAAAGAGGTCATCATTAAAAAAAATCCGACTTAAACAACACTTTGTTACTACTTCTAGGCCTTTGACCAAAAAATGATGGTTTTGGTATACCATAGCATTTTTTGGGTCCACTTTACCATCCTTGCAATACTAATTTTTTCACAAGATCATGCAAGCATAACATCATTCAAATCCATAACAGTGTTTTGTGGGATTGACAATATTCCACACAATATTTTCCATATTCAATTGGAATATGTGAATATTTAGGAATATTCTATGGAATATTGTCAGTCCCGCATAACAATGTTATGGATTTGAATAATGTTATGAGAATGAGAGGAGATTGTACTATATATGCCGTGGAATCTGGAGTTTTGCGCTTACAAATTGGAGGCCCGGGTACGCAACTCCCGTATTATATGGCCCTGATTATAATAATTTATAATGTATTTTAGTCCAATCTCAAGTGATATAATTTGTTTTCATGTAGGAAACTCTTGCAGCCTTTCTAAGTTCTAACAAGGAATCCAAAAATGTAATTATATATAGGAAATGAATATTCCTTGAAGCATAAAATTGCATTAAAAACCTAATTATATGAGTTTTTTAATACATGTACCATAGGTCAAACTACGCAACTTTTTGGGTTTTTAATAAAAATTCAAGATTTGTTTATTATAAATAAAACATTGCCAATGACTTTTAATTTTAATTGGAGGCAACTACTCGTGAGGATCCTTTAAAATTATGCATAAGTATAGGTTAAAAAATAGGTGTTTCAATTCTTTATATATGTTGTGGAGTTTTTAATAAATTAATTAATATGCAACCCAACTTTTTCTACATCTCATTTTTTTTAATTTGGTCTTCACCCAACTTTTTGGTCATTTTAATTTTTTATAATTTGATATAATTTTTACAAAAGCCGTCCTCTAAGCCGTTTTTAATACGATGCCCCTGCATATAATATGGGAGTTGCATACCCAGGGTTGGAGGGCATGAAGGATTGATCTTGGAGTAGGATCAAAGGGTGATTATGATTCCTTGTGTGCTCACATCTTTGAGGCATTTGAGTACTTTTCAAGGGCTATTCTCCATCATTTGAATGATCAAATGGAGATTCATTTGTGAAAATTTGTATGAATGGTGATTTTGATGAAACCTATAAGAAGCAGTTATATAGGTATCGATATTTAACAACAACAATGATATCAAAAGAGTGCCTATTTGGGATTATCACCCAGGGGGTGCACCTTTCATAACACGTATGAATATACATGAGTGTGCAAATGGAGTGTTAATATGAATTTTTTTGTACTACGTATACATATGCTACACAAATTATAACTCATAGTTATGTACATGTATGGAGGACCTCTAGAAAATACACAACATTTGTACTTGTATGGTAGGGTCACTTATTGAAGCTTATTTATTTGGAAGTGTAATGAAGGAGCATGAGGAGTGTGTTTATGATCACACACTTATCAATGAATCTAATGCACAAGGTGGTGACAAGGAAAATTGTGGTGTTGGAGAAGACAATTCAAACATAGAGACGAATTGATGCAATCGCAGGTTGAAAATGGTTTACATGAAGATATGAAGTTGCAAAATGAGCTTCGACATGCCTTGGATGTTCTATTTGATGAACATGAAAATGTTGAAATGCCCTCTCAATCTAATGTAAAGTCCATTGTGGCTTATGTAGACGTAGGGGAGTCTAGACTTTTCAAAAGTGCACTTTTTAGTCAATTCGATGGCAATCCAACTTTATCTAAAGATCGATTGACTTGGATTAATGTTGGCATATTATATATGAAACCTAAACTCCTTGCTATCACAAATCATGATAGTATGGTAAATCTTGGTTGTGATTATGAAGTGTTTTTTTGAGACACATGAAGCTAGAATTGTCAAAAAAAAACATGATAGATTGTAGTTAGGATTTTGGATAAGGCAAAAAAACCAAGGAAACACTTAGGGAAGACTTGAAAGGTGATTCTTATATCATCTAGGTGACTTAGATAAGTTTTATTAAGAAAATTACATGATTATTTCAAGTCATTTTGGTTTTGATCTAGCAACTGGATGATGATTTATAGGGTAAAGTCTTACAAACTCTCACAAAAACACATACAATTGTGATTGTCTCTCAACTCACATTATTTACCCAGGCAATAGTCTGGAAGTAAATTCATTTTAATCGGACCAAGTGTGGTGCACAATCATAGGCACAGCCATAGTCAATAGTCTTGTAGATAGTATCTTATTTTTGTCTCTTTCAATAAAGCCAAGGGCACTTTGGTGTTGTCAATAATCTCATGTTAATTGAATCTTTTTAATTCAACTTGAAAAGGCAGTGTCGTCATCCTTCTAGAATTATCATTTTTCTTTTGTTAATTATTGTTTAGTTGTATTGTCCAACAATGGTCTTTTACCTGGTTGGAATTCCAAACATCAAATCCTCTCACCTTCTTGGCCTCTTCACAGCTAATGATCTCAGACCGTTGGCTGTTCAAGTTCTTTGTCCTGCCAACAGTCACAAAAAACAATCAGGGTATTGAACATGCACCAGATTACTGCCTCTTGACCTCCAAAGCATTCATCTCCGTTTATTTTTATTGGTTTTGTACTCATACTACATCACTCACATACCACAACAACATCCTTCTTAAAGGAAATCACTCATCTATCGAATTCTAAAATACCATAGTCTTTACTAAGTCCATATTCTTATATTCTTCACTCAATATTCCTCTCCTCAATACTAATAACTCAATGCTCCAATTAGTCTAAATTCTCTCAACAAATCGAAACACTCATACCAGACAATGATTCTCATTGAGATCTTCATGGATCCTCATAATTGTCAGGGATTCCCATAATAAGGAGGAATTTATCTTTGTTCTCTCCCTATCTATCCTACTACATGATGTATAACTATACCACACAATCAAACAATCGCCTCTTGGATACATAATTGTAATGGCGGCAAAAGATAATCACCTCTAATAATTCCATCCTTTATAAGCCCCAAAAGTAACTTGCCTTGAGGGCATATACGCGGGTATAATATGCTACCAAACTATCGATTAGCAGGTTAAAGCTTTGTAACTACAATCTCATTTCACCCAGTAGCTGCATACAATTTCAAACGCACCGCAGACCATCGACTTTGGATTACTCTCAACACAAAGTGCATATTAATCACAATGACTCATTCATGGCATAAGCAAGATAATTGGCTAACAAGCACAATCTCTCTTGTTGTCTTACTTTATTCACTCAACATACAATTGATCCAACCTCTCTGTGTAAAAATCAAACTCACTCATAACACATATCAAAGACCATTGACTTGTACATAGAAATTGTCACATAAATTCATCAAGACTCCTTATTAAATTAGATTTCGTCAATCAAACATAAAAGTAATTAGACAATGGACTGGAGATTTACTCTCTATCCAACAAAACCACTAGCCCTCACAAACTAGGGTGCATTTCATTCATAAATGATCAATCTTTGATCCTAATCTTATCACAATTATTTGTTTTTACAAGTCAATTGACATTCCATCAGAGGTTTGATGTATGTCACGTGAGGTGACATCGGGGGCTAAGTCACGTCAAATTGGGAGTAAATGGACTCCATTAGGAGTCCATGTGTGTGTTGGATGAGTAATGGACTCCATTGGGAGTCCTAGTTAGTTGTTCATCCACTCTATGGATGAAATCCACATAGACGGGGGGTTATGTGGAGAGGAAGGCATCTTGACTTGCCATTGTTGTCAAGTCAAGTCTTGTGAGTGTGTTTTGAGAGAGAGAGCTTGTTGTTGCTATCTTGTGGCTATGGTGTAGTAGATCATGAGTAAAGCCTTTGCATTCTTTCTCCATCACTTGCACTCTTGGATTCTCCCTTCGTGGAGTGAGAGATAGCTTGACTCTTGTGTGTGAATTTCAGAGTTTCTTAAGCTTTGTAAGGAGACTTCTTAGTTTCTTGAGCTTGGAGAGAGAAACCCTCATACTTGACAACAATGGCTTATTTTTCATTTTTGGTTGTATTTTTGAGCTAAAATGGCCTAGTAGTGGGAGCAAATGAGTGATACATGTGTATGAAAGCTTAGTTTGCAATTCCTTGCAACCCTCAAGAAGATTTTTGAAAGAAATCTCCGCATTCCTCTTTTGGTGTCTCTTTGTGTTTTCTTGAATTGTTGATGGTTGAATCTTGAGACCAAATGGAATCTCAAGTCACATCTTTCTTGCTTGCAAATTGTGTAAGCAAATTTTAATTTTTTTCAAATTTTCCGATTTGGTTTTTAATTGTTTGTTAGAGCTCCGGACGGATCCGGAGCTCTGCCGCACCCTCCTGGAGCTCCTGAAGCTTCCGGGCCGGGCGGGCGGACGCAGGCCGGGCCGGGCCGGGCCAGGCGGGCGGGCGGGCGGGCGTCGGCTGGGCCCCACGGGCGGGCGGGCGCCAGCCAGGCCCGCAGAGCCAGCTGGAGGGCGGCGAGAGGGGCCAACCCCCCCCCCCCAGGTAAGCTTTTTATTTTTATTTTTTTATTTTGTTTATTTTTGTTTATTTTTTGTTTATTTTTGTTTATTTTTTATTTTGTTTATTTTGTTTATTTTATTTCTATTTCTATTTCTATTTTGTTTTTGACTTTTGACTTTTCATTTTTCTTTTTTCTTTTTTTTTTTACTTTTTTTAACTTTCCCTTTTAACTTTTCCTCCCTAGATTCTCGCAAAAAAGTTCATTTTTACTTTTTACTTTTTACTTTTTTTTACTTTTACATTTTAGCTTTTGAGTTTTCAATTTCACTTTTACATTTGACTTTTTACATTTTGATTTTGACTTTTGATTTTCCCTTTTCACTTGCTACGTTTTACTTTTCACTTTTTACTTTAATTTTTAGGTTTTTGTTTTTACATTTTTACTTTCACCTTTCAAACTTGGCATTTAGTTTCTCAAACTTGGCATTTAGTTTCACAAACTTTGAGGTTCAAATTTGGGGGCATACTAGCTCCGATTGGAGTGAAATTTGAGCCTATCTTGTGTGAAATTTGCCAAGGAATCCAATGGTGTAATTGGATTGTTGATTGGAATTCAAAATCATTGCTGAAATTATTAATTTCAACGCTGATTTTTGTTTTTGGGAGCAAATTAACTCCGAACGGAGTAAAATTTGAGCCTAATTTGTGTGAAATCTTCCTAGGAGTCCATTGGTGCAATTAGTTTGTTGATTGGAGTCCATAATCACCTTGGAAATGAGCATTTTCAACGCTGATTTTTTATTTTAATTACCAATCTCAAACCTTTGCACAATTTTGGAATTCTGGGGGCATAAATAAACACTTGGTATTTGGCAAGGGATTGCCATTTAGATAGCCCGCAACAGGTGCAGGTTGCCCATTACCTTGTAGATAGTTGCAGGTACTCAAGTGATTATTTTATGGTGCAAACTAGGAGCCGATATTATCGATCTCCATCACCAGATTACTTGGAGGACGTGCATACCACAAATCTTGAGCCAGAGGTAGATACCAACGAGGCTTTTGAGCCTATTTCGGCGTTGGACACTACTAGTAGGCTTCGGATTTGGAGTGTCGGCACGTTCGACGAAATGGCGGACGATCACCACGGTTCAGTGCGTGATCGGTTCTCAGGTCGAGCTGGGGGCATTTCCTTGCCCGATTGGAAACTCCGGTTTCGTACCTGGATTAAGGAGAAACGTCAAAGGTCTTCCAATTTCAATGATTGGTATGCCTTTGAACTTCTGCCTCAGCATTTGGAGTATGAGGCACTCCAAACTTATGAACGCTGGACAGAAGGTCATCAGCGACAACTTCGGGAGGTGGAGCAGTATTGGGAGGCTCGGGTTGAGCTTATTTCAGCTCTTAAAGATGGGGCGGTTGCTACCTTAGCTCCACCCACTTTAAATGAGGAGGAACCACTGGAGGAGTCTAAGGACAAAGAACTGGCACTTGGACCAATAGTGGCTGGCAGTAGCACGGCTACCCTTTCACGGATGGCACGTGCTACACAGGCAGCATTGACGGTTGTTGGTCCACCACCTCTATTTAATCCCCTTGCTGAATTTGTCGCACATTTGGAGGTGGAGTATGGTGGGTTTAGGCGAGACCAGATGCAGCGCATCCAGGATTTTCGCCGGGAGAAGGATGACACTCCACGGACCATGTACACGCGACTCGCGCGATTTGTTGTTGAGTCAGGAGGTGTTTTCGCTGAGAGCCAGCTTGTCAAAATCTTCTTGTCTAAGATTGATAAGCGGCTACTTGAGTTGGCATCACCTCGGATTATCCTGGACTACGAAGGCAGAGCTACGCTTGCACAAGCGTTTGCCGTGGTTGAGAGATGTGATCGGGCTCTTTGTCAATACGATGCCACGGATATGGTATCTTGGATGACAGAGACTAGCAAATCAAAAAGAATTGTCACAGCTACTAGTAATTTAGCTGAGACTCAACCTGTTAAGGAGCAAAGGATTTTGTACTGTTGGGGTTGTGGAGAAGCTGGTCATTCGAAGAATGATGCCAATTGTCCCAAGAAGAAGAAAAACCAGCCTTTGGGAAAAATAAAACAAAAGATAGAACCGGTAAAGGCGGGAGAAAATTCTAAGAAGAGGCAATTGAAATGTAACCATTGTGGCGGCACCAACCACGATGTGGATCATTGTTTCCAACTTCATCCTGAGAGGCGGCCTGCCAGTTATGTGACTGGCAAATTTTTACGGGAGCAGACTTTTGAGGCTAAGGTTGCAGAGCTTGAGCAAAAGCTCAAATCTTCTGCATCTTTTGTTCAAATTTCTGAGCCGCATGCAGGTGCTGGCACTTCGGGTTCTGACATGTATATGTTCGGAGCATCTGGAGAGGTGGTAGCTGCAGCTTCTACCCGCGCACAGACATTGGCAAATTCAGTGGCTTTTACAAGTGTTGGTAGCAACGAGGCTTCACGTCCTCGCCATGTCGGTCCAGCAGACCAGGTTGGTCAAGCACAGCTACCTCTATCATTTGGATTGGTAGACACTACTACTGCTGTTGCGGCTAAAAACTCTTTACCTTTCAGAGATGGGGATTCCATTTCAAAGGACGTTGTGCAGGTATTGGCACATAAAATTCTTCATATGCCAATTTTTTCGGGTTCGGAGTTGATGGCTCCGGATTTCAAACCTGCTGGAGTTTTTCATTTAGCTGGGAGAATGTTAGAAGGCAAGGCGGATTTGCCATCCCTTCAAAGATCCCAAGCTGTTGTTGACGTGCCTGTGACTGAGGAGGTGGAGGACTTAGCCAATTTGCGAGCGAATCTTGCAGATGCGGCAATCATTGCTTCTGGTAAGCACATTGATATTCCTCCTCCAATAATTCCATCAATGGACACGTCTTTTTCACATTGTGCAACAGGAGCAGCATATCTTGCAGATGTTCCTGCAAGATCTGCTCGAGAGCGGCATAATTTACAACCTGGGGTTGTACGTCTGGTGAACGACAAAGCTTTGTTTGTCGTGTCACGCACGGATAATCCCGCTATTCGTGCTACACCACTGAGAGTTATGATGGATTCTGGTGCTCAACCGGTTATGATTGGCAAAGGACTTGCTGA
Organism: Polytrichum formosum; assembly: GCA_964035585.1. NCBI lineage: Eukaryota > Viridiplantae > Streptophyta > Polytrichopsida > Polytrichales > Polytrichaceae > Polytrichum > Polytrichum formosum. Next base: position 10,160,474 of record OZ037935.1, on the reverse strand, counting down.
CAGTCTGGGGTTGATGCCAACAAATTTAGATCCTTGTCCATTCACAATTGTGACTTCAGTAGGGGCCACTAAACGTGCAACAGGTTACACCAAGGCACCTCTCCGTTTGATTTTTAACGTGGGGGCAGGACCTACCTACATTCATTTGACAATGAAGTGTGTTATTACCAATGCAACCAACTATGATATACTAGTTGGTCAACAAGCTCTTTATCCACTTGGCTTTGGTTTGGATAATTGGACCTAGGAGGCGTGGATTAGACCGGGATGGTCTACTGGTGATGGCAGGAAGGTATTTATTCCTGTAGCGTTTGCAGCTACTTCTATGACTATGGTTGCGGAGGCAATGTTTGGTTGTAGTGGTTTAGTTTTAGACTTGCCTTGTTCACCAATTTTGTTGGAGGAAACATTGGCCTACACTTGTAATGTAGCAGAGCAACGAATTTTGCCATGTACCGAAATTCCTGCTCGACATTTCAAGGATCCATCTCCACCATGGCGTACTCGTAAGGAGTTATATGACCATTGTCGACACATTGTAGCGGCTTTGGAGCTTGGAGAGGCACCTCCAATATCATCCTCATTTTCTTTTGCCCAACCCATTCGTTGGCAACCGTCACCTGAAGGTATCGTCCTTGTAGAGATCTTTGGGGGCATTGGCACAGGTTTGGCTGCAGTATTGGAGGCTGGGATTACAGTTAGGCGGTATATTCATGTGGATAATGGATATGCAGCCAACAGAGCCGTTCGACACCACATCCAACAATTGTTGTTAAGGTATCCCACATAATTGTCAGCCTCTGCTATTCATGGATGTTGTGGTCAACTTCCTCAAGACGTCACTATGATTAGTGATGAGGATTTGAGAAGGTTGGGCCATGTGGATTTGATTATTGCAGGATGGCCGTGTCAAGGCCATTCGTGTGCAGGAACTGGCCAAGGTTTGGATGACCCTAGGTCTAGTTTGTTTGCGGATTTGATGCGATTGATACAATGGTGGTTTGCCCACCAATCAACTCCGCCAAGGTATATTTTGGAAAATGTGCCATTATTGGGTGATACACGGCACAAAGTGGTGAAGGATGGTGAGTACATTAACCAACTTCTGGGTACTCCAACATTTTTGGATGCTGCATCCTTGGGATCCTTTGCTCACCAGCCTCGTTGGTTTTGGACCAATTTGGTATCACCTCAGGTGCTTTCAGCGGCAGTCGCTCGAATTTCTCGGCTTATGAATCGTAAGGTGGATGACATTTTAGATGATCATCGTGTTTCCTTGGCGGTTACCAAGGATGATACCTTGCCATTTGCAGTAATTAACAAGGTGGGAATTCCGCGAGGTGCACTACCGACTTTTGTGACATATCCACGGTTTTTTGCATTTCGATCTCGTGGACCAGGCATGGTTTGGGATTCAAAATCCCAAACTTACGATGAGCCTACGGCAGATGAACGGGAACGAGCCATGGGTTTTCCTACAGGTACCACAGCTGCTCACGGGCTTCAAGAAGGTCAGAGACGTTTTCTATTGGGACAAGCTATGGATCTCAATAGCATGGTGTGGATTATTGGAATTTGTCTTGCTGCTCAACAATATTTTCATGACCAATTGCTTACTCTGAGGACAGAGGACAATGGTCAGGGGGCAATGGAGCTGCAATCCAAATTTCACATGGAGGTCAATGATGCTGAGGCATTATTTTCTTTGAAGCAGCATGCTGCAGAAGAGCTTCGAGCTCAACGTGTTTTTGCTGCTTTGGCCCAAGATTTTGGTATGTCTAATTGTAGTGGAGAGGATACGCATTTGATTTCAAGTGCAGATGATAGGGGCAAAGGTATTGCCCTCTCCATGGACTAGCAATCACAGGCTGTGCTGGCACCAGGTGGCAATCCTTCTATGGAGAAGGAAACCACGGAGTTTGACGATTGGCCAATTGAAGTGGGGCCAAAACTTACTGGTGCCGAAGCACGAAAGGTACGGGCATTTATTCGCTCTTACCGTAATTGTTTTGCCTTTAGTCTTCATGATCTTGAAGGATATAAAGGTAAACCTGTTCGTATTCAACTCGAGGACGACCATCCTATTTTCAGACGGCCGTACAAACTTAGTACATCTGAAAGGTTGGGTGTTCAAACTCGATGTCAAGAATTATTGGCAGCGGAATTGATTGAACTCTCCAATGGAGAGTATGCTTGTGCCACGGTTATGCCTTCAAAGAAAGATATCTTTGGCAACTGGACGGAAAAACGGATGTGTGGTGATTATCGTCCAGTCAATCGCAAGACCAAGTCGGATCGATACCCAATGCCGATGCCAGAGGAGTTGTTTGATGCATTGGGATTTGCTAGAATTTTCAGCACTCTGGATTTGAGGTCTGGTTATCATCAATTGCCTTTGTTGTTGGGTGATCGGGTGAAGACCGCATTTTGGGGAATTGATAAAGATGGCAAGGATCAACTTTATCATTGGAAATTTTTGCCATTTGGTCTTAAGAATGCACCAGCTGAATTTCAGCGGGTGATGGACCAATTATTGGCTGGTTTACCGTTTGCTAGATGTTACATTGATGATGTTATCATCTTTAGTAATAGTCCACAGGATCATGTGAGACATTTGCAAGCGGTATTTGAACGGCTACAACGGTGGGGACTCCGTTTACATCATGGAAAATGTAAGTTTTTCCATGATCAACTGCCCTATTTGGGCCACATGATTGTTCCTGGCAGTCTTGGTGTGCAACAGGCAAAGGTGGATGCTTTGCACAAAATTCCCGCACCTAGTGATGTACCACGACTTCGGGCATTTCTAGAATTGGCAAATTATTATAGAAGGTTTGTCAAAAACTTTAGTTTGATTGCCAAACCTCTCACCATTCTCACGGGGAAAGACCAACCATGGATTTGGAATCGGGAACAACAACAAGCATTTGATACATTGAAGCAGAGGCTCGGTTCAGCGCCAGTGCTTCGACGCCCGGATGTGTCTAGAGCTTTTCAATTGCACACGGATTGGAGTGCAGTGGGATTGGGAGCGGTATTGACACAGAAAGATGAAGAGGGAAAGAAATATGTGGTGGCTTATGCATCTAGAAGCAATAATAGTGCTGAATCTAATTATTCTTCTTATGAAGGCGAGGCCTTGGCGGCCGTTTGGGCCATTGCACATTTCCGACCTTATTTATATGGGCAAAAATTTACTTTGGTGACCGATCATCAGCCTTTAAAATGGCTTATGGAATCAGATAAATTCACCGGAAAACTTGCTAGGTGGGCATTGTTACTTCAAGAATATGACTTTGAAGTTGTCCACCGAGCAGGAATTGCCAACTTGGATGCAGACGGATTGTCTCGCAATCCAAGTCCTTCAGATGAGGATTTAACTGGAGCCAGGTGGCATGGGGATTGTGATCGTGAGGCGGTGCCGGGTTGGCATGCTGCCACATATCTCACAATTATGTCAGGATTGGCTGTTGAGATCCTTGTGGAACACCAAGATGAAGAGATCGATAAATCTCTCATTGTTAGTGATGTGTGGGAAGACCATGCGGTCTTGCACAAACTTCAACAAGAGACATATCCCCTTGGACTATCTGATATGGAGCGAGATAGAGTTAGTCACCGAATAACAAGGTTTCGTTGGACAAACGGCTTGTTATTTCGTGTGTGGCCGGACGGAACGAGGCGCATCGTTCCAAGGCCAGATCAAAGAGCTTCTTTAGTATGGCAAGTGCATGAGGAGCTTGGACATTTTGGAGTGCGAAGAACACATTCTATGTTACGCAACCAATATTGGTGGACTGGTATGTATCAACAGGTTGCCACTTATGTTTTCCGGTGTGAGGTATGTGACCGAGTCAGGTCAAGTTTTAATATTTTATCACCTCAACTTCAACCTTTACCTATTATGGGCTTGGGATATCGTTGGTCTTTGGATTTTGCCGGACCGCTTACTGTCACTCCACGTGGGGCAAAGTATGTACTTGTGATGGTGGAGCATTTTAGTAAGTGGATTGAACTCGTGGCTCTTCCCCAAAATTCCTCAGAATTGGCAGCTATGGCATTTCTTGATCGAGTTTTGGCACGGTTTGGAGCACCTGCAGAGGTGTTGACAGATCAAGGGAGATAATTTCTTGGATCTTTCGAGGCTTTGTGTACCAAGGCTTTGATTGATCATCGAACAACATCCAGAGATCACCCTGAGGCAGATGGCTTAGCTGAACGAGTTGTTCAGACTGTCAAGCGCGGTTTGCGGAAGTATGGGTTGCTTCATGGCAACCATCGTGATTGGGACTTGATATTACCATGGATAGCAATGGGTTACCGTTTCAGCAGGCAAGCATCTTTGGCATCCTATAGTCCTTACCAGCTCTTGTATGGTCGGGAACCAATTTTACCTAGCTCTGTGCGAGAGAAATTGGCTCCTGTGGTGAACTTGGATGATCCAGATGTTTGGGCTCAATGTCTTCATGATCGGGCAGAGTTCTTTCAGAAGGCCATGCCTATGGCCATGGAGAACTTAAATATAGCTCAACATCGTGATACATTACGGTATGCCCGGATTCGCAGTGGAGCTTCTCGACCTCAGGTTCGTAGATTTTCCAAGGGGGATTATGTTTACTTGCAACGAGAGGCGCCTACGACATTGGATGTCAAGGTTGGACGCACAATTTTGCGGGTAAAAGATGTTTTACCAAGTGGTATATTATTGCTTGAAGGCAAGGATGGACGGGAATGTCGTGAGCATTCAAAGAATTGTGCTCCATGTCACCTTCCCATCGACGGCTCTGTGCATCCCGAGTTGACGGTTGTACCACAGGGTCTGCCTTGTTATGTGTGTGGAGAAAAGAAAGGAGCTGCAACAATGTTATTGTGCGACCAATGTCAACGTGGATGGCACATGGCATGTTTGACACCGCCCCTTTTGACTCTTCCTTCTGGCAATTAGATTTGTCCTCGTTGTCGGAAATCCTCCCATTCTATGGCCATTAATGGTCATGATTGAGGACTTTGTGGATGTTTGCCACATGGCTTAGTGGTGAAGTTATTATCTAGTTGGTCGGTAGTTTTATGGGATTGAAAATCACATTGGGAGAGTTATCAAAGAATTCAACATACATTGTTGAAGGCGATTAAGGATGGGGCTCACATTGCACCCAGCCTACAGTTCTTGGGTTACTTCCTCAACCATGAATTTAATTCCTTAGATTACCACTACACCAACATGGATATGTACGGATGTAGCAACAACTTCATCATGTTCAACACCTCTACCGATGAGTGTGTTTGTTCCTCGCTGATTGGAGGGGCTCCTTATCTGCTAGGGGGGCACTTGAAGAGGTGGTTGTTTAGCATATTAGTTTGCTATGTTTATTTTGCTAATTGATGTTGATGACGACACTCAATCTGTTGTGTTTAACGATCTTAGTTTACACGACAGCTGTCACGTGAGGTGACATCGGGGGCTAAGTCACGTCAAATTGGGAGTAAATGGACTCCATTAGGAGTCCATGTGTGTGTTGGATGAGTAATGGACTCCATTGGGAGTCCTAGTTAGTTGTTCATCCACTCTATGAATGAAATCCACATAGACGGGGGGTTATGTGGAGAGGAAGGCATCTTGACTTGCCATTGTTGTCAAGTCAAGTCTTGTGAGTGTGTTTTGAGAGAGAGAGCTTGTTGTTGCTATCTTGTGGCTATGGTGTAGTAGATCATGAGTAAAGCCTTTGCATTCTTTCTCCATCACTTGCACTCTTGGATTCTCCCTTCGTGGAGTGAGAGATAGCTTGACTCTTGTGTGTGAATTTCAGAGTTTCTTAAGCTTTGTAAGGAGACTTCTTAGTTTCTTGAGCTTGGAGAGAGAAACCCTCATCTTGAAGAGGTGGTTGTTTAGCATATTAGTTTGCTATGTTTATTTTGCTAATTGATGTTGATGACGACACTCGATCTGTTGTGTTTAACGATCTTAGTTTACACGACATGTAGATAAAATCATGATCTAAGACTATTTGTTGAGAAACTTGCCGCTTATATACAACAACGACAAGGCATGTGCTTATTTTGCATGGTGTTGACTACTCCTATCAGACCATAGCCTTCTATAATCTTTTTTTCTTCATATCTCCTGGTCTATGGCCTGATTTTTCACATGCTAATTAAATGTCTTGTTTTAATTGGCCTCTTTTCACATTATCTTTCTAATCAAGGCAATAGTTCCAAAAATTTGACTTCACATAGAACATCCAAATACATAAATAAATAAATAAAAATCCAATTAAAGTTTGGTTTGTTGGGAGGGTTTATATAATATGTAGAAAATTTGTTGATTGTTGGGTGGGAGTATGGAGAACCAATTGACTTGATGGACTGTCCATCAAACATGGAGATTGGTTTATGTTGGTATCAAAAAGAATCCAACAATAAGTGGACTTATGATCTTATGGATCATTTGATGGTAGATTTTGAAACAAAAATTGCATTATCTTCTGTGACATATATTGTAGACTTAGATGCTAATGTGTTACATCCAAGGGATAAAAAAAATCTGCAACAACTTTATTATTGAATCCTATGGTTTTACATTATACATATGATAGGGGTTCATTATTATTCAAAAGTATATTTGTATGCTTATGTTAATGACTATATATGAATATAAATTTTTTTATGTATACATATTGATACTTGTATTTTTATCATTGAAAATGTACATGCATTTCTCGATTTTATGACCAAAATTAAAATTTAAAAATTTAAAAATTTAAAACTTGTATATAGGGGTTTTTAGAGTATGTTGTAAACACAGGTGGTGCTTGGTTTTTAATGAAAGGTGCACCCTTAAGGGTTATCAAAATTGGAATATTAGTCAAATATTAATATCTGGTGGATATCTTAAGGTGAGAAAATCTTTGTATACCCAAGTTATTATTTGGGTCAACACCATTCTAGATTATAAATTATATTGATACTAGGACAATGTTATCTAGGTATATGAAGGTTCTTGCATGTGAATATGTAAACCAAGCAAACGGTATTGAAAACAAAACAAAAAAATTAATCAAATACTCATACCTTGCTAGTGTCAAAAAAAATGTGAATTCCTCATTATAGATATCTAAATGATATAAAAATTAAAGACAATAGGGTGCAAGCATAGTAAAGTGGACCAAAAAAGTGCTCCGGTATATGAAAGCCATGATTTTCTTGGTCAAACGCCTATAAGTAGTAGCAAAATGTTGTTTAAAATATATTATTTTTCATGATGACCTCTATTGTTAAGTTAGGTACTCAAATATAGAATATCAATATGAGATCTTCAAAACCTATCATCAAAAGTGACGCGTAAAAGCAACTGACTAAATATAGTTTTGAACGTAAATTTCATGACCTTAAATATTTTGAACTTGGAATTTCTTTTCATATTCCTTGAATTCATTATAAACTTGAGGTCATCGTAATTGTTTTTCAAAAATTCATCAACTTAATGTAATGTAATTATATTTTAAACAAGTTTTCGACAATTATCTTTTCAATGACACCCACTTGCACCACCACTTGCACCATCTTCTAAAATACATATAAGTTGTTTGAAATTGTTTTTTGTGAACATAAATTGCTTGGCTTTGTAGATTCCTATGTTTTCTAAATGTTTATGAATTTCTATTTCATAAAATTCAAAGTTAGTATATAGTTTTGGATCACTTTCACTTAAACCTGAGCAAGGATCAAGAGCTGTCCACTTTACCGTGCTTCCACCCAATAGCAATCCAACATTGGTCTCCACCTGTTAGCAATTGCAAATAATAGATATTTTTTATTCAAGTTTCAAGATCAAGATTGTGATCGAAAAATCACAAGAGGTCAAAGTGAAGATTTTCTTTCTCTTTAAGTGATCACCTAGACCTTCCAATCATGTTCGTTGTTAAACCTATGATGATGTCTATATTTTGAGCACATAACAGAGATTGTTAAATCAAGTTTCAAGATCAAAATTGTGATGGAAAAATCACAAGAGGTCAAAGTGAAGATTCTCCTTCTCTTTAAGTGATCACCTAGACCTTCCAATCGTGTTTGTTGTTAAACCTATGATGATGTCTATATTTTGAGCACGTAGTCGAATTTCATCATTGCATATGTCTTTTTGATGTCCATTCTTAGATACAAACCTTGTCATATACCACTCAAATATAAGTCTTGTGTTACAATCAAGAAGAGTGACCACATTAAAGGCCTAAATACCATCATTAATTCCATGAAAGGTCCTTCTAATCACAAAGGACCTTGGAGAGCACTTCATTGATACCATGGGATTTTAGTAAGAAGATCATGGCCTCTCTTAGGAAATACTCTAGAATTTGGCGCCTCCTTAGAAGTATCACGTTGTGAACCATTTGGATTATGGGAAATGATCTTACCTTTAATAGTACTATATGGGATGCTAGTAAGAAGAAGCAACTATTGGCAAGGCCTTCTTGAGTATGCTACAATTGCTTGGGAAAAATCTCTCAAAGACTCGAAAAGGGAGGCCAGATATGATGATGTCCTTGCTAAGTTCAATGCTACGTGGGGCAACAATGACCTCCTCTACCACAAGTCAAATTTGGACGCCCAACGTTGGCTTAGATATTCGTGCTAAGGGGTTCGCCCTTCTTGGCATTTTGTGGTTCCTCCTAGTGCACCCAAGAGTGTTTCCTTGCTCTCTTTTTTGGGTCCCCAGTGGCCTTTTTATTTTTTTGGCAATGAATTAACTCTTCTTTTGTTTGTCTCAAAGAAAAGAAAATAGGGGGAATTTTTTTATGAAAAAAACACACTCAAATACATGAGGTAAAGCAATACTCTTTCACCACCGGATTGAGTTTAACGGAATTGGTCCAGAGTCCAACGCCAAGCAATTCTTGCATACTCAATCACTTAGAGGTTTCACGGGCAACACATCATGTGGTTGTGTGAACACAAGCGGGCTAAGTGATTGTTATTGACGCTAACTAAATCCAAGCCACATGTGGACATACTTCTCCTTATTTCCCTTCAAATTCCTTAACATTGATTCCCATTCACAATGCGCAAAAATCTCCTCAGACACTGCACAACACCACAACAAAACATCTGGTAAATCTGATACTATGTTGGCCACATGAGTAAGGCCTCCAGGTGGCCCGAGGTTGTTTTTTTGGGGGGGGGGGAGGTGGGGAATTCTTAGCACTGCGTCCCCACCAATCAGTTACGGTGATAAACGGGCTTATGAATGTTTATAACATTTACCGAGAAAGGTGGTGAAAACATTGATTGCTATTGTAGAGCTTGGCGTTTGCTATTTTAAGCCAATTTAATCTCTATATCCGGGTAAGAGTCTTTGAATCCATCTAACAAGTTTTAAATTAGGATGAATTGGCAACCAATACATGTTTTAATTATTATCCCCTTAGTAGGTTTTATGAATTCAAATCTCCTCCCTATATGTTTGGGGTTAAGAACTCCTAATTGAGTCTTTCAAGACTAATTTTGGTTTTAGATGATGTTAATTTTGGAATAAAATCAACCTAATTAGGTTTAGCCTTAGCCACCTTGACATCTTGCTCTTGCTCTTTGAATTAGGTCCCCACCAATATTACCAAGTAAATAAGGTCTGATATAACCCCAAAAAGATTTAAATTTTAAAAAGGTTTGCGGTTAATTTGTTTCAATTGGGGGTCATCCTATTCTAATTTGGGTCCTCAAATGTTCACTCCAAAGTCAAATCAACCTTCAAAAACAATCTTTGTGGTACAATATATAGTGGTTCGCAAAAGTCTTTGGACAATATTGGCAATCCGGAATTAGCACTGACAATTGTTGACTTTGGTGTAGAGGAATTGATTTTTTCAGCTAATTATGATATTGGAGACAAATGGAAGTCAAGAGAGCGTATGGGTGTTGAAATTGAGCCACCTGCAAGTGAAGCAATCGGAAATGTGTCATCCAAGGGTGTCCGGTTCAATATGCACAAAATTTGTGGATCCAAAACATCTCAACAAATAACCTCTACATATTGAGATTCCCTGCATTTAGAAATTCAAAGTGCTTGAGAGAGATTACAGCTCATTAGCTATGGCTCCCTAAAGGTCTCTTGATGAGCGAAAGTTGGTTCCTCATATGCATGAGAGAGGGAATTTGTACTCTAAAATTTCAATAGTGTTAGGATTTCTTGAAGCACCTACCATGATATAGTGCGAAGGTTCGCTATGAGAGGTGATTTGAGAGATGCACATTCAGATGGAAAACCTCAAATTCTTGATGAACCTGTTGATCGTGAGGTTGTAAGGTTGTTACTTGATCCATCTAATGGTACAACTGCAACAATGGGTAGAGAAATGCGATCTCAAGGACTGGATTTGAGTGATGATACGGTTAGAAGGAGTCTTCGGAAGCAACGATTGAAAGCACGTGTGAAGATTCAGAAGCCATTATTGACCAAAAAGCGCAAGGGGCATCAATATTCATGGGCAAAGAAGTGCAAGCATGCAACTTGGTTGGATTGGAGTTATGTGGTTGTTTCAGATGAGTTAAAATTCAATTTGTTTGGCTCAGATGGGCGGCAATATTGCTGGAGGAGGAATGGAGAACGTTTTTTGGACCGACATGTGCAGCCTATTGTCAAATTCAGGGGGGGAGTATTATGGTTTGGGGATGCATGAGCTGGGAGGGAGTTGGCAACCTTCGCCTTATAGAAGGGAAGATGGATAAATATGTTTATCGTGAAGTTTTGGAGATGGAGCTTATGAACACTATACACATGCATGATTTAGGAGAGGAGAATGTCATTTTCCAACATGACAATGACCCCAAACATACTTCTAAGAATGTTACAAATTGGTTGCTAGCATAGAAATTTCAACTCGTTTGGCATCCATCTCAATCACCTAACCTAAATCCTATAGAACACCTTTGGAATAAAGCATATCATCGTATGAGAATGTTTGAGAAGAAACCCACTAACAAAAATGATTTGTGGGAGAAACTACAGGAAATTTGGTATGGCATTGAGGTTGATATTGTGAGGAAGTTGATCATGTCTATGCCTGAAAGAGTAGCCGATGTTTATAAAGCAAAAGGTGGCTATACACGGTGGTAGTGATTATAAGGGCTTTGTGGTTGTGTCTGCTAGCTATCAAATTGATTTTGAAGCTCAAGGTTCTATTTTCATAATAAAGAAAGGACAACTTCACTTTTTGCATAAAGAATCGTACACCCATATCATGTGTTTTATTTTTGGTTAATTTTTTGATTGACATTCTTGGTTATTAATGTTCTGCTACATGTTTGTTGCAACTATGTGATCTTATGTTAAATTTCTTATAATTTTATGATAACTTCCATAGGATTACTAGTTCATTTTGTAGAACAAGGCGTCATGTCCGAAGACTTTTGTTGACCACTATAATTGATTGCATTTTTCACCTTAATGAAGATCGGTGGAGGTCTAACTCCAAAGACTACATACAAATTATGATATTCAATGTCACTTAGTATTTGAAACTAAATTGTAACGCTATAACATAATACAGTCAGGACTCTATAAATGTTACAGGTCGGGAGTAAACAAAAAAATAACATATATAGAATTATAACAAGTAACACTTATAGAATTCATACCGATGATTAATAACATTTATAGAAATAACACTTAAATTTCCAAAAATGAAGAACATAACGTTTTATAAAAATAAAACAAAAGTACAAATGATAATACATAATTCAACTAAACTAATTGAAAGAAATAATCTATATAGTAGTAACTTGACGAGATTCTTCCAACTAAACTAACCGAAAGAAAGAGTCTATAGTAGTCTGACGAGAAGCTTCCAAATGATGAGATGAAACTTCCTTCTGGAGTCCTTGAATGCTCCTGATGTGTGATAGGGCATCATTTGGTCTTTGTTCAAAGTATTTCTTCAAAGTCTCTAGAGAACGCTCAGCAACACTCAACGCTTGTAATTTTCTGAAAAGAAAAAAAAAAAAAAAAAGGCAAAAAAAGAAGCTCCATACAGTACCTGCGCCTGCCTGATTGTTGACCCTCATTGCTGCACCTGACCTTGATTGTTGCGCCTGAAAGATGCTATATCAAGTACTATAAGCCCCAACTAGCAAACTAGCACCCAGCAAGCACCCCAACTCCCAAACCTTCTCTGTTTGCCATCTCCTCTCCCAAATTGCTTGAAAGTGCACAAGGAGGAAGGATCTCTAAATAAGAAAGAATATTTGACTTGTTCGCAAAGAATATGGGATAAATGTGATTACATGTTTAAAATGTATGCTCTCATATATTATTACCTTGATTTTCTCAAAATTAACACTTATAGAGGTGCAATTAACAAAGAAGGGAGTAGAGCATGTTATAACACTTAACACATAACACTCACTAGTCTTACCAATTGTGTTTTTGTGGGGGAGTAAAATTTTCTTAACATAAATGAAATTATAATGCTTATAGGGGTAACACTTATAGAGTCCTAACTGTACTATGCATTTTCATTTTACCAAAAGAATAAAAAAGAACAAATAGATCGCTTAAACATTACAAAACATAGAGACCTTACTGGTTGGAAACTTACATTGTATGTGCAAAAAATAGCACCGCGTACTAACTTATACATACTACACGAAATAGTGTATTTAGTGCCCCTTACTATTTGAATTACACAACGCTACATCTATTTATTGTATATATTTTATTAAAAAATATCAAATGGTTGTTTGGACATTATAGAACATTAACAAACTTTACTTGACATCAACTTGAAAATGATATAGCATTGTATAACTCCAAATAGGAAGTAACACTAAATACCATGTTTAGTGTAGTTTAGTAAGTGAGACTAAGGGCCACTTCACACACGAGCCAAGAGCCGCGACCATGAAATTGTGAGAGCCCAAAAGAAAGTGTCCAAAGGTCATCCCAACACACCTCCAAAATCATGTAGTGTGGTCACGAATCCTCAAGTGTAGTGGAAGCCATATGTGACCGGGCCCTCAAACAAATGCTATTTCAATGAATTTCTATTCATGCGGGGTCCTCACGCATGATAAAATAAAATAAATCAACGGTTGTGAGCATTGGGAGTACCATGATCTCCCGGTTGTGTGTTAGGCCTACCTCCAAGAGGAGGTTTAGAAAATAGTCCAAATGACCATGAACATGATTCATTCGATGCCATGTAGGAATCTATGGAGACTTTACATCCATCTTGCATTCACATTCTCCATTGGTCCCTCAAGCGTAGTGTGAAGCGAGCTTGGACCGGCTCCGCCTTTTCCACCAATGAGAGTGCTTGAAGTTTACTGGTCACGGGCATTCAGTCTCGTGTGTGAAGTGGCCCTAATAAATGCCATGACACAGGTGTAGCCCTGGCCACTGCTCCAGACTTTCTGCACACGCGTTGGATTCCAGAAGCTTCAGCTCCTCCTCCTTTTCTTTTTCGTGGAAGCTCGCTCGTCTTTCGGCACAGACGCTCCAGATGCTCCCACTGGGGCATCGTACGGCCCGAGAAGATGGACGTGGAAAATATCTTTCCCAGTCTAAAGGGGCGGTGCTGGCCTTCCCATAGGTTGACACACACATCGAGATATTCAGTGCGACTCAAGTGAGTCACATTTGGGCTTTTTACAGTAGCCAATAATAGTTTATTTATATATTGGATTGAGGGAATGGGGCAGGCTAGCAGCCCTAATTCGGCTACTTATATCGTAAGGAGGGTTCACACACATGTGGTTATGTTTCCTTAAACATTGTGGGGTAACTTTTAAGTTGCCTCACTCCCATAGTCGTGCCATTGTTAGCCTAACAACAAAATGTTAACTTAACACCAACTATCTAACTCACCTAAGTTAATGCAAAAAACAGGCTCAGTAATAATGTGGTTAAGGGTTTGTTTACACCATGGACCGTGAAGTCGTCCCAAGGTCCTGTAAAATCTGTGATTGGTTGTTGAACTCGTCCTAGGACCACTTCGGTTTGTACCAAGGAAAACATGTCAGAGTGATCATGAAGTTCAAGGTCCCCATAAGATATATTTTAAGGCCTAATTATCCACTAACATGATCCAACGGGTTTTGCGGTGGGAGAGGCAACAGAGGTGCTCTAGTTGAAAAAGGTAGGGGCTCATGGCACATAAATGCTATTACAATAAAATTTAATGAAATGTTTTTGGGGAAGAGATGAAGTCAAGAGAATGGTTAAACTTGAATTATTACTTTTTCAAAACTACCCTTTTTTAGCATATATTAAAAAAATGAGCACATTCATTTTTTTGGTGCATGGTCATTCCTCTTGGTCCACATTCGGTTTACACCTAGTAAAGGGCCCAAAGGCTTTGTAAATTGATTTTTTAAGAAATCGGACCATGGAAATTGGTTCATCAAGTTGGACCATGGGAAAAGGCCATCTTCCATGGTCCAACTTATCGTCCATGGTGTAAACCCGCCCTAAGTTACCAAGTGCCCTTGAGCCTTGAGGAGGGTTAATGGTATCATTAAGGTAGAAATACCATAAAGCGTTAACCACCCAATCGCGGTGCACTAGACCGCCTCATAATGGAAAGTGCCATGTCTTGAATGGCGTGGCAACTTCAATGCAGTGTAGCCAATGGGAGGCAAGATCTAACGTACTCATGATTAACGGGTTTAGGTGATAATCTGTATCGAAATGAGGAGAGCCTAGTGAACCGGAAGTGGGTTGGACAAACTTTCCACTTTGAAAAATTGTGTAACTTTTTGTACAAGGCAGAAAAATACGAAACAACTTGCATTCTTCATGAATCCTTCTCGTCTATCTTGGAAAATTATCTCATGATTGTCAGACCAGATCTTCAATGCGAATCGCCTTATTTTAACGGTTTATGGTATTTCTACCTTAGCCTAACTCTATAATGAGAAGAGATGAGCGACGATACGAGAGGGTTGAGGATCTGACACATGTCCACATGTAAGCTAACTTACATGTGTGATTCATGCTAGGATAGACATCACGTTTAGTTGATAAGATGGCTAGAGTCACTCATTGTAAGTAGGGTTAGGGTTAGTTTCCAGGCTGCTCACCTACTAGAATCCGGTGCCTTATATTTCCATAACCCTTATTAGCCACTTGTGTAAACCCTCCCTTAATCTGATACCTATATTTGAGTGGTGTGTAGTGAAGTGTGGATCTAAGAACGGACATTAAAATGAATGTGTTCAACACCAATTGGACTATAAGCTCAACTTTTGTCACCCCATAAAAGGTCAAGGAGCTCAATGTACGGCCATATCTCACCGTCCACGGAAAAACCAAACTGGTTAAAAATAGCATGCATCCAAAAGGGCGTCAAGAATGTAGTACAACAATAAAACTCGATTTCTAACAAAGGAAAAAGTAAACTGGCTAAACATAGCCACGTGTCCAAAAGGGCGTCAAGAATGCAACAACCAATAAAACACAATTTTTAGCAAAGTCAACCCAGCTTCTATTTTTAACCAGTTCGGTTTTTCCGTGGAGGGTGAGATATACGGAAGTTCTAGAACTCATACTTTTTGCACTCTTGGGTTATGAACTTTATTTTATATGTTATCTTATGCCATGCATAAAGTACAAAAATAAAGTCACATATGACATTGATGATCAAAATGTCAAACTTGTATTTGAATCCCAAGGACCCTCATGTTCTTGTACATCAACACAATCTATCTATCTATCTATCTATCTATCTATATAACATGAAGGTATTTAATAGATTTGAAGATTGCACTACGAGAATGAGTTAATGTTCAATAAAGCCAATTTTGACACAATTTGCTTACAATAAAATTACATAGCTTATTACATGTTTTTGTGCAAAAAGAGGTCCAAGTTTGTCCATTGATGAGTGGGAGGCAAGGGGGGAGGGGCTATGTGATCATTGTATAAGAAGCAGAATGTATAGGTTGATCATGAACAAGATATCCATAAGAAAACATACAAGGAAAGAGTGGTTGCGGCCTTGATTTGGATGTGCTAATCATCTTGTATTAATCTTAGCTAAAAATATTCATTTTAGACAGATTTACCTTAATGGGCCTTATGTGGTAAATCTCTCTAATTTAATGGTGATTATATTGCAAGGCTTTTAGTTAAGAATGGACATAACGAGAAGAAGAAGAGAAGAATGTCAATGCTTGTGGCAATGACAAAACATGGTTCCTTTGGGCAACCACTTCCCAATAGCTCGTGCTATTGGGTATGGTGGAGGGTTTATTGCCTACTTGTTGGCAGGTGGAGCAATTTATATTTGTGGATTGGACACCATACGACACATATGCCAATGAGATTG
Organism: Polytrichum formosum; assembly: GCA_964035585.1. Taxonomy (NCBI): domain Eukaryota; kingdom Viridiplantae; phylum Streptophyta; class Polytrichopsida; order Polytrichales; family Polytrichaceae; genus Polytrichum; species Polytrichum formosum. The sequence continues at coordinate 10,144,158 of OZ037935.1, read as the reverse complement.
GACTATGTGCTCAAATTATGATTTAACCATTACATGTTTGATAGTTAATACAATTGGGAGGGCATGTGATCACTCAAGGACAAATGTAATCTTCACATTTCCCTCTTATTATGATTTGTGCATCTAAACTCCAATCCTGAGATTGAAATTGATAATCTATGAGATTTGCAAATGCTAACCAGATGATAGTTCAAATCCAACAATCGTATTTTTATGTGTAGGTGGAGGTGTCCACAATAAAACCATATATTCTATGTTTAAAGAGCTTCATTTTTAGAAGTATCTCAGAAGAGTGCACTACACGTATGATTTAGTGTGAACCTCACTATTCATCTATTCGTCATCAACCCACAATCAATTATCTTGCAATCATGGGGTGGCAGACTAGAGAGAGTGTCATATGACTTTTTTATGTTACACGACAAGTTATGAAGACCACTCTAATGAACATGGCACACCGATTTTAATACCACAGTAAATCAGATGTTTAATGTCCTTTGATAAATTCATGTGACGGTACCACAACCCCACCACAACAAATTGTCATTACTCACTAATAACAAACGAATACATGCTTGCCACGACTCAAACATGCTCTTCTCATATATGCCTTGATATGTAAGGTATGCGGGTGTCATTCGGTTACTTTCTTTGTTCTCCATCTTCTACATAATAGATTCGTGTCTTCAGATTGTGTTGCATTCGCAAATCCATGATGAACCATCAACTAGAACCAGATTAAATTCGAACTTCCCGTGTTTTAGTTATGGTTATCAAATGTCTATGTTTGTTGATGTCCTAATTAAATACATAGGTCCTCCAAACCGCATTCATTATTGAGTGTGGAGTAGTTAACAAAACTTGAAGACGTAGTGCAATCTCTTTTAACCACGTGCCTTTATGCTTTTTGTTCTCGATCCTCACCTACTACCAGTGTTCAAGATTGAAGCCCTCACATGAGTTTCATTTTGAAGGGCTCTCAAATTTCAGCCCTTCAGTTGAAGGGTTGGTTCAAATCCAAGACGTCAATCCAAGAATATAGAAATGAACTACAAAACTCACATTAAACTTGTGCATGAATTATATGGTACATGTTTCCAGTACAATGTGAAGAATTTTGAATCAACCATCTAACTGCACTTCTTGTAGTGACAATGCCCTAAGCTTGTTGGTTCCTGTGGTGGGCAGATTATATTGAGGACTTCAAGTGACGTCTTCATTTTCAATTTGGGGTTGCGTTTTGAAGGGTTGTTTTGAGAGGGAGCAGGCTAAATCCCCTGTAGTAATGCACAGCTGGATCGCACGTGGCCACCGTGGCACGCGGGCCCCGCGGGGGTGCCTAGCCCATTTTACTCGGCCGTAATTCGCTGACGCTTGGGACACTGCGCAGTGTCCCGAACCCGAGTCGCCGGAACACTGCAACGCCGGAACACTAATGTCTGTGAGCATGGTTGGGCATGGCCGCTTGACTACAAATCCCATATTGAATGCACTTCACCTTCAAGGTCTATCCAATATATATGTGCACTTCCAATTAGTAAATAAGCAATTGATTGGGATTTCATTTCGGAAGTGAAACCATCAATGAAGCACGTAATTAACTTGGAGGTCAAAACATTACAAAATCCTCATTAACATTGGGGTTATAATTTTTGTCATTTACCATTTGAAATTGTCTTTGTCATTCTAAAATGATACTGAAATTAGTGTGCTGATTTATTATGTAAATATTATGATGTTTTAGGTAATGCCGTCTACTTTTACAAGTATTCATACGCATTCAAACTAATTAAGTGTGATTGAATGTAATTAATCCTAATTAATCCTTATTAATCCTAATTAAATCCAAATAAATCAGAAAGTATGCTTACCAAATTAAGTGAGCCTAATTAATTATAGAATGTACTTATTGGATTTAATTCCAGTGATTAATTAATTCTAGCAAGTACATTTTACACTTAATTCCGTATGAATACTTGTCAAAGTAGACGGCATTACCTAAAATATCATAAAAGTTACATACTAAATCAACACACTAATTTAAGTGTCATTTTAGAATGACTAAGACAATTTCAAATGGTAAATGAAAAAAATTATAACCTCAATGTTAATGAGGATTTTGTAATGTTTTGACCTCCAAGTTAATTACGTGCTTCATTGATGGTTTCGAAATGAAATCCCAATCAATTGCTTATTTACTAATTGGAAGTGGGTGCAAGCACGGTAAAGTGGACAGCTCTTGATCATTGCTCAGGTTTAAGTGAAAGTGATCCAAAACTATATACTAACTTTGAATTTTATGAAATAGAAATTCATAAACATTTAGAAAACATATGAATCTACAAAGCCAAGCAATTTATGTTCACAAAAAACAATTTCAAATAACGTATATGTATTTTAGAAGACGGTGCAAGTGGGTGTCATTGAAAAGATAATTGTCAAAAACTTGTTTAAAATACAATTACATTACATTAAATTGAATAATTTTTGAAAAAAAAATTACGATGACCTCAAGTTTATAATGAATTCAAGGAATATGAAAAGAAATTCCAAGTTCAAAATATTTAAGGTCATGAAATTTACGTTCAAAACTATATTTAGTCAGTTACTTTTACGCGTCACTTTTAATGATAGGTTTTGAAGATCTCATATTGATATTCTATATTTGAGTACCTAACTTAACAATAGAGGTCATCATGAAAAATAATCTATTTTAAACAACATTTTGCAACTACTTATAGGCGTTTGACCAAGAAAATCATGGCTTTCATATACCAGAGCACTTTTTGGTCCACTTTACTATGCTTGCACCCAAGTGCACATATATATTGGATTTTAGACCTTGAAGGTGAAGTGCATTCAATATGGGATTTGTAGTCAAGCGGTCATGCCCAGCCATGCCCACACACATTAGTGTTCCGGCATTGCAGTGTTCCGGCGACTCGGGTTCAGGAAACTGTGCAGTGTCCCAAGCGTCAGCTAATTATGGCCGTATTTATAATTTCAAATGGTAAGTCACAAAATTATAACCTCAATGTTAATGAGGATTTTGTAATGTTTTTAACCTCCAAGTTAATTACGTGCTTCATTGATGGTTTCACTTCCGAAATGAAATCCCAATCAATTGCTTATTTACTAATTGGAAGTGCACATATATATTGGATAGACCTTGAAGGTGAAGTGCATTCAATATGGGATTTGTAGTCAAGCGGCCATGCCCAACCATGCTCACAGACATTAGTGTTCCGGCGTTGCAGTGTTCCGGCGACTCGGGTTCGGGACACTGCGCAGTGTCCCAAGCGTCAACGAATTACGGCCGAGTAAAATGGGCTAGGCACCCCCGCGGGGCCCGCATGCCACGGTGGCCACGTGCGAGCCAGCTGTACATTACTACAGGGGATTTAGCCTGCTCCTTTTGAGAGAGGTATATTTTGAAGGGCCAAATCGAGTTTGAAGGGCATTGAAGACTTCAATCTTGAAGACTTCAATCTTGAACACTGCCTACTACCCACACACAAATCAAATATAGATGTCCAATGATGGAAAGTAACCAAATAACACCCGATATTATCCCGGGTGCTCAACTAAGGTGGCGACAACACAGATGCCATGTTATTGTCGTCCAAGCTAGGCTAGGCAACATGATGAGTCACGGCAAGCTTTGCCACAAGTTTGTGCCACATCAACGGAGCTTTGCCCAATACATGACAAAAGATCGGTAGGACTTTGGATCCAGCAAAGCCACATACTATGATTTTGAATTATACCGTTGCATGTAGGTGTGTGACATGGCAGGCTGAACCCTACGAGGGCACTTTTACCTGCACCAGAAAGTGGTTCAATCAAAGTGACTAGGCATGGGTTTATTCTTTACATGGGCCCGTCCGGCTGGGGCGAACCAACCCCTATATTGGTACCTTACCGGGGAGGGCGAACGGCTGGGGATTCGTGGCACTCACTTAAAATCATCCATCCTAGATATCGCGGATGAAGTGGCTTCAATAGAAAAAGCCCCCCTATGGGATCGAGGGCCGATTCATTCGAATGTGACATCACTAGATATCCGGTAAGGTACCAATGTATGGGTTGGTTCGCCCTGGCCGGCCCGTCACTACTATAGAAGCATATTGAACAAAACAATACGTTTCTATCCGTAGTCAATGTCCTGGTATTCAAGTGGAAAACATACAACTTAGTATATTCATCTACTACTGTATAATGTTGTTAATGGGTGTCCACTATTTGGTTGTTAGTTCATTTAATCATGTGAACATAAGGAGGAAGTTCTACTTGCTGATGAATTTGCACCAACATGTGGTTAGTTACCTATAGTGAGTAGGGAAAATGACTCCCAATTAGGTCAGTCTCCATAACACTTACCTGCTTGAGGATGAAAGGTGACCTTTGAATGAGTAGGTTAGTCATGGCAACATTGAGATGCTTGTGATATGAAAAGTAGTTCTATGCACACATATGAAAAGGAAGTATTATTTTTTAGAAAGATTTCTCCTTTATACTGTTGAAATTACAAGGTTTACACTTCAACCACATGGCCATGGAAAACTTCCTTTTTGTCATGATGTGGACCCCCCCTTTGTCCCTTTGCTTTTCTCTTCCTTTTGCTAAAGATTTTTGACATTCGAGAGGCGTAATACTACGTAGTGCTAATGATTCAAGTTTTTGATAGGTGACCAATAACACCATATTAAACATTATGGGACTTTAGAGTCATTTTGGGACTTTTGTGATGTTAATGGGGAACTCGTTGGGAACGCATTGGGAACGCATTGGGAACACTTTGGTGGAACTACACATGCGAGATAAATACGCTTTGATTCCAATGGGCTTTTGCATACATTGTCATACAATATGGGAATTGCACCCACAATGTCCTTCAATGAAACACTAGGTCTATGCTAGGAGATGTGTAATGTTTGAATATTGAGCCAAGTATAAATGCATTTAAATAGACTGAACTGAAATTGGTCTACATTTGTGTCTTGGCCTTTGTAAAGTATGAATTACTGATTGGCCATGGACTCAAATATGTTTTCCAAATGAGGTTTGAGTTCTAAAGATTGGTCCCATGTAACTTTCTCCATGTACACCAAGTCTGGTATTTTGCTCTCGACATAGGCCCTTTGCTGAGAGTCAAACCCAATATGTTGTGCCGCAAGCACCACCATCTCAAGGTCGTATATGCGATCGCTGAGCAAGAGACACTTCGTATATCTTTCTAGAGCAGTTGTCATGGTCGTTTGTAGTCTCATGAACTTGCGTGTAACTTCATCGATCTCCGATGCTAAGTAGTTAAACTCGTCGTCAATGGTACGCTCTCCCATTGTGGGCTCCACCGGGCCTCTTTCCTCATCAAATGGTTGTGCAATCTGACATGCTTCCAACATTGATGTGATTGGGAGGTTCTCCTCCGTATTGTCATAGACATGGTTCACCATGGCTTCTGAATCAAGATGGAGTAAGTCATGTAAATGAGGCTCGATTGCTTGAGTGGCTTCCCACATATCGTTCTCTATTAAATACAAATCTGGTAGACGTTGTTGGAGTATCTCCACTTGTGGGATGGTGAGCCCTATATCGATAGTTGCAAGCACCAATCTCCCAAGCATGTGTGCATCCATTCCAACCAATCGGCATCCTTTATATCTATCTAAAGCAGTGGTCATATTTGCTTGTAGTTGCATGAACCGTTCCGTGCACACATCAATATCATAGGCTAAGTTGTTAAACTCGTCGTCCATACTCCTCATTTCGTCTGGGAGGCCTAACGGGCGTTCCGGATCAACGGTTTGCATTCGCCGGATCAGATTGAAAAACCCAGGTGGTTGGGGAGCGGGGGGCAGGTTGGGAGGGGCATCCGCGATGTCCTGACAAGGCATTGAATAGTAACTTGACTTGTGAGTAATGCTTCAACATATAAGGGCGGATTTACATGGTGCACACATTGGTAGTACCCGTGGAAGTGCTTAGGCAAGACAAATAGGCTCTACACATTGTGACCAGGCATGCAAGTGTTTGGGAAAGACAAATACGTGACATACAGGGGGAGCTTCCGATGAGGCGACCATGCAAGACATTCAAGACCCATACATTGGGAGCATACATTGGGAGCATTCATTGGGCATACATAGGTGAGCATTCATGGAAATGATTGTGCAGTGCAAAATATGAGCATGCTTGACATGTATACGGACTTGATGGACGACAATGCATTCGGTAGTGGAAGTGTTTGGCCTCCTATATATTAAGTATTGCACTAAATAATTGGTACACATTTGAATGCCCGTGTACACATTTGGCGGGGGGTGGTCTAACTTCTAGCATATTTAGGGTACAGACGGAAGATTTGTCCGTCACATTGAGGGTGGTGTTTTGGGGCTTCCAGGGGGAGGCTGACCATTGGCGGATCGGGTTGAGGGGGTGTCATCTTGGCAAGGTCAGCCAACCCAGCATGCAATAGTTTGACACCTCTTGAATTAGGGCCTCTTGACTCAATAAGAGCAATTTGCTGCTCGCGGGTAGCATGGGGTCGCAAGGGGGTCATATTGAGGTCAGCACCATGCGCATTCAAAAGAATCGTTGGTATTGTGGTCGTGATGGGTTGTGGGTCATACGTTTTGCCAATGCTCGCCAATCCAGCACGCAACATGCGCACACCCCTTGAGTTAGGGCCTCTTGATTCAATGAGGGAGATTTGGTAGTCGCGTGTAGAGGTGGAGCGCACGATGGGCGACGTATCACAGGGGGGTGCAAAATCTTCCACTGCGGGTTCCATATTGAGGTCAACACCCTGCACGGTGACAAAGGGACACGCAATTCTGCGGTTTACTAATTTGCATTTTATTAGCCATATACACGCATACATATATATGTTAACTGAGCCGGATGTTAGAACTCACACAAACCGGTGCAACTGAACCAGAATTGCGTACACATGCAGGTTCAAATGAGTCTGGATTTATACACATTCATGTGTACTTATACAAATGAGCCTGAATTGAATATGCAATGTGTGTTTGATCTTACAAAAACATTTACAAAATAACATTGTCAGTCTGGAATAACACAAAGTTACCAGAGTGGATCCATGAGTCCATTGAGAGTGGTGCAAGTTGTTCTTCGGCAGTGGCACCTCCATTGGCTTGCTCGATTGAGAAATGTGATACGCCGGGATTCGTCCGCGTGAATGCCCCGAAGTCGGGCACACAAAAGCAGAGGGCGTGGAACTGGAAGGTGTGTACCCAGCAGGAGGAAGCTGAAGATACCATAAAATACAATGTTACTAGGCATACAATCCTACTTATTTCTTTCCTACTTCTATTCGAGTGAGTTTCTCGGTTGCTACAGGTTGCAAGGGGGGTCCATTGAATGCGTTGGATTTCAATATTGCCATCTTGACGGGATCGTTATGCCGTATAGGCTCTTGCCCAAATCTACGGCTGACCACAAATTCGCGTGCGTCAGACATTGGTGAGTAGAACAATGATTGAAAGTAAGGAAGGAGGACCTTTGTCATGTCTGCGTCTTGGACCCGATTATTCGTGAACGGATTGGGAAAGAGACCACACTCGTCTGGATTGCAAACAGATTTGTAAGGGCAATCATCTACTAGAATGGTGTTGGAGGGTGCAGCTGTAATCCTCCCAGAATCGAAGGATATAGGCGGCCACCAAAACTTGTTGAGCAAACTTTTCAAAAACAATGGAGCTGCTGGCTTCAAAGGGTTCATGACGATATTGTCCCACATGTCCTTGAACGAGGTGCAATCCTCTTGGGCAAGTACTAATGCAGGTTTTGGCAGCCCATCAAATAGATACCGCACCACAAGGTCGACAATGGATTTTTTCATGGATGACCATATGCAAACATGGAACATTGTGTGCATCCGGGACCAAAACACCTTGTATCCCAGTCTAGGTAGGACAACCTTGGGCCCTACCAAGGCCGGAAGTTTGTCCGGCGCACGATCGTGCATTATCCATGTGGGCACAACCACCATACTGCTGTGACGGGGGGAACAGTGGCAAAATATGCCGTTTAAATCGAACACCACAATGAACCTTCGACTGGGTGTAGCAGCAGGCGCCTGCCGACATGAATCCACGGTGAGCTTCTGACGTGTGCTAAAATGAATTAAACAAACAACGACCTCGCAAATCTAGGCATGATGGACTAGACCATTAATGACTTCATTGTGTGGACTTGCAATCCACGTGCGGTATGGGCGAACTCGAACGAATTGGGAAAAGGAGCCCGGACAAATACCTCGTACTGTACTGGATTGAATTCCCATCGATCAGAGTACCCTAGGGAAGGATCTTCAGGATACTTAGACATTAGTCTTTTAGCACACGCGATTCCCATCTCCCTTGTGAATACTTGCCGAGGCCTATTGATCATCGGATAGGTGTCATTGTAAACAAAGAGCTTATCATAGACAACGTCTTTTGGTATAGGCGCATCCAAAGGCGTTATCGAGTGTTGTGGACCCTGAACCCAAAACTACGCGATGATAAATGAAAGGGAAGGTAAAGAGGTCGAAATACATGTGAATCAAAACTTATGTGCGTGTTTAACGGAGGCAGAGTTGGAAGAAACTTACATTCACATGCCTTGGCAGCACTTTCGCAAGCTCAGCATGCCGTCTCTGATCTTCTTGATTGTTGCGCGGACGACACTTGTATGTGAGCGTAGAGCGGAGAGCGGAGATTTGGAGAGCGGAGAGCGTAGAAGATATAATAATAGCAAACTTGAAATGCCAAAAAAAGACATTTGTAAATATAGACTGGAATATACCTGGAATATTCTTGAATCTGCCAAATATAGTAAAAAAAAGGACCTATTTCCGTGGAGGGTAAAGGCCCGGAATTTGGAATGGTCTCATTAAGTTTGGAAACCGTGAGGTGGTTGAATTATTAAAACCAAGGATGATCACAAGAAAAAATCAATGAAAATTGATTTTCGGAGATTGGTATAATTGAAGAATGAGTCAATCAAAATACAAAGGAATCAAAATAATTAACTTCCTTTGTTTGGATTCATCACTTTTCTCTTTGTCTTATATGTGAGTCAACTCTATAGCTTGGACTTTAGCAATTATTGTGTGTGGCCGAATAGATTATATATTGGACTCTTACCCAACATCATTGTATATACACTTGCATACAATGGGTGATGAAAGAGATATGTTTGCTGGATTAGGATGGGAGAAGGAAATAAGGAGTCTAGCAGATCCTCATATTCCGGTTAATTTATCGCCGGAATTTTCGTTTGCTGCTGGAAATCGAAGTAGTGATGACTATGACCTGACTCCATTTTCGCAGTCTACACAAGCATGGAGGTGGAGGACGCGGGAGGAGCAAAAACAACGCGAGCAAAAAGAAAAGAGGCAAGAAGATGTGCCGGAGAAGGACGCTGATTTGGATGAAGACAAATCGAACGAGACGGAGGAGGAGGTGAAGGTTATAGGGGAATCTTCGAAGTCTCTTTCATTTCGCGAACGGATGAGGGGAATGACGCCGCATCATCTTCCGCTAAAGGAACGAATGAAAGATAAGACAGTTTCTTATATGGATTTGCTTCGACCGGGTCCACCTCCCTCGGATTCATCCAAGAAGTATGCAAAACGGAAATAGAGTTGATAGACATAGGAAGCATTGTAATCATACCTTTAGTATATCAATAAATTATTGCAATTGGTTTCGGCGGTGACGGTTCTTGGAAAGGAGGGATCTGGAAGAGATAAGAGTACCCAAAATGTAGTGAACCATGAAAGGGACATGGTTGAAAGAGGTGTGTCCAAATTCGATGACTCGAATTTGGCCACACCTCTTTCAACCATGCTCCTTTCATAGTTCACTACATTTTGTGTACTCTATGCGGAGTAGAGCTACAGATGAAGAGTCACTTCAATGCGCTGGAGGCCGAAGAGAAACGTCATGTATCTTAAATTGTTGATGCTTGAATGTGTATCCAGATAATTTAGGCAGTCTTGTAAATATATATTTTCTGCCTAAGCTGGTAGGAAGCATTGTAATACACAATTTTGAAGTAAATAAAAATAATCATTGAGATTATACCTTTATTATATCAATCAATTATTGCTTCACAAGATGTCCAGAAATGGACACAAATATCATAGCCTAATGTAGTGCTAGGCTGAGAGGAATTCTAGGAAGTTGAATGTGTCAAGAGACCTCCCTCCATGATGAGTTTGACCTCATTGAAGCTAAATGTCGGGGCGTGTATGAACAAATTTACATCCGCATCCAAATTAGAAACCTTGACGTAGATGTAATACAGATGCTTACAATTCATATAAGAATTCCGTTTGCGGCCGAACTTGGAAATCATATCCAAGAAGTATGGGCAGTTGCATTCTGGAAGAGAACTCACTGTGACTTGGTAGATGGGTGGCTGCGGTTCTGACTTGGACTGCAGTGTGATAATGCAACCAAATCCCGGTTGAGGGATCATAGTTAACTTGAGAACAGTAGCATGCATAGCTTCAGCAGATGCCACCATCTGCCTCTGCTTTGCGGAAGGAGCGCTACTGGATCGCCGAACAAGTTTGGACAATCTTGTCGTAGGGATGGCGTCGGGGTTTTCTGGAACACGGATTCGAGACATATCCAGCGGGGTCGCAGAGTTGGTGAAGAGTCGAGACGGTGTGATGCGCTCCTTTGGTGGGAGTTGAAAACCTGCGTTCTCAAGCGCGAAGATCTCCGAGCGGGTGAGGTTGGTACCAATCTTCACGGGCCAGATTGGGGGGATAGGAGGCTTCTGGTCATTAGCAGAGAACGGCATGACCCATTTCCGACGAGGGCCCTTGACGCAACGCTCGATGTCGTCTGGGCAAAAGACAAAGTCTGTGCGCTTCATAGATTGGAGTTTGTAATGATGCCACATACCGGTGTAGGTGGGCGCAGGGACGCTCTTGTTATTGGTGACGATTCTTGCGGTGCATTTTTTTTTCGTGCCCGCATGATTAGCCCAACAAGACTTTCCAGAGGTATAGGGTATGCGGGCAATATGCCAAAGAGAGACATCTACTTTGGTTTCTTGCACTGCGGTGACACGCTGGAAACCAAGTCCTGCAGGTGAAGGCACTTGAATCTCTTGTACAGAGGGGGAAGACTCCTCAATGATAGTAGGCAGTGTTTCAGGTTGAGAGCGAGTGACTCGCTTAGCAGGGGGAGGGCGAGAGAAGTTCACTGTATCGGGACGGTGGGTCTCGCCATCATCACCAATTGGAGTGTCGGGTCTTCGCTTCTGCGATCCAAACACCTCGGTGCAGAAGGAAAGAAAGAAGGGGAATCATGGAAAACAGCCTTCTGCAATGATACATCATCATTCGAAGAATCAGACAAGTCTATAACGTCGTCTAAACCGGGCTCTGTCTTGACACTTATTACCGGCGGGGTGCTAAAGTCAGCAGTCGACGATCGAAGAGGAGCAAGGATTTTTGTTGACTCTCCCAGCTGAGAATCTGGCCAGCCACAAACCCTATACTTTCCCGGGCCAAGCTCCCACACTACATTGCCATTGTCAGTTACCTTGGAGGTCTCATGGAAGGTATGAATAAGCAATCCAGTATCAGGATGGGAGATCTCACGTTCTACCCATATTGTACTTGCCTGCAAAGAGAACCTAATGCTAAGATGAAGGCATGAGACAACAGCAATACTTGCTGCATCAATAGGGAACAGAATAGGGACCCCGATGCCATTGGAACGAAGCTCGGCCATCTCAGAGACGGGAGGAATAATTGAGGTGGAAGCCATGAAGGCAGACAATGAAAACGTAAAGGAACAAAAATTTGAAGATCCATAAAGAAGGAGAATGGTGATAACGATGAGGTTATAAAGAAATAAGCATAATTAGCAGAGAGAGACAAACTTGTCAGGCATACTAAAAAAAGATAGCCCTAATTAGGAACACGGTTGGGCGATAGTGAAGCGCGCCTAACATCGGGAGTTATCGCAATTATATACGGAGAGGAATGAGATTGCCCACTTTCTTTCCAATGTTTGAGGTTGATGCGGTGAGGTTGTGGAAAGGAAATAGAGCGAGTAGGTTTGAATCACGGGAGGGTTGAACACATGAAGGAAATAGGGAATTCACAACCTCCGACAGCGGAACCATCTAAGAAAAAGAAGAGGAGGCGAACGTCTACACATTACACCGACAAGAAGAGAAACAGGGTGAGGACACAGAAGACACAGGCAAGGAAGGCGCCAATCGAGGGCCGTGGGACGCCTGAGGATTTGAGCGAAAGCATAAAAGACCTGCGGAAACCTTCGTGGAGGCTAGATTGTGAAATTCCGCCTTTTCACTTATCACCAATTGTAGAAGAGGCGGACGGAAGTAAACCGCGGTCAATGGCAGAAGGGGAGGAGTTGGGAATTGACAGCATCCAAGAAGATTCACGCGAACACACGAACTCTAGCAGTGTCGTACGTATTCTTGGGATCTACAAATATTCTGTTGATTTAGCACATAATGAAAATGGTAGTACAAATTCAACGCTGAATTTACTTTTTTTTAAGTATTCGGGTTTCTTATCATTGTTATAACCATTGGGACGCTGGTAAATATAGGCGGATGGGGAAAGTGGAGATAGTGGAAATATCCACGAAGAAAACAACGAGGAGGTAGCACAAGAAATTGAGAAGGGGTTAGATGAGCGAGAACCGGTGTCGGGACAGCCAACAATTCAAGGAAGAGAAAATATGAAGGCGTCCAAGAGGAAAGTGGCAAAGGAAGAGCTCAGATCGAATTTGATGGGAGACCGAGAAAGAGAGGAGGGAGGAGACTTAGGAACTGAAACCCTCGTTCAAGATAATGTGACACATGCTCCAAGAATTCTGCGAAGCAAGGCGGGCGGAACACAACCAACATCAAGGCGAGGGCGTGGACGCGGGAGAGGAATGGCAGAGGTAAACCTCGGCGATTCGAGGAGCACTCCACTAACGCCGCCAGGGGACGGGACATCTGAAGACAGTGGAGCCGATGTCGGGGCAACAGTGGAGGGCATACTTCAAAATCTGGTAAGGCGTCGGCTACATGGAATGTCCACTTAACATACTGACGGCGATGTATTGTTTTGGGTTTAGGAGGATTTGAGATGTAGGGTTTCAAGCAAATGAGAGGGATTATGCGTTCTCAAACACCAATGAATGTTCCAGTGGCATGCTGTCGGCCATCCAGTTTGGCATGCTCTAGGCCAATCACCTTATTTACTTGCGGCCACTCCTCTAGACTTATTCGCGGCCATTCCACTAGATTTACTTTCGGCCATTGCGCTATACTTAGTCTTGGCCAATCCAAGTAGGGTTTGGGTGAGAGAATGTGTTAGAACAACCAAAAAGGTAGGTGCATGGAGGAATACTTTCGGCCTTTGGTTAGGCTAGTGGATAAGGAGCATTCGGATGAGAAGGAGAGTTGGAGGTGCTCTCGGCCATCTCAAGTTTGAGGTGCTCCCAGCCATTTCAGGTTTTGAGGCACTCTCGGCCATTTCAGGTTATACTAGGATATGTGTATGAATGTGCAAAGAGGCGAGGCCTCATTCTAGAGTGCAAAATTTGATTTCAGAATATTGAATATATGTTTGGATTTGAGGCACTCTCGGCCATTTCAGATTATGCTAGGGTATGTGAACGAGTTGTGGGAAGAGGCCTCGGATCCGAGGCCTCATTCTAGAGTGCACAAACTGATTTCTTAACGGGGGCTAATATGATGATTTTGAGGCCCTCTCGGCCATTTCAGGTTATGCTAGGGTATTTGTATGACTTGTGGGAAGAGGCCTCGGATCCGAGGCCTCATTCTAGAGTGCACAAACTGATTTCTTAAGGGGGGCCAATATGATGATTTTGAGGCCCCCTCGGCCATTTCAGGTTATGCTAGGGTATTTGTATGAATGTGGGAAGAGGCCTCGGATCCGAGGCCTCATTCTAGAGTGCACAAACTGATTTCTTAAGGGGGGCCAATATGATGATTTTGAGGCCCCCTAGGCCATTTCAGGTTATGCTAGGGTATTTGTATGAGTTGTGGGAAGAGGCCTCGGATCCGAAGCCTCATTCTAGAGTGCACAAACTGATTTCTTAAGGGGGGCCAATATGATGATTTTGAGGACCTCTCGGCCATTTCAGGTTCTGATAGGCTAAGTGTATGACTTGTGGGAAGAGGCCTCGGATCCGAGGCCTCATTCTAGAGTGCACAATCTGATTTCTTAAGGGGGGCTAATATGATGATTTTGAGGCCCCCTCGGCCATTTCAGGTTCTTATAGGCTAAGTGTATGACTTGTGGGAAGAGGCCTCGGATCCGAGGCCTCATTCTAGAGTGCACAAACTGATTTCTTAAGGGGGGCCAATATGATGATTTTGAGGCCCTCTCGGCCATTTCAGGTTTTGATAGGCTAAGTGTATGACTTGTGGGAAGAGGCCTCGGATCCGAGGCCTCATTCTAGAGGGCACAATCTGATTTCTTAAGGGGGGCTAATATGATGATTTTGAGGCCCCCTCGGCCATTTCAGGTTATGCTAGGGTATTTGTATGAGTTGTGAGAAGAGGCCTCGGATCCGAGGCCTCATTCTAGAGTGCACAATCTGATTTCTTAAGGGGGGCTAATATGATGATTTTGAGGCCCTCTCGGCCATTTCAGATTATGCTAGGGTATTTGTATGAGTTGTGGGAAGAGGCCTCGGATCCGAGCCCTCATTCTAGAGTGCACAATCTGATTTCTTAAGGGGGCTAATATGATGATTTTGAGGCCCTCTCGGCCATTTCAGGTTATGCTAGGGTATTTGTATGAGTTGTGGGAAGAGGCCTCGGATCCGAGGCCTCATTCTAGAGTGCACAAACTGATTTCTTAAGGGGGGCCAATATGATGATTTTGAGGCCCTCTCGGCCATTTCAGGTTCTGATAGGCTAAGTGTATGACTTGTGGGAAGAGGCCTCGGATCCGAGGCCTCATTCTAGAGTGCACAAACTGATTTCTTAAGGGGGGCTAATATGATGATTTTGAGGCCCCCTCGGCCATTTCAGGTTATGCTAGGGTATTTGTATGAGTTGTGGGAAGAGGCCTCGGATCCGAGGCCTCATTCTAGAGTGCACAAACTGATTTCTTAAGGGGGGCTAATATGATGATTTTGAGGCCCCCTCGGCCATTTCAGGTTCTTATAGGCTAAGTGTATGACTTGTGGGAAGAGGCCTCGGATCCGAGGCCTCATTCTAGAGTGCACAAACTGATTTCTTAAGGGGGGCCAATATGATGATTTTGAGGCCCTCTCGGCCATTTCAGGTTCTTATAGGCTAAGTGTATGACTTGTGGGAAGAGGCCTCGGAACCGAGGCCTCATTCTAGAGTGCACAAACTGATTTCTTAAGGGGGGCTAATATGATGATTTTGAGGCCCCCTCGGCCATTTCAGGTTATGTTAGGGTATTTGTATGAGTTGTGGGAAGAGGCCTCGGATCCGAGGCCTCATTCTAGAGTGCACAAACTGATTTCTTAAGGGGGGCTAATATGATGATTTTGAGGCCCCCTCGGCCATTTCAGGTTCTTATAGGCTAAGTGTATGACTTGTGGGAAGAGGCCTCGGATCCGAGGCCTCATTCTAGAGTGCACAAACTGATTTCTTAAGGGGGGCCAATATGATGATTTTGAGGCCCTCTCGGCCATTTCAGGTTCTGATAGGCTAAGTGTATGACTTGTGGGAAGAGGCCTCGGAACCGAGGCCTCATTCTAGAGTGCACAAACTGATTTCTTAAGGGGGGCTAATATGATGATTTTGAGGCCCCCTCGGCCATTTCAGGTTCTTATAGGCTAAGTGTATGACTTGTGGGAAGAGGCCTCGGATCCGAGGCCTCATTCTAGAGTGCACAAACTGATTTCTCAAGGGGGGCCAATATGATGATTTTGAGGCCCTCTCGGCCATTTCAGGTTCTGATAGGCTAAGTGTATGACTTGTGGGAAGAGGCCTCGGATCCGAGGCCTCATTCTAGAGTGCACAAACTGATTTCTTAAGGGGGGCTAATATGATGATTTTGAGGCCCCCTCGGCCATTTCAGGTTGTGATAGGCTAAGTGTATGACTTGTGGGAAGAGGCCTCGGATCCGAGGCCTCATTCTAGAGTGCACAAACTGATTTCTTAAGGGGGGCCAATATGATGATTTTGAGGCCCTCTCGGCCATTTCAGGTTCTGATAGGCTAAGTGTATGACTTGTGGGAAGAGCCCTCGGATCCGAGGCCTCATTCTAGAGTGCACAAACTGATTTCTTAAGGGGGGCTAATATGATGATTTTGAGGCCCCCTCGGCCATTTCAGGTTCTGATAGGCTAAGTGTATGACTTGTGGGAAGAGGCCTCGGATCCGAGGCCTCATTCTAGAGTACACAAACTGATTTCTTAAAGGGGGCCAATATGATGATTTTGAGGCCTTCTCGGCCATTTCAGGTTCTGATAGGCTAAGTGTATGACTTGTGGGAAGAGGCCTCGGATCCGAGGCCTCATTCTAGAGTGCACAAACTGATTTCTTAAGGGGGGCCAATATGATGATTTTGAGGCCCTCTCGGCCATTTCAGGTTCTGATAGGCTAAGTGTATGACTTGTGGGAAGAGGCCTCGGATCCGAGGCCTCATTCTAGAGTGCACAAACTGATTTCTTAAGGGGGGCCAATATGATGATTTTGAGGCCCTCTCGGCCATTTCAGGTTCTTATAGGCTAAGTGTATGACTTGTGGGAAGAGGCCTCGGATCCGAGGCCTCATTCTAGAGTGCACAAACTGATTTCTTAAGGGGGGCTAATATGATGATTTTCAGGCCCCCTCGGCCATTTGAGGTTCTTATAGGCTAAGTGTATGACTTGTGGGAAGAGGCCTCGGATCCGAGGCCTCATTCTAGAGTGCACAAACTGATTTCTTAAGGGGGGCCAATATGATGATTTTGAGGCCCTCTTGGCCATTTCAGGTTCTGATAGGCTAAGTGTATGACTTGTGGGAAGAGGCCTCGGATCCGAGGCCTCATTCTAGAGTGCACAATCTGATTTCTTAAGGGGGGCTAATATGATGATTTTGAGGCCCCCTCGGCCATTTCAGGTTATGCTAGGGTATTTGTATGAATGTGGGAAGAGGCCTCGGATCCGAGGCCTCATTCTAGAGTGCACAAACTGATTTCTTAAGGGGGGCCAATATGATGATTTTGAGGCCCTCTCGGCCATTTCAGGTTCTGATAGGCTAAGTGTATGACTTGTGGGAAGAGGCCTCGGATCCGAGGCCTCATTCTAGAGTGCACACACTGATTTCTTAAGGGGGGCCAATATGATGATTTTGAGGCCCCCTCGGCCATTTCAGGTTCTGATAGGCTAAGTGTATGACTTGTGGGAAGAGGCCTCGGATCCGAGGTCTCATTCTAGAGTGCACAAACTGATTTCTTAAGGGGGGCTAATATGATGATTTTGAGGCCCCCTCGGCCATTTCAGGTTCTGATAGGCTAAGTGTATGACTTGTGGGAAGAGGCCTCGGATCCGAGGCCTCATTCTAGAGTGCACAAACTGATTTCTTAAGGGGGGCCAATATGATGATTTTGAGGCCCTCTCGGCCATTTCAGGTTCTGATAGGCTAAGTGTATGACTTGTGGGAAGAGGCCTCGGATCCGAGGCCTCATTCTAGAGTGCACAAACTGATTTCTTAAGGGGGGCTAATATGATGATTTTGAGGCCCTCTCGGCCATTTCAGGTTCTGATAGGCTAAGTGTATGACTTGTGGGAAGAGGCCTCGGATCCGAGGCCTCATTCTAGAGTGCACAAACTGATTTCTTAAGGGGGGCCAATATGATGATTTTGAGGCCCTCTCGGCCATTTCAGGTTCTGATAGGCTAAGTGTATGACTTGTGGGAAGAGGCCTCGGATCCGAGGCCTCATTCTAGAGTGCACAAACTGATTTCTTAAGGGGGGCCAATATGATGATTTTGAGGCCCTCTCGGCCATTTCAGGTTCTGATAGGCTAAGTGTATGACTTGTGGGAAGAGGCCTCGGATCCGAGGCCTCATTCTAGAGTGCACAAACTGATTTCTTAAGGGGGGCCAATATGATGATTTTGAGGCCCTCTCGGCCATTTCAGGTTCTTATAGGCTAAGTGTATGACTTGTGGGAAGAGGCCTCGGATCCGAGGCCTCATTCTAGAGTGCACAAACTGATTTCTTAAGGGGGGCTAATATGATGATTTTGAGGCCCCCTCGGCCATTTGAGGTTCTTATAGGCTAAGTGTATGACTTGTGGGAAGAGGCCTCGGATCCGAGGCCTCATTCTAGAGTGCACAAACTGATTTCTTAAGGGGGGCCAATATGATGATTTTGAGGCCCTCTCGGCCATTTCAGGTTCTGATAGGCTAAGTGTATGACTTGTGGGAAGAGGCCTCGGATCCGAGGCCTCATTCTAGAGTGCACAATCTGATTTCTTAAGGGGGACTAATATGATGATTTTGAGGCCCCCTCGGCCATTTCAGGTTATGCTAGGGTATTTGTATGAATGTGGGAAGAGGCCTCGGATCCGAGGCCTCATTCTAGAGTGCACAAACTGATTTCTTAAGGGGGGCCAATATGATGATTTTGAGGCCCTCTCGGCCATTTCAGGTTCTGATAGGCTAAGTGTATGACTTGTGGGAAGAGGCCTCGGATCCGAGGCCTCATTCTAGAGTGCACAATCTGATTTCTTAAGGGGGGCTAATATGATGATTTTGAGGCCCCCTCGGCCATTTCAGGTTATGCTAGGGTATTTGTATGAATGTGGGAAGAGGCCTCGGATCCGAGGCCTCATTCTAGAGTGCACAAACTGATTTCTTAAGGGGGGCCAATATGATGATTTTGAGGCCCTCTCGGCCATTTCAAGTTCTGATAGGCTAAGTGTATGACTTGTGGGAAGAGGCCTCGGATCCGAGGCCTCATTCTAGAGTGCACAAACTGATTTCTTAAGGGGGGCCAATATGATGATTTTGAGGCCCTCTCGGCCATTTCAGGTTCTTATAGGCTAAGTGTATGACTTGTGGGAAGAGGCCTCGGATCCGAGGCCTCATTCTAGAGTGCACAAACTGATTTCTTAAGGGGGGCCAATATGATGATTTTGAGGCCCTCTCGGCCATTTCAGGTTCTTATAGGCTAAGTGTATGACTTGTGGGAAGAGGCCTCGGATCCGAGGCCTCATTCTAGAGTGCACAAACTGATTTCTTAAGGGGGGCTAATATGATGATTTTCAGGCCCCCTCGGCCATTTCAGGTTATGCTAGGGTATTTGTATGAATGTGGGAAGAGGCCTCGGATCCGAGGCCTCATTCTAGAGTGCACAAACTGATTTCTTAAGGGGGGCCAATATGATGATTTTGAGGCCCTCTCGGCCATTTCAGGTTCTGATAGGCTAAGTGTATGACTTGTGGGAAGAGGCCTCGGATCCGAGGCCTCATTCTAGAGTGCACAAACTGATTTCTTAAGGGGGGCTAATATGATGATTTTGAGGCCCCCTCGGCCATTTCAGGTTCTTATAGGCTAAGTGTATGACTTGTGGGAAGAGGCCTCGGATCCGAGGCCTCATTCTAGAGTGCACAAACTGATTTCTTAAGGGGGGCCAATATGATGATTTTGAGGCCCTCTCGGCCATTTCAGGTTCTGATAGGCTAAGTGTATGACTTGTGGGAAGAGGCCTCGGATCCGAGGCCTCATTCTAGAGTGCACAAACTGATTTCTTAAGGGGGGCTAATATGATGATTTTGAGGCCCCCTCGGCCATTTCAGGTTCTTATAGGCTAAGTGTATGACTTGTGGGAAGAGGCCTCGGATCCGAGGCCTCATTCTAGAGTGCACAAACTGATTTCTTAAGGGGGGCCAATATGATGATTTTGAGGCCCTCTCGGCCATTTCAGGTTCTGATAGGCTAAGTGTATGACTTGTGGGAAGAGGCCTCGGATCCGAGGCCTCATTCTAGAGTGCACAAACTGATTTCTTAAGGGGGGCTAATATGATGATTTTGAGGCCCCCTCGGCCATTTCAGGTTCTTATAGGCTAAGTGTATGACTTGTGGGAAGAGGCCTCGGATCCGAGGCCTCATTCTAGAGTGCACAAACTGATTTCTTAAGGGGGCCAATATGATGATTTTGTGGCCCTCTCGGCCATTTCAGGTTCTGATAGGCTAAGTGTATGACTTGTGGGAAGAGGCCTCGGATCCGAGGCCTCATTCTAGAGTGCACAAACTGATTTCTTAAGGGGGGCCAATATGATGATTTTGAGGCCCTCTCGGCCATTTCAGGTTCTTATAGGCTAAGTGTATGACTTGTGGGAAGAGGCCTCGGATCCGAGGCCTCATTCTAGAGTGCACAAACTGATTTCTTAAGGGGGGCTAATATGATGATTTTCAGGCCCCCTCGGCCATTTCAGGTTATGCTAGGGTATTTGTATGAATGTGGGAAGAGGCCTCGGATCCGAGGCCTCATTCTAGAGTGCACAAACTGATTTCTTAAGGGGGGCCAATATGATGATTTTGAGGCCCTCTCGGCCATTTCAGGTTCTTATAGGCTAAGTGTATGACTTGTGGGAAGAGGCCTCGGATCCGAGGCCTCATTCTAGAGTGCACAAACTGATTTCTTAAGGGGGGCCAATATGATGATTTTGAGGCCCTCTCGGCCATTTCAGGTTCTGATAGGCTAAGTGTACGACTTGTGGGAAGAGGCCTCGCATCCGAGGCCTCATTCTAGAGTGCACAAACTGATTTCTTAAGGGGGGCCAATATGATGATTTTGAGGCCCTCTCGGCCATTTCAGGTTCTGATAGGCTAAGTGTATGACTTGTGGGAAGAGGCCTCGGATCCGAGGCCTCATTCTAGAGTGCACAAACTGATTTCTTAAGGGGGGCCAATATGATGATTTTGAGGCCCTCTCGGCCATTTCAGGTTCTGATAGGCTAAGTGTATGACTTGTGGGAAGAGGCCTCGGATCCGAGGCCTCATTCTAGAGTGCACAATCTGATTTCTTAAGGGGGGCCAATATGATGATTTTGAGGCCCTCTCGGCCATTTCAGGTTCTTATAGGCTAAGTGTATGACTTGTGGGAAGAGGCCTCGGATCCGAGGCCTCATTCTAGAGTGCACAAACTGATTTCTTAAGGGGGGCCAATATGATGATTTTGAGGCCCTCTCGGCCATTTCAGGTTCTGATAGGCTAAGTGTATGACTTGTGGGAAGAGGCCTCGGATCCGAGGCCTCATTCTAGAGTGCACAATCTGATTTCTTAAGGGGGGCTAATATGATGATTTTGAGGCCCTCTCGGCCATTTCAGGTTCTTATAGGCTAAGTGTATGACTTGTGGGAAGAGGCCTCGGATCCGAGGCCTCATTCTAGAGTGCACAAACTGATTTCTTAAGGGGGGCCAATATGATGATTTTGAGGCCCTGTCGGCCATTTCAGGTTCTGATAGGCTAAGTGTACGACTTGTGGGAAGAGGCCTCGCATCCGAGGCCTCATTCTAGAGTGCACAAACTGATTTCTTAAGGGGGGCCAATATGATGATTTTGAGGCCCTCTCGGCCATTTCAGGTTCTTATAGGCTAAGTGTATGACTTGTGGGAAGAGGCCTCGGATCCGAGGCCTCATTCTAGAGTGCACAATCTGATTTCTTAAGGGGGGCTAATATGATGATTTTGAGGCCCCCTCGGCCATTTCAAGTTATGCTAGGGTATTTGTATGAATGTGGGAAGAGGCCTCGGATCCGAGGCCTCATTCTAGAGTGCACAAACTGATTTCTTAAGGGGGGCCAATATGATGATTTTGAGGCCCTCTCGGCCATTTCAGGTTCTGATAGGCTAAGTGTATGACTTGTGGGAAGAGGCCTCGGATCCGAGGCCTCATTCTAGAGTGCACAAACTGATTTCTTAAGGGGGGCCAATATGATGATTTTGAGGCCCTCTCGGCCATTTCAGGTTCTGATAGGCTAAGTGTACGACTTGTGGGAAGAGGCCTCGCATCCGAGGCCTCATTCTAGAGTGCACAAACTGATTTCTTAAGGGGGGCCAATATGATGATTTTGAGGCCCTCTCGGCCATTTCAGGTTCTTATAGGCTAAGTGTATGACTTGTGGGAAGAGGCCTCGGATCCGAGGCCTCATTCTAGAGTGCACAATCTGATTTCTTAAGGGGGGCTAATATGATGATTTTGAGGCCCTCTCGGCCATTTCAGGTTCTTATAGGCTAAGTGTATGACTTGTGGGAAGAGGCCTCGGATCCGAGGCCTCATTCTAGAGTGCACAAACTGATTTCTTAAGGGGGGCTAATATGATGATTTTCAGGCCCCCTCGGCCATTTCAGGTTATGCTAGGGTATTTGTATGAATGTGGGAAGAGGCCTCGGATCCGAGGCCTCATTCTAGAGTGCACAAACTGATTTCTTAAGGGGGGCCAATATGATGATTTTGAGGCCCTCTCGGCCATTTCAGGTTCTGATAGGCTAAGTGTATGACTTGTGGGAAGAGGCCTCGGATCCGAGGCCTCATTCTAGAGTGCACAAACTGATTTCTTAAGGGGGGCTAATATGATGATTTTGAGGCCCCCTCGGCCATTTCAGGTTCTTATAGGCTAAGTGTATGACTTGTGGGAAGAGGCCTCGGATCCGAGGCCTCATTCTAGAGTGCACAAACTGATTTCTTAAGGGGGGCCAATATGATGATTTTGAGGCCCTCTCGGCCATTTCAGGTTCTGATAGGCTAAGTGTATGACTTGTGGGAAGAGGCCTCGGATCCGAGGCCTCATTCTAGAGTGCACAAACTGATTTCTTAAGGGGGGCCAATATGATGATTTTGAGGCCCTCTCGGCCATTTCAGGTTCTTATAGGCTAAGTGTATGACTTGTGGGAAGAGGCCTCGGATCCGAGGCCTCATTCTAGAGTGCACAAACTGATTTCTTAAGGGGGGCCAATATGATGATTTTGAGGCCCTCTCGGCCATTTCAGGTTCTGATAGGCTAAGTGTACGACTTGTGGGAAGAGGCCTCGCATCCGAGGCCTCATTCTAGAGTGCACAAACTGATTTCTTAAGGGGGGCCAATATGATGATTTTGAGGCCCTCTCGGCCATTTCAGGTTCTGATAGGCTAAGTGTATGACTTGTGGGAAGAGGCCTCGGATCCGAGGCCTCATTCTAGAGTGCACAAACTGATTTCTTAAGGGGGGCCAATATGATGATTTTGAGGCCCTCTCGGCCATTTCAGGTTCTGATAGGCTAAGTGTATGACTTGTGGGAAGAGGCCTCGGATCCGAGGCCTCATTCTAGAGTGCACAAACTGATTTCTTAAGGGGGGCCAATATGATGATTTTGAGGCCCTCTCGGCCATTTCAGGTTCTGATAGGCTAAGTGTACGACTTGTGGGAAGAGGCCTCGCATCCGAGGCCTCATTCTAGAGTGCACAAACTGATTTCTTAAGGGGGGCCAATATGATGATTTTGAGGCCCTCTCGGCCATTTCAGGTTCTTATAGGCTAAGTGTATGACTTGTGGGAAGAGGCCTCGGATCCGAGGCCTCATTCTAGAGTGCACAATCTGATTTCTTAAGGGGGGCTAATATGATGATTTTGAGGCCCTCTCGGCCATTTCAGGTTCTTATAGGCTAAGTGTATGACTTGTGGGAAGAGGCCTCGGATCCGAGGCCTCATTCTAGAGTGCACAAACTGATTTCTTAAGGGGGGCTAATATGATGATTTTCAGGCCCCCTCGGCCATTTCAGGTTATGCTAGGGTATTTGTATGAATGTGGGAAGAGGCCTCGGATCCGAGGCCTCATTCTAGAGTGCACAAACTGATTTCTTAAGGGGGGCCAATATGATGATTTTGAGGCCCTCTCGGCCATTTCAGGTTCTTATAGGCTAAGTGTATGACTTGTGGGAAGAGGCCTCGGATCCGAGGCCTCATTCTAGAGTGCACAAACTGATTTCTTAAGGGGGGCTAATATGATGATTTTCAGGCCCCCTCGGCCATTTCAGGTTCTTATAGGCTAAGTGTATGACTTGTGGGAAGAGGCCTCGGATCCGAGGCCTCATTCTAGAGTGCACAAACTGATTTCTTAAGGG
Source organism: Polytrichum formosum (assembly GCA_964035585.1). Classification (NCBI taxonomy): domain Eukaryota; kingdom Viridiplantae; phylum Streptophyta; class Polytrichopsida; order Polytrichales; family Polytrichaceae; genus Polytrichum; species Polytrichum formosum. The sequence goes on along the minus strand of OZ037935.1, from coordinate 10,120,057 downwards.
GGGCCAATATGATGATTTTGAGGCCCTCTCGGCCATTTCAGGTTCTGATAGGCTAAGTGTATGACTTGTGGGAAGAGGCCTCGGATCCGAGGCCTCATTCTAGAGTGCACAAACTGATTTCTTAAGGGGGGCCAATATGATGATTTTGAGGCCCTCTCGGCCATTTCAGGTTCTTATAGGCTAAGTGTATGACTTGTGGGAAGAGGCCTCGGATCCGAGGCCTCATTCTAGAGTGCACAAACTGATTTCTTAAGGGGGGCCAATATGATGATTTTGAGGCCCTCTCGGCCATTTCAGGTTCTGATAGGCTAAGTGTACGACTTGTGGGAAGAGGCCTCGCATCCGAGGCCTCATTCTAGAGTGCACAAACTGATTTCTTAAGGGGGGCCAATATGATGATTTTGAGGCCCTCTCGGCCATTTCAGGTTCTGATAGGCTAAGTGTATGACTTGTGGGAAGAGGCCTCGGATCCGAGGCCTCATTCTAGAGTGCACAAACTGATTTCTTAAGGGGGGCCAATATGATGATTTTGAGGCCCTCTCGGCCATTTCAGGTTCTGATAGGCTAAGTGTATGACTTGTGGGAAGAGGCCTCGGATCCGAGGCCTCATTCTAGAGTGCACAATCTGATTTCTTAAGGGGGGCCAATATGATGATTTTGAGGCCCTCTCGGCCATTTCAGGTTCTGATAGGCTAAGTGTACGACTTGTGGGAAGAGGCCTCGGATCCGAGGCCTCATTCTAGAGTGCACAAACTGATTTCTTAAGGGGGGCCAATATGATGATTTTGAGGCCCTCTCGGCCATTTCAGGTTCTGATAGGCTAAGTGTATGACTTGTGGGAAGAGGCCTCGGATCCGAGGCCTCATTCTAGAGTGCACAAACTGATTTCATATTTTCGAGTCTATGGTGTGTGGAAGGAGGTTTGGGTTTTTGTTTTTTTATGGTCACTAAAATATTGACCTTGCTTTTTGAAATTCTCATTCTCTTCATGTTCTTAGGAAATGGACTTTTCACAAGGCGCTCAATCGCAACCCGAATTTGGAGAGGATGTTGTTGTTGAGGCTCCGTTGGTTGAAGTTGAAGCCGTCCAGGTGGATGCTTTTAATTCAGAAGGCGAAATGCAAGTAGAGGTAAGTTGGATGGTTGTTGAGTGATGTGTTTAGCAAATTTCTTGTGTTCAAGCATTCTTAGCATTCATTTCTTGTTTGTGATTTTGTTAGGCTCTCCCAATGAGTGACGATGCCGTGCAAGCTGTTTCCGACACCGATCCTGTTGTGTGTGAACTTGAGCTTCGGAAATCACAAAAGGAAGATTCCGTTGGTGTTATCCAACGCCTCCGGATTAAGCCAACGGGTAAGTCCCGTTTATCCATTCCTTTGTGCCGCTTGAGAGCCCTCCCTCTTGTCCGTCCTATCAGTGAGGTTGAGGTGCAGCGCTTGGAATGTGAGTTTGTAATGGGATACCGAGAGGGTGATCGAGTTCTTTACGTTTCTATTTTCAACGATGTTCCCGTGGACCTTCCCATTCCCCCTGGCATCATGGCCTCTTGGAGCCCCCTTTGGCAAGAGGCCTCCGCAGAATTTGATACCAAGCTCAAGCTGGATCCGGATCTCGCACATTTCGCGGGGAAGATGTTCTTCGTTTGGGAAGGCAATCATCGTCTCACTGCTTGGTGGAGGCATGTCAATAACCACCACCCCGATGAAAAGAGTTGGCATATCTCGGTGGACTGCATAATTGTTGACCCTAGAGGCTACACTGGTGTATTCCTCAATGCCATGAGCGACATTAATTGGTAAACTCACTCACTTATTCATTCATTTTGCATTTTTTATTCAATTTTTTTGCATTATTTTCAGTGCAACTTCCTCACATACTTTGTCTCAGGTCAACCGAGCATGATTATGTCAAAGCAAATATTCCGGCCAAGCTTCTTCGAATCCGCACTTTTGGAAGGTTAGAATTGTCCACCTTCAAGGATCTCATATCGCCAGCTGACTACAAAGCATGCGAGAAAATAAAGGAGAGTCGCCCAACTTGGTACACCTTGACGGCTGATGTGTTCGTTAAGTTTCTTTACAAGGTATGGTTTTGTGCATTCAATCATTTATAGCTTCCAACATAGACAATCTCCTTTAATATAAACTCACCAAGTTCTATCTCGCAGAGAGACATTTCAGCTCAAGCAGACATTGCAGTGAGGCATTACCGTGAGACGACACCAGTTGCAGAGAGATCAGCCACTGAGATTTGGAATGTTATGACCAAAGCCCAAGAGAGAACAATTAAGAGTATTCGGGCCCGTTCTTTTGAGAAGTACATATCCGTTGCACACCCTGACAATGGAGATGATTTCTTTCATGAGGTACTGTCTTCATCTCAAATCACTCTAGAATCCAACTCATCCCATTCAAGCATTGACTCTCTTTATCTCAAATCATTTTTTCTTCGTGCACAGATTGACCGCCATTTTAATGAGTTCTCGTCGACGGACATGACAATTGGAAAATTACAAAAAATTGTCACATGTCCGGTCGAAGCTTCGTTCAAAGCTAAGTGGCTTCATTGGTGGAACGCCCCTCTTCCTGAAAGGTTAGATAACAAGTTCCCCGTCGACAAGCCTTTGAGGGAGAGGGCTTTGGACGACTGGCTACACAAGGCGTCCTTTTGGGCTCAGGTAAATCCCTTTCTCGGCCTTCTTTGATTTCATTTTCCTTTATTGGAGTTATCTCGTATCTAATCATCTCCCTCTGCAGTTGGAGAAGGAAGTCGCGGTTGAAATTGAGACCTTAGAGGAAAGCCTCTCCGTGGACATTGATTGGGACGCATCAGAAACTATCCTTCGCCCTCGTGAATACGTTGATCACTGGCGGATTATCCTTTGGGACAAGGCCTTCAAGCCTTACCTCGGCGATAAACCTAACATCGGCTTTGCCAAAGGTGATAACCTCTTGGAGTTCGAGGAGGGGTCACTCGCTGTCAAGCGTGTGGCGTATCGGTAATATATCTATCATCTTCTCGCACCTATCCTTATTCTCATTTCTTGCTCTTTTTCTTGTTTTTCTTACTTTCTTGTTTTGTCATGTAGGTATATTATGAGAGAGTTGGTTGAGAAAAATGCATTGGCCTCGTCTTCCTTGCCGGAGAAACCTCATGTTGTTTTCGCAGAGCCGCCACGTCACCTCAACAATTTCCAAGAGGATTTTGCGGTCGGAGTTGGCGGAGTTGTCTTTGCGTAATTTGGCTAGGCTTAGAGATGAATTAGAAAGTTGTTATGGTGCAACGGAGTTTTATGGCATGTTTTTTGGATCTTTTTACCCATATTGGACATGCCCCGCAGATAGGGTGTAGATGGCCCTAAACTAGACTATATAGCTACTTGAACTAACTACACATTTTTGTAAGTCTTCATGTTGGATACATTTTGTTGACCAATAAATTATTTTTTGTGTATGGTATTTTGATTTTCATTTGTTGATGTTAGCCCTAATCAAATATATTACATTTTAAACATATACTAAAAGATGTTTAATAACAAATGCAATCTTCCACGCCTATAGGATCCATTGGTTTCTCAAACAATTCTAAGTTATACTGTCCACGGGAATGGGGTTCCTTTCCAAAAAATGTAATTGAAAATATCTCTAATTCCACGGAAATAGGTACTGCTTCTCCTAAAATTACCTAACAAAATCTAAATTTTCCGCTCTCCAATCTCTGCTCTCCGCTCTCCGCTCTCTGCTCTACGCTCACATACTTGAGTTTCCCATTGTTGCGCATCGTTCGGAAATCATGGAGATTAGTGGTGTCAAATACAGGATGGGGGTCCTTCTCACCGCGTGGCCAACGAGTCAAATACCTCCGCACTGCTTGTGGGGCATTTATGGAGGCTTCTGGATTGGAGGAGTCCAACGGGATAACATTGACAGCACTCGTCGATGCCTGCGCCTGCGACTGTGTATTTGTTTGAGCAACCTCCACGGCTCGAGTTGATGCCTCATCGTTCTGAACAGCCTCTTGCACTTCAACAGCCTCAGCCTCTTGCACTTCAACAGCCTCAGCCTCTTGCACTTCAACAGCCTCAGCCTCTTGCACTTCAACAGCCTCAGCCTCCTCCACTTCAACAGCCTCAGCCTCCTCCCTTTCAACAACCTCATCGACGACTGGCGATGAGGGCTGGACAGTGAAGGGCTCAAGTGGATGCTGCATAGCATGTGCAGCTGGGATGACTCCCAACTCCCCACCAGTCGGCGAGAGGGCCGCGCGCGGTGATGGGATTGTCGACGGAGGACTATGAGCTAGCTCATCTTCAGTTGGTGAGGGGTGTAAATCCTTGGGTGGAGCGCGGGTAACCACTGCTGCCAACGAGTTGTTTATGGGATCCACTCGTTCAAAGTTGTGCAAAGAAGCCTGTGAATTGAAAGACATCGTTAAAGACAACTGAAGGCCAAATAGAAAGTACACGTGCTAGCCAAAGGAATCCACTTTATTTATATTAAGTGGGCAAACATCTTACATATCCTCACCCACAAGGGAGGTGTTCTAGGGTATCCTACACCCCTAACTATCTTCATCCTACGCGTCCTAGTCGACATGAGGCTTCAGGATGCCGCGCCGTCTCCGACCTGGATCAAACATCCAGGTGGAGATTCAGTCACTTGAACAGTAAAAAGAAAATGCAGATATGTTCATAGGGAACGAATACTTACATTAGCCTCTGCGTTGTCGGTGTCCAATGTAGTCGGTGCCGCATCCATGTGGGTAGCTCCATCCACATGTGAGACGTCCATTCCTTGCACACCAACATCCATCACCCTTTCGGCTTCGGCGGAATCGACCGCAACCTCCACTGTAGGTGCTGGTTGCGTCGCTTGAGGCACTTGCTGGGGGCGAGGAATATTGTATCGGGCCATCACTTCGTCAAACAAGGATGTGAACATGGCAGGCAGTGTTCTGACAATGGCCCTTTCAATTCTGTCGTCCAATACAGACTCCGGAATTACAGGCTCTTGAACCCGGGAGATATGTCGTCTAGACTGCCGGTCTTTGTGCTTGCCTCGCTTGGACGCCTTGGTTTTTGGGGGACTGGGCAGCGGTAGTTCTCCGCTCTGGGAACGATGCGAGGCCGAAGCTGAACGGGAAGTGGTTGGCACTGCGGGTGTGTGCTTGTGGGCATCCCCTTTGGCTTCGTCTTCAAAGACGACAGGCGTAAGAACGTCCTCTTGATCGTCCTCCCGTTCCTCTTCCTCTTCCCCTCCCTCCTCGCGTGCCTCCTCTTGAGCATCGTCAAGGTCCTCCTCAAGCTCCTCATGTTCCTCGTCCCCGGCCATGTGTTCGTCAGTGGGGCCTCCCTCTTGACCATCTTGATGTGGGTTCTCGGCCGGTTCATCTTCTGCAAGTGAGGTCACATGCTCATGACCGGCGGCAAAGTCCAGGACCCTGGACTGCAAAGGAGAAGCGCCAAACTCGCGAGGTGACGTTTGTGTGTGAATGGACTCCCCTCCATCCGATTGCGTTTCCATGTGGACGCTTTCCCCTCTACTGGCGGCCTCGTCTGTATCCTGTTCACTAGGCGCCTCTTTGTCGTCGTCGTCGTGTTCAGGCTCCTCATACTCTTCGCCTTCAGAGTCGTGTCTATCAATGTCCATGGCATCGATGTCCACACCGGGCGAAGGATCTCGGGGGGCATCCTCCAACAATAGTGCTGGGGGTGCATGTTCTTGAGGATGAGGTTGATGATCTCCACCGTATGCAGGCTCATCTTCCTCATCTTGAAAGTCCACTGCCCGAAGTGGACGAATGTGTTGTATCTTCTCGGGCAGCGTGTGCACGAAGCTAGAGTCCATGTAAGAAAAAACATGTTGGTCGTTCATCTGCATGCATGAACAAAATATCAGTATAGAAACTTTAACCCTTCCTTGTACTTAAACATCCCTCAAAAGTAGCAGAAAGTGTTCAAGGGAAGTTCCTCTCGGCCGAGAGGAACTTCCCTTGAAAAGTTCAAGGGAAGTTCCTCTGTGTGGAGGGAGGCAGTTAGGGAGTTTGTGAAGGTGTTGAGGAAGGTGTTGAGGAAGGTGGCGTGTGTTGTAAAGAACTTACCAATGCGGCAGCAATAGGCTTCAAGCCGCCGAATAAATTTATCACGACTCCTCCCGAGCTTCCAAGGTAGCTGAGAAACGATAGATACACCTCCATTCGCAACTCGCCTCGGTTCGCTTCGTATGATAGTTCCGACCACTCCTTTGGGTTCACATTGTAACGCCGAGTTACAGGCGCAACCATTGGACATCGAAACAATTTGTGGCGCGGAAAAATGCTAGGGCAAGTAAGGAAGTCCACGTAAATAAGCGGGGAAGTCCTCTTGCTGTCTACTTCTTTGTTGAAGGGTTGATCTTCGGCGTAACAAGGTAAATAAACAGAAGGGACATTTAGAAACGTATCCGGATGCTTGCGAATTATGGCTGATATGAACTCCTCAGCTGCAGGGTGGTTGCGCAAGTCGGAGACAATCATCCAAGCTGGGATTGTCTTGAGTCCGGGGGACCAGAGTGGGTCCGCCACATACTTCACCAAGGACTCCACGACCGAAGATGACACTGGCTGATCGACACAGCCTGGGATAAATCTAAAGTCGATGAACCCCCCTGTTCTGGTGAACTTCGAGAGCCAGTCAAGATCAATCTTGTCTTGATTCGGGATCACCAACTTCCTTTTGAAAGCATTGTACTCGACATATCGTGTGATCACTTGTCCTTGACTATCTTCTAGGTCTGTCTGAAGCCACTCTTGCAACAAACGCACACATGCTGGGGGTGGATCCAAGAACTTGTTGTTGGGCAACCGCTTCTTGTTCAGCCAACTATCAGTTGCAACCTGGTAAAGCTTCACCCACTTGGCCTTTGTGATACAGTGGTCCTTCTTGAACTGTGACCAAACGGATCGGTTAAGGCAATCAAAACCTTCGGAATCCTTTCCCCAAATGCCTTGTTCGTTTGGGTCGCGTGCTGACAACTCTTGCAGCAATATGTTCTTCCATTTCCTAAACGTACACCACGACTTCAAAAGTGATACATTAGCATTCTTCGTTGACCTGAAAGTCACTCTAGGAACCTCTTCGCCAGCCCTCAATTCGAGTATTCGTTTTGCGCACAGGAGATAGTCAGGCCGAGGTAGACCGGCCATGACCCTAAAAGTTTCCCTTGTCAATGGTTTGCAGACATACGGCTTCTCCTCGAATGTGGTTCCAGATTTTTTCTTCTCGTGGCGGGCTCGTTGTCTCTGTTGAGCCTCGAGGTATTCTTCCAAGTAGGTGGAGCCTGGCTTGTCGGGATTCATAAGTGTGCCCTTCTCATGCGCGATGAAGATCTTCTTCCACAACCTCCAGGTCTCATCGTCGGCCATGATGATGGCGAGCTCCGCATTAAGGTCCGCATGAGTGATACCTCTAGCAATGGCCGTGAATAAGGCTTCCATGCTTGTCGTAAAATTCTGCAATGTGGAGGTGTTAGATTACAACTATAGTTGTTTCACATTGGAATCAGACAGGGGAGTGAAGGTGTGGGAAGGGAGGGAGGTTCCTCTCGGCCGAGAGGAACCTCCCCTTCGACTTTGCAAGGGAGTGGAGTGGGAATGGAGGGAAAGAGGAATCAAGATAGAATGACTTACTTTCCAGGCCTCCGTCATCTTTGGGTCGATCGTTGCCTCAGCTTTGTTAACTCGTTGTTTTTGGGGCCTCCCTAGTTTCACCCACACCCTCCGACAATACATAATCTGGGTTGTCCAAGTAGGAGTGAACTTGTTAAATGAATTAGAATTATTTAGGGTATAAGATAGACGGACTGTCATGCTTGGATCCTCGGTCCACACAATTGTACAAGGCCAGATCTTCAATTTATCTTTCAATGCTTGTTCTGTATCTTTGTGCGCTATAATTTCCCTCGATGCAGCCACGTTGTGTTGACCGTTGATAATGAGAAAATTTCCATTTTTGATGTCGTCCCAAGTCATCCCTTCTCTCCATTTTTCCCCCTTGTTGAGCTTCGGCATTAGACATAGATTGTGATGAGGCCATGCCGGTGGAGTCTGTATGAGGTAGTTCTTCATGAGTGCTACCCCGGCATCATCTAGTGGGCGAGTAACCTGGTACGATTTAGCGCTCATCATTTTCTTGATGTGGACGTGGAAAACTTTCTCCACACCGAAAGGGTATAGGTGTCCAAACAATTGGACAAACTTCTTCCGGTCTGCGGCAGCTTCCTCCAAACTTGGTTCCTCGCCATGCGCGATAACTCTCCCTTTCTCTGCTGCTGTCAGCACTAAGGGAGTTTCATCTGTTTCATCAGTTGCCTTCATTTTCTTGGCGAAGGCCTTCCTCGGTTCATCAGTTGTCCTCTTGGCGGAGGGGGTTTTCCTTGCACCCGCGGTCTCCTGGGGAGTGTTCTGATGAATTGGCATTGGGTTGAGGGTCGTGGCCAACGGACCAGCCTCACCAGAAACCTTCTTAGACTTCTTAGAAGTCTCTCTTGTTTCTCCAACAACTTGCTCGCTGGGTTTCTGTTTCTTGTGTGTCTTCTTACTTCCTCCATCATCAATCCTTGAATCAAGAAGAGTCTCCGTTTGTTTCTTCTTTTGCTTCCTTCGCGCCTCCTTCTCGGTCGCCTCTCTTGCATTGATATCACCTATTGCTTCAAGTATGAAATTTATCGCCTTCTTCGAAACTCCAGAACCCATCACTCTCTCCATATCTTCTTTGTCCGCAGGAGGGAGCGTCGAGATTGATTGTGTGAACGGCTCCATATGGAATCTGTGTTTCTTGCAATCGATGGACAAAATGCGTTCTTCGAGTCCTTCGAAGACTGACACATTTAGCTTGTCGCGATCACCGATCGCAGCTGAGGTTATTGCGTTTCCCGGGTTTGGAATCCAGCTCTTGTCTACCCGGTACGCGAATGTTAAATTTAGCGGCGATTCATTGTCCTTTCTATGTACTTGAAGTGACCAGTGTCTCAAATGGGTGTCCTTTAAATCCCAGTAGACACCCTTCGGCCCTACTTGCATTTCCCCAACAAGATCTGTCCATAGCACTTCTTTGTCCATTTCACCTACACGGAAAATTGACCAGGTTAGTGTGTCTGGAGTGAATGAAAGAATGAGTGAAGAGAGAATGACAAATGACTGAGGTGAATGAGTGTATGACAAATGACTACGGTGGGTCTAGTGAAGCGGACAAAGAAGTTCCTCTCGCCCGAGAGGAACTTCTTCCCCTCTGCTTCGGGTGTAGGGTTTGGATGTGGTTGGAGGGTGAGAGTTTGGGGTGGTGACACAAAGGGTTGGTGAGGCGGACAAAGAAGTTCCTCTCGCCCGAGAGGAACTTCTTCCCCTCTGCTTTGGGTGTAGGGTTTAGATGTGGTTGGAGGGTGAGAGTTTGGGGTGGTGACACAAAGGGTTGGTGAGGCGGACAAAGAAGTTCCTCTCGCCCGAGAGGAACTTCTTCCCCTCTGCTTTGGGTGTAGGGTTTAGATGTGGTTGGAGGGTGAGAATTTGGGGTGGTGACACAAAGGGTTGGTGAGGCGGACAAAGAAGTTCCTCTCGCCCGAGAGGAACTTCTTCATCATGGCAACTTGTGAGCTAAGGGAGTGGGCTGTGGGAGGTTCATGTTTCTGTGGGAGCGGGGGTAGAAGTTCCTCTCGCCCGAGAGGATCCTCTTCCCCTCATTCTTACCTGTGTTGTGGTATGGGCACTACTTATAGAAGAGGGAGGGGGTCGCGGGGGGAAGAAGTTCCTCTCGCCCGAGAGGATCCTCTTCCCCTCATTCCTACCTGTGTACGGTTGGGATAGTCCGTACAATACGGACCACTCTACAGTCAGATTAGTTCATATGATTTTAAGCTTTGCATTGAGCAGCTCAGCATAAGCTTTGCAATCAGTATAAGCTTTAAGTGAACAGCAGAAGCTTTGTATTAAGCAGAAGCATAACATTCCATTTAGCAAGAAGAAATTGGCATAAGAAGCAATAAACATTTTGCAATCAGGCCTGTGAATAAGCATTAGCAGTCATAAGCATAATCTGGTGAATGCTTATGAATCAAGCATTAAACCTTGAGGCAATAAGCATGAGCATAAGCATAAACACAGATAGATAACTCAACAAATTCAAACACATTCAATCAGATAACCAACACATTCACACACATAGATAGCACAAAAACATTTATACAGATTCAACACAAACCCAAGCACACTCAAACCCTAGCTACATTCAAACAGATTCAACACAAACACACATTCAAACCCTGCCTACATTCAAACATATTGAACACAAACACACATTCAACACAAACACTTTCAATCAGATTGAACACAAACACACCTTCAACACAAACACACATTTTCAATCAGATTGAACACAAACACACCTTCAACACAAACCCACATTTTCAATCAGATTGAACACAAACACACCTTCAACACAAACACACACTTTCAATCAGATTGAACACAAACACGCATTCAACACAAACACACTTTCAATCACATTGAACACAAACACACATTCAACACACATTCAAACCCTTGCTACACAACACAAACACAAACATCAGATTCAACACAAACACAAACTCATTCAAACCCTGGCTACACAACACAAACAAAACCACTTCATTCAGACTCAACACTAACAAAAACACACTTCATTCAGACTCAACACAAACAAAACCACTTCATTCAGATTCAACACCAACACAAAACTCACTCAAACCCTGGCTATATTCAACACAAACAAAAACACTTTCATTCAACACTAACAAACACATTCAACACAAACACAAATAGATTCAAACACATTCAGATTTGAGAGTTTGATGTTTATTACAAAATAATTGAGAGTTCTGCAGGGCTTACCACAAGTTGCTGGAAGGAGGGCTGAGGATTGTGGCAGACTAGCTCCCAAACTCAGCACCCCAATGTAGAGAGCGCAGTCGAAAAATCTGGAGCAGTGGAAGAAGTTCCTCGGGCTCTTGAATATGCAATGCGGAATGCGGAATGCGGAATGTGGAATCAGGAATGTGGAATGTGGAATCAGGAATGTGGAATCAGGAATCAGGAATCAGAAATGTGGAATGTGGCATGGCGATCTTCAATATGCAATGTGTGAGAGTGAGCGTGCAATGTGTCAGACCGCATTGAGAGGAAGAGAGGAAGAGAGGAAGAGAGGAGGTGCCGACGCAAATGAGGAGTCGCCCTCAATTCGAATGGACTCCACCCGGGGGGGTGCGGCTAGTGGCTCGAATCGACGGTGGTGATTCAGCCGTCATCATGGATGGCTGGGATCAACTCACCTTCCCATGATGACAACTGTACCGACTGGTAGATCGTCTATGGGAGTACCATTCGACATGTGTCGATTGAGTACCTTTTCGCCGGATGTTCTTTCAACTAATTTTATTTTGGCCGTTGGATGCGTGCCTAAACCCTATGGGTCCATGTGCGACAAATGAGGTCAAGATGGGAATGAGATTACAACCATTCTTTTTCGATGCGGTAATGAGAAACAATTGTCATAATTGAATGCATCTCTTATATGTCAAAGTACAAAAGTTACATGATGGATCATATACATTTTGGGATTATTTTAGAAGCAACTAAAATATACACACACATTAAGTACTACATATATATGTTCTTAGAATAATGTTGATTTGTTAACATTATATGTAAAGATTGGATTGAAAACTCAAAAGAGAACACTGACCATGAGAAAACGAATCGCATTAGTATAAATCAACGGTATTAATGATTTGTTGTCACATAGATTATCAAAACTTGACTCAAAATATGTGTTAACATGTGCACAAAATATACACAATTTTGATAGAAGAATTCCACATGTTCTTGATCATCATGCACATTTGGAAGTTTGTTGAGAAGTTTGATAGCAGTATCGGAAGTGATGTGGTAGTGATATATGAGTGTACATAACACAATCACTATTCACTCCAATAGCGATGATTCACAAAATCTACGCAGTTCTTTGCATTATATCGGGTTTGTGACGTGACTCACACAACCCATGATTAATTCAATCTTTGGCCTCGTTGAACCCTAACAATAGTGTTCACGAGATTTGAACATTACCCGTGAATAGAGGCTTGGATAACGTGAAGGCAACCAAACATGAGGGTAGAACTGTTGCATAAAATTAATATTGATGTGTTCAAAAAAGCAAGAGACCTAGTCTTTGATTAATCAAAAAGAAAAAACAGCCCGAACACAAATATAGTGGGAATTAAATACTTGTAGTTTTGCATAAACAACAACATTATTTGTAACATAAAACATGGAAAAGCTATTTGAATGGTTGCTGAAGTCACGTCGAAGGCAGATTTCATCACTGTTATGAATGTATCACCGTCATGGATGATATTTGTGTGTAGACGATGCTATAATTATCGACCGGGGGCTTCTAATGTTTGGCATGTGCATTAATGATGTATCTTATTGTGGCAATTAATCATGAGTGTATAGAGTTAGGTGCAAGGTTATGAAGGCATACATGAGCATTGATGCAGCCTTACCATGATTTTATGGGGAAGGAAAGTGGAATCAAGATTGAGGGCCCCAACTAACTGCAGTCAATGTTTATTAATGTTATGTTCACTGATAAGCATTACAGTCTAACCTTCATAATATCACACCATCCGTTTGACCATAAAGTGTGATATAAACAAGGTGTGACATATTTGATAATGTCACATTTTGAAGAGTTGTGCATAATGTGATATAATCAACAAAAATAGGTAGAAAATCAAAACAAAATTACAATGTAAAAAAGAAAATAACAAATACAAGACTTCAATGTTTTTGAATGTAAAACCTAATTCAAAATTGTGAACAACAACAAGAGCACATCATAATGTGTCATTGAGATCGGGTAAAGACCTCTCACTAGAGACAAAGAAGCTTCTATTGTAACATTGTTTTAGTGATGTTAAATGTCCAACACCAATTATAATGAGTTTGTCATGGATTTGTCCATTCCTAACAACTCCTGAGTGTTGAAAATCTGAGAACCTTGGCTAGCCATAAAATTCAAAACATCTTTAGCACATTTTTGTGCATCGCTTAGCTTCACTACTTTAGACTCATGAACGCCACTAGTCAATTTCCATCATCTATTCATTGGGCTTTGACCACTTTGCAATATTAAACTTATGATCTCCAAGTTTGGAAAACGAAACTCCTTGCACATGTGTCTTCCAATTTTGTACACTTATTCTTATTCAAACCAAAAATTCATCGGATGATGAATTAAACTTGGGGCAACTAGCATCATGTTCTGTTAAAATAAAAGACAAACAAATGACATTAACTTTCTCATCCCAAAAAAATTGAAGTCTTTGCATAGCTTCCAAGTGGTTGATAGAAAATTTAAATTAAATGATGTTGGTGATTGTGGGCTCAAATTCTCTCAACATCAAAACTAGTATACAAATTACAACGTCGTTGGAATGTAGTCTGAGATGATCCTAAACTACCGGGTGATAGTGGAGAGATACTCATTTCCGAATGGAGTGGTTGGTGGTTCAATTTCCATTGTGAAATCTTCTCTCTAGTTGACAAAAAAGAACTAGCTAAGTAGGTATGAAATCGAGAGCCCACCCTCCGCAAGGTAGGCTGTTAATCCCATCCTGCACCAAGAAGACTTGTGAACATGATAGGACCAACAAGCTCAAACTCACGTTGAATTGCCTAACGTTGGTAATTTATTTATTCATTGAAATGCAACTGGCTCAATGAAAGGTTAATCCACAAAGTCCCAAAACTTTTGGTAAGAAAATAATGTGTAATTGAAATGAACTAATGGGCTCCCTTAATTACAATTCTCACGTTTAAACAAACACAATTATTGGGGCTTTGATACCATGATCATGCCATTTTTTGTGCAAGTATAGGAACCAAAGGGGTCATGCTTGTAGCCTCCGTGGTTCAATGCCCCTTGCCCTTTCCAAATGATGGGCGTGAAACGAAGGAGAGTGTGTTTCCCTTGGAGTTGATGCATGTTTGTGTTTTTTACTTAGTCGTGATATAGATGTATACCTACACTCCCACACCTTGCAGTTCTTGCATACAATCTGTCCATCCAACCATCACATAGTACAATCCATCCATATTTGATATTATCACATTTACACTACGGATTTTGGAAAAAAAAATAGTGATATTATCAAGGGTGACAGGGATAATAACGAGGGAGTTTTACACTAAGAAAATCGGTTTCAAACTTTCAGGTTCTATTATGAAGGTGTTCTATTAACAAGGGTGACAATACCTTGGACTTAGACTGTATAATGTTATGTTCCCCCTCTTTAGTATCATAATGTCATAATGACACCTTTGGGAAACGCAAAAAATGGAGTCTTCTCCTTAATATGACAATTGGCTACAACTTGTCGTACTATCGAGGGAATACAAAAACAGAAGAAATATGATCTTCAAAACATATACAACGAGTTTAAACAATATAGGTTGTTTGAAATACTGACTCATAACTTCAAACAAATACAAATATTAATGCCAAGAACTCTTCAAATAAGAGGTCAAAGATCTCTCGTTTTGCCTACCCAACCCAACAATTCTCATCTTATCTAAATTCCCTAATAGATTTTCAAAGCTAAGAAGGCCAATAACACAAAAATTTAAAGAGTTGTTTAATACAAAATTAGACAACAATGATGCATGACGTTTAGTATCACTGAGCTTAATTGTATGTGGAGCAACATCATCCACATCTCACAATAATTGGAGATTCATGTTGGCATTGTTGAATGTCCCAAATGTAGTACCCCAACCGTGAATGCCATCCTATCCACAAGTTGCAACTAATTTTGTTGTGAATAAGTTAACACTATTGTTGTGTAAAATAATATTCCATAACACAACAAACAAAGTGTTTAACACCATTCTTGACAAATGTTGAAAATTGTTGATAATTAATTTACACAACAAACAAAGTGTTTAACACCATTGTTGACAATTGTTGAAAATTGTTGATAATTAATTTACACATCAAAAGTGACCACAAGATACTTAAGGACTATCTGACATGTGTTAATAAAGGACTTTAGGACATTAGGACTTAATTGACAATTGACTTTAAATGACGATCATTGACAATTGACAAAATATGTGTTAACACTTTGTACACCTAACCCCAACATCATTGCGGTGCTAAATTGGGGAACGCTAATCGATAGAGGAGTGGCCGTGTTATATGTCCCACATGTTAATTCTATATGAACTCTATAAAATGGGGTCTCATGTTCACAACTAGTATTATCTGATAACACCCATTGCTGTTCATAAAAACTGTTGAAGATGGGGAAAGATGTTATTTCATCACCCCTGGGCCAATAAATAACACACGACCCATTTGGATGTAATGTATTAAACATGTACTCAATACTCAAATTGTGGTTAGCAATACGCATAGTTGTTTATTATTTTAAGATGCACCCATGGCATTGTGGACCCATAACATTAGTGGAATCCAAGCAAATGTTTTGTTTAGGGTTATAGTGAGTTTAGAATGTGGGTGCGAACCTTCCATGATGGTGGGAGTGTCCCTTCAGATTTTTGGGCATAATCGGTGAAGATCCCAGTGTTTCCAAGTCCAACCGGTTACATAATGTGATTGTTTGGTTTTAGGGTTTAGGGTTTAGGGTTTAGGGTTTGGCAAATACATGAATGTTGATTTTTAAAATAATAACCCTAAAAATACCACGCAGATATATGACCCTGTTACAGTAAACCGTAAACCCTATTACAATTAACATTCTTTGTTATTAATATTTGGCATCACACGATGTACTGTTATTCCATTGGGCAATTCAAATGGTTTACTTAGGATTTCATAATCATGAATGTTCAAAAGGTTGTTTGGACGTTTAGGAACATAACTTATTTCTTTGAATAGGTGTGGATGTAAGAAAACCTCACCCCCCCCCACAGGAACAAAAAATTGTTTATAAGAGATTGCAATGGACTTGTATGTGCTCAAATATGAACATTAGGTAGGTTTAGTACTTAAGATAATTGGTGGGATGTACATGAGAAGATTTTAATGTTCAGGAGGGTCTTGAACTTTAAAATGAATAAGGTTTTCCTATACGCTCCAATACTTTTGACAAAAATGATAACGGACATAATTTAGAATTGGCGATCATCTCACACTAATTGCATGTTTTTCCATCCTAGGAAAGTAGATGCAGAGCTAAAGGTGTCCATTTAAGGCACGTCACTTGCAATATGAATTTTCATCACTCATTACAAGATTTGTATATACATTAATTTCCACATAATCCAACAAACATATATAGTTTGCTGAAATAGGTCATACTTTATTTAAGAAGGTTTGTTTTAGTGAAATAGGACATTGGCCCCGAGACTGAGAATTGGCCCTTCTATTTTGGGTGCAACAAATTCAACGATCTCGTGTTCTGTCATAACATACACTATTTAATAAGTCACCACCCCCACAATAATTCCAAGGGCCAATTCGACATTTTAATGAGAAACTTCGTATTTGCTTGCATAGTGAATTCACACAATGAAGATCGGACAATGAGTTCAAATGTTGGTTAGCATGAGTACCTTGTCCAATTGCCTCTACATACACACTTATCGAGTGAAGTTATAATACGCAGTTGTCACACACAACTAGTGCCTACATTGCACGACACAACTCACAAGAGAGTGGCTAACCATATTATAACATTATATATGAATGTGAATCTTTTTATACCCAGTAAGTGGTTATGTGATTCCCTACCAATTTTGTTGAATATGGGCCTTCTAATGGTATGGATATTTTTAAATTCATTATTAATTCCACCCATAATTATATATTGACGATAATTGATGGGCAACCATGTGATGGAAAGAAATCACAGTACGTGTCCACCTTCGGGATTGGGGGGGGGATATGACCCCACGTAACTTCTTGATGTTTACATAATATATAAGATGATACAATGGTTTTGCTTGCATAGTACTTAGTGAAGTTACAATGGTTTAAATTTGCTTACATAAGATATACCTTATCATCTTGTGCGATAGGTATTTATAACGTAGCCAGGGTTGCAAGGAAGATGACAAAACCATGATGAAACTTGACAACCCCATGCAAATTGGGCAAGAAAAGAGCTATGTGATTAACTATGGCCCATAGAGGCTGCAAAGTCATGCAATGCGATGTGCACAAGTGGTTTGTCCTAACTTGGTGAAATATTAATATAAATAGTTGATTCCTCTGCCGCCGTTCTTAATGACTTCCCACCCATCCGCATGCAAAGGGTGATTGTGCACCTTCTTGGAACAACCTGTGGATTCCGAGATTGCAATCTTAATAATTAAGCATGCAACACACACAAAGCACCACAAATGGTTGTGGGCCCCAGTAAATTCACTTAATAACCAAATTTGTGGGTGCAAAGCCGTTCTTCTATGATGTATGTGGGTGTTATTTGGTTCGTAGTTCATCTTCTCCAACTAGTGATTAGATGTACGGCTCCAAATGTGTGTTGGATTAGCAAATCTGCGGTGAAACATTTGTAAAAGACACCCTAAAATTCATACCTTCCTTTATTTAGGGTTGGTTATCATAAGTGCATGTTTGTTAATTTATAAAATAATCTAAATGGCTCTACGCTAGATCATGCTAGATCTATTGAGTTAGCATATCTTCTTGGCCCTAAGGCCTTTACATATGGAAAATTTGGCCCCCATTATATTCTAAACAACTACTCTCACTAATTATTGAGATTTGGCAAAATAGTGCGTGTTCTGGGAACTAGTACCACATGCACTAATTGAGGGGAATTCTTCACTAGGTTCATTGCATGAGAGTGTACACTATGATGCCCATCATGACCCCTTACCATTGGTTCTCTTCCACTATACAAGTTTGAAATGCATGAATATGGATTCAAATCTACTAGTGGAGTAGATTATAAAACCAACTGGAAGAGAACCAGTAGTAGGGAATTGTGCTAATTCAAGTAGTGGTACCACTTATCCACATAGTTTAGAAACTCGACCCCATTTCGATGGGTGGCAACATCATCAAAGAGGCGCTAGACTAACGTATGCATGTGTTATTCAATTACTTCTCTTAATAGGACCCCTATATTGGGTCGGTGCGTGGTTCAACGAGGGTCAAAGAACAAATACCATAAAGACACATGTTTAAGAGGAATTGGACTACATCTTCAAAATTGATCAAACTACTCCATGCATGCTCAACAATGAACACATTTGAGAGGATCTATGTACACTCTACATTCCGTAGTATCATGCCTGTGGCAATCAAAGGAAGGTAATGGAGGATGTACATTATATGTACTATCAACTAGGAAGCACATCAACTCGCCAAACGATCATTCTCTACTCCCACACCTCCTCAAACCATCATCTCTCCTACAAGAGAGGACCCCGTACAATAGGGAGGGAAGCTTCAAATATTTTAGTACCCAAACTTATGTTGAATCTCCCACCAAACCAATATTGAGAGTACTATATAAGGTCCATACCTCCAACCGCTCCTGGCTCTCACTCTTCCAGCCTTTCCAAATCTCATTGTTGCCATTGCACACATTCAGAACCCAACACATGCTCTTGTTAACAGGTGCCGGTCCAAGTAGTGCAGGTATTGAATATGCCAGTGGAATCCTGAACAGCTGTCCGTACAATTAAACCCACGTGGCAGTTGTACGGACACCACTACTGTGATAGGGTCCGAGGTTCCACTCGGGCGAGAGGAACCTCGAGGCCAAGTTCCTCTCGGGCGAGAGGAACCTTAGCACCATTTTAGGTGTCAGGGTTAGAATGGATATGAAAAGAGTTTGGAGTTAACGGTTGAACTGGTGGCAAGTGGTTAGGGTTTGGATTTTCACATGGGCATGGCTATGCTTAAAAATGTGTTTCGATATTCGTCTGTAGTCGCAATACATCTAATCATGTAATTTAGCTGTGTTTAGGCACACAATAATAATAGGTGTCGGATGCAGATGGGACATCTGTCCGACGCGATAGGATTGGGTGCACTTGGTTCTGATGCGTAGTAGGAGCAACACCCAGAAATGGTGCCAAGGTTCCTCTCGGGCGAGTGGAACCACGGCACCATTTTATGAGTCAGGGTCAGAATGGACATGAAAAGGGTTTGGAGTTAAGGGTTGAACCTTGGCAAGTGGTCAGGGTTTGGATTTTCACAAGGGCATGGCTCTGGGTAAAAGTGGGTTTCGATATTCGTCTATTTTCGCAATACATCTAATCCTGGAATTTAGCTGTGTTTAGGCACAATAATAATAGGTGTCGGATGCAAATGGGTCATCTGTCCGGTGTGATAGATTGGGTGCACTTGGTTCAGATACGTAGTAGGAGCACAGATTGAAAACGAACAGGTTTGGAATAAGCGTCGAACCTTGTTAATTCGTTATGTTGACTGCTCTGGGTTAAACAGTGTAAGGCATGGTAAACTAAAGGCTATATTTATTCGAACATTAATAATACGTGGCAAATGCAAATGGGTTATCTACTGGGTGGGATAGATAGGGTGCAGTTAGGTCTGATGCCTGTCAGGAGCAACACCCATAAATGGAAATGAAAAGTTTTATATATGGGGTCGAATCTTGGTAATCCGGTAGGTTTACTCCTGAGTTAACCGTGGTTTAGGGTTTAGGCTATTTTAAGGCACTTATTATTTAAGGTTTTGGATATGAATGGGTGATCTATCATGTGGGATAGATTGGGTGGAGTTGGTTCTGATGCGTCAGTTGCAACACCCTGGCTCAACGAAGAGATTTCGAGGTTCCACTCGGGCGAGTGGAACCTCGTGGCCCAGGGCAATGGTTTAGGGTTTAAAGGTCTGGGTAAGACGGTAAATAAAAGGCTATATTTATAGGCATATTAATATAGGTTGCGGATGCAAATGGGCTATCTATCCGGTTGGGTAGATATTGAGTTAGTTCTGGTGCGTGTCAGGGGCAACACCTTTATTGATTAATGAAGTTAAGTGTGTTATCAGGGTAATGGAGCAAATGGAAGTAGAGCATTTGAGCTCCGAGGAGGTGAGTTCTTGTAGTTTGTAATGTGATGTAAACTTATTGTGGTATTAGGGTAAGTTAAGGGTAAGCATATTAACATTATTTTACGATGCAGGGATCATCACTGTCTGAAGCGGTGTTCACGGAAGACGAGACCGATGTTGGGATTGACGATATTGATGTAGATTGCAGCGGGCTTCCAAGGGAGGAATGGCTAAACATTCCTGTGATGCTTGTAAACACGAACGGACAAAATGTGGCAAAAGGAATTTGCCGTAATGTCAATCCAATGGATTGTGTGGAAGACAAGTGTCTTGGAGTAGATAATGTTGGTGTGCTTATTATGGAGCCATTGGAGGGAATGATGGACATGGGATGGGTGTTCTCATTACGAATGTGGCCCGTTACTTGTGTTTACCACCAGAGGTATACTCTTGCACACCACCTCCTAGTGAGCACACGCAGGCTGCGTGTGCAAACCACAGTACTAGAAAGACGGAAGAAAGAGGGGAAGAGGGCATATGTCACATCACGCACGACCTCCCAGAGTAGACCGACTAAAAAATCCCAGATTCTCAATAATAATAGCATCTACCAACTATCTGCCAGTGAGTGTTGTGATAGGGAGTGCACTAGATACTTTCCCAGGGAAGAGGCATTTGCGCTACGAACTGAGTTTTACACTTGTTCAACACGGATGAGACATGCTAAACAACTCGAGGTCCATGGCCAATTACATGTACTTCCGGGAGGTTCAACGAAGGTTGTCACTCTGAGTGGTCGCAATGTGTGCGAAAAAGCATGGAGACACATATTCGCCGTCTCCAAAACGACGTTCTATAGGAACCGGTCAGAATTCAAGTGCGGCATGCGTCCACGCGATCATGGTAACCTAAATATGAAGAGGAATCGAATATCCACCCAACAAGCTACTGCCACACTGTCGACTTTATTGGAAGATAAAGCAGATATGATGCCTCACAAGGCTCGCACATTGCCAAATGGCACACGTGTCGTTGAAATGGTCTTGCCTCGCGGAACAAAATGGAAGAAGTTTCTGGTTACAATCAATGAGGTAAGCATTTGATATAGCCCAATTATCCACTTTGTATGTGCTGGTCAAATTCGAGTTGTGTTTGTGGGTATTTAATAGACATGATTGGATAATTATTAACGTATCATAAACGATTTGGATCGAGGAGCATGTGAAGTATTATCAATGTTAAGTTATTCCTATATGTGCAGGTTAATGACAAATGTGGTGTGCTCCCAATCTCTCTTTCAACTCTGAGCAAAATTCGGAATACCTACTTTAAGCACTACATTAAGAAGAGGGTTGGTGACAACTTTGCTCGTTGTGGGAAGTGTGATTCGCTTGCCGCCATTATTCTTCAACATGTGAAAGGTTCAGCTGCACACATAGGTTTTTCGAAACAATTGGAGAAGCACCAAGCACAACAAGAATCAGCTCGCAATGCTTACCGTTGTATGAGGGCTCTTTCAATTGAGCATCCCCGAAAGGTGTTGACGATTATTCACGACAAAATGGACCATGGTAAAACCGCATCTCCTTGCTTTGCTTCCAAGAACAAAGATACCGATATGTTTACAAAGCTACCACTTTCTGTAACAGGCATGATGGCTCATGGACATGGAGATGAAAGATATGCCCACTATGCACTGGACATGTACCCTGGAGATTGCAACCATACTGTAGGCTCATTCGCGAGACTTCTACGTGATTTGGAGGAACCAACAATGTCATCATCCCGGCGTCTTTTTCATGGTACTGGGCGGTCACCTCTTTATCGTGCTGTTCTTCATGGGAGCGAAATATGTTTGGAAGGGTTACGAGCCCCACCCATGGAGCCCATACCGGCAGTTCCTCTTCCACCCATTCTGCATGTTCAGCTTGATAATTGCTGGAAGGACAACAAGTGTAGGTTTGTAAAGGCATTCTAGTCTATGCTCACGGCGAAAGGAATATTCACAGAGGTACATGTGTCTTATCTATTGGTTGGCCACACCCATGACGACATCGATGCATCATTTGGAAGATGGAGTATGGACCTGCGTGAACACGACTACCCCACTATCCCCCTTCTCATGAAATCATACATGGATATGGAAAAGGTTCCTGTCATTCCACACATGATAGAGGAACTTCCAGATTGGAGAACATATGTTAGTGAGCATATCCCAAGTGGTAAGGAGAAACTCATTGGACACACAAAGGCTCAACAGTTCAAATTCTATGTCCGAGATGATGGTTGGCCTGTTATGCAATACAAAGTGCTTAGCACGCATGACGAGTGGTTGCCCAAAGACGGTGTGAAGATGTGGAAATCCAATATAAAAGGGGAGCCGTGTCTTCCATCCGGGGACCCCTTTCCTGCAGCACCGCGAGGTATGGCCAAACTGGAGGAAGTTCTTGTGGGACTGCAAGGGTTCATTGATTACTGGCAATCAATATGTGACCATGACACGACAGGAGCGTATATGGGTTCACACATGCATATTTTGCAATATTGGATAGGGGTGAAGGAGGCATTAGAGACACCTCTCAGAAATGTATACACTGCTGGGCTGCCATTATGCGAGGGATTATGGCCACGGAGTAGAGTCGAAGCAGATGCACATCCATTCTTGCAGAATGGAGAGCTTCGGGAAGAGCACCAACCGGACGACCATTATGTTGGTCCAGCAAACCTTCGTCCTACAGCAGCTTTCCGCATCGCGGATAATGTGCACGAGGGGCATATGCTAATATTGCGACCCCAAGAACAAGATATAGGTAGACCCATTTGGGTTTGCCGTGCTTTGTCTGGACCCAACATGGCGGTCACGGGAGAGCATCCACGTCAAATACTTGTACAGTGGTTCACTCCCACTTCAACCGCCAGAGACCTATCAAAGAAATGGAATGGTTGGGACTCAAACCCAAACTTCAAGTGGAAACGTGATTTGAAATACTCCGTTCCCGACTGGCAGCCAATCGATTGCATCTTGGCAGCTTGGCCTCTCCCAGAACATGAAGATGTGGAGCCCTTAAAGGTTACTATCCCAGTAGAGCAAATTGGATTTGCCAAAGATAATCTTCGACGTTGTTCAACAGCTGAGCGTGGGAACAGAGTGGGTGGGGTGGACGTCAGGGAGTCTAGTGGGCAACAGGGAGTCCGTGTACATGGAAGTGGTAGACGTAAGTCTGGGGGACGCGCATCCCGGTGATAAAAGACAGTGGAATCGAAGGGCATACGTCATTACAGGAGGCAGTGTCAAGATCATAGTGTTTTGTGGTAGGTGAAAGGGCGGTCCCATTTGAACCAAATGAAGGATTTTTTTGTTGATACTTGCAATATTGCTATATGTGCACATTGCAACCAATGACATACCTCCATGTGTGGTGTACACGCATTAATGTAAGGATTTTCAAACCTCAATGTAGGGCTTTTGAACACAAAAATCCTCGCATTTTCGAGAATGTGTCATGCAACACTCTACATATGTGCTGTGTAATGTTGTACTTTGCCAACTTATTAAGTTATGAACTTATTATTTGAATATTATAAGTTGTGGGTAAGCGGTGTACACGTCCCTTTTTTTGCATGTCCGAAACATGTGTACTTGTTCCCAAAAAAGTTCCCCATGAACGTTCACACGTCTTAACGTTCCCAACTGAGTTCCCACACACGTTCCCACGTTCCCAAACGAGTTCACATACACGCTCCCATGTTCCCACTCAAGGTACCCATGAACGTTCCCAATCACGTTCCCGGTGTCCCAATGACGTTCACATACACGTTCCCACGTTGAATTTTGGTCAAACTGTACATGTTTTGCAATTTTGGGACTCCCAAAAGTCCCATAATGTTTAATATCATGTTCAATATAGTTGCTAGGCTGCCACCTAATATGGTAGGCCGACAAACAAGAACATGAGAGCTTTGTAACTATACATGAAAATCGTTGGGTTGAGAATGTAGTGAGAGCTTTGTCCGAAATTTGCTGACCTAACTCTTAATTCTTAATCCATACAGAGTTACCACACTGGCTGGTGAGCCACCATAGAGGAATCATGCCAAAGGAAGATTCCTAATGATTTTGACCCACGCTAGAAAGTCTATAGAATCCCTCAACATGCTATAACAATTTTAGAGGTCTTGGCAATCGCCGGAACTGAAAACAAGAAGTTCTATAGCCATTTCCCCGGCTAGGGCGAACCGACCCATACATTGGTACCTTACCGGATGTCTAGTGATGTCACATTCGAATGAATCGGCCCTCAACCCCATAGGGGATCTTTTTGTATTGGAGCCACTTCATCCATGATATGTAGGATGGTTGATTTTAAGTAAGTGCCACGAATCCCCAGCCGTTCACCCTCCCCAGTAAGGTACCAATATATGGGTTGGTTCGCCCCAGCCCCGTTTCCCCCACCTCACGTTGGAAATTCCTTAGTCCAACAATTGGGCTGGAGCAGTGCCAAACCCAATCATGAGATATATATATACGACTCATAAATATCTTCTATATGTATGTATATACATATACTTGATACAGTATTTAGTTCTGATTGGCAAAAGTTGGTAAAAGGCCACCCGGCCAGCCATTCAGAAGATGGTGGCCACCAAAGAAAAGGCAATGGGATTTTAAAAGCGCACCACAGTTAAAAATTGACGTCACGACCAAATATCATCATCGTCTCATAATATTATTTGATCCCAGAGGTGTCTGCCCAGAAGGCCCTACTCCCCACGTGGCGCAGTCAATGGTTGCCACCTGGAAGCCACGTCGTTCTTCGCCAAGAACGTTCGCTTGTCGCCCACGCACGTGTGCCGCCTCAAGCGGTCGCACTGCGGAAGTTCCCCAGTGGCACTTGGGTTAGTAGAATTGGCATTTTCCAAGCAGATCCGCTTCCAGCTATGGACGCGTGGAGAATACCCTGGTTTGCATTTCCTTTATAAGGTCAGATGGTTTCATGGCTCTCAATTCATTTCTTGAGCTCCCTGTGTGGACTCAACCGAGAACAGAAGGAAGGAAGAAAGGAAGACAGGATAGGAAGTAGCATACACTGAACACAATCTGACATTGTGTTGAACTCTCGGCAATTCTAATCTTGAGTTCCCGGCGTGGACTCATTCGTGCAATTGCATTCTTGAGAAAAACAAATTCCAAAAACAAAAAAAACAAAGACACAGATCTTGTAGGTGGTGCAGTTGCAGAAAGTAGACAGTTTTGTGTCGATTCAGGTTTTGAGTTAATCTGAGCTCCCGGCGTGGACTCAGTATCTGCACAGGGCAGACAGGGGGTTTTCCAGATATTATTCTTGATTGGTTTTGCATCTGATCCGTGAAGAGGAAGCGACTTACAGGGTTATCTATATTTATAGCGATTGTGGATTGAGCGGAGCGAGTCTCGTGGCAGCTGTCTACTTCGGAGTTTGAGTGAATTTGAGGATTTTGGAATTGAACTTTGTTGGTCTTGACGAGAATGGTAGAGAAGAACAATAGTCACAGAGGTTCAGACGCTAGCAGGGCAGTGTCCAGGCTTCTGGTGGTACCGAAGAAGGAGCAGTTTGCGAAGAAAGCAGACAGCCATGTCGCAGCAATTGGAAGTCCCAAGTACCGCGGTGTGCGTATGAGGCAATGGGGGAAATGGGTTTCCGAAATTAGGGAACCAAACAAGCGGTCTCGAATCTGGCTAGGCTCCTTTCCTACCGCAGAAATGGCCGCTCGGGCCTACGATGCCGCAGTCGTCTGCTTGCGGGGACCAAAAGCTACTCTGAATTTCCCAAACTCGCCTCCCCAGTCTCTCCCCCCTTGCCATTCGCCGAAAGAGATTCAAGTCGCAGCCGCTGCCGCTGCCGCAGCCGCAGAGCCGTGTACGCCTTTGTCGCTACCGCAACCGGTCGCTCAATCCCTCGGTGCGCAATTGAAGGCCATCAAGGACGAGACGCACTTGTCACCGAAGTTCAAACCCTACCCTGTGGAATCGGAAAGCTCTGGGACTTCTGGAGAGAAATCTGCTAAGGCAATCTCCCCGAAGAGAAGGAGATCTTTTAATGTTGTGACCACGAAGGAGGAGCAACCCAATTTCGAGCTCGAGTGCACAGCCGAATCAGCTCCGGGGACAACAAATTTCGTCACATTGGACGACGTAGATCTTGCGTTCACGAACATGGATGAGTTTATTGACTTTCCCCCGTTGATGGAAGATGGAGTTACTTCCACAGGAGTTTCGAAATTGGAAGCTATGGCGAGCTTCCGAAACCGGACATCATCGGGGGCGGGACTCTACTGCCGTTCTTACTCGGATCGCTTGAAGTTTGAAGCGGCTGACCCTGTATTTGGCGATCTCCAAATAAGTTGATATAATTATGCAAAGGCGATGTTTTTAGGATAAGTTGATATAACCGAACTCAGGGAAATTAGGTTAAACCTCAAGTTCTGTCGAATGAATTATTCGCAGTACACATATAGTGTAGATCCATCACCTTGATGAAGATGATGACAGCAGATAATTCTTTTTCACTTGCCCTACTACTTGTGTTAGTTTGAAAGGGTGTTTCCATTTCTTGTCTTAGACATGAACCATGTCCGGAATCATTTCTCCGGGGGTGCAGATTGCGAAGACTATGGATACACACCTTTATACGTAGAATTTTCATCTTTATCATTACCATGTTAGGCTTTTAAACACAATTTTAACATAGCGTACCGATTAAGTGATATATTTTTGCTTCCAGATTCGTAGAATTTGATCACATAATATCTGTGTTGTTGAACTATGTTGATGTGGTGCAGAATTTTCATGTTTCTAGTTACGTAAACATACTACTACAAACAGATCTGCACCTTAATAATTTGAAAGTGTGTATTTTACTATGTACATTTGGTGTATCCCAGCAAATGCTTTGTCACAGTTCTGTTGTATCATGTTGCTTGTTTCGCATCCAGATGTGATTGTGTATTATTAAAAATTGACTATTCTGCAGCCAGAGATACATAATTTTCTGGAATCATTTCTCTGGAGTTGGACATTGCGGAGACTATAGAGATACCCTCAAACGTAAAATCATCATCATCCTGTTAAGCATTTAACCACAATTGTAAAGTAAAGTACTGAGGAAGTGGTACACTAAATAAGGTATTTATTGTCACCAATTCTAATTGTCTTGCTCAATACTAATTGTAAACCACAGTATAGTGTCACCAACACTAAATGTTAACCCAACATTATTTGTCATTCTTTGTAAAATTTTGGATGATTATACATTTACAGTGTTGCAATTATGGTCACTTACTAAGTGGTTTTTCATCCAATTTTCAATCATCCATGACGATAGTTCATCACAAGTTGGTGGCAAGAGAATGTATGGTTTTGGCCAATGGATGAACTCATCCATCATCCATGACAGTATTTGTAAACTTATTCATAAGAAGTATCATCCAAAAAGTTACCATAGTGACATTAAATACAAAATGACATTAAATATCATATTTAGTGTAGTTTTATTCCAGATTTGAAGGATCTGATCATCCTTGTCGTTGAACTCTGTTAATGTGATGCAAAGGTCTTTATGTTCATAGTTATGTAGACATACTACTACAGGCAAATCTGCACTTTAATAATTTGAGAGTGTGTATGTTACTATGTATATTTGAAGTATCCCAGCCTCATTATTCACATTTCTATTCTGTTGTATCATGTTAATTGTATTACATCATTATGTGATGCATTCCCAGAAATTGACTCTTGTAATCAGAGATTCACAGCAATGATACACAGTACACAAACAGAGTAGATCATCCGCTTGTTAAGATGTCTCCCTTTAAATAATTGAACTTTCCCTATTTTTTGTAATACTTCTGTAGCCTGAAAGGGGTGTTTCTATTTCTTGTCTCCAACATGAACCATCTCTGGAATCATCTCTCTGGAGGTGCACATTACTGAGACTATACATAGATATATCCTCACAACACATCAACATTATGTTTGGCATTTATACAACTTTATAGGGTACCCAATTAGTATCTTCTTTTCAGATCGGTAAGAGTCTAGAGTAGATGTAATCTTTACTTTTTTGTGGTGATATACTAAGAATACATTTGAGCTGCAACTCAGTGTGGCTTTGTATCCTTGAATTTGTACATTAGTCTTGGTGACAGTTCGCAGTCACAGATAGTATTGGTTGCAGTCTGAAACAATAGCATATAGAGCATTTTATGATGCCTAGTATCTCATGGGAGTGTTAAACACATACACATCCCCACACAATCATTGTTAGATTCCTGTTTGGTGGTGCACAATGATCGGGGAGATCCGGCAGCTAGTTGTAAATTAGCCGAGTGAAATTGCAAAATTACCGATTTTTTTTGGAGATTTCGGCCGTATAACTGAGTTAAATATGAAGAGTATAGGAAATCAACCGACCAATATGAGATAATGTAGGAAATTTAACCCCTCATGCTCAGAAAATGGCGGAAATGAGTTGGGTCTCTCGAGGGTATAGGCGGATATTGAATGAGGGAGGTTCTCAGCCGTGTAAGTCACATGGTCTCTTTGAAACGGCTCTCTGTTTCTATCTAGGTTTCGAGCCTTTCGACGCTCAGTTGCTCTTCGTTGCCCGCCACTTCTCTCTCCAGCTTCTCTTCTCAGCTCTCAACTATTCTCTCCCTTTCTCTTCTTGCAGTTCCGCTCGCTCGTATATTGTTGTTCCACCATCCTCACCCTGCTGCACGCTGCTTCGAGATCTGCTTCAAGATTTGTTCGAAGGTTTGTGAAGGTGAGTTTGGTGTTTGAATCTTTTTAACATATCCGACTTTAGGGTTTTGGGACAGAGGTTGCAGCACAGGTGTGGATTTGTAGGATGATGTGTTTAGCTTTGGCAAATTTAAGCTTGTAAATCTGGAGGTTCTTGCATCAATTAACCCTCTGTGCGTGTGTGTGCGCGCGTGTGTTGCAGAGGAGGGAGTCGTACTACTACAAAGTTGGGCGATAATGACGAGTGATGAAATTTTAGGGTGAGCATCTCTTGTTCGAAGGCTCGTAGTGTGGTTGATTCAGTGACACTAATTCCTTGCTGCAGCTACCTTCCGGCTACATCCTTGGCCCCAAGATGGTGGGGGCTTGGCAAGGTTCAACTCCTTCCAGGGATACTTGGAATTTCTTTCAACACAAATGCACCCCCTTAAAAGCATAACACCAATTTTCTTTTATAAAATAACATAAAAAAAACAAAAATCCGACTCACTATACATAACTTCGGAAACATACCGAAGTAAAATTTAGAAACTAGGAAAATTACCGAATGGGAAAGGTAAATCTCGGAATTTAACCGAGGAAAAAAATTGGCTTTCGGTAGCTTCCGAGTAAAAAGGAAAAAATCCGAACCTAGATCGGAAATGTACCGATTTTTGTATAGAACTCCCCGGACTGTGGTGGTGCATCAGTGATTTCATTTCCCAGCACCTTCTATTGGTGGCAAGATATTACAGTTTGTTCTGCGAAATAATACCTACACATCACCCTAATGAGTAGGATCATCTCTCCACCTGATTTGTCTTATAGATAAATGCGCCTTCCTAATGCATGACTGCAGTACATTGTGTTGGTTTTGGGTATACATACTTTTACACCAAGTATTTTGGCAGGTACTATCGTAGATGCTCTTAACCATAATCAGTGGGCAATGAGGAATGTTGCTTGTATACGATGAGACAAGCATGCCATCCTACCTCATAAAGCCTCAAGAGCGGATGGTAGAAAAAAAATTGCCTGGTCTGGTGAGCACACTCAAACAAGCTCAAGCACACAAGGACTAATAATAGCAGAAGAACTAAGTGCTCTACAACCCAGTGGAAGAACCAACAAGCATGACCACACCAACAAAGAACACACAGATCCACCTAGTGAAGTGGAAAGATTACATTGACTGTGGCTCAGTCAATGACTCATAACAATTTGAGATTGGCTCCAAAACTTTCTGAGATTAATCCTGGCTTCTTCAGGTACATTTATGGATGCACAGAAATATCAACCACGCAAATCCAAGTAGTATAAGGTAGCAAATACCAAAAACCACCCAAAAAGGTCTTGTCTACCTTAGTTGCACAAAGTTCAGCCTGTAGTGATTATGTTTCTGAAACAGGTTCCAAATTGCACACATTGCCTCTTACAGTTGACTGAGGATTCCCAAACACCACATGTTTGCCACCATAATTGTTCAGTGACTTCAAATTGTCTACTATGGTGTATTTGAGTACATAAGCGCTCTGTGAAATGGAAGATGAACACAATTTTTCATGAGCGACTTTTAAAAATTACAAAAACTCCAACTGATTGCTGGATCTGCCCCCAAAACAAGACTATTGGGTACACCCAAAATGTTTGAAATCACTTGTAACAAATAAGAACAGTTTCATGAGATTCCTTTCTATCCCTGCTTAGATCAATAATGTACAAAACTTCTATCCAATGCGGATTCTTTGCAGGCCAGCTCCCTGAAGGGTTGCAACATGATCACCCAGCAGCCTGTATGTACAAGTTGACAAACTGCTGCACAATTCATGAACGGACAATCAGGAGAAAAAACCTGAAGTACTACACCCGTGGTATTCTGGGTAGTCCTGGAGATGCAGTTGGGGATGCCAAAGTGCCAGGAGCCATACTTGATAGACCTCCTCTAACAGGTGTGGAGACATTGGTAGCTGGTGCTGGGGCAACTCCTGCAGCTGGTTGGGCTGCTGCTAGAGATTTCCTCACAAGAGCCAGCCGCTGTCTGTGAGTTTCAGCAACTGCCGGTCGCTTATATGAGCGATATTCTTCACCACCAAATCCGGGAACTGTAATGTTCCATTGCTTATCAAGGTGCAGAAGTACATCCTTTGCTTCAAGCACATTTGACTTGCGATGCTTTGCTAACTGACAAGCAAATGATGTCACACTCTCAATAAAGTCATCTGCAATTTCAAGTAACACATCCTCTACATCAGGATCCAGACGTTCGCGTGAGTCCACCTGTGCAAGCAAATCCTGAATGCTTCGTTTGCCCAAAAGGTGACCATTTACGTCCCCTGGCTCAGCATTAGCACCTCCTGCAGCAGAGGAAGGTGCAGCATTGGGTTGTGATGCTCCAGGAGTGCCAGGCCTTGCCCTATCAATTGACAAGGTACCTGCAGCTGTCTGCGGCCGTTGTGTCTGCTGTGTGCCCTGCTGCTGCTGTTGAATATGGGAAGGCTTCCCCTGCCATAGCTGTTGCTGCTGACTTCCAGCTGCCAGACCCTGCATCTGAGAACCAGTTGATGGGGCCCTTGAGAGCATGTTATTTCCTGGACTTGGCAGCCCCTGCTGTGTTTGAGGTTGTCGGGCAAGTGCCTGCTGCTGTGGCTGGGCTAGCCGTTGCTGTTGCTGTTGCTGTTGTTGTAGGGCCTGCTGCTGCTGCTGCTGCTGTTGTTGTTGTTGTGGTTGTGATGGAAGGGCTCCTCCCTGCCTTGCCATTGTCATTTGCTGCTGACCTGGTGTTGCTGTTCCCTGGAAGTGTGTTGCAGGTGATTGTCCCTGATTTTGCTTCTGTCTTGCCTGCTGCCAACATGACTATTTAGCTTTGCAATACTGACAAAAGGAGGCACCCCATATAAGTATCTAGTGCACAAATACATGTCAACAGAAACATTTAGATAGTGCCCTTAACTATAGGGTGGAAATGGAAGGGAAAATATCAAGAGAAACTAGAGAATAGGCATGCCTGCAATGTTTGTTGAGCCAGGTACTGCTGACTTGTATACTGTTGGGCTCCTGCTCCTGATAGGAGAGTCCCCTGCACTCCTGGCCTGACTGCATTCATAGGAATAGGACCCATGTGATGCACATATTGACCAGCTGCATATTGCTGCGTTTGTGGCATAGTGTAGGATCCTGGGCGAGTTTGACTGCCTTGGGCTGCTGTATTTGGTCGCTGTTGTTGCCCTTGCGCTGCCCTCTGCTGTGCCAATATCATTGAGGGGGTAGTAGCCCCCGGAGAAGTTGCAGCTACATTTGTGGAAAGATATTGTTGGTTATAATGAGTAGTCCCTACGCCCCCAGCAGCAGTTGGTCGTTGAACCATTGTCATACCAGGTTGCTGAAGATGTGTAAGTCGTTGTCCGGATAGTGAGCGGGACAACTGGTTCCCTCCAGCAGGTGCAGGAGCCATTCCTGGAAGGTGTTGTTGCTGCTGTGCAGCCTGAATTCATTCACACAAACCAAGTCGTAATTACTACAAGTTGTTGCCTCAAACTATTCCTTTCCAGCACCATGAATGACTCCCTAGGTAGCAATCACAAGAGGACCATGAACAGATAATGAACCAAAAAATATGAAGAAATCAATCAATCTGCACAAGGGCATGATATTGTGAACTCCGGTAGACCAATCCACCTGGATTGGTGCACCCTGTGTGTACAGGGATGCTCGTTGGGCTTGCTGGTTCTTCTGCTGCTGCTGTTGTGATGCAGTTAGAGCAGTTTGAGACACACCAGAAGCCCCTGAGGATGACATTAGTCCAGGCAAGCCTGCAGATCCAGCAGGGGAGGAAAGTAAAGTGGCAGGTTGTTGCTGTGAGGCTGGAGTTCCACCTGCACCAGTAGACATCTGCCCCCCTTCCCCTGCCATAGGCTATGCCAGACCTCGCAGATGGTCACTCCAGACCTATTCGCTGACCTGAGACCAAAGTATAAGGCACTATTAGACAAAATCCAAGCCACATTGCTCTCCAAGGATGTGTCTTATGCTAGAGAAACAAGTGTTGTGTCAATTCTTCTTTAACATTCATATCTACAATTTCACAAGTTTTGAAAGCTGCCCTGTTACTGCCACCACTGTTCACTGAATTGATAACCTTCTAGACTGCCAGGAAATGCACACCTAGGTATATAAGAAAAATAGAACTGAGTGATGCTTTTGGCCAGCATTGGATAACCCATCATCCCAAATTCAGGATATGTGATACCTTGCTTCGGTCAAATCACCTCCGACTTCATCTTTGCAAAATCTGTGATATATGTTCTCCTGAGGACACCAAATCAAGATTCAGCAGAACTTCAATATCATCTGATCATTGATGCTTTGGACTTCCTGAGGAAAACTTAAACAGCTAGTTTACAAGTCATCAAACTTCAGACAGAAACATGGTACTTTTGTTATGCACTAACATGTTAGTACAACAACAACACTAAAAGTAACAACCTTTTAGTGTTCAACGTGCAGATAACCCTCTCGTCAAAAACTCCGAATTTTTTAGACCAACCAACTCAACAAAACTGCATGTAACAAACAATCCAAGGAAGTCATGAATATCAAGCAACAGCATTGAATATGTGATCAAATAAACCCCAATTTTCAGAAAGAAATGATGTATCTAGAAGTCCCAAAACAAGAGCATTACTTCAGGTATGATCAACACCCTGGACATCAAATCCCCAAGTGAATGGACAGGACACGTGAGTCATAAGTGCACCACAAACATAAACGTCTTGATTATATCAAAGGATGAATTAAAAAACTCTAGAAGACAGACTGTTTTGTTACTTCACAAATTGAGGTGGGCTGATATATAATGTGATGTATGATCTGCTTGAATCCTAACATGTGCCAGATTTCTTAGATCCTGGAACTTCACCATCCCAGTGCCAAGACGCAATCACCGACAAAATGCACACCAAGCCCCTCTACATTAAAAGTAATTTTAGACCAGGCACAGTCGGACACAAGCCAAATTCTACAGAGAATTGATTCCTGTAATTGTTGAGATGTGGTTTGTCCCATCCAATGCAATCAAAACTTTGAATACAGAGCTCAGTGAGCTTGTTGACAAAAAGACTGCAAAAGCAGAGTTAAATTAGCTTCAATGTCCGTGTGTGGTGAGAGCGAAGGGAAAACTCAGTGTGTGTATGAGAAAGTGAAGGGCTCATAGAAAAAAAGAACTAAAAATCAGAGGTCACCATAAAAACTTCGCACGGCCTCAACAAATACCAGAAGATGACATCTTGTGGCTACATTAAAAGGGTATTGTTACTTCACTAATCGAGGTGAGCTGGATATGTATGTCGAATATGATGTGGTATATGATCTACTTGAATCTTAACATGTTCAAGATTTCTTAGATCCTGGAACTTCACCATCCCAGTGCCATGATACAATGGGCATTTGCAAGTCCGATTCACCGACAAAATGCCAGCCGACCCCAATATATTAAAAGCTCTTTTACACCACGCCACCCAGGCCAGATTCTACGGATTTTTTTTTTCCTGTGACTTGAAAGATGTATTTCGCCCCATTCAATGCAATCAAAGCTTTGAAATACGGAGCTGAGTGAGCTCGTTGGCAATAAGACTGCACACACAGGTTCAAATGAGCTTCTATGCCTGTGCGCAGTGAGAGGAAGAAGGGAACCTCGGTGTGTAAATGTGAGCGAAGTGAAAGGCCCATAGAAAAAGAGATGACCTAAACCCAGAGCTCATCATAAAAACTCCGCATGGCACCAACAAACAAACACACACACCGCCACTACCTCTCCGCTCTCTCATGACTACCACACCAGATTCCTTAAAATATTACACGAGAGGAGAGGGGAAGCGAATAAAATACCAGGCTCTTCTACATGCTGGAGAAGAAACTCCCAAACCCTCTACGTCCCGTTGAGTAAGTAGCTGAAAAAAGTTGAGGTTTGCGAGGTTGATCTAGTGCTAACAAACCCTACTTGTACGCGAGCTCCGAAGAATTTCAGGCTGAGAAGCAGGAATACGACCGATGAGGTTTGTAGCCTCGGAAGGTGTGTGTGTAGGGTTTGAAATCTGAAAGAAACAGCAAAGCGCTAGCAAGAGTCGGAGAGAGAATGGGAGATGAGAGAGAGGGAGAAAGCAAAGCGGAAAGGAGTGACTCGGAGATAGAGCACTCTTCGCCTGTTTTATATTACCCCACCTTTTGAATTTGTTTTCCTCATATCCCCAACTTGAGTCGCTACGTTTCATATGCAACTTCTTCTTCCCCTCATTTGATGTAAGGTAAGTGGGCCTTAAATGGACACTTTTTCTCTCTTCACTCGATTCCCAAAAGGATATGAAACACGACATGAATTAGGGCGAGATCGTTACAATGATTATCCCAATTACTGAGGGAGGGCTAATAGTGCGTTTGGGAAATTAGTGAAGGTGATATTGGATTTCTTTACGGTATGAAATTAGTGCCACCAAAAGATCATGGAAGCATCGTTCATCCCAGCATTGTTCGTCGAAAATATTATTCATAGCATCACTATTCACTGAAAATACTAGAGCTATTCATTCTGGCAATAGCTCATTGACAATCATGTGTTTACATATAGTTTTTTTCCCACTCTACAAGCACTTTAAAGCACACATTGATTTTCTTGAAGTGTATAATAAATGAGCATGTATTCATGGATTTAGTATCACTCAGTATAAATTTCAGCCCTCACTAATTTTGAGACTTGGTAAAATAATGTGTGTTTCATGAATTAGAACCACGTGCACTAATTGGGATGGTCGATTTAGCAAATCCAAATAATGCCCATAGCCACTTTCCTCACAATTTTTGGAGCTTGTATGAATATCCTATACATTGTCAAAGTGAAGATTCTCCAAGTTCTTAACTCGGGGAGATCACTCCCTTGTAAAGTTGAACAACCACGTGCGAACACTTTACATCTAAAAAATCCTACTTTTTACATAAAGCATCACCAAAATGGGTCAAAACTTTATCAATTATTTTTCATGAGTAGATATACACGGTATCTATTATATAGTAAAAAATGGTAACTAAATTTGATGATTTGTTTTTTTATAAAACATACCGTTTCTAACTAGAATGATGCAGAATTGAGCTAAAAAATTTACTACAAAAATGAAGATGACTAAAATTTTCAAAAAAATATAAAAAAGATACTATCAATGGTTATGTATATGCAGAAAAGATATCATCAATTTTAAAATTATCTATGGCATTAATATAGGGGTAGCAAACTTTGTTCACACGTGGTGTTCAACTTAACAATGGAGTGATCTCCCCGAGGTTCTTAAATGATCACATATATCTCCCCATTTATGTTGAGTGTTGCATCTAGAATGATTAACATTTTTTGAGATATAGTCCAATCTCATTTCAAAACATGTCTTTTTTGGTGTCCGTTCTTGGATCCACACCCAACAATTCACCACTCAAATATTGGTGTATGTTTAAGATGAGGCACTGAATTATGCACATCCACCTTAAGGTTTGTACTATACCTTATGTGGTCTCTTCTTAACATATTTGAGTGTTATATGGCAAGGTTCGTAGTAAAGAACGTGCACCAAAAAGACATGTGTTAAGATGGGATTAGATTATGAACGCAATATATATTAGGCCTTGTTTTAGGTTCAATACTTTTAGAGCTCATAAGGTCGAAACTTTCATCCCTAGTAAGACCATATGGATTGGGGAACATATAGATTATCCCAATCAGTGTGTGTTACTGTTCAGAGTTATGCAGTCAATAACATCTTATCTCGGGAGTTGAATTTCTACTAACAAAGGTTCAATGGGTTATTCAAACATTATAGACCATAAACGACTTTGCTTGGTATTATTTTTTTACATTCCCATTTGTTATTCATAATATTGCATAACTCCGAATAGTAACACACACTAATTAGGATAATCAATGTAGATATTAAGTGAATCTAGACTTATCCATGAATTTTGGACATAATTAAATTCCAGTATACGTGTGGTTTATTGTAGAATTGGCATAACGAGCCATCGAAATGAACTACAACTCTTGTTGTAACCACATTTTTGTTGATGTACATTATGTTGTTTGTGAAATATATCCATATGAAGTTTTGACCATGTTGCTTCTCAAAGCATGTCTAAAGTATGCATGATTAGGGTCTCCATTACGTATAAGCTTCTATTTCACTCCCCCTAATAAATTATTTTGCAATGCAAATGTATCATCAACGCAAATGATAATTTCTTCTGCATATTCATTTTTGGGCAAATATTTTGTCCATATTTGCTTAACTTATAGTTGGTGAATCTATGTTTTTTTGGCTACCCATATACACTTTTGATGGGCAAGAAAATATTTTTATTGGTTAATTTTACTTTATTGTTAACCCGATCAAGGTCAAATGGTACATTGTAAAGCTATGCCCAAATTGATATTTTACTTTTTATTTATTTTTCCTTGTATACCTCAGCACTCTTATTAATAGTGGGAGCCATATATATGCAAGACCCCTTATTAAAACCTCTTATATACAAAATTCTTATAAGCGAAAGCATACAATATGTAGATATCAATCATAGTTCTCATGTATGTGTATAGGAAATTTCCATGCTAGAGTGTTGACTCAATAATTATGTATACACAATATAAGAGATTGAAAAAATAAATAAAGTTGTACATATGTTTATATAAGAAAATTTCAACGAAGTCATTATAATATGACATGGGAGATGACAAATATTGGTCATGGATGAACACATGCACATTATGGGGGCACTGTAGAGGACTCTCTATTCCGACACAAATAATTATTTTCTCCTCAAAATTTTCCATGTGTCGTGCTCACATTTGTTAAGACCCACGTGTATCCATGTGGAAACTACATTCCAACACATGTAGAGATGAAATAGAGAGCCCTCTGTGGTATAACGTATGTCTGAATGAAATAAACTCCTTTGTGAGTAACCTTAGGGGTCTCTCAAGGAACACTTAAATAACAATACCCATCCCATATATGTATTCTATGTAAGTCAGTTATCAAGAAATACCTTTTGTACACCCACGTGGTACCCTACATGCTACATTGAGTGCTCCCCTCCCCCCCCCACCCAAAAAAGTGTTTGCCATGGGGAGTGAGAGTAGCTCAACACATGTAATGCAATTTGTTTTTGTAGTAGATTAGGCATTTTGTGATTTTATGATATTCTTTTGTCAAATTTGAAAAATTAATTCTCATATATTCAACACTTTAGCAAAAATAACTTAATTTACTAGTATGCCAATCTAAGAAGTAAAAAAATAAAAAAGGAACATCAATGTTTTTATCCAATTGACATGTGATGTCTATTCATCAATCCCTACCCGTGTCCTTGTGGCCATTCTAATAAGAAACTATTGCAAGTATGTTGGAAAGTGTTATTCTTTCACCAATGTGATGTTTAGCTTCATTGTGTCATTTAAAGTAGAATCTTGCATATTAGAATTGGGTTGTTCTACATATTTCACACGCTTTTGTGATATTGTTTATGATATATTTTACACATGACTGTTATATGTGATCATGTGTAGTTACACAACATTCCGCTCTCTCAAAATTGGGATGTGTGGTCGACCTTTGACCAAGAACTTGGAGATACAATTAAGGTAAAAACGCTAATTCCGGCAGTGACCCCAATTTTGACATATTGTTTTTCTTTCTTCCAAAGTGGGCAACTACATATTACAATTTGAACATTGATTACATTATTCCAGGGATTCAAACATAGCTCATTGGTTGAGAGAGACAAATGTCAGCAATCAACAATGTCCATTATGGGAGGGCTTTTCTAACCACTTTGGATGACAAAGAAATGTTGGTTTTCATCAGTCATATCTAAATCACATAATGTTGAAATTTGATGAACTCAACATAAAATTACTCAACATGTAGCTCTTATTTCATGGGCCCTCATAATATACCAATTGGATGCTTTAAAATATGCACAAGGAGACTCATATTTAGACTGAACTCCCAACATCCAACTATTATATTTTGTGGGCCCATGTCGCCGAATAATATTATGAAGTGCATTGACTTCCTTATGGATTTTGTTAATTTCTTGAAGCTTTTGTGATATATTTTATACATGTTAAGGGGCTTGAGTTCTCAAAGTGTCCGTTGTAGGCGTTTCCACCTTAGAGCTCGATGATCTGCACCTTTTCCAGCAAGACGAAATTGAAGCCGAGGTGGCATCCAGCTAGGACTTTAAAGTACCACGGCAGCACGAGGTCAACCTCATCTGGCGCGAGAGCACTCGTTCATGTTCCCTGCCTCTTGCAGAAGACAAGCCATGGCCATGGCTTCCCACCTCCCGCTCTCGCTCCAGTCCTCTATGTGTCGTCCTTGCACCGCCGTCCCGCCTCGGAGCCTCTGGCTGCTGCCTCCCTCGCTTCCGGCTCAGGCACATTGTACACCAATTTTCCAGCCTCGCTAATAGTCAAACCGTCCCTCCAGTCGTCGCCGTTTTGGAACGGAGCCGGGGCCGTCTGGACTGGAGACGGTCGGCGGCAATTGGCTCTACTAGAAGGATGGAGGGAAG
Organism: Polytrichum formosum; assembly: GCA_964035585.1. Taxonomy (NCBI): domain Eukaryota; kingdom Viridiplantae; phylum Streptophyta; class Polytrichopsida; order Polytrichales; family Polytrichaceae; genus Polytrichum; species Polytrichum formosum. Next base: position 10,080,611 of record OZ037935.1, on the reverse strand, counting down.
CCCGCTGCAAATCGGAGCTACGATGGAGCAACTAGAAGAGGCTGCGAGGACAACGGTTTGTGGCTTCTTGACTGGCCTTGTCTTGTATTGCTTTCTGGCTGTAGAGAATTAAGGATCACAGTATGCGTAGTCTGGAGCATCGCATTTGGAAGTATGTTTTTAGATTTGTACGTTTTTTTGTTTGTCACCAGGAATGTGTCGCAGAACTTCCTGTTCGGAATGCAACAGAAGTTTCTGGAATTTCTTAGTTGATTGAATCAAGCTCTAAGCATGCCAATTTCATTTGTTGTTACCTCGTTGGCTAATGCGAGGAGCCTTTGGCTTATGAATGAATTTCTGGACATTGTATTGCTTTTTAGCTGTAGAAAATCAAGGATCATAGGATGCGTAATCTAGAGCATCGCATATGGATGTATCTCTTTAGATTTGTGCATTGTTGTGTTTATCACCGGGATTGTGTCGCAGAACTGCCTGTTCGGAAAGCAGCAGAGGTTCTGGCAATTCGGAGTTGATTGAAGCAAGCTCTAAGCATTTCAGCTTCATATGTTGTTGCCTTGTCGGCTAATGCCAGGAATCTTTAGCGTGTGATTTTGAATTTCTGGATACTGATTCTCGTGCATTGTTCATACAAGAGTGGGGATACAAGAGCGTCAGAACTACACAGGGCTAGACAACGTAGGAATGACACTCTGGATCTCCCTTACATTTAACTAACTAAATTCATCAAGTAAGCCTTGGTAAGAAGATTTCGTAACGTACTAAGACACCATAGTCAAAGAAAATCCGTCACACTGCTGAATTAGTTCGCCTGAATTAATACATCTGTTTGATGATGTCACTTGAACTCACACTTCGGATAGGCACATCATTTAATCGGAAAGTCAGATAACGGACCGCTGTTAGAAAGATGAATTCTACGCTGCGTGCAGATTCTTGACATCTTGACGTGCACAGGTGGACTACTTTGTAAGGAGTGGGATGACCGTCGGCCTAGGAACAGGTCTCGCTTCGAGCATGGCTATCAACTACATCGGTGAGAAGCTTAGAAGTGGCACCCTTCGAGACATAATTGGTGTTCCAATGTAAGACTTACCTCCTGCCGAAATAACGTCCAGTACGTGAGCTCCGTCTTGATCTTCTAGGGACTCTCGACAATTTCTGTTTTAAAGTGATGTTTGACAGACAGGAGTCGTTATCCTTTGAGTCCGTTGACGAAGTTATTGGTAGTGTGGCTACTGACTAATTGATCTCTCATGTAAATTCAGTTAATTGAATGGATGGTTTGCACTCACTTACGAGAATACAGTAGTGTCTGTCCATTCACTCAGGTCAAGTTAAGGTGCTTCTGCAGCAGCTCAGGCAGGAGTTCCCCTTGCTTCATTCGAAGAACAACCACAGGTATGAACATTTTATATTCGTTCAGAGTCAGTCATATGATAAACTATAGACTTCGGTTATGAGGTAACGATGTTTGTTGAGATGTAGCAAGGATGTTTTTACAATAACAGGCATGAAAGGAAAGAGAGTAGAGAGGATATGCACCATTTTTGTTGGATGTTGCGTTGTGAGTCTGCTTATTTTTCATCGCATGACCTGATGGATCGAGAAGAGACATTCTAATTTGGATGTGCAACTTCTGGTTGTTACAGTAGGTTTCTTGTTATGAGCGAACTACATTTGTTGAGATGTAGCAAGGATATTGTTGCAATGACAGGCATGAAAGAAAGAGAGTAGAGAGGAGATGCGTTTTATTTCTTGGATGTTGCATTGCGAGTGTGTTTATTCGAACATTTTTGTGAATGTTGAATTGCATGACACTTCTTGCAGCTGGATATTGCATTCGATGATGCAGATGCAGTACAAGAAGGCACTCTCTTTGCAGTTGTAGGACGCAGGGGAGCAGAAGGCCGTCAGTCAATTTTAAAGGAGAAAGTAAGGTGTGCTGGCCAAATTCATATTCTCCTTGTACTTAATTTTGGAAATATGTTCTGAGCTGTATGAATTATTCACAAAGTAGGAATTAGTGAGTACATGGAATTTGAGGTATAAGAGAACACACATGCCATGTCTCGCTTTGACTTTGGAGAGTTTGCTTATACGACATATTTTATGTTCATTTCAGAACTGGCTTTGGACCACAGTGGTTATTGTGTATCAATGTTTTTCGCAAAGAAAATTAGTAACCTGAACTTGGATACTGCTACTTAAATTCTTCATCTGGAGGAGATAATTCAATACCAGTCTGATGAACAGGCTATCATGAAGGCTGCAAAGCAAATGGTATTCATAATTGAGGGGAAACAGTTTGTCGGGAGCCTGGAGGGTGCCGTGCCTGTCCTCATTCAACAGGTCTTTTTTCTTGTTCTGAAATGCTTGGCAATGTTTGACACCGTTTCACAAACTATTATACATTCAGCTTATACATGTGAAAATGATTCTTTTATATACAATATTAAATGAGAGTTGGTTAGATCTATCAATAAAAGCATTTCTTTTTAATGTTCATGTGGACAAACCTGTCTCTGCACTTCTATTTTCTGCAAAGTGACTGTATGCTGCTTCATGTATTTTATATTCTTTTAAGTGCAACGTTTCTCGGCTCACAAAGAGGTGGAAATGCTAAAGAACACTTTTATTTACAGGAAGGTTGGATTGACGTGGCAGAAGAAATTGATGACCTATTTTTAGGTGATGCAGGGGTAATTTAGTTCCTCATGTAGACATGTGCTGATGTTCTGTAGTTCATTTTATAGCTTCTGGTGAACTGTATTAGTGCTGAGTGATATTGGTATTGGTGATGCAGGCTGCTCACAGGCTCTATCATAGCACATGAGCTTATGCATGCATGGTTGCGTCTGGCAGGTGAGTGCACAGTTCTAGATCTTTGTTGAGGCACCTTATTTCGCACTCCATCACACTCCTTTGTCAATGGTTAGATGCTTCATACTTAGTTCACTTGGAATAAGTGAGTGCTAAGATCCTGGTGTATGAATCTTAATTTCAAAAATGTAGATCTACTGTGTTGTCATCTGTCCTCAACTGTTAGTGCATCAAGGCACAGAACAATAAATGCCGGTCATTATATGTATGCCAGAAAAGATTTGGCCACACCCTTGAGTCCTGGTTTCATGGTGAAGGTAAGGGCTTCATGTCTTCTTACTTGAATTATGGTGTTGGTGGTGACTGTAGGAGGATTTCTCCACCTGCGACCTTCAGTTGAGGAGGGTATATGTCAAGTAATGTCACACACATGGTTGACAACAGAGCTCAAGAAAGCCAGCATGGGGAAATCATTATCTGGAAGTGGGAAACAAGTCAACACTGCTTCCCAACAGCGTTTGGGTGAGTTCATTCTTCACCAGATTGCGACAGACTCATCTCCCATCTATGGAGCAGGATTCCGAGAGGGAATTGCAGCAGTGCAACAGTTTGGGCTCGTGTCAGTTCGTGAGCATATGAAAGGTACTGGTAACTTTCTAGATCATTATTTTGATGTACATTTGAGAGCACTCTGCTCATCTTGCTCGGGTTTTGGCCATCAGTTAACCATTAGTGGTAATCAGGAAAGGGAGTTTACAATGTATGTAGTCTAACACAATCTGATGGTGAGAAATCTTAGTCACTGGACATTCTAGTCTACAGGAGTTCATCGTCTTCAAAGATGAGTGAAGGCTTTAGATTAGTATAGAACTTAACATTACAGCTTTTAGAGAGCCTCAATTCTACTTTTGAGGTTCCCTTTGAAGATATGTAGATTTCGTACTAACAGACAGTATAGAGTTACTTCTGGAAGAAGTTGCATTGGGATTACATATGAAAAACCCCTCAATTGGGCTTCTCAAGTCATCGAAACTGAGTGATTAAGCAAAGCAAGCCAGACACTGTTACACTCTATGCACTTACTCAGCACTTGAGAATCAAAAGACTCAGTGATTTAAAGCTCAACAGGCCAGACATTATTATACTTTCTGCACTGATTCGGTGCTTGATAATCATAGCTGAGAAAGTAATTTTTTACATTTGATCATATATCTGAATATACTTTTTACTTCTCTGATAAACATATGAATGCCAGCATTTTGTAAGAAAGGCACCATAATAGCTATATTCAAATTCTGGGAAGTATGCGTGTGCCTACTTACCGTCTTATCCTCAACAAGGGTCTTGAGCTGGGATTATTCAACTTTGTTCTTATTAAATTTATTTAGTACAATCTGTGGAGAGTCCAGAGAAGCTTCAATGTGAGCAGATTGGTCTCAAACCTGTCAGAAATCTCAGTTTCAACCTTCAGACTGATTTGTTATGCTTGAATTGCTGTATAAAACAGCTCTTGCTGTGGATATTGTCCTCTTTCTAAACACCATCATATAAGCTGTTTTGAAAACTGAAAGGTATACCTAAGCATGGAATATGAATGCATGTTAACATGTGAGGGCTGTGCCATAAAACTCGTAACAAAAACAACACTCTTTCTTATCCTAGTTTATAATTAGGTATGAGCAACTACAACTGTAGCGCTACCATAAGTTAGGCAACCGCTGAGGTTACATAACATAACCATATGATTTGTCCCACATTGAGGTCATCTAATCCCTAATTAAGATCCACTGTCCAGAATAGGCGAGGGAGAGGACCAGGTATGTCCATGGACTATGTAGTACCAGAAAATGCTTATGTAATGGCTAGAGATAGCCATGAGGTTCTATACGGTCAAGAGAATGACTAGCCTATGCATGTACCTCAAGCTAGGAGTGACTTGCAAGATCATGTAATGGAAGTGCCTAAGGTAGATGGGCTTAAGTGGCTTGTTTTCTAAATCGGACCCCTAGATTTGATTGTGGTTCAGTGAGGATCAAAGAAGAAAACATAATAAAGACACATGTTTAAAAGAGATTGGATTATGTCTTCAAATATTAATAACTATACTGACTATGATATTTAGTGTCAAATGGTAACTTTTTGGATGACACTTCTTATGAATAGGCTTATAGATATTGTCATGGATGATGGATGAGTTCATCCATTGGCCAAAACCCTACTCTTGTCAGCAACTTGTGATGAAATGTTGTCATGGATGATTGACATTTGGATGAAAAATCACTTGGCAAGTGACAGTAATTGCAACACTAAAAATCTATAATCATCCGATTTTTTTACAAGGAATGACAAATAATGTTGGGTTAACATTTAGTGTTGGTGGCACTATATCGTGGTCTACAATTAGTATTGAGCAAGACAATTAGAATTGGTGGCACTAAATATCATATTTACATTATTATACTACACTCAATAGTGAACACAATTGGGAGGACCTATGTATCCAATAAGGAAATTAACAAACATGCACTTCCGATAACCATAACTAAATAAGGGGAGGTTCGATTTTGACAAATTATGCTTCATCATAGATTTGCTAATGCAACAAGGGTTTTGTTGTGTAAATCTAATCAGTAGCAGTTGGAGAACATGAAAAAGGAACCAAACAACACCCACATACCTTATATTATGTTTAGTACACAGTCCAGAATGTAGTGGCCTTGCTCAGTGTACGAGCAACTAATAAGTTCACTATGCACTAGAACTCACGGAGGCTAAGGGCCGACCACCAAAGTGGAGGCGATTACCTGACTTAAGCAACAACTTATATATACCACATGCACAATTTATGCGAAGCTAGACGTCAAGTATGTCGCTGGCCAACAGAAGGAGGAAAGGAATGAACATCTTCAAAACGTTGGAGGAGATGGAAACAGGTCCGGACAACTCTTTGGCCAACGCTTCCAGCGACTCGGCATACAGCATAGGGTCCATGATGTTGAGATCCATTGGAGGTAAAGTTTCGATCTCATGTGCCAGCTGTAGCAGAAAGTCTCCACATTCACAGCGGTTGTCGAGCAAGTGGACACCTGCGGTTGAGCCTCTCACGAGGAGTAGCTGCTTACTCATGGCTCGCAAAGTTCGACACTTGGTCTCTATGTCACAAATAATTTGGTTCATCCGAGGAGATTCTGCAAGAACAGAATTAGATCAGTGATCAGCGGATTTCAACCATCTTCACATTTATTGGAAGAGAATACGGTCGAGCTTTAATTTGAGGGGAAGAAACAACAGTAGTGTAGTTCCAGGTTAAATTCAGGAAGACAACTTCAATCAGTGCATGATTATTATCATCTCGACAGACATGGGTATTCTAAGTTCGCATTGATCAGTGTACTTGGAACCTCTCCGTTCTCCTATCGAAACTTTGATTTGAAAGCAGTATTACCCCTCTTCCATGCCAAAACGATTCAGCAAAAAGAAATTAACAAAGATCCATGGCATGACAAAATTGAAGTACCCCCTAGTGAAAACCTGCGATTACGTCTTCTTGAAGAACGTAACTGCTCTATCTTATATGTGTGCACACAACCTCCGTCCATTTTTTAAGCATTGAAGTGTTGCCCATGGTGATTAGGAATATTAAACTATTTAAATTCCTTTTCGTCGTAGAAAATTCCGCTTCTAGTGGCCCCAACTTCTATTCCTTTTATTAAAATCCATAGATACATCCATGCATCCAAGCAAAAACTGCTTGAACCTCCAGTTATGTCATGGGTAGCCAAGAGAACGTGTTGATCAAGTGTACACTCTCCCACTGGAATTCCAGTCTTGTGCAAAGGAACAACCTTCCATCTGATAATTCATGTGAACTTGGTGTCGATCAACTCTTATCTGCGCCGCACAGAAGATTGCGATTAGTACCAAACCATCTGTTTGCTAAGAACCGTTACTCATATATCACTCTAAGTAGACTAACATTCGTACCCAGTACAGTAACTTGGTGGTCAGGCCGACAACCCAGACAATCACAAACCTCTCAATTCCGGCATCCCAAATGCAGATGGAAATCTTAAGCAAACGAGAGTGCGCGGGCTTGGGAAATACAAACAAAGCGGAGACCAATTATAATAGAGGGGCGTCATACACACACCCCGGACAGACAAACTTGAGTTCTGCTCCTGGAATCCGACCATTCAGAAAATAGTGAAAGTTTTGTGAAATGCGACAAAGCTCACAGTGAATATCCATTCAACAGAATGAAAAATTGAAGTGCAAGTGCCAATGAAGTAGGAAGGGCGGAGGCGGGGAAAGAAAGATTCAGGAGTGGCGCACCCAGGACGGGGAGACAAACTGCTCCTCAAGGAGCACCCTTCAGTTTGGACACTTTGATCTCTGACTTGGTGGCAGTGACTTGGTGACTCTATATATACAGGTAGCTGAGCGGTGAATGGCCTCCTACTGCCCTACCTAGGCACGCAAACAAGTGATGCCTCCAAGCAATTTCAACCATGACAAGGGACCTATGGGTGGACGTTAAACCTCTCCCTACAAGCTTTTCGGGGGAGGTAGATACGGGCAGGGGCAGCCCCCAAGAAAGAAATCAACATTTTCTGAACCCGACCGAAAACTTCTGCCCACCCCCCTCGACTTCAACAAAATCATTGCCCTTGCATTCTTGAAGGTCACTTATCCACAAATCTCATATTGAGTGCACTTCATTTTCAAGGTCCAAAATCCAATATATATGTTCACTTCCATTGAGTAAATAAGTGATTGACATGGATTTCATTTTCGAAGTGAAACCGTCAATAAAGCATGTAATTAACTTGGAAGTCAAAATAATTACAAAACCCTCATTAGTATTGAGGTTATAATTTTTGTGACTTACCATTGAAAGGGTCTTTGTCATTCTAAAATGAAACTAAAATTAGGGTTTTAATTTTATTGCGTTTATTTTATAGTATTTTAGTTAATACCTTCTACTTTCACAAAGTGTTCATACACACTCAAACTAATTAAGTGTGATTAAATGTAATTAAGTCTAAATAATCGTATTAGAAGCATTAGGTAATTCAATGCAAGGCCTAGGTTTCTACAAGTATTCATACACATTTGAACTAATTAAGCCTGATTAAGTGCAAGTAAGTGCATTCAGCCTAATCAAGCGTAATGAAGCCTAAACAAGTGTAATTAAGCACATCATTTCTCATATCTGAATTAAATCACGATTAAGTGCATTTTATAATTAATTAGGATTATTTAATTTGATAAGCATACTTTTTTATTTAATTGGGCTTAATTTGTATTAATTAGGATTATTTATACTTAATTACATTTAATCACACTTAATTAGTTTGAACTCGGGAGTCAGCTGCTCCCATTCCATAGGTTTCCAAGAATTGGTAGCAATATTTGAAGGGTTATCTCAATAAGCTTATGGGATTTTTGTGAGCTTGAAACCTTGCCTCGTAGAAATCTGCTTCCACCTCCGCAACTGCTAATTACATTTAATCACATTCAATCACATTTAATCACATTTAGTTACATTTAATCACACTTAATTAGTTTGAGTGTGTATGAATACTTTGTGAAAATAAAAGGTATTAACTAAAATATTATAAAATAAACATACTAAAAATAAAACACTAATTTTAGTTCCATTGTGGAATGACAAAGACCCTTTTAATGGTAAGTCACAAAAATTAGAACCTCAATACTAATGAGGATTTTGTATTATTTTTGTACTTCCAATTTAATTACATGTTGTATTGACAGTTTCACTTTGAAAATGAAATCCCAGTGAATTGCCTATTTACTCAACGGAAGTGAACACATATATTGGATTTTGGACCTTGAAGGTGAAGTGCACTCAATATGGGATTTGTGGAGTAGTGGCCTTCAGGAATGCAAGGGCAATAGTTTTTTCGAAGTTGGGCGGGGCGGGCAGAAGTTTTCGGTTGGGTCCAGAAAATCCCAATTTCTTTGTGGGGCAGCTGCCCCACCGTATCTACCTCCCCCGAAAGGCTCGTTGTATTGCACACTCGGGTGCAAGAATCGATATGGTGCAAGAATAGATCTTGTATTGCACTCGGGTGCAAGAATCGATATATATGGTGCAAGAGTAGCTCTTGTATTGCACACTCTGGTGCAAGAATTGATATGGTGCAAGAATAGCTCTTGTATTGCACTCGGGTGCAAGAATCGATATGGTGCAAGAATAGATCTTGTATTGCACTCGGGTGCAAGAATCGATATAAGGTAGAGGGTGCTTAAACCAACACTTTAAGCTATTGCACATACATATGGGTATGTGGTTGATATAAAAAATATATATTCATATTAGCCTTTGGGCTAAATATAGGTATCAAGAAAGAAACAATATTTTTAGTCTCAATTGAATATTTGATGAATATTCAAAGTCAAAACTACTAGCTTCCTTAAACCAATCCATAGGCCCCGTGTATGGCAACCTTGCATATGATGAGGACCCCCACCTTCATTGCCTAGAACCAACACAACATAGTTGGGTACTAGACCCAAACTACATCAAAGCCCAAGTAGTAATGGTATGCAAAGCCACACGGCTACCTCCATGATCCTACCCGGTTTGCTTGCAAAACCATCACCTCGCATCATGGGAACCGACCCCCTTGCATCCCGGGAACCAACCCCCTTGCATCCTAGGGAATGACCCTTTTGTGCTTTGTGGGCCTACCTCCTTGGCGTTGTGAATAGAATGGCTAGAATAGGCATTGACAAGCCGCCCTAATCCCACCTTGAACCAACCCGAGATAGAGTGGAGCCCGTTACCTACCCTACGTGGAAGTAGTGAAGGCCGCTATGAGGTGGCACCACTAATGGCACCTAAAACCATCACTCCGTGGGCCCAGACACTCTTACACCGCCAGGTAACGGTTCAAGGTTGTAGAGTGTTGGCAATTGGGAGGCGTTTATAGGTGTTGGTTTTGGATGGGGTGTTGGATTTAGCACCCTCTACCTTATATGGTGCAAGAGTAGCTCTTGTATTGCACACTCTGGTGCAAGAATCGATATGGTGCAAGAATAGCTCTTGTATTGCACTCTGGTGCAAGAATCGATATTGTGCAAGAATAGATCTTGTATTGCACTCGGGTGCAAGAATCGATATATATGGTGCAAGAGTAGCTCTTGTATTGCACACTCTGGTGCAAGAATCGATATGGTGCAAGAATAGCTCTTGTATTGCACTCTGGTGCAAGAATCGATATGGTGCAAGAATAGATCTTGTATTGCACTCGGGTGCTGGGGATTCGTGGCACTCACTAAGGAACATCCATCCAAGATATTGTGGATGAAATGGCTCCAATAAAAAAAGCCCCCCTATGGGGTTGAGGGCCGATTCATTCAAATGTGACATCACTAGACTAATTCGGGGCCTTTGACTCTATTTCCGGAATCAAATTGCCTAAAAATAGTCATTTAGATAATTCCTGCGTTTTTTTCATCCGCATGGATGATTATACTTGAGTGCCACGAATCCCCGGCCCGGGTGCAAGAATCGATATATATGGTGCAAGAATAGATCTTGTATTGCACTCGGGTGCAAGAATCGATATGGTGCAAGTATAGATCTTGTATTGCACTCAGGTGCAAGAATTGATATTCTATGTCACTCTGGTGCAGCACAAGAATCGATATTCTATGTCACTATTGTTTCTGGCACTTCCTTGTTCATCCGTAAGTATTGGGGATAAAGGCTCCTTTATTATTCAAAGCACGTCACTGTTGGGGGCCCAAATGATATCAGTGGCGTATTCCCAATCAGGAGCCAATCGGCAATCTATATGAGGTGCTGGAATTCTGGTGAGGCTGGAATTGAATTTCAATCAAGCCGGAAGCAACAGTGCCATGACACATGTCTTGGTTTTGAGTACTAAAGTGAGGAGGAACGAGCAGTTAAAATGAACGATTGCGGCAAACTCTAGACATTGATAATATGTTTTGGTCAACTTTTGGCTTCAAAAATTCATAGTAATTTCAATTGAAGAAATAAAATTACCAAAAGAAATTTGTAGTCCTCCTTATTTCTATCTTCCTACATGGGAAAAAAATTGCACGGCCTTATGCTTCTCCAGATATGACACAGACTCTCTTAAGTGAATGGTAGTGGGCACCTCTGACTCTAATTTGTTTGACTCACTCCCTGTTCATCATAATATTGGGGATAAAAAGCTCCTTTATTATTCATATGTCATTGGTGGGGCCCAAATGGCATTGGTGGGGCCCAAAAGACAGCTGGTGACCAAGGTGCCTAATCATCACGATATTGGGGAGTGGGCTGCTTTGTTATTCGATGTCAAGGTGCTGACCGCTGTTTGGACAGTTTTCGACGATGTTTGGAGGGCCCATTCTTTTTGGAGCTTGTCCAATGGGTTTGCCCCAACTCGAGGCTACTCCTAGAAATACCGACTACTTGTAGGGGGGATTTGAATTTCTTAAGAGGACCTGATTGACTAGACGATTATTTGGGTTTGTAATGTTTGATTATGTTAGGTCCTTTGGGGGGGTGTAGTGGATTGCATATTTGTTAGGGTGAGGTGTGATAGGTATCTCAGATAGATAGATAGAAACTCCGGTCCCTTTTTAGCAAGGGGCCGGCGTGAATAAAGTGTCCGTTCATAATGTCAATGACCCGATGCCCACTGGACAAGGGGACATTGGGACAATACTACTCTCCCCTTTCGAGGATGGACACTATAGTGACACACCATACTAGTTCCTAGCTAGCCACAATTGCCTTGAAGATACCGGACAAGGCATCCCCCCAAAGGGCTTTGAGGTACCCATACAATAAGGTCCAAGGACCCCCCACCATAGTTGGGTGGACTAAGGTGGTGAGCACCACGCCGGCATGGGGAATAGAACCCACAACCTCCTCATTGGGGGGCATGAGTCCTAACCACCAAGCCAAGGCCCGTGGTGCCTAATAGGTATCTCATATACACTTGTGGGATGTAGTTGGGGTGGACATCCTAAGATTGCATGTTTCAAGGGGTGGGTGTAACTTTGTCCTATGTGAAGGGCCAGGGTCGAGTCCTTGTGAGCCCACAATGGTAGTTGATGCAACAAAATATTATTCCCAACTCTAAGCTTGATATGGCATGGGCCCTTTCCCCAACATGTTGTCTTGGCATTTTGTTGATTACTATATTATTTGATTTTACTATTTGAGAGAGGGGAAGGGAGTGTGACGGGGTGTGTTGTTGGCATGATATTTGTTAGCTTGTGAGCAAAGTTTCAATGAGCAGAGTTTTATTGAATTAATGTACTAGGGTAAAGTTTTGGGGAAGCTAGTAATGCCATGTCTTACTTTGCAAGGTGGGCATGATGTGGGTTGTACACCGTTTATGGTATTTAGTGTCACATGCATAATAGTGTCACTTACCCTATTTTGAGGCGTACACTAGGTTACACTAATGATCAACAACTTCGCCATTAGTGTCACCTCATGACACTTGGTGTTCAAGTGCGCTTACTGATATCTTGGCACGAGCATGTTTAATAGTGTTATGAGGTGTATGCCTATGTTACACAATGGTCTACAAGGTGACTAAAGTACAGAAATGACACTTGGCATTAGTATATACAAGAATATCTTCCTCAACTGGAGATGAGTATACTAATTATTTTTGTATTTCTTTGTTGTGTCTAGAGATACGTAATTCATGTATGTGCCAATTTGTGCATCTAGATAGTAGATGGGGCCATGCGTCTACTTCTCTCAGGGGACAAAGGGTGCAATATATGTTTTGTGTGGGTACGTGGCCAGAATATATGGTTTCATAGGTTGCCCATGTACTGTGCACATCGGAACTTAAGGACTTGGTTAATTTGTGCATCCCTTGTCCATGACATCTTTCAAAATGCATTGGATTGGGCTTGGCTTATATTACCATTTCCTAGCCATTTACCAACATATGGAAAGTTTTATCCAGGCGTAAGCAATTTGCACACGGGCATGGTATTTTGATATTGATCTTTGGCTTTGCTAAAACTAATATCAATGATATTGCCATTTCCAAAAAAGTGTATGGATTGCCACAGATATGCCTTTGTGCATAACAAGTGTGTTTCCCTTTCATGACCACCTTAAGAGCAAAGCTTTGGGCATAGTATGTTGCCGCAGATGCAGGCCCTCCTTCCCGATCCCCCGGATTGGTGATGTTAGTTCGGAGGAAGACTCCATCCAATGGCAAACTTTGGTGAGGAATGCATCTCTTGTAGCCATGGATGCTATTGTGGCAAAGGAAAATTGTGTGTTTTGGGCATGGCTTTGTGAATTTGTAAAACTCCGACTCCCACCCTTTATAGTGAGCTTGGGTGGTGGCTTGTGTGGTGAGCCCCGTGTTCGTCTGGCCTATGAGGTTGTCCCTGCTAATGTAGCTTGAGGTGCCGGGGAGGTTGTAGCCCTTTTAAATCTTCGCTTGTGTGAGTCTCGGGGGGGGGGGGGTCACTCCCCCTTGTGTTATGTAACCACGTGCATACAAAGGGTATTTTTATGGGGGCTATTTACCTCCTCATTTGGATTTTAGGGAACCCTTTAAGTAGAAAAAAATCTACTTCACCAAATATTCAACACCCTATAGGTAATTATAAAAGAAAACCCATATTATTTCAAGTGATGCTAAATTACTTATAAAATTTTGATTTACTTGTTCCGTACGAAGGCAAACTTAAAACTCCAATATGGCATGGCGTATATTCACGTTGCTATATATTGGTGAAAGAAGAGTGTGCACATCATAACTAGAGCAGGCCGTGCATCTAAGTTAAATGTCGGTTTAGGAATTTGTAACCTAAAAGTTAAGTCTACAAACAATGCAATTGAAATGAGGTCAATGGCATGAGCAAGAACACAATCAATGAATGTGATTTGGTTCCCTTCATACTCTACATAGGAAAGTATCTTGGTTGGGGGAGTTGCAATTGGCTCAAAGTGGTCCTCCACTCTAATTAAAATCTCTGACAACACATCTCGAGTTTCATCTTCTAAGAAAGGGAGGGAGTCCAAAATGTCATCATCCATGATTTCATCTTCCAGCAAAGTCACGGGGGGGTCACTCTATAGGATTTTTGTGCACCACGTGCGGCAGAGGGATATTTGTTTAGGGGTTATTTACCTCCAAGGCATGAATTAAAAGCTCCCTATAATTACTTAATATTCTAAAATGGCCTATTTTTTTGCACCCTACCATTACTTATAATGCCCATGTCATTGCAATTTTTTGTAGTCTACATTCCTTTTAATTAAAAAAAGTTAATTTAAAAGTGTATGCAATGCAAAAGTGGTGGGAAAAAGCATGGCAACAAAAAGGTATAAAGAATACATACCATTGCAAAAACTAAGTGCAAAACTTAAAGTGGAAACACAACAAGAAGGCTTAGGATGGAAACACAACAAGAGTGAGAGTGTGTTCACAAACACAACACCTGCTTCGTAAAAATCCTTCATTCGAAGTCAATTTACATACTAGTAAAGACCAAAACCATTTTGTACAATACTTACATAGTGTGAAACACTCCAAGCTTGGTCATGAACCCTATATAGTCATGACACCATAAAAAATATGTCAGCAACACATTTAGAGAGTGTAAGAATCTACCTACAAGACGTTGAGATTGCACGATGAGAGAGAGCTCTTGGAGCGATCAAAGATGGAAGTTGGATTCAAGGCAAGGTCATAAATAAAATAAAAGTAATATCGGAGTTTAGGTTTTACTCCGATGTGATTAGGAGCCCGTTCCTCACTACCGTGTGGCAACGTCACAATGATCTTGCAAAAAGATCATAAAATAAAGAAAATTGAACAGTTGGGCGAATATGACAAGGGCAACATGCAAATCACAAAGACTCCAACATTGAATAAAACGTGTGCTATGAAAAAACGGTGGTGAAAGTGGACACATGTTGGAGATGACGATGTCGGAGTAGAGAAGTCACCAAAAAATGAGAAGCCATAGGAAAAATGAAAAATGAGAGGCCACCAAGAGAAGGGAGAGAAGGGAGAGAAGCCACCAAGAGGTGTCGGGAAGAGAGTTAGGGTTAGGCTTACAATTTCATCCATTTTGGGATAAACATTGAGTCATTTTTCATCCATCCCTCATGAGGAATGCATACAAAATTGATTCTACTAAACGTACATCCTAGGATCCTTATTTTCAGCCCCTATATTATTTTTACAAAAAGGAATGGCCCATATTTTATACCTATCTACATTACTTGTAATGGGATTGTCTACTTTAAATGGACCCTTCATTATTTGGAATTCTTTTATAAATTTTATATCAAATGAATTTAATCCTTCCTATATTATGCCGCATGTCGTTTTTAAAATGCACTAAGTGAACCCCCCGTGAGCAAAGTAGAAGGGTTTACATGACATGTTGGATCTGCATCAATCACAGTAGCAACAGACTATAGTAAGTGCTCGCGAAGGACCCTGGCATCAACATCTTCGCCTGCAATTGGACGTTTACCTACAACAGATGCCAGATGCTTCGAATTTGCCTTCTCTAGGATCCACGGAGTATGGAACCAGACTTTTAAACATGACGGAGCCATGTTAAGAATACGGAGTAGTTTTTGTGCCTCTTTGAAACTTTCCTTAAGGGCTGAGACCACGTCATCGTTGGTAGAGATCAAATTATAATGTCCTAAATCACACTTGACCTCTCCCAGTGCCAAAGGGTGCAAAGATTCCCACACGCATTCCAATTTATTATGCACACACCCAAATTTCAATCCATTCTCTTTATACTCAAGAGCAACTAGGCGATTTACAATATTCGTTGTGTTGACTAATTCATGGAAGTCATAGGCACGTTCAAGGCCTACCATACCACCAATTTTTGAAAAAAAATTGCACATGCATCACTCCCTATTAGATGCAAAAGAACTGGAAGATTGGCATATTTGTCGCAACCCTTGCTAGCTCCCCTTAGCTATCTTGGTCATTTTTTATTTTAGCAAGGATTACGAGCGCTAACCCTTCACATACTGCAATGCGAATGGTTAGCTCCCCATACCGCGGACCTTCTTAGTCCATAGGAGGGGGACCAACCCTCCTACACTTTCGTTCGGGACTCATCCCTTAATCGGTAACCAATTCTTAGATTTGGACTTCTATCCATGGAAGCCCAATCTTATGTTGATCATCGCGTTGTCGGATCAACATACAACAACCCGAGCCATACTAGGCAACTATGCCCTCACATTGGGCCAATGCCCATGGAAGCCGTGCCGTTCGGCCTCGGGTGGGTTCGGCCACACCACCTCACCCATATAAGCCTCTCTAAGCAGGGCCCCTACCCCACCGTCAAGTAACCTTTTGTCTCTCTGTGAGCCCAAATTGATGCCCACATGTGTTGTTAACAATTGTAAAACATTACAAGTAGTGTTTTGTTGATTTATGATTATTCACAAAAATATAAAAAAAGTGAAGCTTGAAGAAAGCTAAGTTTGAAGCATTAGGCTTGTGTGGAGTGGACTTAAGTAGTATGAGGACATACCTTGATAAAGTGTGGTAGGTAGAAAGCCAAGGTTAGTTAAATGTTTGAATTAGGATCTTTGTTGATCATTTGAGGGAGGAAGGCTTAGGAGATTAGATGAGAGCCTACAAAGTAGGAGGAGATTTCGAAGGCTTATCGAGAGCCTTGTGGATGGGATGAGTCCCTACTTAGAAGGAAAAGGTTAAGGGGTTGTGATTGGAGGCTCTAATCCTCTCACCCTATCCTTATCTCATGCCCTCTCTCCCTCTCAACTCACTATGTAATCCCTCATTCTTCCCTCACTCATCCTCTCTTTCCTTCGTGCTCCTTAAGCACCCCACGGGTTATAAGTGTGGGTGTGTGGGAAGCAAGATAGGAGCACATGTGTGTGCTTAGTTCTTAGGAGAAGAGCCAAGGCTATTTAGCCTTAAAAAGAGATTGACCTCTTGTTAGAAGTAGATTGGGTTTAAGGAATTTGAAGTTTGATTGTAAACTTCAACTTGTTGCATTGAGATTCATATTGAAGTGAGAGAGTTCAAACTTGTTTAAACTTGTGGCATTTAGAGTGACTAAATTGTACTAGGTGCATTACTTGTAGTGTTTTATTAGTTATGAACTTGAGCAGAACTTTATAGTGAGAGATTTGTCAATTATGGATGATCAGAGTGTTCAATGGGTATGAAAATTTGAGGGATTGTTTATTATAAAGTATGGGAGTTGTGGTAAAAATTTGAGAGCTTCAGTCATTGGGATGAAAGAGTTATTAAAAGTTGAAGGGGAGGGTGTCTAGGAACAAAGCAGCAAGGTTTGAAAATATGTATCTCTTAAAGGGTTATAGATATGGATACCAAAATTTGACACTACCTTCTGAACTTATATATCTATCTTGTGTCAAAATTTTAGATTGATTGGACGTAGGAGTTGGAAGTTATTAGAGTTTTAATGACCGGATGCTTTATCACAGCATTCATACTAAGTAGTTAGAGTTAGAATTTCATGCATAACTTTTGCATATGAACTCTGTTTGTGCCAAAATTTGGTGTAGAGATTTTTGATAAGGTACTTAACAAGTGTACCAAATTTCACTTGAAGAACATAAGTTGGGTGGGAGTTATACTATTCTGAAGTTTAGTAGGAAGACATTGATAGAGATTTACATCAAGAAGAACTTAGAGAAGGAAGGGCAAGGATAAGTATATAAGTATTTTTTAATACTTGTATTTAAAGCCTATGTACTCATGGAATCCACAAACGAAGTGTCATGTACCAATACGGAATCAACCACGATGACATGTGATAGCACGGAATCAATAAGCGACAACTCATGTAGTAGTGTGGAGTCGACGGCAAGGACTCGATTCACAAGAGGGATATCTTTGAAGGCATGCGTGGCCAAAGCGGCCGGGTGGACATTAGAAAAGGCTAAGGATATAACCTTGCCCGACATTAAGGAATGTAAAACTACATAGTGTGGTGTTAATCAAGTTGTGTATATTCCAAGGGTAGATTGGAATTATATATTGGGTTACAAAGAGAGAAGTCTCTACATGTCATTATAAACTTTTCCACTCGGACTAGGACGAAATCGAAGGGTGGAGGATTTTTGGTGACACTCTCTCCAACAGTTGGGGCCAAATAGACATTTTCCCTTAGCCACTAGGGCTGGAAGCCCCCATCAGCTTCAGAACCCCATAACTTCTTCATATTGTCTCTGATGCTAACAATCAACCACTCCATCATCATCATCTACATTTCATGTAGATATCGGTGGACTACTCACTTGCCCCATTTGGGCAAGAATTGAGGAAGTTATGCTAGTTCAAAGCTTCGCAGTCCCGGGAGCCACTCCCAGGCCACTGCTGTACCAGGGCGTTGTCTCAGGACAACGCCCTACTCAAATTGCCATATCTCCTAGCTCACACCTCCGATTGAGGTGTTCTTGAGCATTCTAGAATTGGCACGCCATAAGCTACACATAGCTTATGGCCTCACGCTCATGCCTCCTAGTCTCCATGGGGAGGGCGTTAAGTTCCCCCCACGAACTTTTCGGGATGTCAGATCCGGGCAGGGGCAGCCGCCCGTCCAGAAAATCCAAATTTTCTGGACCCGACCAAAAACTGCTGCTCGCCCGCCCGATTTCGAAATAACTATTGCCTTTGCATTCTTGAAGGCCACTTATCCACAAATCCCATATTGAGTGCACTTCACCTTCAAGGTCCAAAATCCAATATATTATATGTTCACTTCCATCAAGTAAATAAGCAATTGACTGGGATTTCATTTTCAAAGTGAACCCGTCAATAAAGCATGTAATTAACTTGGAAGTCAAAAATATTACAAAACCCTCATTAGCACTGAGGTTATAATTTTTTGTGACTTACCATTGAAAGGGTCTTTGTCATTTTAAAATGGAACTAAAATTAGTTTTTTATGTTTTTATTTTTATAATATTATACTATTTATAAAATTTTAGTATTTTATAATGTTTTAGTTCATACCTACTATTTTCACAAGGTTTTCATATGCATTTAAACTAATTAAGTGTGATTGAATGTAATTAAGTCTAATTAATCTTGATTAATTCTAATTAATCTCAATTAAATCAGAAAGCATGCTTAATTAAAAATCAATATATCAATAAATCAATAAATCAGAAATCAATAGATCAGTAAATCAGAGAATCAGTAAATCATGATTAATCCCAGTAGGTACATTTTATAATTAATTAGTCTTAATTAATTTGGTAAGCATACTTTCTGATTTAATTGAGATTAATTATAATTAATCAAGATTAATTAGACTTAATTACATTCAATCACACTTAATTAGTTTAAATGCATATGAAAACCTTGTGAAAATAGAAGGTATGAACTAAAACATTATAAAATACTAAAATTTTATAAATAGTATAATATTATAAAAATAAAAATAAAAAACTAATTTTAGTTCCATTTTAAAATGACAAAGACCCTTTCAATGGTAAGTCACAAAAATTATAACCTCAGTGCTAATGAGGGTTTTGTAATATTTTTGACTTCCAAGTTAATTACATGCTTTATTGACGGGTTCACTTTGAAAATGAAATCCCAGTCAATTGCTTATTTACTTGATGGAAGTGAACATATATATTGGATTTTGGACCTTGAAGGTGAAGTGCACTCAATATGGGATTTGTGGATAAGTGGCCTTCAAGAATGCAAGGGCAATAGTTTTTTCGAAATCGGGCGGGCGGGCAACAGTTTTCGGTTGGGTCCAAAAAATCTGGATTTTCTGGACGGGCGGCTGCCCTTGCCCGGATCTGACATCCCGAAAAGTTCGTGGGGGGAACTTAATGTCCTCCCTCCGTGGGTGGGAGGCGTTCCCAACGCCCAGCCCTCACCCACACTAGGACCACTTGGGCCCTCTCACCAACAGCGCCACAAATCCTGGGTGTCACTCCGGGGTCCCCCTTGTGCCCATGGTGTTTCGGGCATTCCTCATGGAGAGGTACGCGACAATATCGGTCCTTAAAATGACAACTCAAAAGGACCACGAAGTGACACGAAAGTTGGACATCCACAAAACACTGTTGGCTCACAAAATTCTCAGCTAGAGTCGGTTTCTTAGAATTTCCATCAATTGCATGGTTACCATGTTCAAATTAGAGACGCCACAATCAAAAGAAAAAAGAAACCTTTGAAGCTAGAACTAACCTAGACCTCAAATCATGCCTGGGAGACAATAAAATATCAAATATAATCTCCATAAATTTGCAAATACATCTCAGCCCTAAGAGTACGTTCTTGATGTACCTCAGGAGCAGCTCGAAGAAGTGCCAAAGTGGTTCTCGTCTTTTGTTGACAGATTCATTGTGCCGAAGCCTAGTTTTGACGATCAGATCTCTATACATCCTCAAGCTTAAGGCCATGTTGATCATATGTATACTTAGTATATATGAGTCCAAGGTGCTCCAAAGCACACATATCACCGCCTAACTGCAATACACGTACAGGAGAATCAAGAGGATTTACAAGCTTCTTCCCATTATGGATGAAGTCTTGGTCGTGAAGGCCTGACACATCTCCAACTTTGTCCAGCCTCGCAGTCAACAGCCAACCTGGCCACTCAACTGAAAGTTTCTTGCCTTCATGTCCTCGGTAATCCTCTAACATGAGTTGTTTCCGACGACTGTCATCGTCACTTGAGTGGCCCACTATGGGCCCAACAATGTCTTTACACTCCTGTTCCCACAACTGATCGATGAGACCCCATTGTTTTCTTACCCATAAAGAGTCGAAACAATTGCAAGTTGTACAAACCACAAGTACAAGGCGGGGCAAACCTGCATGTAGTGTACATACAACAACAACCCTTGCAAATCCCCCGATCTTACCAGATCTGAAATACTCCAAAATTTTGTTGTACCCATCATCGTTGCAACCTACTACTAGTTCATAAGTAGTGATACATGTATGATTGGCAATTGGCCCGCAAAACCTAGCAAGAGTGTCCGACTTCTGCTCGTAAGCCATTCTCGACTTTACTTTGGTTTCATCCTCTGCTAGAATGCATGGCACTGGTCCTACAATACCGCAAACTGCTTTTGCATCTTTGTAGATACTAGCGACTACAGCAAAGATGGATGCATGTTCGCCTGGCATGAAATGCACACCCTTCCTTGCACTACGTTTTATAGTACTATAAGATGGACTGATATAGTTCAATGAGAAAAGGTCACACATTCTTCTACCCCCATACATCTTCATCGCTTGCGCAAAGGATTTAGAGTTTTTGGAGAATCTAAATCTTGCTTTTTTATAGTTTAAATTTTTTTAAGACATCGCGCATGAAGTCCCATAAAGCGGGTTTCCCTCCAAATGAACCTGACCTATGGGCGTTGAGAATATCGGTGCAAAACTTATGCAGATTATGCTCAGCATACGAGTTTTTGGCTAATTCGCTCAAAGTAGGCCTCTTGACCCTCGTCTGCGCAAGTCTAATCTTGGCGGCCCAATGCAACATCCTCTCGGTCTTTAGTTTTTTTGAAATATTTATAGTATGGGTTGATAATTCAAGCTGGGATAAATATCCTATTCTAGTCCCTCCCCCAGTACCCCTATTCCCTTGTTTAACTAGTGCACGATCTTCCCTCAAGACTCGTTGCTTGAAGTTAGGTTTTGTTGGGATTATTGCACAATTCGTACAAGTGAACTCAACCCAAGGTTCTTGCGCGCTGGTAAAACGAAGACAATTGCGTGTCTAAATGTACCGGTTATTTTTGACACAGCTACCTCCCACAAAAAATGTAGCATGTGTATGAGGTTCAGAAAACCATGTTTGACCAGGGTGAGAATCATTCAAAAGATAATGGACTTTGTAAATCTTACCACCATATTCACAAGTTGGCCCTCTATATCCCCAACACGTAAAAGGAAGAAAATGAGACCTGTCCCACGACTGAGACGAACATGCTTTGCTACTGTCCGCTCTTGATGTAAACCAAAAATGCAAATCTATTTGGTTCATCAGTTGGTTGTTCGTTGAAGATCGACTTGGTCTCCCCCTCCTACCGCTCAAGAGTGCAGAACTCCTAATGGTCGAATCCTCAATCGCTTTCTCGTGCTTAGTACCGCTGAGATGATTCCTCATATTCTCCTCTAGGTTCTTCTTAGGTGGGCACAGTTGGAAGAAATCAGCACAATAAGTGCATCGTACTTTGAACCAGAAACATCTTACATTTTCAACATTAGGATCTCCAACTAGTTGGAAGGGTGGCCGTTCTGAGCATACATTCTCATTCACCATCTCTAGGATTTCAATTCCCTCCGATATCAAACGTCAGTGATCTGCAATGGACAAAATGACTTGTTTCCCTTTACTTGCAGGTTGAGGATGATGGCACCAGTCCACGCCCTTTCTTTTACACCAACTACAAATGTGTTGGACGCTCATTATGCGACTTTTTTAAAAATTTGAAAAAAGGTTTGTTACCCTGTCCTTCAAATGCATTCCCATCTTGCCTCCAAAATCCTTGGCACATTCTAAACAGTGCAAAATCACCACATATTCATTATCTTGGTCCCAAGACTTCAACTTCCAATCGTGATCTTCTAAGGATATCAACAGGAGTTCTTTTCGGAGCTTCTTTTCTCCTTTTAGGTACATATCCATAACCTCTTTTGTAATCAATGTTGATTTTAGCAGAGTCTCCTCATGCACTCCACTGTCGGCTGATCCAATTACTTTGAATTAAGGACCTAATATATGTAAAGGATTGTCATGTGCATCCTTTGTTGTACACCCTAGTTGAGCCTCTTGTAGAGTGTTTTCCCCCCTAAAACAAAGACGTGATATTCATCTCCAAGTCGAAGTCGCTTAGAAGGCTCTTCATCCTCTTCGGTTGTGGGAATCAAATACACATCCTCTAGAATCATATTCAAACTCTCAAACTTAACACCAATCTGACAGTCTTCATCGAGATCCCAAAAATGAAACGACCAAGGCACTACTTCCTTTGATTCCAGCGTTATTAGCAGATATGCTAAACTCTCCTCAACCTTCACGTTCATGGGGCTAACCTTCTTAGGTGTGGCTCCTTCTGCGCTCAAAGACCATATCTTAATCTTCTTCGACATTGGGACCCCTCTCCTAGCTGCCACACCGAAGAAAACCTAAAGATGTTAGAACACAATTTCCACCATGACCTACAAATTTAGGTTTCAGAGTTACCACTTAGGCTATGGAAACTAAAAGACAATGAATTGATTACGTACATGATTAGAAAGCTCTTCAACCAAGACATTCACCAAAAGGATAGTTATAAACCTCAACACATATTCAAAACCAAGAGACCATATTTAGTGTAGCTTTTGACAAGCAATTTGAACTCCATTGTCATAACACCCCGGATTATGAGCATGTTCACAAGCAGTTTGCAATGGTAAGGAACCCAAGCTAGAGATTGGATCTCAGTGCACACACATGCAACTCATTGATCTCATCTGCGTTAATGATATGGTGCATTCATATACAATATACTCTAGTATGATATTTGATGATAAACCATTTTGGTTTCTGTGATACTTAATGAACATTGACCAAATGAAGTCAAGGAGATATACATGGAGTGGGGCGATCCTTTGATGGACAAAAGTTGTTGGACGAACAATTCGACACCTGACGAGAAGAAGACATAAACGTTAGGGAGCTTAAACTGGACACATTTAGCTATGTAGTGCTCACTTCTTTGAGGATATGAAGCAAGTGATTAGTGCGAGATGATTACCACATCCAAATTGAGGTTGCATCCATTCCCCGCATAGTTTTGGGAGCTCATGTGGATGTTTTATGTCATTATCAAGCTGACAGATGATTGTCTTCCTAATTGCTCATGTAGATTCTTTCAAACATGTCAGATTAATTAGCCTAGACTGCATCACAAACTTTGAGCATGAAATCCAATCTATTTTTAAATACATCTCTTTTTGATGTCCGTACTTGGATCTTAAACATGATTGATATGTAGTAGAGAAAATTTTGTTAAATCTCACGTTGTCATAATTTCTCTTGCTCCAGTTATGAAAGACGATTCCAATAGACATAGCTTGCTTGAACAACTTGCATCATACATCACTTTGTAAACTCCAACATACTTGAGATACTCGAAGTTCCAGAAGCAAGAATCGAGAAATGTTACAAAGTAGCAACATTTGAGAATATGGTTTGAAATTAAAAGATTATTGCTGAAAGTATCATAATTGGTTGTGGGAACCAGGAGTTTCACACATTAGAGGGATTTTAATGTCAAAAGAAGACTTCACTTAGATAATGAGTAATAATGAATAATCACTCTTGATGAGCATGGGAATCTTCACTTTTGTAGTGAATAAGATCTTCATGTGAGCTTTGAAATTTATGAGGAGGTGGGTATGACCTGATTTGAATTTGCTAACCATCTCGTTCAATCATGTGTTTCATATCCTAGGAGAAGTGGGGTAGTTGGAAATGGCAACTATTTGAAACCCCTCTATCTTAGAAGGGTGACAAGCAATGTTGACAAAACATTTATGCATGTACTTGAAGTCACTTAGCAAATATTACTGAGGACAACAAAAACAAAGGTTTTGCAGCATAGGTGCCTGGGACACGTAACTGTACTCAAATCAGTTGCTACTTGTCGGTGAACTATGATCTACTTAGACAGATTCAACAAGACAAGAAGACTCTACACTTTAGATCAGAGACACAGACACCTTAAATCTCACGTTGTCATGATTTCTCTTGCTCCAGTTATGGAAGATGATTCCAACAGACATAGCTTGCTTGAACAACTTGCATCATATATCACTTTGTAAACTCCAACATACTTGAGATGCTTGAAGTTCCAGAAGTAAGTCAAGAAATGTTACAAAGTAGCAAGAGGGTGCAAGCACGGTAAAGTGGACAGCTCTTGATCCTTGCTCAGGTTTAAGTGAAAGTGATCCAAAACTATATACTAACTTTGAATTTTATGAAATAGAAATTCATAAATGTAGTAAGCTTTTTGGTTGATAAACAAACCCAGGGAAACAATCAGGGAAGACTCAAAAGGTGATTCATATAACATCTAGGTGTCTTAGATAAGAGTTATTAGGGAAAACACGGGATTAATTCACTTTAATTGGGATTTAGACTAATAATTGGTTCATGGGTAAGGGATAAAAACTTTTAAAAAACACTCCATGTCAGTGCATGCAAATGTGACAGTCTCACACCTCACACTAATTTCCCAGGCAATAGATTGGCAGTGAGTTCATTTTATTTGGACCAAGTGCGGTGCACAATCATAGGGCTCGCCATCGACAATAGTCATTTGCAAAAGTATCCCATTTAAGTCTTGCTTATCAAAGTCAAGGGCACTTTGATATCGTCAATAATCTGGCATTTCATTAATCCTATTTAATGAAACTTGAAATAAGCGGTACCGTCATCCTTTCAGGATTGTCAAGGTTCTTTAATTACTTGTGCACACTTAAGTTGTACTGTCCGACCATAGTCATATACTTGGTCTTGGCCAGGGCTATCTCCATCATTTTCCACAAGGCAATAAGTCCAGAACCACTTATGCGCGTTAACATAACCTAGCTCCACTCATAAACTTATTTCCTTAATTTAAGGTTCCAATTCCATACTTATGAATCTCAAGTCATTACTTCATCAATTACCTTTATTATTTGCAAATAAAGTTAAGCAATTCAATCATGAGATTCTAAGTTGACCTTAATTCCTTTAAGGTTTGAGCAAACAGCCAAATCTTACCGATAGGATATACGGCGCATCTCTTTGTCCTCTCTCGCCTTGGATTAGCCTTTCGCAGTCAATGGACTTGACCCTTGATTTTTCATGAAAGGTCATTAAGAAACAGTTTCTCCATTTACACTACAACGACAATAGTCTTTCTTATTTGCACAAGCAACAACTATATGCATCTTCAAATCCAATCTCTTGGTCTCCTAATTAAATTCTCAAAAAATACTAAATTCATTGATGTAAATTGGTTTCGGTTCAGTGATGCTAATTTTGATTAACACAAAATCAATACAATACACCACAAGGATTAATGGTTTGCAGAAGTCTCCCCACAGGGAACATTAACTTTCACACAATCGTAACATTTCCAAGCAGTCAATTGTCTGTGATTACATGCAGTACCTGCACTAAATCCCTTTCTGTATTCTCAAGTTCCTTTATGTTCCCAAGTAGATCATCCAAGTATGTAACATGCACTCAAGATTCATAGCCTATAGCCTACCTAATCTATGCTCACCGAAGAGAATTCAAATATATATATATATATCGTGTAAATCCAAACAGATTCTCTCTACTTTAATATGCACAGACAATTGCCATTTAACCAAGGATCAGAGATATCTCTACATTAATAAAGAAAGAATTGAAGCTCTTAATAGGAAATTGTCTGAACCTGCAGCCAATAGGTTTCCAACCTATTATACTCAAAAATTCTCCCAATCATTGCACCTAAAATCCTACAACTGGCTGACCGTTGCTCTGCATATTCAGATTAGACAATAGCCTACAATAAACTTCTCACAGACTGCAAGCATATACTACGACCAGAATTACTCAATTCCCTAGCCCCATCCCGACTGCATCCCAACAGAGATCTGATAATTGCATACCAAATTCAGCCGAGACCATAGCCTTTAATTTATATACGAACCTCTTACAAGATTAGTTTGAATGCTATAACAACCAATTAGTCCAATCACATAGCAATTCATACATACTCAACATTATTATAAAGATTACCACCTGATTCCAAATACAGATTTCCAACAGGCTGGATTCCATCAGTTCTTCACACACAACCAACAATAGACTTGACGTGCAATTCAGAAATTGTGCTGAAATTACAGAAAATCACACCACCTGGCTATATTGCCTTACACAAATAGGCTCATACAAACACCACCACAAAGTTAATTTAGATACTCAAATAATCCGGTACATTCACCCCGGTATTACTGCCAATTATATAAAGCTTCCAACATAAAGTATTGCAAAACAGAATTGACTAAGGATAAGGTCAGAAAACTCTGAAGCACCGCAGATCTCTCCCCCTCGGCTATCTCAGCCATCCTCTATACTCATTTACAAACAGAAACTATATATTCACCCAAAGAAAACACACCTTTTTGTTTTTGACAATGGGCTCTATATTCTCTCTGAAGTCTCTTAGGATCAGGCCAGAGGCTTGTGCGGTTACTTTCTGAACTTCCAGCCTATAGCCTAATTCAGACTTACTAATTCCTACTTATGAAGCCTAAAAACAACCTGTTTCCCACTTACACCTTGTTTTGCACTGAAAAAATCAAAAATTGTCATTACAATAAACATTTAGAAAACATATGAATCTACAAAGCCAAGCAATTTATGTTCACAAAAAACAATTTCAAACAACGTATATGTATTTTAGAAGACGGTGCAAGTGGTGGTGCAAGTGGGTGTCATTGAAAAGATAATTGTCAAAAACTTGTTTAAAATACAATTACATTACATTAAATTGATTAATTTTTGAAAAAAAAATTACGATGACCTCAAGTTTATAATAAATTCAAGGAATATGAAAATAAATTCCAAGTTCAAAATATTTAAGGTCATGAAATTTACGTTCAAAACTATATTTAGTCAGTTGCTTTTACGTGTCACTTTTGATGATAGGTTTTGAAGATCTCATATTGATATTCTATATTTGAGTACCTAACTTAACAATAGAGGTCATCATGAAAAATAATATATTTTAAACAACATTTTGCTACTACTTGTAGGCGTTTGACCAAGAAAATCATGGCTTTCATATACCGGAGCACTTTTTTGGTCCACTTTACTATGCTTGCACCCAAGATCTAAGAAACCCTAAACCAAAACCACAAACAAAAATCTCCATAGAGAACTTGTGCAACCCCTAGGACAACCAGAACACTACAAACGAAGATGGAAGACTAACACAAGAATGTGTCCGTCTGGAGAAGGAGTGCAACCTTTATCACAATGACTGAGAAATATTCATGGAGGCAGCGAACAAAGCCGAGGATCGGGTGCCTCAAGCTGAGGAGAGGGTTGAGGAAGCTAATAGAAGAGTCAAAGAGTTGTTGCTAGAGCTTGAGAATATCAGACGGTGTAGCCCACAAAAGCATCCTGCAACTCCAAAGGTGACTTGCAAAATGCTAAGAGCAAGAGAAAGAGAAAGAAAAAGAGAAAGGAAAGCTAAGCAAAGAAGGGAATGCGAGGCGTGGAGCCGCAACGGCTAAACCCTAAACCCGGATCAATACGCTAAGTCTTCATCCATAGTTTGACCCCCTAGTCGTTCAAATTTTCATCCGTTTTGCATGTGTTATATGTGAATATACTCATTCTATTTCTATTTTTTAATCCTCTCTATTTTTTGTCACCCTAATTTCTTTCTACCTCAAACCTAAAGTGGGGGTTTTCCTCTTATACTAAATTATATATAATCACATGTTTCACAATTTAAGTAGGCTATGGTAGATCCAAAGTTTATAGAATTTTTCCTTCCAATGAATAAAAAACACCCTATAGTTGTTCTCACGTGGTTTCTATTTTTTGGCCAGTGACCCCCCCGAGCTCTTCATTAATTGGTCAATGTTAATTCCAATACAAGACAAATTGTTTATTTCTTAATTCCAAGATTTAATCATTATTCACAACGTATGCAACTAACAATAGTCATCAGAGTCAAGCTATAGTTTTAGTTACCCTGCACAACCTGCGACAACAACAACCAGGGTAACACACAAGACAATAGTTGATCTGATTAGCTTGCACTTCATACTCAAAGATCAAGTCTCTAGACTATGTAATCATATAAAAACTCTAATTGATTCTAGGACAACTTATGCCTTAATCTCCTTGATAATCCAAAGTTTATCCTATCTCAAAATTACTTGAGCAATCTTAACTTCTCCAATCCACCACTAATCAACTGTGCATAATCTTTTCCCATCACATCAGTTAATCGGGGTTCTCTCATTCAACTAAACTAACTTGACACACTTTACTTCTATCAGCCTATAGTGTTTACTTCAATTATAATCACACTCAGCTGAACTATTTAGTCTTTCTTATTTCACTGCCTCTCACAGGCTCAACAATAGGCTATTATGTCATTCACAAACCGACGCTTAGCCTTCCAACTCCCTTACAGTGCCTATCACATGCCTCAACTATAGCCAATAGTTCAGATATTGATTGTCTCTTGGCCTTCCAGATTCCTCCCTCTCACAGGGTAGTTCGAATCATCGGTCAACGATGTTCCTGGATTATCCTACGTTTCCTCTAACGATTGTTCTACTCCTTCTCTCTAACGCTCGGAGTTACTTCTCTCTATGCTACCAAATCATAGCTTCACTTCATTCTTTCTCACACACGTTCACTCCCTCATTCAGTGCTACATACTCAAGTTCTCTCTCAATCTCCTTTGTTTCAGATTAACACTTATCAACACTCAACAACTCACTCTCACAGTTTTGATTCATTCGATTTCTTTTACAATTGCGAGCTCTGTCAATTGCAGTCACAACAATAGATAATAGTTTATTACATTCTTCTTATCAATTCTGTTTCACGCTCTGCTTTGCTCAATCATACTCAAATTCACATTCTCACTCACTCACAATGCACAACCTCGCTCGCAATCTCTCACTCAATTAAATGCGGCTTCAACATTGGTCAATAGTTCCACAATTCATATTGCTCATGCAAATTAGAAGATAGTTCAACTGAACTATAGTTCTTCGATTAACTTTCGTTTCCAAACAACAATATACCTTCACATAATAGGATAACCCGCAATCACTGCGGTGTTTACTCAATTCCAAAATAGAAAATGGTTTAACTCTATCCTCACCCGATCTCGGTGCTAAAGGAGATCAGCCTATAGTTTTTTCTCTGCGCTCAACAATAATCAAAGACTGTCCGCCTTCCTCTTCGTTGCCAGCCTTTTTGGCTCGGCAGAGACGATAGTTGTTGTAACCAACTATGGGCGCCTAAGCCCACGCCTATTGTTGTAACTACCGTCATAGCCTATAGTTAACTATTTTCATCAGGTTGGATGAAGTTCCATCCAACTCTCCCTATCTGTCCATAGTTGAACTATTTGGCCAAAAAATCGGCTCACAGTAACATTTTACATTCCCATTAATTATTTGTAATATTGCATAACTCTAGATAGTAACACACACTAATTGGGGTGACCGGTGTAGGTATTAAGTAAATCTAGACTTATCCATGAATTTTGAACATAATTGAACATAATGTATACATGTGGTTTTATTATAGAATTGGCATAACAAGCCATCGAAATGAACAACAACTCTTGTTGTAACCATGTTTTTGTTGATGTAGATTATGTTATTTGTGAAATATATCCATATGGAGTTTTGACCATGTTGCTTCTCAAAGCATGTCTAAAGTATGCGTGATTAAGGTCTCCATTACATATAAGCTCCTATTTCGCTCCCTCTAATAAACTATTTTGCAATGCAAATGTATCATCAACGCAAATGATACTTTCATTTGCATATTTATTTTTGGACAAATATTTTGTCCATATTTACTTTAATTATAGTTGGTGAATCTACGATAATTTTTTTTTCATATACACTTTTGATGGGCAAAAGAATGTTTTCATTGGTCAATTTTACTTTATTGTTAACCCAATCAAAGTCAAATGATACAGTGTAAGGCTCATAACATTATTCAAATCCATAACAATGTTATTTGGGACTAACAATATTCCACAAAATATTCCTTTATATATCTCACATTCAATATGAATGTGGGAAAGATCATGAAATATTCTGTGGAATAGTATCAATCCCACATAACACTCTTATGGAATTGAATAATGTTATGCTATGCCCAAATTGATATTTTACTTTTTATTTATTTTTCCTCGTATACCTCATGTGTTCACCCACATGGCATGCACTCTTATTAATAGTGGGAGCCAGATGTATGCAAGACCCCTTATTAAAACCTCTTATATACAAAATTCTAATGAGCGAAAGCATACAATATGTAGATATCAATCATAGTTCTCATGTATGTGTATAGGAAATTTGCATGCTAGAGTGTTGACTCAATAACTATGTATACACAATATAAGAGATTGAAAAAAGAAGAAATTGTGTACATATGTTTATGTAAGAAATTATTCAACAAAGTCATTATAATATGACACGGGAGATGACAAATATTGTTCATGGATGAACACGTGCACATTATGGGCGCATTGTAGAGGACTCTCTATTCCGACACAAATAATTATTTTCCCCGCAAAATTTTCCATGTGTCATGCTCACATTTGTTAAGACCTACTTGTATCCATGTGGAAACTACATTCCAGCACGTGTAGAGATGAAATAGAGAGCCCTATGTGGTATAAGGTATGTATGGATGATATGAACTCCTTCGTGAGAAACCTTAGGGTTGTCTCAAGGAACACTTACAGAACAATACCCGCCCCATATATGTATTCTTTGTAAGTCAATTGTCAAGAAACACCTTTTGTACACCCATGTGGTACCATACGGGCTACACGTAAAAGAAAAAAAACGTTCGCCATGGGGAGTGAGAGTAGCTTAGTGCATGTAGTGCAATTTTTGTATTAGATTAGGCATTTTGTGATTTTATGATATTCTTTTGTCAAATTTGAAAAAATAATTCTCATATATTCAACACTTTAGCACAAAAAAAACTTAATTTACTAGTATGCCAATCTAAGAAGTAAAAAAATAAAAAAGGAACATCAATGTTTTTATCCAACTGACATGTGATGTCTATTCATCAATCCCTACCCATGTCCTTGTGGCCATTCTAATAAGAAACTATTGCAAGTATGTTGGAAAGTGTTATTTTTTCACCAACGTGATGTTTAGCTTCATTGTGTCATTTAAAGTAGAATCTTGCATATTAGAATTGGGCTATTCTACATATTTCACACGCTTTTGTGATATTGTTTATGATATATTTTACACATGACTGTTATATGTGATCATGTGTAGTTACACAACATTCTGCTATCTCAAAATTGGGATGTGTGGCTGACCTTTGACCATAAACTTGGAGATACAATTAAGGTAAAAGTGCCAATTCCGGCAGTGGCCCCAATTTTGACATATTGTTTTTCTTTCTTCCAAAGTGGGCAACTACATATTACAATTTGAACATTGATTACATTATTCTAGGGATTCAAAACATAGCTCATTGGTTGAGAGAGACAAAATGTCAACAATCAATAATGTCCATTATGGGAGGGCTTTTCTAACCACTTTGGATGACAAAGAAATGTTGGTTTTCATCAATCATATCTAAATCACATAATGTTGAAATTTGATGAACTCAACATGCAACTCTCGTTTCATGGGCCCTCATAATATAACAGTTGGATGCTTGAAAATCTGCACAGGGAGACTCATATTTAGATTGAACTCCCAACATCCAACTAATATATTATGTGGGCCCATGTTGCTGAATAATATTATGAAGTGCATTGACTTCTTTATGGATTTGTTAATTTCTTGAAGCTTTTGTGATATATTTTATACATGTTAAGGGTCTTGAGTTCTCAAAGTGTCCGTTAGGCGTTTCCACGTTTCCACTTTAGAGCTCGATGATCTGCACCTTTTCCAGCAAGACGAAATTGAAGCCGAGGTGGCATCCAGCTAGGACTTTAAAGTACCACGGCAGCACGAGGTCAACCTCATCTGATGAGGGACTTGTGCAAATGCGCGAGAGCACTCGTTCATGTTCCCTGCCTCTTGCAGAAGACAAGCCATGGCTATGGCTTCCCACCTCCCGCTCTCGCTCCAGTCCTCTACGTCTCTTCTCTCGCACCGCCGTCCCGCCTCGGAGCCTCTCGCTGCTGCCTCCCTTGCTTCCGGCTCAGGCACATTGTACACCAATTTTCCAGCCTCGCTAATAGTCAAACCCTCCCTCCAGTCGTCGCCGTTTTGGAACGGAGCCGGGGGCCGTCTGGACTGGAGACGGTCGGCGGCAATTGGCTCTACTAGAAGGATGGAGGGAAGCCCGCTGCAAATCGGAGCTACGATGGAGCAACTAGAAGAGGCTGCGAGGACAACGGTTTGTGGCTTCTTCATTGGCCTTGTCTTGTATTGCTTTCTGGCTGTGGAAAATTAAGGATCACAGTATCCGTAGTCTGGAGCATCGCATTTGGAAGTATGTTTTTAGATTTGTACATTTTTGTGTTTATCACCAGGAATGAGTCGCAGAACTTCCTGTTCGGAATGCAACAGAAGTTTCTGGAATTTCTTAGTTGATTGAATCAAGCTCTAAGCATGCCAATTTCATTTGTTGTTACCTCGTTGGCTAATGCCAGGAGTCTTTGGCTTATGGATGAATTTCTGGACATTGTATTGCTTTTTAGCTGTAGAAAATCAAGGATCATAGGATGCGTAATCTAGAGCATCGCATTTGGATGTATCTCTTTAGATTTGTGCATTGTTGTGTTTATCACCAGGATTGTGTCGCAGAACTGCCTGTTCGGAAAGCAGCAGAAGTTCTGGCAATTCTTAGTTAATTGAAGCAAGCTCTAAGCATTTCAGCTGCATATGTTGTTGCCTTGTTGGGTAATGCCAGGAATCTTTAGCGTGTGATTTGAATTTCTGGATACTGATTCTCGTGCATTGTTCATACAAGAGTGTGAATACAAGAGTGTCAGAACTACACAGTGCTAGACAACGTAGGAATGACACTCTGGATCTCCTTTACATTTAACTAACTAAATTTATCAAGTAAGCCTTGGTAAGAAGATTTCGTAACGTACTAAGACACCATAGTCAAAGAAAATCCGTCACACTGCTAAATTAGTTCGCCTGAATTAATACATCTGTTTGATGATGTCACTTGAACTCACACTTCGGATAGGCACATCATTTAATCGGAAAGTCAGATAACGGACCGCTGTTAGAAAGATGAATTCTACGCTGCGGTGCAGATTCTTGACATCTTGACGTGCACAGGTGGACTACTTTGTAAGGAGTGGGATGACCGTCGGCCTAGGAACAGGTCTCGCTTCGAGCATGGCTATCAACTACATCGGTGAGAAGCTTAGAAGTGGCACCCTTCGAGACATAATTGGTGTTCCAATGTAAGACTTACCTCCAGCCGAAATAACGTCCAGTACGTGAGCTCCGTCTTGATCTTCGAGGGACTCTCGACAATTTCTGTTTTAAAGTGACGTTTGACAGATAGGAGTCGTTATCCTTTGAGTCCGTTGACGAAGTTATTCGTAGTGTGGCTACTGGCTAATTGATCTCATGTAAATTCAGTTTATTGGATGGATGGTTTGCACTCACTTACGAGAA
This sequence comes from Polytrichum formosum, assembly GCA_964035585.1. NCBI lineage: Eukaryota > Viridiplantae > Streptophyta > Polytrichopsida > Polytrichales > Polytrichaceae > Polytrichum > Polytrichum formosum. The sequence continues at coordinate 10,046,379 of OZ037935.1, read as the reverse complement.
TACAATAATGTCTGTCCATTCACTCAGGTCAAGTTCAGGTGCTTCTGCAGCAGCTCAGGCAGGAGTTCCCCTTGCTTCATTCGAAGAACAACCACAGGTATGAAGATTTTATATTCGTTCAGAGTCAGTCATATGATAAACTATAGACTTCGGTTATGAGGCAACGATGTTTGTTGAGATGTAGCAAGGAGTTTTTACAATAACAGGCATGAAAGGAAAGAGAGTAGAGAGGATATGCACCATTTTTCTTGGATGTTGCGTTGTGAGTCTGCTTATTTTTTCATCGTATGACCTGATGGATCGAGAAGAGACATTTTAATTTGGATGTGCAACTTCTGGTTGTTACAGTAGGTTTCTTGTTATGAGCGAACTACATTTGTTGAGATGTAGCAAGGATATTCTTGCATGACAGGCATGAAAGAAAGAGAGTAGAGAGGAGATGCGTTTTATTTCTTGGATGTTTCATTGCGAGTGTGTTTATTCGAACATTTTTGTGAATGTTGAATTGCATGACACTTCTTGCAGCTGGATATTGCATTCGATGATGCAGATGCAGTACAAGAAGGCACTCTCTTTGCAGTTGTAGGACGCAGGGGAGCAGAAGGCCGTCAGTCAATTTTAAAGGAGAAAGTAAGGTGTGCTGGGCAAATTCATATTCTCCTTGTACTTAATTTTGGAAATATGTTCTGAGCTGTATGAATTATCCACAAAGTACGAATTAGTAAGTACATGGAATTTGAGGTATAAGAGAACACACATGCCATGTCTCGCTTTGACTTTGGAGAGTATCCTTATACGACATATTTTATGTTCATTTTAGAACTGGCTTTGGACCACAGTGGTTATTGTGTATCAATGTTTTTTGCAAAGAAAATTAGTAACCTGAACTTGGATACTGCTACTTAAATTCTTCATCTGGAGGAGATAATTCAATACCAGTCTGATGAACAGGCTATCATGAAGGCTGCAAAGCAAATGGTATTCATAATTGAGGAGAAACAGTTTGTCGGGAGCCTGGAGGGTGCCGTGCCTGTCCTCATTCAACAGGTCTTTTTTCTTGTTCTGAAATGCTTGGCAATGTTTGACACCGTTTCTCAAACTATTATACATTCAGCTTATAGATGTGAAAATGATTCTTCTATATACAATATTAAATAAGAGTTGGTTAGATCTATCAATAAAAGCATTTCTTTCTACTGTTCATATGGACAAACCTGCCTCTGCACTTCTATTTTCTGCAAAGTGACTGTATGCTGCTTCATGTATTTTATATTCTTTTAAGTTCAACGTTTCTTGGCTCACGAAGAGGTTGAAACGCTAAAGAACACTTTTATTTACAGGAAGGTTGGATTGACGTGGCAGAAGAAATCGATGACCTATTTTTAGGTGATGCAGAGGTAATTTAGTTCCTCATCTTGATGGAACTCTGTCTGCAAATTTCTGGACCCGATTGATGCAACACATAAAGCCTTTACTTATTAGCTTGGTTTCTTGGTTCTAGATGCTCCTGGCCATTTCGTTCATTCTTGTGCGTATAATGTTTTCATGTCAAAGTTGCATAAGTGTGCAAAGTGCCTAGGGCCAAATTTTCTTGCTTAATGCATTGAAGTCATAGATTTGAGCATTAATCAGGTGACTTATCAGGTGTAAGATAACATATACAGATAAAAAAATTGGATGCAAGATAGAAATAAATTCTGTGTGCTTCCTCAGGTCTGCTCCTGTATTGATGTATTTTCTTGTTCATTTTCTTCAAACCTTTCAATAGTCCTTCTCGAAAAGGACTACCCAAAGGGCTATGGAATATGTTTTTGCTGGAGTCCCAAACTTCTCTCAATAAACGTACATTAACAATGACTTAGTCTAGGGGGCATTGAACTTTTATGGGGAGGTCAACTGTACATCTAATGGCTTTTCTCGCAAGTGCTTATATATTGCTCCTGCACAGAATCTGAAAGAATCTCATTGAAGTTATTCATTGTTAATCCACTTCTCCATTACATGTAGGAGTTAGTGTAACCTCATATTACCTCCAACATTCTTGGAAATGATAAGTATGATGATATGAACAGTCAATTATACGAATTCCCCCATCTTTTCACATCTACTGTGTTCATTTGGCTTGCTGAATATCAAGCTCATTATTTGATTGGTACTAAATGACTTCCCAACGTCCCCTTTCAAACATAGTAAGAGCTAAATTGAGTACAATAGTTTTGCTTATAGCACTTCTAAGTCAATCGATTTGTATCAGACCAGCACTGAACACGGTGGCTTCTGTGCTCTGCCTTTTATTTTATTCCTTTCTTGAGTCAGCTATTCTTGAGTCTCAACTCTTGCTAGCCAGGATGACATTCTCCTGGACTACTTGGCAATGAGAAAGAATCACTACAGGGGTACTTCACTGCTAGAAGTCAGCGGAGATGTAGTGGATGGGACTAGTGACTTCTGCGCTTGTTGTCAGTGGTGGGTCTCTACATAATTGAGAGATAATCACACTGTATGTTTTTGCTTTCAAAAGTTGCTTCAAACCTTTCTGTCTTCTTGATTGAGGTCTTGTTGAGAGAAGACAGGTGATATGTTAGCTCCTGGAATGTTTATGCCAATGTTTTATTCTAGCTTCATCGGTAACCCATTGGTAAGTCATTGTTCTTCTCAGTACTGAAAAGCGTTTCTCTTCCAGGTCTGGAGAAGACCAAGTTTTGGAGAAGCAGGTCCATTGGGTGGAGATAATCCTCTTGTGACACCTGAAGGCCACTATGTGCTGGATGTAATTTTTACTACTCCTATTACGACTGCAGGTCTGTTCCACATGATAGACTAACTCCAGCAAAGTCTCAGGAACCTTATGTTGGACTTTTCGAGTTTGTAAATGGTATTGCAAGTGAGTTGTCCTGTTACACATTCAAGTCCCTTCAGGAATCATCAGAAATGGAGCTCTGTTTATTAATAATGCTAATTTCCACTTTCCCCCTCGATCAACTTGATCTGTTTTGTGTGGGGTCTTACATAAAGAGGGCAATGTGGAATTGTGGTGATATCCTTCATGGGATGTAGCTGTAATATTGCAGCCAACCAATTTTCTGTGCCCACTGATTTATTTAGGCCTATCTATTGGCAATGTGTACGCAGCTGAAGTGGTAGAGAACTTGGAGGCAATTGGGGGAGTTATGGGGCACGGTCTTGTGATGGACACAGCGTGAGTTCTTTCAAACCTAGTGCAGAAAGACGTGATTGAGATAAGTAAGGGAATGGATGGGGCTCTGTAAACACTGAGCGTACTGATTTTTTTTTGAAACATGTATTAACTGCAAAGAGCTAAATGTTTCTGCATCCTTCGTCTGAAATTTGTGAGATTCACTTGCTGTACTTTTCGAGCTCAACACTATTTGTCAATTTTTTTTCTGGTACTGCAGGTATGCTGCAGCTATTGCAGGTCCGAATGGGGTTAAAATCAGAACGTCTTTGTTCAAAACTGCCTTCACCTCTATGGAGTGACTTGATAACAAGTGCAAGAAACTATACATCCCTTGCCAAATTGAGGTTTGTATTTTTTCCGTATAATGCACTAATTTGTCATGGGAAGTAATTTTCTAATGCTTCACTGAATCCATCCTGGTTGTCTGCAAAACTAATTTTGGTCATGCGGAAGGTGTACATGTAGCGAAAAGACATGCAAATGTCGGTTGTGGCATATATCAGTCAATTTTTGGCCCATCAAAGAATTGTGGATCTCTAAACTTGTTCATCAATATGAATGGAAGAAACAGACTTCGCACTTGGCCATTCTGCAACAATGTAAAACAATGCGCTTCATTTTCTTCTTGCTTTGTTTTTGCTCAAACTGATGATGGCTTCTACTGGTACAGCAGTTGCCTTACTGGCTTTAGAAGTATTGCAATGTACGATCACAAATTTTCTACTATAGCACCCTATGGGTTTGCTGCAAAGGTTATAATTTGATAAAAATGAGGTTTTATTTAATCTTAGTATGTAAACTATTTGGCAATTTTGGAAGACTTAGGATCTGAGTTGGTTGTCTTCAAATTCTATCTGTCCACTACCGACCCCGGGTGGTAGTAATTCATAGTGCCCGTGGGGGTCAGCATCTTTAGAGTTCATGGTTTGGATAAGCTGCTAAAACACTTCTAAGGTGCAGTTGGATCTGCTTTTTCAAGGTACAAGTAATTTTGAGACTAAAAATTCTACGATTTTATATAAAAAATTCTCAGAAGCGGAAACAAATACTGCGAAGGTCTGAATGATGACCCTGCTTTAGAAAGAAACTGCTTTCCAATTAGTTCTTCCAGGGGAAACCTAGGGATAGAGAAATTGGATCATTGCAATTAGAGGTAAATGCCTCTTTCTGGAAGCATGTTGATCTGCATTGCGGAAAAAAAGGCACCAATTCATTAGAAGCATAAGAAGCGATTTTGAAACAACTGTTTGAAATTTGAGGCCCCCTCTTTCTTTCTTCTCATTTGTTCCCAAAATTGCACCACTTGAGTTTGAGGGTACGAATGTGCATCCCTTGTCACCTCTCTCGGATAGTTTGAGAGGCATGTTCTGGAGTTGATGCCCACTGAAGTCTCTAAGGGCTGATGTCTATGGAGTTGCGCTTCCCTAAGTAGAGGTCAATGATCTTTCTTTTTCAGCCAATGGTCCATCTCCCAAATCGTCACCAGTCTAAACCACCTATGTTTGATGTTACACTCAAGTTTTGATGTTACACTCAAGTGTTGATGATTATGGTATCCTAGCCTATTACCGATATGTGACCTTAAACCGAGCTCTAGGGAACAAATTAGAAATAATGTTCCCTAGGTGGATGACATGTCCCTAGCTCAACTAACCTCACATTAATGCATTTAATGACGTGGAGAGAGAGAGAGAGGGGAGGAGAGAGAGGGGGAAGGAGGAGGGACTCGGTTCAAGGCACATAGGTCTCGGTTCAAGGCACATGAGACCTTGCCACAACGTGTTGGATGAGATTAGTTGTTCGTTTAGGATGTCTCTTGACATAGTAAGGTCAAAGTCAGTCTACGGTTCTTATATGTTGGATTTCTTACAACCTCTTACTTGCTTGTGGATAATTATAGAATGCTCATAAGTTGTATTAGCATTGACGTCAAACTTCTTTAGGTCTATCATAAGACACCCTAGGGAACATCTTAAAAAAATCATATTTAATTCAAAATTAATTTTAAAAATTTCCAAATTTTTGAAATAGACAAATATTTCATTTTACCTTGCATGAAAAATTTTAAATCGTTCATTACCATAGAAGAGGTCATTGTGAAAATTCACCAATGTGTAGCTCTCGGTCATAGGCTAGGATACCATAATCCAAGTATTGATGCAAGAGTGGGGGAACTGTGTAGCACTAATGGGTGGGGGGAGGAAAGGGTGCTGTTGAGCATGGATTAAGCATAGGCTAGAAAGTCTGCAACTTTCAGAGAGAACCTAGAGCATAGCCCCATGTCTATCACATTCAAAGCTATCCACCCACGGCCTGATTGAGGCTTGTTGTGACATAAGTTGCAGTAATTGGGTCCAAGAGTTAGATGCGGATTGGACCAACCCATCCATAGCCTTAAACCCTCTTGCATCAATTTTCTACTTTCCCGTGATGCTCTCAATTGGCCAAAATCGGTTGTTGTCTGCATTCCAAAGATCCCGTATCATGGTAATCTGAACCTATTGAGTTAAGCCACCCTGGCTTTAGCAATCCTGTACCCAATTCCTTTGATGTTTGGAGTTCATCAAAGGAAAGAGAGGAGGATGCGGAACCTATTAACCCTTATTATTTGTTTTTTTTTGAAAAGTAGTAGGTTTGGCAACATGCTGAGTTTAGAAGCAGTCAAGGTAGCTACATTTCGATGAGTCAAAGGGAGTATTTGGTGAATGTATGGAACATATGTGTCCATTTGGGTGATGACTTCTAAACGTACATGTAAGCAATCCAAGGTTACATGTATGCTTTCATAAGGTGAACCATCCCACATATAAAGTAATAAGTGGCCCCAAATTTATATTTGTAGTCTACAAGTGGCCACACGCACCACAAACTAAGGGGGAAGTTTGGCTATGTATTGAAATTGGCTACACAAAAAGTAATATTGCACCAGCCCCTTAAACCTCTAGAGGCTTCCAAGTTCAACTAGTTTGCAAGTGCATGAGAGGATCAACATGCACATATCATACGTTTCAAGCACTTAGTGACATCGTAGGCCAAACAAGTGTTGTACCAACCCTCTTAAATATCAATGTGCTCCCAAATTGGTAGGATATTCGCACACATACAAGATGAACAATGTTGAATCATCATATGCTTGAAGCACCTAATGTATTTCTACACCCAAAAAATTTGGAGCAACCCACTACACCCAAAATGAACATTATTGCTTAAAAAGATCACTCACACGGTCACATGTACAAGTACAAATAGGTAGGGAGGGAGGTTCGTATCTTCAACCACCACCGATGCATTCCACTCCGAAACTTGAAATTTGATACCCACATCTCTTAAACTTCAATACAATCAAAAGGTGGCGCCACTAATCGCCACTATAGAAGCAAAGAGGCTATGAGATACAACTTCAGAGTAAGAGGGTGGCGACCACGGGGGTGGAGAATGGAGGGAATGTGGCGACACCACTACTCACCCCACCCAACTAAACTTTTTGCGATGTGAGCCCTTGCATGCGAGGATGGGCTCCATCATGGCTCCATTCACAACTCACAATGGAGCTCACTAGCTACTCCCCACAACAGAGCTTAGAGACGGTCCCAAGTTTTAGGTGACTCCTCTCCGCCCATGTGAAGCTAGTTGGCACCACCTCTTGCCCACAAAGAGTGGAGGTGGCACCTTACAAGGCAAAAGTCCAATTTTTTAAAACATGTGTGTGTATATCAATTCACTTCACTATAGCAAAGTGGCTACTAGTAGCCAGAAAAAAAGGTTGGAACCCATGTGTAGGTGGAAGAACAATGACATACTCCATGATATTCTTCCATATTCACCAACCTTCTTCTAGATGTTTGGCTCTTGTGTTGGGAGGCATTTCCATGTCGGCTCGTAGAGTTGGGAGGTCAACTAAGAGGTTCATCGGTTGAGTTGACGTGGGATAATTTGATTGGAAGATTTGACCAGTTGACTTGAAAATCCATGTCGACCCGACTGGTCAATATATATATATAGAGTGACAATACTACAAACTCTTGCATCAGACAAACTCTTGCACAAGATAGACGGTATAAAACTAATGCAGACACAAACTATCTGTGTGTATTTATGTGTGTGTTAACTCTATGAGAGAGAACCGCCTTTTATAGGCTAGGCGGGAGTTACAATGCCATATGACTTTTAGATCATACTTAAATAAACTGCTAGTTCTATATAGCACTGAAGCTAACTGCTAGTTAGCTTTTACTTCTACATAGTTAGTTTTTCTTCTATATAGTTAGCTTTTACTTTAACACTCCTCGATCTAGAGTTACCTCGTTAAAAACTTGTAATGTAACTAGAAATATTGATGGATGATTGAATATTCTAACCACATGTATCAGTGTGTAAGTAGAGGATAACGGGAGCTAGACAACTCCAGATTGACAACATGTGCACTGGAGTTAGATAGCTCCACATTTAGTGCATTGGAATTAGACCATTCCATATTGAGAACATGTACACATGAGTTAGATAGCTCTCGATGAGGTGCACTAGAGTTAGACTACTCCATATTTGGAAAGATGAATGTTATTCATTGGAGCTAGAGAACTCTTAATGGATAAATAAGTCTAGTTGGAATTAGACAGTTCTATCTAGACAAAAAGATGGATGAATCCAGTTGAAATTAGATTGTTCCAAGTGGAGGAATGTAATTGAGCTGAAAGATGAAAGATTCATAGTAGAACTAAAAGATAGAGCTATGAATAGAATAATTTTACTATATGTGAAAATAGAAAGTAAAAGTAATGCCTTTGGTATATAAGGAAGCTCGGGGGAGGAGAGAGGATCTTTTGTCTCTCTCCTATGGTCGGGTGGTTGAGCTTAAACCAAGACTTACTTGGTCCATCATTGTAATTAGACGATATAAGAAAAATAAACAGAGTTCTTCAACTCATCATTTTGTTTGATAGTTGTTCTTGTGAAAGTTGGTGGCAAATATGTAGGAGGTTTATTACAAAACTATTATGTGATAAAACAGAACTTGAATCGGGAAAATTCATAGATCTAAAAAAAAGTATAACTCATAGATGGAGTATCTCATGAAGAAATCTCATCCCAACCTCTTCTACTAATTTTCTATGGGTGTAGGTTGGGAGAGCCTTGGTTAACATATCAGCTATATTGTGAGCTGAGTTAACTTTCTTTACCTCAATCTGCCCGTTTTGTATGAGGTCATGAGTAAATCCAAATATATGAGGGCACATATGCTTGACCCGATCAACGACGCTACCGTGTGAGCGGTGGGACGCGAGCGGTGAGCGGTGAGCAGAAAAAAGTCAACGCTTTCCAATTATAGTAATAAAATTTCCAAATTTAGAAAATATAAATAAAAAATTTGTGGGACCTCTTTTTTTAGTAAAAATGATGGACCTATTTCCGTGCAAATTTTGAGGGCTTTCATGACAGAGACTTGGTTTTAGGGTACCTTTCAAAGAGACTAATTGACATGATTTACTTAAACCAGGGAACTTTTGACTGTCCATATTATGGTGAGAGCCGGTTAATCATAGGCTATGGTCACAACGTAAGAGAAAATTCTAAGTCAAAAAATTCAAGCATTCAAGCATTCAAGCAAAGTAGCAAAACTCGTACCATTCAATAACATCTAAAACTACTGTTGGAAGGAAAGACCCATAAATATTTAGAAACCTTTATACATATTTAAAAACGAATACAATTCACATCATGTAGATAATGATAGGTCTGATATATCAGCGATATTTTCGGAAAACGTGCACTCATACTATAGTATATTCAACACAATAATACTTAGCGACAATTTATAAATAAGGGGGGGCAGCCTAGCTCCTATAGGTATCCACGCTAAGGTCCCACATGCTTCATGATGCCACTTTCGAGGAGGTGCTTCACTTCATTGAAACTAAGGCTCGGAGCATGGATGAAAGTGTCTTGGTATTGATCCAAGTTGCAGGTCACACGGAAGATGAAGTACAAGTGCTTGCAGTTCACCCAAGGGCGCCGCTTCCCAAGTGCTCTTGCTGACATCTCCACGAAATCCGGGCACGTGCACGACGGGAAGGTGTTGATAGTGATACGGTACTCTTCAACCTTAGCCTTCTTTTGGGATGGGAACAGAATGATGCACTCGATCCCTAGTGAGGTATCATTGTGACGGAGGTGATTTGACCGTCGACGTTGAGGGCTGACTCCCACTTGTTGCGTTGTTGGATGCATGGTCCGTTGTTACTGCGCCGGATCTTTTTTCCAAACCTCAACGTAGGGTATTGATCAGCTTGGGCCGGGGTAGGGAGTTCGGCCATGGATGAAGCAACATTGGAGGAGTCGCCGAAGAGTCTTCTGGGTGACACATCTTGACGCTGCTAAAGTTGGAATCCCCCTTCTTCAAGGGCCAGAACCTCTTGGAGAGTGAGGTTTGTCCCAGTGAGGACAGGCCAGACGTCCGGGACATCCGGACGGTGCTGCACCCACTTCCTCTTAGTGCCTTTGACACATCTCTCAATGTCGTCGTTGCAGAAGGAGAACTGTGTCAAGAATTCCTTGTTCTTCTTGTAGTCGCGCATGTAGCCGGTGTACGTAGGAGCTGGAGTATTTTTACCATGCCGAACGATCTTCTGGGTGCACTTGGTCTTTGTGCGAGCTTGCATGGCGAAGCAGGCCTTGGCGGAAGTCTTGGGCAGTTTAGAAATGTGCCACTTGGAGACATCGCAGTGGGTCTCCTGAATGTTATTGACGTGGGTGACCCGTTGTGGAATCGATTTCTCAGGGGATTGTGTGAGGGGCAGGTCTGATGGTGTGGCGGAATCAGTGCATGCCTTGGTTGACCTAGTGCTCACTCGTGGATGAGAGAAGCTGACCTTGTCGGGTCTATGTGAATCTTGATCAGAACCAGGGGGCATATCAAGTTTGCGCTTGGTGGTGCCAAAGACCTCCTCTCCTTCGAGTTGGGGTTTGCAGGTGCACCAATGCTCTGCTCCAGGCATATGCTCGAGGGCTGCAACAATTCTCTTGGCGTCACCGGATTGTTGTGCAGCACGAAGGCGGAGTTCTTATTTTCCTGGGCCAGTGCCAGAGCGATCACCCTTCAAGTAGGCGTAGTAGTTCGTACATTGCATGAACGCCCTCACAAAATCATCCACGGTCGCAACATATAGATCAGAGCCACGGTTTCCAGACTGCTGAAGCCATTTGTTATGGACTGTCTTTGATTTCAGGCAAGGGGGGTGTCGGATCCAACAGGCCCTTTGGTTCAGAACTGGGCTCCTCACATTTGGTATAAATATCATATTTTTGAGATTGGGGAGTGCCTGAGAGGGGCCTAGTAAGATGCCATGTAGGTTTAGATTTCTAAATTCAAGTAGTGGGGTATGCTTATGAAGGCTCTGATTTGAGGCCATTTAGGTTGAAATTTTGGGAATTTTAGGTTTGGGGTCTTGTAGGTAGAGGTCTGATTTGAGGCAATGACAAGATCAGCCATGCCCACATCTGACCTCGCAACGCCTAGAGCTCTCCGCGGATAGGAGGGTGGAAGAGAAAGAATGAAGTTGGAAACCTCTTGAAAATGACGACGTTGATGAAGGATAGAGGCATTCAAGATGCATTCTAAAACAACGGGAGGACGCCTAGCAGATGAAAGAATGGGCGGAGGCGGCGGCCTGGATAGAGTAGGAACTTGACTAAGAGATGGAGTAGATGCCACAGCCGCCTCAGGTGAAGCAGGGGGAGGGGGATCATCCTCCACAGTCTTCAGCTTCCTCGCGCGTTTCTTCAGTGATGACTCGTCTTGGGTTGCACGCTTCCTCCTCTTGGACTTCTGTGTGTTGGCCTCATCGATAGTCGCAACTACCTCATCCGCCTCCGGAAGTTGACTGTCAAGGACAACAACCTCATCGCTTTGAGAAGGAGGCAGTGGAGGCTCTCCACCGGAGAGTTGAATCTTCAACTCCGCCTCCTCATCCGGTTGCCACGTCCTCTTACATTCCAAGTACCAGCAACACTCGCGGAGATGCGGGAGGGAGAAGTTGCGCTTTTGAGCCGGGGAAAAAATGAAAGTGGGCGAAGAGGAATCAGACCATGCATCTAGAAATGGAGGGAGCTTCTTCAAAGCCTTCTTCTTGAAAAGCTCGTGCTTGATGTACCTTGACAACGAAGGAGTGAGGCCATTCAGCAACTTAGAAATAAAATGGTTTGAAATAAATGAAGACAAAAGATGTCCCAAGTAACTTACCGAAAAATTAAGCGCTTGACAATGTTGTCAGCGCCTTTGACATCCTTCCACCACGCCCCCTTTCCGTAGATATCTGACCCAGAGAAGTGACCAATGAACGCCTTATCCCAAAGGCAGATTCGCCACTTCTCCAAGTAATCCGGCAACGAATCAACTTCCACGTCTCCATCAAGCCCACCCAATGCAGTAAGTATATCGGGTAACTCCTTGACCGCAGCATCCTCTAGTTGTGAACAAATTCGAGGCCAAATCAGATTTCACAAAATTGAAGCTATATGGCCTCTTTTCAGACCCCTTACAGGCACGCTCAAACATATGTGAGGACCCGAGTACTAAAACTAAGGTCCTGTCGGATCCGACATACCCCCCCCCCCTTGCCTCAAATCACAAATCACGCCCCTTACAAGCCTCACCCTTCAAAGAATTCTCAAATAATTCAGCTATATGGCCTTAAATCAGACCAATTATAAGCCTGCCCCAATCTTAGAAATCAAAAAATAAAGCTATATGGCCTCTTTTCAGACCCCTTACAAACATGCCAGAATCCAACAAATTACAAAATGTAAACATATGTGAGGTCCTGAGTTGAGAACCTAAGGGCCTGTCGGATCCGACATACCCCCCCTTTGCCCCAAATCACAAATCACACCCCTTACAAGCCTGCCCCAATCTTAGAAATCAGAGATTAAAGCTATATGGCCTCTTTTCAGACCCCTTACAAGCATGCCCCTTCAGAGAATTCTCAAATAATTAAGCTATATGGTCTCAAATCAGGACCCCTTATAAGCCTGCCCCAATCTTAGAAAATAAAAAATAAAGCTATATGGCTTATTTTCAGACCCCTTAAAGGCACTTCCAAAACCCGAAAATCAAAAATCTAAACCTACATGGCCTCAAATCATACCCCCAACAAGCATACCCCTTACGAGAATGTTTAAAAAGCTAAAGCTACATAACCTCAAATCAGACCCCTTACAAGCCTGCCCCAATCTTAGAATTCAAAAATTAAAGCTATGTGGCCTCTTTTCAGACCCCTTACAAGCATGCCCCTTCAGAGAATTCTCAAATAATTTAGCTATATGGCCTGAAATCAGAACCCCTTATAAGCCTGCACCAATCTTAAAAATCAAAAACTAAAGATATATGGCCTCAAATCAGACCCCTTAAGAGCATGCCCGAATCCAACAAATTACAAAATGTAAACATATGTGAAGACCCGAGTACTGAAACTAAGGGTCTGTCGGATCCGACAAACCCCCCCCCCCCCCCCCTTGCCTCAAATCTCAAATCACACCCCTTACAAGACTCACCCTTCAAAGAATTCCCAAATATTAAAGATATATGGCCTCAAATCAGACCACTTATAACCCTGCCCCAATCTTAGAAAACAAAAAATAAAGCTATGTGGCCTCTTTTCAGACCCCTTACAATCATGCTGAAAACAGATATATCTGCTGAAACAGAGGAGAAGCAGTCAACAGACTTGCAAACATGAAAGCAGTCAAATCAGACCCCTAACAAGCATACTCCACTCCGAGAATTCTCAAAAATTAAAGCTAGATGGCCTCATATCAAGCCCCTCACAAGCATGCCCGAATCTAAAAAATCAAAAATCTAAACCTTCATGGCCTCCAATCAGACCCCTAAGAAGCCTGCCCCTTCAGAGAATTCTCAAAAATTGAAGCTATATGGCCTTAAATCAGACCCCTTACAAGAGTGCCCGAATCCCATAAATCAAAAATCAAAGCTATATGGCCTCAAATTGGACCCCTCACAAGCATGCCTCAATCCCACAAATCACAATCCTAAGCCTACATGGCCCCATATTAGGCCACATAGAGGCTCGGCCAAATCTCAAAAATCACAAAATTATAACAATTGTGAGGTCCCGACATGTGAGCCCAAGGGCCTGTCGGATCCGACATCCCCCCCCCCCCCCCCCCTTGCCTCAAATCAGACCCCTAACTACCCCTTACAAGCATGCCCCTCTACCAGAATTCAGAAATCTAAACCTACATGGCCGCCAATTAGACCCCTAACAAGCATACCCCACTCCGAGAATTCTCAAAAATTGAAGCTATATGGCCTTAAATCAGACCCATTACAAGAGTGCCCGAATCTCAGAAATCAAAAATCAAAGCTATATGGCCTCAAATTGGACCCCTTACAAGCATGCCTCAATCCCACAAATCACAATCCTAAGCCTACATGGCCTCATATTAGGCCCCATAGAGGCACGGCCAAATCTCAAAAATGCACAAAATTATAACAAATGTGAGGTCCCGACATGTGAGCCCAAGGGCCTGTCGGATCCGACATCCCCCCTTGCCTCAAATCAGACCCCTTACAAAGCATGCCCCTATCTTAGAAATCAAAAAATATAGCTATAAGACCTCTTTTCGGACCCCTAAAAGGTACGCCAAATAGCCAATAATCAGAGAATTAATATATATGTGAGGTCCCGATCTATCAACAAAGGGGCCTGTCGGATCCGACAGTGTCCCTTTGCTTCAAATTAGACCCCTTACTACCATACAATAATCCCAGAATTCGCAAAAATAAACCTCAATGGCCTCACATCAGACCCATTACTGACACGCCCAATTACTAAAAATGCAAAAATTAAGACATTTGTGAGGTCCCGAGCTTTCCACCCAAGGGCATGTCGGATCCGACAGACCCCCCTTCCCCCAACTGAAACCTCTAGCAAGCTTGCTTTAAACTTAGAAATCAAAAAAATAAAGCTTTATGGCATCTTCTCGGACCCCTTCGAAGCATACCCCACGTTCAGAAATCAAAAGTCTACACCTACATGGCCTCACATCGGGACCCTTACAAGGATGCCCCAATCCCAGAAATCACAATCCTAAGCCTATATGGAGACAAATCGGACCCCTCTCAGGCACTCCCCAATCTCAAAAATCTGAAATTTATACCAAATGTGAGGTCCCCAATTTTGGATCAAAGGGCCTGTCGGATCCGACACCCCCCCCCCTTGCCTCAAATCAGACCTCTAACTACAAGACCCCAATCCTAAAATTCCCAAAATTTCAACCTAAATGGCCTCAAATCAGAGCCTTCATAAGCATACCCCACTACTTGAATTTAGAAATCTAAACCTACATGGCATCTTACTAGGCCCCTCTCAGGCACTCCCCAATCTCAAAAATCTGAAATTTATACCAAATGTGAGGTCCCCAGTTCCGAACCAAAGGGTCTGTCGGATCTGACACCCCCCCCCCCGGCGTCACTGAGGCGCTGTGAACGGGCCTTGTGTGGTCGCGGGCATGGTGGATCCGGGCCGTTGATCCACCAAGGCTCATCCAAGGGCCTTAGTGGTCCTAGGTGGCGGGGGGCGGGGGGCGGGGGTTGGTGCTTGCCACCAAGATGGGCGGGGGCGGGGGTGGTGTTTGCCACCAAACCGGGGTGGGGCCGTGGGCCTCATGTCTTTTTTCAGGGAGGCCAGCTTTAGGGTCTTGTCGGGGCTAGGTGGCTAGGCGGATTAGGCAGCTAGGTAGGCTTATTTTCTAAGTGACTTGGCCTACTTACTAAATAACTAGTTGGTTAGGCTTACTTAATAGGTGGCTAGGCCCACTTACTAAATAACTAGTTGGTTAGCCTTACTTACTACGTGGCTAGGCCCACTTACTAAATAACTAGTTGTTTAGGCTTACTTACTAGGTGGTTAGGCCCACTTACTAAATAACTAGTTGCTTAGGCTTACTTACTAGGTGGCTAGTAAGTAAGCCTAAGCAACTAGTTATTTAGTAAGTGGGCCTAGCCACCTATTAAGTAAGCCTAACCAAGTAGTTATTTAGTAAGTAGGCCAAGTCACTCAGAAAATAAGCCTACCTAGCTGCCTAATCCGCCTAGCCACCGAGCCCGCTTAGCCACCTAGCCCCGACAAGACCCTAAAGCTGGCCTCCCCGAAAAAAGACATGAGGCCCACGGCCCCACCCCGCCTTGGTGGCAAACACCACCCCCGCCCCCACCCACCTTGGTGGCAAGCACCACCCCCCGCCACCTAGGACCACTAAGGCCCTTGGATGGGCCTTGGTGGATCAACGGCGTGGGTCCACCATGCCCGCGACCACACAAGGCCCGTTCACAGCGCCTCAGTGACGCGGGGGGGGGGGGGGGGGCTGTCGGATCCGACAGCCCCTTTGGTTCAGAACTGGGGACCTCACATTTGGTATAAATTTCAAATTTTTGAGATTGGGGAGTGCCTGAGAGGGGCCTAATAAGATGCCATGTAGGTTTAGATTTCTGAATTCAAGTAGTGGGGTATGCTTATGAAGGCTCTGATTTGAGGCCATTTAGGTTGAAATTTTGGGAATTTTAGGATTGGGGTCTTGTAGTTAGAGGTCTGATTTGAGGCAAGGGAGGGGTGTCGGATCCGACAGGCCCTTTGGTTCAGAACTGGGGACCTCACATTTGGTATAAATTTCAAATTTTTGAGATTGGGGAGTGCTTGAGAGGGCCTAGTAAGATGCCATGTAGGTTTAGATTTCTAAATTCAAGTAGTGGGGTATGCTTATGAAGGCTCTGATTTGAGGCCATTTAGGTTGAAATTTTGGGAATTTTAGGATTGGGGTCTTGTAGTTAGAGGTCTGATTGGAGGCAAGGGGGGGTGTCGGATCCGACAGGCCCTTTGGTTCAGAACTGGGGACCTCACATTTGGTATAAATTTCAGATTTTTGAGATTGGGGAGTGCTTGAGAGGGGCCTAGTTAGATGCCATGTAGGTTTAGATTTCTAAATTCAAGTAGTGGGGTATGCTTATGAAGGCTGTGATTTGAGGCCATTTAGGTTGAAATTTTGGGAATTTTAGGATTGAGGTCTTGTAGTTAGAGGTCTGATTTGAGGCAAGGGGGGGGGGTGTCGGATCCGACAGGCCCTTTGATCCAGAATTGGGGACCTCACATTTGGTATAAATTTCAGATTTTTGAGATTGGGGAGTGCCTGAGAGGGGTCCGATTTGTCTCCATATAGGCTTAGGATTGTGATTTCTGGGATTGGGGCATCCTTGTAAGGGTCCCGATGTGAGGCCATGTAGGTGTAGACTTTTGATTTCTGAACGTGGGGTATGCTTCTAAGGGGTCCGAGAAGATGCCATAAAGCTTTATTTTTTTGATTTCTAAGTTTAAAGCAAGCTTGCTAGAGGTTTCAGTTGGGGGAAGGGGGGTCTGTCGGATCCGACATGCCCTTGGGTGGAAAGCTCGGGACCTCACAAATGTCTTAATTTTTGCATTTTTAATATATGGGCGTGTCAGTAATGGGTCTGATGTGAGGCCATTGAGGTTTATTTTTGCGAATTCTGGGATTATTGTATGGTAGTAAGGGGTCTAATTTGAAGCAAAGGGACACTGTCGGATCCGACAGGCCCCTTTGTTGATAGATCGGGACCTCACATATATATTAATTCTCTGATTATTGGCTATTTGGCGTACCTTTTAGGGGTCCGAAAAGAGGTCTTATAGCTATATTTTTTGATTTCTAAGATAGGGGTAGGCTTTGTAAGGGGTCTGATTTGAGGCAAGGGGGGATGTCGGATCCGACAGGCCCTTGGGCTCACATCTGGGGACCTCACATTTGTTATAATTTTGTGCATTTTTGAGATTTGGTCGTGCCTCTATGGGGCCTAATATGAGGCCATGTAGGCTTAGGATTGTGATTTGTGGGATTGAGGCATGCTTGTAAGGGGTCCAATTTGAGGCCATATAGCTTTGATTTTTGATTTCTGAGATTCGGGCACTCTTGTAATGGGTCTGATTTAAGGCCATATAGCTTCAATTTTTGAGAATTCTCGGAGTGGGGTATGCTTGTTAGGGGTCTAATTGGCGGCCATGTAGGTTTAGATTTTTGAATTCTGGTAGAGGGGCATGCTTGTAAGGGGTAGTTAGGGGTCTGATTTGAGGCAAGGGGGGGGGGGATGTCGGATCCGACAGGCCCTTGGGCTCACATGTCGGGACCTCACAATTGTTATAATTTTGTGATTTTTGAGATTTGGCCGAGCCTCTATGTGGCCTAATATGGGGCCATGTAGGCTTAGGATTGTGATTTCTGGGATTGGGGCATCCTTGTAAGGGTCCCGATGTGAGGCCATGTAGGTGTAGACTTTTGATTTCTGAACGTGGGGTATGCTTCTAAGGGGTCCGAGAAGATGCCATAAAGCTTTATTTTTTTGATTTCTAAGTTTAAAGCAAGCTTGCTAGAGGTTTCAGTTGGGGGAAGGGGGTCTGTCGGATCCGACATGCCCTTGGGTTGAAAGCTCGGGACCTCACAAATGTTTTAATTTTTGCATTTTTAATATATGGGCGTGTCAGTAATGGGTCTGATGTGAGGCCATTGAGGTTTATTTTTGCGAATTCTGGGATTATTGTATGGTAGTAAGGGGTCTAATTTGAAGCAAAGGGGAACTGTCGGATCCGACAGGCCCCTTTGTTGATAGATTGGGACCTCACATATATATTAATTCTCTGATTATTGGCTATTTGGCGTACCTTTTAGGGGTCCGAAAATAGGTCTTATAGCTATATTTTTTGATTTCTAAGATAGGGGCAGGTTTTGTTAGGGGTCTGATTTGAGGCAAGGGGGGGATGTCGGATCCGACAGGCCCTTGGGCTCACATGTCGGGACCTCACAATTGTTATAATTTTGTGATTTTTGAGATTTGGCCGAGCCTCTATGTGGCCTAATATGGGGCCATGTAGGCTTAGGATTGTGATTTGTGGGATTGAGGCATGCTTGTGAGGGGTCCAATTTGAGGCCATATAGCTTTGATTTTTGATTTATGGGATTCGGGCACTCTTGTAAGGGGTCTGATTTAAGGCCATATAGCTTCAATTTTTGAGAATTCTCTGAAGGGGCAGGCTTCTTAGGGGTCTGATTGGAGGCCATGAAGGTTTAGATTTTTGATTTTTTAGATTAGGGCATGCTTGTGAGGGGCCTGATATGAGGCCATCTAGCTTAAATTTTTGAGAATTCTTGGAGTGGAGTATGCTTGTTAGGGGTCTGATTTGACTGCTTTCATGTTTGCAAGTCTTTTGATTGCTTATCCTCTGTTTCAGCAAATATATTTGTTTTCAGCATGATTGTAAGGGGTCTGAAAAGAGGCCACATAGCTTTATTTTTTGTTTTCTAAGATTGGGGCAGGGTTATAAGTGGTCTGATTTGAGGCCATATATCTTTAATATTTGGGAATTCTTTGAAGGGTGAGTCTTGTAAGGGGTGTGATTTGAGATTTGAGGCAAGGGGGGGGGGGGGGTTTGTCGGATCCGACAGAACCTTAGTTTCAGTACTCGGGTCCTCACATATGTTTACATTTTGTAAATTGTTCGATTTGGGCATGCTCTTAAGGGGTATGATTTGAGGCCATATATCTTTAGTTTTTGATTTTTAAGATTGGTGCAGGCTTATAAGGGGTTCTGATTTCAGGCCATATAGCTAAATTATTTGAGAATTCTCTGAAGGGGCATGCTTGTAAGGGGTCTGTAAAGAGGCCACATAGCTTTAATTTTTGAATTCTAAGATTGGGGCAGGCTTGTAAGGGGTCTGATTTGAGGTTGTGTAGCTTTAGCTTTTTAAACATTCTCGTAAGGGGTATGTTTGTTGGGGGTATGATTTGAGGCCATGTAGGTTTAGATTTTTGATTTTCGGGTTTTGGAAGTGCCTTTAAGGGGTCTGAAAATAAGCCATATAGCTTTATTTTTTATTTTCTAAGATTGGGGCAGGCTTATAAGGGGTCCTGATTTGAGACCATATAGCTTAATTATTTGAGAATTCTCTGAAGGGGCATGCTTGTAAGGGGTCTGAAAAGAGGCCATATAGCTTTAATCTCTGATTTCTAAGATTGGGGCAGGCTTGTAAGGGGTGTGATTTGTGATTTGGGGCAAGGGGGGGGGTATGTCGGATCCGACAGGCCCTTAGGTTCTCAACTCGAGACCTCACATATGTTTACATTTTGTAATTTGTTGGATTCTGGCATGTTTGTAAGGGGTCTGAAAAGAGGCCATATAGCTTTATTTTTTGATTTCTAAGATTGGGGCAGGCTTATAATTGGTCTGATTTAAGGCCATATAGCTTAATTATTTGAGAATTCTTTGACTTGGGCGCCATATCGTTGCTCTCGAGGAGGACGAGGACATCTTCAACCGTGTCCTTAAGCCACTTCAGAGTGTTAAGCATCCGGTGAAGGCTCCATCCATTGTTGTTGCTTCCACGCAGGCTTCACAAGGCATGCAGAAGAGGCCGCCGGCCTTGAAGCGATCGAGGCCAGAGTCCTCACAGTAAGTGAGTATGATGACCTTCTAAGTTGCTTCTTTTCCTTGTCCACTCAGCTTTTACACTTTCCATCCTCTTTCTTACAATTTTCATGCTTGTTTTCAGACTTGGCCTTGGAGCAGATGTGTTTGGTACGCCTACCAAGGGATTCACTTTGCCAATCTATGCCCATGATATGGCGATGGTACTAGCGGCACAACCTTCTCCTAGCAAAGCTAGTACCCCGTCTCCACGTTATGACCCCCGTGCCTTAGACTTCTTCGAGCTTCTTGCAGAGGTGGATAATGAATGCCATACCTTAGATTCCACTTCAGATGAGGGCGGCCATGAGGGGAGTATCTTTGGAAGTAGGGAATCTAGTAGTGACAACCTCATTGTTGATTGATTTTTGGTTTGATTGATTGGTATTTGGATTTATAAAGTGTGGTGTGGTTTTTAATATTCCAATTGTCTTGTTGAATGCATCTTGTCGTTGTTCTCAAATAACACTACACTTTTGTGGTCGTCAACTAGTAGACAATCTAAAGACAAGTAGCCAAACCAAATACACCTAACATTTTGATTTCTCAAGCATATCCTACCCACAAGAAAGAGGCCTCGGATCCCATGCCTCTTTCCAAACCTCCTCCTCATGCTAGAACATACAAGAAATGGCCAAATGCAAAAACAAGTAGCCAACTCAAATATACATAACATTTTGATTTCTCAAGCATATCCTACCCACAAAAAAGAGGCCTCGGATCCGAGGCCTCTTTCCAAACCTCCTCCTCATGCTAGAACATACAAGAAATGGCCAAATGCAAAGACAAGTAGCCAACTCAAATATACATAACATTTTGATTTTCAAGCATAAGCTACCCACAACTAAGAGGCCTCTTCCCATAGGTCCACCATCTTCTCAACCACACTGAATTTTCCCACGGCCATAGGGACTCGTTGGTAATTTTAAGAAACTTTTGGTCCTAAAAATTAGGCACTCCATAAATATCGGCCTCATAATTCCAAAATTAAACTTGAAATATGTGCAAAATCCACGGTCATAGGGGTCCTAACTTTCGTTAAATGGAGTTTTAAATTTTGATTTTCTGCTCACGAGATCTGCTCACCGCTCACCGCTCACCGCTCCCCGCTCACATCGTAGCATTCCTGTTGACCCGATCAGTCTTGATGAATCCAGCTTCTACTTGTGTGACGCATACAACATTGTCTTCAAAGATGACAGTTGGTTTGTTATCTTGGGTGAGTCCACACTGCTCCATGATAATCTTGTGCATGTTGCATAACCATACTGCCTTCCTGGTAGCTTTGTGAAAAGCAATCAACTCTGAGTGGTTTGCAGAAGTGGCCGTGACGGTCTGCTTCATGGACTTCCATGAGATCGGTGCGTTGTTCTTGAGAAAGATGTAGCCGATCTGGGATTTCCCAAAATTCTCATATGACTTGAAGTCGACATTTCGAACTAAGTGGTGAGCAAGTTCATGGCATGATTGCAAATGTCCGGTGTGCCTACAAGGTTAAGATCATCAACATGTACGGCAATGATCACAAAGCTGGTTCTGTCTTTCAGGGCACGGGGGGGGGGTCACTTAGTGCATTTTAAAAACGACGTGCGGCATAATATAGGGAGGATTTAATTCGTTTGACATAAAATTTATAAAAGAATTCCAAATAATGAAGGGTCCATTAAAAGTAGACAATCCCATTACAAGTAAGATAGATAGGCATAAAATATGGGCCATTCCTTTTTTGTAAAAATAATATAAGGGCTGAAAATAAGGATCCTAGGATGTATGTTTAATAGAATCAATCTTGTATGCATGCCTCACGAGGGATGGATGAAAAATGATTCATCGTTTATCCAAAAATGAATGAAATTGTAAGCCTAACCCTAACTCTCTTCCCGACACCTCTTAGTGGCTTCTCTCCCTTCTCTCCCTTCTCTTGGTGGCCTCTCATTTTTTGGTGACTTCTCTACTCCAACATCGTCATCTGCAACATGTATGTCCACTTCCACCATCGCTTCTTCATAGCACACATTTTATTTAACGTTGGAGTCTTTGTGATTTGCATGTTGCCCTTGCCATATTCATTCAGCTGTTCAATTTTCTTTATTTTGCGATCTTTTTGCAAGATCATTGTGACGTTGCCTTCAATCCAACTTCTATCTTTGATCGCTCCAAGCTCTCTCTCATCATGCAATCTCAATGTCTTGTAGGTAGATTCTTGCACTCTCTAAATGTGTTGCTGACATATTTTCTCTGGCGTCATGATTATATAGGGTTCATGATCAAGTTTGGAGTATTTCACACTATGTAAATATTGTACACTATGGTTTTGATCTTCATTAGTATGTAAATTGACTTTGAATGAAGGATTTTTACAGAGCGGGTCTTGTGTTTGTGAACACATGCTCACTCTTGTTGTGTTTCCATCCTAAGTCGTCTTGTTGTGTTTCCACTTTAAGTTTTTTGTACTTAGTTTTAGCAATGGTATGTATTCTTTATGCCTTTTTGTTGCCATGTTTTTTCCCACCACTTTTGCATAGCATACACTTTTAAATTTTAAAAAATTAATTAAAAAAATGTAGACTATAAAAAATTGCAATGACATGGGCATTATAAGTAATGGTAGGGTGCAAAAAAATAGGCCATTTTAGAAAATTAAGTAATTATAGGGAGCTTTTAATTCGTGCCTTGGAGGTAAATAGCCCCTAAACAAATACCCCTCCGCCGCACGTGGTGCACAAAAATCCTATAGAGTGACCCCCCCGTGTTTCAGGGTGAAAAGACAAGGCAAAGTTTGATCATGTTGAAACTAGTGGTGAAGCAAGAAATCCCGTATGTGCTTGTACCACATTCTACCGGCTTGTTTCAGGCCATAGAAAGCTTCTGGATTTTGAATCCAGAATAAGATCCCTAAGTTTCCTCTGGTGGAGTTTCTGAGAGGAAGTCATGTGGAGGCCTGATGTGTATGACAGTGTCTAAGGGACCATAAAGATAAACAAATGAGAATTCAAATCAGATGAGAATTTTGGGAAATCCCAGATCAGCTACATCTTTCTCAAGAACAACGCACCAATCTCATGGAAGTCTGTGAAGCAGACCGTCACAGCCACCTCTGCAAACCACTTGGAGCTGATTACTTTTCACGAAGCTACCAAGGAGGCAGTATGGTTACGCAACATGCACAAGATTATCATGGAGCAGTGTGGACTCGCCCAAGATAACAAACCAACTGTCATCTTTAAAGACAATGTTGTATGCGTCGCACAAGTAGGAGCTGGATTCATCAAGACTGATCGGGTCAAGCATATGTGCCCTCAGATATTTGGATTCACTCAAGACCTCATACAGAGTGGACAGATTGAGGTAAAGAAAGTTAACTCAGCTCACAATATAGCTGATATGTTAACCAAGGCTCTCCCAACCTACACCCATAGAACATTAGTTTAAGAGGTTGGGATGAGATTACTTCATGAGATACTCCATCTATGAGTTATACTCTTTTTTAGATCTGTAAATTTTTTCGACTCAAATTTTTTTTATCACAGAATATTTTTTAACGAGGTAACTCTAGATCGAGGAGGAGTGTTAAAGTAAAAGCTAATTATATAGAAGTAAAAGCTAACTAGTAGTTAGCTTCAATGCTATATAGAACTAGCGGTTTATTTAAGTACGATCTAAAAGTCACCTAGCATTGTAAGCCCCGCCTAGCCTATAAAAGGCAGCTCTCTCTCACGGAGTTAATACACATAGAAATACACACAGATAGTTTGTGTCTGCATTATTTTTGTACCGTCTATCCTGTGCAAGAGTCTATCTGATGCAAGAGTTTGTAGTACTGTTGCAACACGCTATCATTATATATATATATATATATATATTCAATAAACCAAACTTTTATTTTTACAATGGTTTGTAATATTTTCTTATATTTTAAATGAAACATTTACGAACTAATCCTTTGAGCATACGAGGATGAGGAGGTCAACCATGATGACGGTGACAACCATCGCACAATACTAGAAAAAATATGTGGGATATAATAATAGAATCCCATATACATAACATTATTCAGATCCATAACAATGTTCTGTGGGACTAACAATATTTTGTAGAATATTCCACCATTCAGGTTAAATGTGGGAAATATTCTATAGAATATTGTCAGTCCCACAGAACACTGTTATGGATCTGAATAATGTTATGTAGTCCTTGAATCCAAAAATAAGATCCAATGAATCAATTTACAAAACGTATGCAAAATATCCTAAGAATGCTCACCACTTTTGTAAAATACTCAAAGAATACAGATACTACTTATAGCTCCCGGCCGGGGATTCGTGGCACTCAAGTAAAATCATCCATGCGGATGAAAAAAATGCAGGAATCATCTAAATGACTATTTTTAGGCAATTTGATTCCGGAAATAGAGTCAAAGGCCCCGAATTAGTCTAGTGATGTCACATTCAAATGAATCGGCCCTCAACCCCATAGGGGGGCTTTTTTTATTGGAGCCACTTCATCCACGATATCTTGGATGGATGTTCCTTAGTGAGTGCCACGAATCCCCAGCCCATAGCTCCCCTGCGAATACCCATGCACATGTGATATGAACAGATCACATAGAGTGCACCCCCGAAGAATGTGATTGCTCATCCAGAAGTTTTAGGTGATAAGTTTTTTGATCTACATGTAAGTGACTGTATTCCCCAAAGTGTCCATCCTAGAAGCTTCTAAGTACCTTCTTGTTGAAGGCCGGGAAAAATCCGTGTATGAAGCCATAATTTGCTGAATGTTAATTAGGAAGAAGGTGAGGACCGTTTCTTTCGCATTCATGAGGCTATTGAGGGCCATGAAGGGATGATGTACATTATTAGCCTTGACATGCGGCACCGAATTAGCACCAGATCATGACCGTATGAATCACTAGTCTAGTACACTTTGTGGTAAAGTGGCCCAATGATCAGGGAGAACCGACAGTTAGGTACAGATGAACCGGTTGAGTTTGAGAAGTAACCGGTTGAAGTTCAAGACTTCAGGAGAATTACCGACCATTTTAGAGGAATTTATGGAATATGCCTCAAATTGATATAGAAAAACCGAAGGATGTCAACATGTGACCGGTTGGACTTGCAAACACTAGGATCTCAACCAATTATGCCAAAAATCTCCCCGATCACTGAACTGGCCTTCTGATTGTACGAAATTTTTGAAGCACTTTGAGCATATAATTATATAATGGTTGACCATGAAGGACATGAGGATGTACTTCTTCACCATAGTCTAAACCGACCTTGAGATCTACTGTGAAATTATAATTCTAGACAAACAACATTTAACAAGATTTTTTTTTGAGGAATTGGTGATTTTGTTGAATCCTAGTTTTAAATATATAAATAAAATATTTGGATCTTATATCCAAAACTACCCAGGTTGGGTCCGGGTATGATTTAGATCTCACTTTCTTGGAACCCTCTCAAATGTACATTATTATTCATCCAATAGAAATATTGTAACCTACAACTTTTACCTTCATTCTTATAAATTGTGGGTTGGATTATGGTGTGCATCCATAGTAATGTTCCCAATGTTTTTAGTGTTGGTTTCCTTGTTTATAGTGTGGCCCATGATGTATACCATAAACAATGTAGTGGTCCTCTAGACTCCTAAATACAATTGACAAAGGTGATGAGCTTAGGGGAGGTGATCACCATTGCTACTGAACTGGGGATTCAATTGGCCTCCTTCATTACATCAAATAAGGGCGTACACCTATTGCAGTTGGTGACCCTGTATATATGGACATCTAAAATTCAAGGTATAGTGGACATGAAGTATACAATGAAATTAATGCAACACCCTTTACAAATACACGAAATTGACATTTTCTCAAAAACAAGGAAACCTTATGTCGCATGGTGCCAACATGATCTAAATAAAGTATATAGCTAGCCGCACATCAATTGTGATCAAACTCACATGCCAACAAGATATGGTAAAAACGTGAAATTGGGGTGTTACATTACTTTTTGGAACTCTTCAAATTTGTTGAATTATGGCAGCAATCCACGTTATACAATGCAAGAACTCATTGGTTAACACTTTTGCTTTGCATTCACAAGGTCCTTGGTTCAATTCCCCCTTCCACCATGCCCAAAGCTTCCTTAGAAATTCATGCTTATTGCCCTCCATCCTAAACAACAATTAAGAAGAAGAAGCCTCTCCTTTCCGATCGTCACAAATAGTTAAGGTATGATTGGGAAAAAAACATAAGGATTGGATGGAGGAGCAATGGAGGAAAGTTGTATCTTACATGAAATCAAATTCAACATTGTGGGGTTTGATGGTCAAAATGGTGTTGGAAGGGGCCTAGGAAACCCTTGAGCAATCATGTGGTTAGTAGGACTGCAATGCACAAAGGAGGGAGCATCATGATTTGGGGTTGCATGAGTTGGCAGGGCATTGGGGAGCTAACCAGAATTGAAGGAAAAATGAGTAGCGAGCATTATCAAAATATCTTACAAGCCATCCTGAGCATGCCATTTGTGAAGTTCGGATAATAAGCGGAGGAGTGGGTGTTCCAACATGATAACGACCCAAAGCATACCAACTAGTCAACAATCAAATGGTTCAAGAACTGTGCAATCACATTATTGCCACAGAGTCCACAATCCCCTGACATGAATTCTATCGAACACCTTTGGAACATAGTGGACCAATACCTCCAACTCTGTAAAGACCTCCCCACTAGCAAGGATGGCTTTTGGTAGAAGTCGCAAGAGGAACGAAACAACATTGAGGTGGGAGTTGTATAGAAGCTAGTGAAATCAATACCAACAAATTGTAGGCATTGTTGAAGGCAACATGAGGATACACCAAATATTTGCCAAGTAGCATAGCAAAAATACAAAATGAACAACAAGTAAACTACATTTTTCCGTATGTTCTGCAATTTTCAATGCCATCCAACGGGGTTCATGTGTCCCAAAACATAGTGATGTCAAAAGTGCCAAAAGTAATGCAACACCCTAAATTCATGTTTTTACTAGTTACTATTGGCCTGTGAGTATGATCACCATGGCAATTGATGCGAGGCTAGCTACATAATTTATTCAGAATGTGTTGGCACCATGTGATGTAAGAGTTTTTTTTGTGTGGATAAAATGTCAATTTTGTATGTTTGTAAAGGGTGTTGCATTACTTTTGGAAGTCATTGTATGTTACATGGTCCCCAAAAAATTTAAACCAAGGGGAGGTAATCGCATGACCTATGTGCACACATACCAAGCCCATTGTGTAGCACACCATGCCATAAACAAGTGAGTGGAGGCTCCACCATATAAGTAAGGCCATAGATTTGTTAATTTATATAAGGCATTGGAAGCAAGTGTGGCATGTCACTAGTGGTCCCACATTCTCACACACAATCACAATTGTGTAAGACAAGATCATGATACAATACTCAAGAGCACTCCATCCCATGCAAAGGTTGGGGCATGACCAAGATGGGTAGCACAAATGAATGCTCATATCTGACCACAATGGGTATTGAAAACATTTGATTTGAAAATTCATGCTTTAAATATTCACAAGAAATATTTTAAATTAAAAACAAACGAAATTCTCCCTTTGTTGATATATTACAATAATTTCATATTATTTTGATTGAAAATTGTCAATTTTCTATGGACTCTTTTTCTAACCTCAAAGTGTGGATTTATTCTTAATATAATCTTGAAAGTTTGGACTCAAATTCTATTACATATATTTATCACAATTTCTTGAAGTTTCATGATTCTAAATTGATTTTACTTTTTTATGGAATTTACTAAATATTGTTAGCATATTCATATGATCTGAAAATCATTAGCAACAACTTTTCTTTTAGGTACAATAAAAATTGAGCTTTAAAAAGCTTGGGTTTTATAGATGATCTAAAGAAACCACAATACGCTCTAGGAAGTTAAGGGTTAAGAAACCTTAATCAGTTGATGTTAAGTACACATTTTACTTACAATGACTTTCACTAATGTAGCCACATGCATGCCACAATTGCTAATACAAGCTTCCAAACCTTGTATATTGACATGATCCACATTGCCACTACAAGCATAGGTGTTTTGGGCAATTGACTTGCGAAATTGGAAACGTTGTCTTATGGCACTGGAAAACATGCAAATCTACCATGATGATAGATTTGCAATGTTCTGTTACTGACGTAGGACAATTCAATGTTCAAGGAGAGTTTTGGGCATAATCGGTCAAAATCCTAGTGTTTCCAAGTCCAACCGATTACATGTTGTGATATTTCGGTTTTTTCTTATGAATTGGAGGTATATTCCATATGTTCCTCTAAAATGATCGGTAATTTTCATGAAGTCTTAAACTTCAACTGATTATTTCTCAAACTCAACTGGTTCATCTGTAACTAGCGGTTGGTTCTCCACGTTCATTGGGACGATTGCCCAGGGCTCATACAGTATGTTGGTAGTGTGCATCCAATAGCGAAGCAACACGAACTATTACAGATACACTCTGATGTGAGCATAGAAAAGGAAACCTTCAAATAGTTTAAAACGAAGTTACATAAGTGAAACAAAAGCAGCTAAAGTTCTCAGATGTGCACCATCCTCATCCCTTGTTGCCTCGATCGAAACAGGCCACATGCTTATTCAGATCGAGCACTGTCAAACTAAGGTCAGATATATAACTGTGTACATACACAAGGTCACGATGGTCTCCTTATCATTACGACTTGAAATAAACTTGCAAGTTGCAACACTCGGTCTCCTCTATCCTGATAAGCATATGGTTGGCTGAGAGAGACCACAAGCCCCAAAAGCACAAGATGCAAGTTATTGCGATTAATGTGATCTCTTGCCTCATCGCAGCCAACCATGTGTTTAGCAGGAGAGGAAGATAGAACAAAATCGTTGAGTCCATTGCAGTCCTTGGCACCTGCACGCACATGCACACACACAAACAAACAAATACATGCAGCCCAACAGAACTGGTAAGCAGCGAGCAGGCGCATCGCACAATGAGGACTCTGAGCTCCCTTCCAAGTTTACCTCCATGTGCACTCGGCATGTGAAGACCGGCCCTCTTAAATAATTATATTTTATGACAACTATTGTAATAGGAAAGGCTGCACATGGGCAACATTAGGTCAGTGTCTTGTGATGGTAAGAGTCCGCCACTTGACGCAAAATGTTCATTTATGGAAGGAAAGGGGGGGGGGGTTGTGTGTGTGGTGTGACCTTCCTAATATATAAGAAGTTGGGTGAGTCAAACTTGGCAACTCATCCATACAATGTGTATGTTTGACAACTTTCATTTGATGTTCAACTTCAAATCCAAAGTGTCACGTGACGTTTT
Source organism: Polytrichum formosum (assembly GCA_964035585.1). NCBI lineage: Eukaryota > Viridiplantae > Streptophyta > Polytrichopsida > Polytrichales > Polytrichaceae > Polytrichum > Polytrichum formosum. The sequence goes on along the minus strand of OZ037935.1, from coordinate 10,017,282 downwards.
CAAAAACAAAAATGAATGTCAATTGACATATACATTTTATTTCAAAATGTCACCTCAATTTTGGGTTACACAATATTCTAGAAAAACTAATATTTTGAATAATCAAAATACGATCTTGATTTGTAACAAAAAAAAACTATTAATGGAGTGTAAGTATCCTTTGGTCTCTCATGTTTCTCCAAATATTGAAGATGGTAGCCCAATCCATTGCATCCACTCCAAGCCCACAAAGAAAGACCCACATAAGAGCATCAAGGGTCTTCAAGTTCAACCTATTGCACAAGTGGCTTTTGATTGCATTTTGTTTGGAAAGTCCTCTCTCACAAATAGCTATACTTGATGGAATGAGTATAATTTTCTACCAATGTTGCATAAGTTTAGGCCAATTTGTGTGCCATTCCAAATTGCTACCACATATGCACCAAGCCTCAAATATCGTTTTGTTCTCACACTCATGTCGAAATGTTTCCGTAAATTCTCCCTTACACATGTCACTTTCTTCTTCAGTGTATTGAAACTTCAACAATATCCTATCGAGCCACAATTCGGTATTTGTGATTCGGTCACTATCATCACTTGGATAATTGCAAGGGCTAAAAAGTTTGGTTGCATTGCACTCTACAAACACCTTAGAGCACGCACTAATTATCTTGAAATGTATAGTAAATGGGCATATATTCATGAATTTAGTATCACTCAGTAAAAGGTTCACCTCTAATTAATTTTAAATTTGTCAAAATAATGCATGTTTCAGGAATTAGTACTACACACACTACATGGGATAATCAGTGTAGTTGGGCATTAACCAAACAAAGTATCTACCACAAGTGTAGAGGGTAAATCTGGTGAGAGTGGAATATCTCCCAACATCTTAGATATTGGGACAGATCAGGTGACGAAAATCAAGGCCTTGTGAACATTGATAAAAGTCCAATATCACACCCAAGTGCACAACTACTGCTCTTCCCCCTCATATAGAATCATACGGCTCCTCTTTCTTCATATCCTAGTACGTGATCCTTTGAACTTCAATTCAAGCATTGTATTGAAGCATTATGATGTTCACATCGTAAATTGAACTCAATTGAAAGGAATCCTCCACTATGCAAGTCTACCACCTCAAATCATCTTGTCAAGCTAAGACGGCTAATCAACCTAAATGACCCGAGATTGGACTAGGTGGGAACTGACCAAAACAAAGTATCTAGTAGGAATGTAGTTGGTACCACTGGTGAGAGTGGAGTATCTACCATTATGCTAGATATTGGGATAGACTTAGGGGATGAACTTCAGGGCCTTGTGAACACTAATAGCATTCCACTCACAAACTCAACAACACCACTAATTCCAATCTAACTTCAACTCAAGCGTTGCATTAAATAAATGAAAATTTTAGATTGTATAATAAACTCAATTGAAGGGGATCTCTGCCCTATGCAAGACCTCAAAATTCAAATCATTCTGAGATGAGATAGCTACTTTCCCTAATTTTTAATCAAACAAAGCACTCTAGATCTCCTCCCATTTTTAAAACTTCAAATCAAGTGACTTAGGAATTGGCCATACAAAAGTATCTATTACTGATCTAGGCGGTGCCACTGGTGAGAGTGAATTATCTACCACTGGCCTAGAGTATGTGACGAACTTTAGGGATTTGTGAACGTTGATGGCATTCAAATCACGGACCCAACAACAATATTGCTTCCATTCATGCATTTTAAATTGTACATTGTACATTAAACTCAATTTGAAGGGGATCTCTGCACTACGCAAAGTCTACCTCAAATCATCTCATTGTCAAGCTGAGATGCCTCAGATTAACCCAATATCTAACCAGCCAAAGCATCACTCTTCGAAATTTGCTAGGGCAAATTGTTCATTCACATACCTGCACAAAACAATCGTGGAAATACATCCGCAAGAGACCAGGAACAATGGTCTTGTCGGCCTTGTACTTAGCCTCCACCACCTCTTTGATCACTGTCTCAACTGTAGAGCCTTCCTAGTTACAAAGGAAATTACAAGAACAAGGTTGAACTTAAGTATGTACGTGAGTGTAGGAAGTTCTCCTATTGTTATGGGTTATGTTTTCCAGGTACTTGAGTTGTAGTTTATAATACTTAAGTTGCCTAGTAGTTTATGTCATTTCAATTTCTAGCGTGTCAATTGACGTGTGTTTTTTTCTTCACAAGCCATAGTATGTGTCATCTAAATTATGTGTGTCAATTGACGTGCATTTTTTTTGTGCGAGTTTTTGCGTGTCAAAAGTGAAAAACTTGCAAAAACTTTGTCAAACATACACATTGCATCCATATGAGCGAGTCGCCCACCCATCCTTAAATGGGGCATGGTCCCTTGTCTTTGCATGGGGAGATTGCCAATTTGGCAAGATGGGTGGGCACGGATGCATGGGGGTGCACATGGAGGAAGCCCCTAACTTGTCTAACAATTGCTTCTTTCTACATTAAAAAATGTGTGTCAAGAACAAATGGAACAACCCTCTAATCTGAAAGTTTCGGTTGTTGCCAATGATAAGGGCTCAATAAGCACATGGATCATTGTATGGATATATCACTATATTCGTTAATTTGGGACTTTTTCGGCATTTTGAGACAGTTACAAATATAAGAACATGGATAAAATCACACAGATATTGGGGAATGTTGTAAGATGCAAATACTTTGAAGCGGGTGTTCATATCAAGAACCCAATTAAGAACTCATATCAAGATGGTTTAGGTAGGACGACCCAAACATTAGACCATGTTGTTGTGGTCCATATATTAATTTGAGACAAGAGAAAGTCTCAAATTAACGAATATAGTGATATATTGTATTCAATGGATGTCAAAGATGAGAAGGATCGGAATGTCGTGACAATGGAGTTGTGGCCAACAAACACAATGTAGTCTAAAAGTATTTCTTAACCTTGACCATACCTTCATCTATGTTACACTCATTTAGACTTTTCTGGCAATCCAATGGTCTCTAATCACCTTCATGACAATATGAGCTGAAATTGGTGGATGCCAAAGACCAAGAAACCAAAGACCAAAATGCACTCACCAATACCACAATGCTATGGATGCCATAAGTTGTGCTCAAAGTTTTGAAAACGAATCAAGCTTTTAATGGCCAAAGACTATAATATTTCATGTTTTGGGATTTGTTGGCAACAAAGACAAAGACCAAATTGTGAAAAATACAAATTGGTGGACGTCAAAGACCAAAATCCAAAGGTCAAAAAGGCAGTTAATCCAAAGCCCATAAATTCAAAAGGTACATTACCAGGCTAGTTGTAGCCCTAGTTTTCTTGGCGAGCTATACAAACTTGGGCGGGCCTACAAAAAACAAGAAGAACCCTAACCATACTTTACCATGGTGGTTATCAATGTAATTTTATAGCAAGGCATGGGATCACATGCCCATGGTAGCCCTCATAAAAAGTCATCTTGGGTAAAACCATAAATAAACCTTCTAATTAACAATGTTGGGTGGTAAATGATATTGAATTCCCCAAGTTTTAAGGGTATTAAGGTTAACTTCTTCCTCGAGACAATTGGCGAGTGAAGGATAAGGATAACCTTCAAAGAGGCAATTCTTGCAAATGAAGGTTACAATTATTAAGGGTCATTTAAATCCTTGGCGGTTAAGGTTGAGGTTATCATTCAAGAATTTGATGCTTTTCTAAGGTAGGTTGATATCCAAAGGGTAATCTTGGGTTTATCATGGGTATCCAAAGCTTCATCACAAATGACCACGAATATCCAAGGGGTAATCACAGATCGCCACGATTATTCAAAGGGCAAGCAATGTGATCCAAATGGTAATCATGGGTAACTACGGTATTCAAAGGGCAAGCACTATAATCCAAATATCCCCAAAAAGCGGTTAATTCCAAAAAAACATCGGAAGGTTTAATAAGGATAACCTTCACCCAAACCCACCCCCTCCAAAAAAAAATTAAAAAAAAAATTGGGTTACGTGTATCATAAGGTTATTATTATTATTCCATAGGTAGTTAAGTTAACATTTTTTAATTTCCCTCGGAAATTAATAGGGGATAAGTTGTCCTTTATCCTCCTTTGAACATCTCAATAATTTTCTCATCCAATTAACTACCCAACATTGGTAATTACCACATTTAGTGTTTCAATGATAGAATGTTTTAGTGTTTCGATTTGAGCGCAAAATTAAAGGACTTGGGCTTCTTTAGAAGGGTTGAAGATGCCTATAATTGGAGACCCTAGTATGAAAATGGAATTTAATGCGCGTGGGGAGGGATTTGAACCACATCCTTTCCATCCCAAAGTCCGTATCAATCATGCTACTAATTATTATTGAGGGGGATATGGACATTACTAATGTAGAGGAACATGGAGTGTACTTTGATGTTATGCCTGCGGCGTTCCCCTTTGGAGAACACCATAATACACTCCCATCTTATTCTTCATCAGTGGGAATCACTGGAAACAAAGAGAATAGAAAACAACCCAACATTGTACAAGAATGAGAATAGAAAATAATGCAACACTTTAAAAATTAAAATTAAACAGAAGAAGAAGAAGAAGAAGAAGAGTCTCTCCAACATACTCCATCAAACCATTTGGCAAGGGCTCATTGAATATGCGTGCATTGCTTGGAGAAGGACTTGAAAGATGAGGGGAATGCCTATGTCCATGATGAATTCCTTGACAACTATGATGTGACTTGAGGAGACAACAAACTCTTCTATCATAGAATGAACACTAGGAAAATGCTTTTGAATACTTGGGTGCCTCATGTGAGCTATGCTTAGTTGATCATGCTTAAGTTGTTCAATTGGGGTTTGTTTGATTCCATTGAGTGCACCCATGAGAGTTTCCCTACTCTCTCTTTTTGGATGCCGGTGGCCTTATATGTTTTTTTTGGCAATGAACTAATATTGTTTCAATTGTCTTAAGTAAAAAAATGTAGTATGTTAGGGGAAAAACCGATGTTTTGATTAAGAGTCAACTTTAAACGGCCATAAACGCATATTCTTACATTTTTTTCTTCATTGTGTATGTTTTGAAACTTTCTTCCCTTCTAATACATTAAAATTTGATGGAAAGTACACTAAATATCATATTCAGTGTCACCTTGGGGCGATCACACCCCCTTACGTTTCATAACCACGTGCGATAAAAGTTTGCCACCCTATATTATATGCCAAATATAATTTCAAAAGTTATGATATTTTTTCATATACATAACCATTGATAATATTTTTATATTTTTTTGGAATTTTTAGTCATCTTCATTTTTGTAGTAATTGTTTTAGTTCAATTATGTGTCATTCTAGTTAGAAACGGTATGTTTTATATAAAAAAACAAATCAACAAATTTGGTTACCATTTTTTACTATGTAATAGATACACGTGTATATTTACTCATGAAAAAAATTGATAAAATTTTGACCCATTTTGGTGATGCTTTATGTAAAAAGTAGATTTTTTTTATAGCACGTGGTGTTCAACTTGACAATGGAGTGCACCCCCTGAGAGTGTCACTTACTATTCAGAGTTACACATTCCTATATTTTTATATTAATTTAAATTTTTACCTAGTAAAGGTGTTAATGTTCTATAATGTCCAAACAACTAATTCGACCTTTGTTGATAAAAAAAATAAAATGTACAATATACAATTACAGCGTTGCGTAATTCTAAATTGTAAGTTACACTAAATATCATATTTAGTGTGGTTATGTGGAAAAGTGAAGGTCCTTGAAAATGTGGCTAAGGGCATACTTCCATGTGTTGGCTATCCCAACAAAGGAAATTAGACTTTGTCAACGTGAGCAAAGTGGATGTTAAAGACTTTATATCTTGAGATTTTGGAGAAATGAAAATAAATCTTAAAATATGAAGAGTTTATGTAGGGTTTGAGATATTGAGTATATACTTGCATGAAAAAATTAGCATATAAATGCAACAACCTTGGGCCCACAATAACATATTTCTACAGACGCTATTTTTTCCCGGATCAAATTAGAGTAATCTTTGACTCTCGAAAAGGAGGCGGTCACTTGCCTCTCCTCAAACTTCAACTTCTCCCTAGAATTGTGCTAGCCCTCAGTTCTCCTTACGGTTAACCATCTATGCTAAATGAAGGGTCAAATTACTGTCATCTAATCATCTTCTAAGTGTCTCTAATGCCCCTTTCCCACATGACTTTAGCTTAGCCTAAAAGTTTGTTCTAAGAACACGGCCTTCACACCATCGGCTCTATCTAATCCCAAGCCTAGTTGGCAAAGGATGTGGCATGGTTTAAAAGTGGAGGTTTTAAGCCTCAAGCACCAACCCTCCCATTGGTACCTAGACATGAGGCAACAATGTAGGACCTTTGAAAGTGTCACCTCCCGCCCTTGTGATTGGTTGCTTTTAGTCTTAGCTATGAGGGCACGAGGAGCTCCATTGTCAAAAACCGATGGTAAGAAAGCTGAGTAGTAAGGCATTTGGGGATGGGACAAAAAACTATCCAACATTCATTGCTTGGTAGATAAAACAATGAACATGTGTGAAAACTAAAACCTACTTGAAAATCTCTGGAGCAAGTTCTTTTAGGTGCATTGGGATAGCCGGGTGCCTAAGCTATAACCGAGAGAGCTTTACCCAGTTTTTAGGAAAGACTTTGGTTATTTGGTAAAGCCATGTGAGCATGGGCCTTAAGTTAGGTGAAGTTTGACCTTCCAAGTGCATCCATGGAGCAGTCACTGGACACCATGACAAAGATTTTGACAACTGCCAGGTGTGGACGTGCTTATTGAGCCTGAAGAATTTCCTAGCATGCCACCATCCCATCCTCTATGCAAAAACCGCCTAATGGAAGATAGTTTTTTACCAATGTTGGGCAATTAACTGGATGAAAAGGTGAATGAGAAGGTTAATGGAGCATAAAAGATAACCTTGTCCCCCATCAACTACCAAGGTCAATAACCATGGGTAACCTTAATCGCCTATGACAAAATAATAATAACTCTACTCTTGCCATAACATTATTCAAATCCATAACAGTGTTTGTGGGACTGACAGTATTTTGCAGAATATTCCATCATTCATGCCCTCTTGAAAAAAAAATACTCCCTCCGTCCCAAAATGATTGTCCTACTTTCCGGATATTTTGGTCCCAAAATGATTGTCCGGTTTATTTGCCTGGCTAGAATTTGAGACTCAAAGTCAAAATATTTTCGCGTCAAACCTTCTATATCAAGAAGTCTTTCGACACCACAACTTTCGGGGGCATTTCGGAGTAATATTTGCTATTTTCTATTTTAAGAGTCATACTCACAACTACTCGGTCAATGGTCAGCGTGCCTTAATCTCTCCAAAGTTAGAAACACAGACAATCATTTTGGAACGGTGGGAGTACATTTTTGGTGAAAGTTATCCAAGTCTACGTCCGGGGAGAACCGGCGGTTAGTTACAAATGAACCGGTTGAGTTTGAGAAATAACCGGTTGAAGTTGGAAACTTCAGGATAATTACCGATCATTTTAGAGGAATCTATAGAATATGCCTCGAATGAATAAAAACAGAACCAGAAGATGTCAACATGTAACCGGCTGGATTTAGGATCACTAGGATCTTGACCAACTATGCCCAAAAACTTCCCGGGCACTGATCCAAGTGTTATACCCAAGCAATTCTGTTTTTGTTTTTAACCGCCACTTCTGGCTGTTTGGATAACTGTGTTTACCTTTTCAGTTCCCGTAGTTATCTGTGATTACATCTTAGGAATTTGTAGTAATCGGTCATTACCCTTTGGATACTCCATGGTGATCCGTGGTTACCCTTATATATCTTAAGGATTATATAAAGGGTAACCTAATTATCCTTACCTAGGATAACCGTTAACGTTTTAAAGGATAACCTTACCTAGGATAACTGTCAACATTTTGAAAGACAACCTTAACACTAATTCCTAGGGTTTAGGGTTTCACTCAATGTTGAATGTGGGAATTTCATGGACAAATTTTGAGGTTAGAAGGGGATTTATCCATAGGATCTTGAAACATGGAAAATGAGTTACTTCGAAAGAAAAAAAAATGGGCATGAATGATCATTTGAAACTTTAAATCTAAAACAATTGATGAAAGGGATGCACAAGAAAATGCACTCTTTTATTCCATCAAAAGAACTTTTACCCATTCACATGCACCTGGAAAATGAGTGGAATGCTTGTGTGATCCACTAGATGGGAACAACTCAACAGTTGAGCACCTCCACAAATTCTCATGCCAAAATATGCAAACCACAATAGGCTAGCCACCTTGCATTTGGAGTATATAGAGTGTCCCATGTATTTTATTATATATATGCAAAGAATTTCTTCACTCGAAGAATGTCCAAAAGTTAAACTAAATGGTTGTTGTGAGCACAAAGCCACTTGTACATCAACACCCAAAAATTTCCACTTTTACCAAAATAAACATCATTGATGTTCATGCAAAGTTTGCATTGGAGTGGCAACCATTGAGCTCAGGGGGATCACACCCCCTTACGTTTCATAACCACGTGCGATAAAAAGTTTGGTACCCTAATTATATGCCATAGATAATTTTTTAAAGTATGATTTTTTAACATATACATAACCATTGATAATATCTTTTGCATATTTTTCTGAAATTTTTAGTCATCTTCATTTTTGTAGCAATTGTTTTAGTTCAATTTTGCGTCATTCTAGTTAGAAATGGTATGTTTTATAAAAAAAATCATCAAATTTGGTTACCATTTTTTACTGTGTAATAGATACCATGTATGTCTACTCATGAAAAAAATATGATAAAATTTTGACCCATTTTGGTGATCCTTTATGTAAAAAATAGATTTTTTTTTATCACACGTGGTATTCAACTTGACAATGGAGTGCACCCCCGGGCCATTGAGTTGAGTCAACACCTTCACATGAGCTCCCAACACAACAAAAACATTACTACTTCCCACTTTGACAATTTTCTACACATTCTAGTCATCTTCAAATTGCATGGACCAAGTATCTATGGGTAGATATCTATGTTGGCTTGATGTTTTTTAGTTATTTTGATTGTGAATGAATGAGTTGGGTGGGGTTCATGTAGGGGGAAAATCATGCATCAACCAAGAAATGGTTGCTCGGGAAGTTAGGGGTTAAATGCCCAACATTGGTTTCAACTCCTAAATGCTTCTAGAGACTAGCATGTTCACACTAATTGTGTAGTCTCTCTTTATATTGGATCATAGATGATATTAATCTTCATTAAACTCTTTCCAATTGTTACTTTGTGTTCATATGTCAAGAATGTGTTGCAAGACAACAAGCTCTCAATAACTACCCAACACTCACATTCCCAAATATATATATTTACGTTGTACAATTTTGAAATATTTTATGTATGAGAGAACCATAAACTGGGTTCCAAAAGAGTTGTCGGGATTACATTTTAACTATGTCACTAGCATTGGTCAAGCCTCATCTTGATTTGAAGATAGATTGGAGGCTATAAAAATAAAATTGTGTTATGCCGTACCATGTGAATATGAAAGAGCGTACAATGTACATTGTACAAATGTTGCCCCATGTTACCACCTTGCATGGAAGAACGCCAAGCTTCAAAAAGTACATAGCACATCCCTAAACTAGACATTCTATTTAATTTTGTCCACAATATTCATCATTGACTATGTGAAGTCAATTTTTTTTGAATTTTTGGCTCTATTAGAAAAACAATGTGAAAAGAGATAAAATTGAGTTAGCCATTCAATTAACATGTGACATTTTAGGCCATAAGCTAGGAGTTATAAAAAGTGAGATTTTAAAAGGCCATAGTCTGATAGAAGTGGACATGATCCTTCATTCTTACAATGTTGTTGGAGAAGGCATATAAGAGGAGTAGTCTAAGAGGAGAGGGGAGAGCCCAAACCTCTGATATCAGAACTTTCTTGAATCTTATGTCTTTGGAAATTAATTGAATTAAATTATCAAATACAACTTGTGTCTTAGCACATTTATGTGGGATACATAATTGCAAGGCAATAGTCTGAAGCTCATAGTAACTTAAGTGAATCCAAGGTGTTTGTACTGGATTGCAAGTCGTGTATCTCCTTCTTTGATTTACAATCAATTGTAATTGAATATCTCAAGTCTGCAAGGAGTGATTCTTTTGTCATAAGTACTAACTCACATAGTCAATAATCATCAAGAGATTGCCTTATTGAATTCAATGCCTTATTGAATTCTCATTGTATGACCACACTATTGTATGTGATGAAAGAAATTGAGAGATTTGTGACTCGGAGAAGCCTCGGGGAGATCACTCCCCCTTTAATTAATGCATACACGTGTGCTCAAGACCTATTTATTGGGGGGCTATTTACCTTGCAGAAAATATTTTAAGGTATGGTATTTTTCAAAATAAAGGTAAATGCTTGTATTTTAATACACCCTAACAATAATTATAATTTTTGGGGAATAGTTTTAAAATACCCTATTTTACGTATATTGCATTTTTTTCTTCCTTATACCCCAAGTAACCAATTTTTTTGAAACTCCCTCCTAGCTCTCTTCTTGGTCAATTGATCTATGCTGCAATGAACCCTAATAACCCTCAACACGAAAAAATCCACTCTACTTACTGAAATCTCCTCCCGTTGCTTTGCGGACAATTCAAAAGCTTCAAGAAACAATTCGGGAGGTTGAGCGCCAGAGATCTGGTAGCGACCGTCCACGATAAAATGCGGAACTCCACTCACTCCTCGATGATGTTTATGCTCCTCTTGCAACACCTCCTTCAAACCAGCCCGTGCATCCTCAAGAAATTCCTTTGCCCCATTGACTCCAACTTTCTCCATTGCCGCTAGCAGCACATTCTTGTCACCGATGTACTTCTCTTGCGTGAAGAAGTTCACAGAAAACTCCTCAATGAGCGCATTTTGCTTGTCCAAACCCTGGCGGCCAGCGAATTCTATCAATTTGTGACTGTCGATAATGTTGCATGTCTCACCGCCAAGAGAGAACTTGTAACCTAAGTTCGCAAACGCACCCCCTATACGATCAACGATCATTCGTGTTTGTGCCTCTCCAAACTTATTCGAGTAGTATTGCTTCTTGTTCACGCCAATTGGCGATGCCTCAAGGTTCAAGAAGAATGGGTGCCATCGAACCTCGACGTCATACCGGTCCTTGCTCGTCGCTATGGCTTGCTCCAGGTGCTTCTTCCCAACAAAGCACCAAGGATCAACTCGATGAACTCCCGTCGATGAAGGCTCCTTGGTGCTAACTCAATAACTTCTCCGATCGCTACTTTGGTCGCTCACTTGATTAGGTAAGGCTATAATCACCCTCGGTCCTACATTGGATTCTCATCACCCTCATTGAAGCTCTAATCTAAACCCTCAGATAGACTAATCAGCTAACCCACACCAAAGCCTTGATCCCTCTTCACCTAAGAAAACACAACACCATGAGAGCACACAATGTTTCTCACTGAAGAGGGCTTCTGCCCTCCGTCTCCTACTCTCACTCTCCTACTACCTAATGAGCTTCTCACCCCAGACTACCGAGACCCCTCCAACCTCGCCATTTTTTTTTGCAGTGCTCGGTGACCAATGGTCTCAGGGCAGCCTAAAGAAAAAAAATGAGCTTTTCGTTTTTCTTTTGGAAAGAAGATTGCAATTCAAACAAAACGTTGAAATTTTCCTTCCCGGCACGTGGGTAGAGACCATTAACTCCACATTGGATACATTGGTTCAGTAACGTTCAAGCCAGTCAGCCTGCGAAGTCATCCATCCAAGCTTTTTCTACAAAAAATTACCTCTTTTCATCCACTAGCACATACCCTACCCTACACCTGCTACCCCTAGTAATTGTTTCCACGTTATTTTACATGTACTGACTAGATAAAAGAGGCCATTATATGTGATGGTATTTTACATGTAAACATGTTTCACTATTTTAAAACCCCCTATATTATATGTACATTTTTTTGCAAAATTTACCAACAATGAATATATTGGACCCTATTTTTTATCGTGCGTTGTTTCTACGATTTTTGCCAGTGATCTCCTCGAGGGAGAAGCAAGTCCGAGGGTTTGTGCAGGACTGGTAATCGAGTGTTTCCAGTGGGAATGATTTATAGGAGTGGAAAACAAACTTAGGGAGACAAGAGACTTTGTGAATAAGTCCAAGGTTGTGAGAATTGAACGGAACCACGGGTAATAGTCTATACTACTCACACAAGGAAGGAGACTAACATTAATCAATTACCAAATAGATTAACTTCGATGATGAGACTCAAGTAGATTACCATTACCGTATGTGTCATGGTCTAAGTTGAGAGGGAATTGAAGAGACTATTGGCCTAACAATTGGCATACCCACTTCACTTTGAGCAATTGTTTGGTGTCATTGTAAGATGTTGTGGGAAAGTTCATGCCTCAAGGATAAGCGGCAGTGAACAATGAGTCTTAGAAAAGGAAGAGGCAATAGTCTTTGTTTAACAATTTCGAGCCATTGGTATTCTTCCATCCCCCCCATAGGGAGGGAAAGGACTAGCTAGACGAGACCCTTGGCTATGAAGAGCAAAGAAGAGACCGAGAAGACGAATAGTTTTGAAGCCTAAATCTCGATTGATGGACACAATGGCAACTTTGACCAAAATCAGGTAAAAGACCATTGCCGGATAGTATAATTAAACAATCATTTATTTAAGGAAAACGGAAAATCATGTAAGGATAACCGCACTATCATTTTCAAATTACATTAAAAAGGCTAATTGATTCAAGACTATTGACAACACCAAAGTGCCCTTTGACTTCGGTAAAGGGACTAAAATAGGATACTAACATGCAAGACAATTGACGATAATCGTGCCTTTGATTGAGCACCGCACGAGATCCAATTAAAATGAATTCAGTGCCAGACTATTGCATGGGTAAATAGTGTGAGATTGAGTGACCGTCACAATTGCATGTACTAACATTGAGAGATTTTGAAGTCTTTACCCTTAAATCATCACCTAATCGTCAGTTCAAACCCAAAATGATATGAAATAACCTTGTATTTTCCCTAAACAAACTTATTTGAGACACCTAGATGATACACAAATCACCTTTTAAGTATTCCCTAAGTGTTTCCTTGGGTTTGTTTGTAACCAAAATCTAAACTACAGACTCACATAAATAATCTTGCAATCACTAGGTGGCAACCATAGTAAGTTACACAAGACGCTTGATGCTAAGGTAACCACACCTATTTTGGACAATTTGGTGAATTTGGGTTCTTGGGTTGATCTAATTGATGTGCCAATTATGTCTTTTAAACAACCTTTCAAAATAATTTTGGATGTCCTTCTAAAGCCATTCAATTTAAAATATTTCAATCATATTTCAATTTCTTATGGAGTTTCTAAGTCAAAAGGTTCCATGCCCCATTCTGGTGAAATAAGGGCATCCATTTGTGCTACCCATCTTGGTTATATCCCACCTTTTGCATGGGATAAAGTGTTTCTCAAATGAAGTATTATGATCTTGCATGATCTAACTTCATGATTGTGAGAATTTGGGACCAAAAATAACAATGCCACACTTGCTTCCAATTCATTATATGGATATAGTTGGGGTATGAAATTGGCAAATTCATGGCCTTGCCTATGTTGGAGCCTCCAGTCACTTGTTCAAGGTAGAAGCATACAACTCTAGCAATGACCTAGTTTCGACACATGTTTCTAGTCCCTTTAAGGGCTACTACTTTCCCTTTAAGCAGGTACCCCCCCATATAATTAGTTTACCGCACCATCACATCCCCATTTCAATACGTGATCATTGTCCCTGGCTTTAGATAGTCGAACTTTAGGTTTGACATACAAGATACCATATTTGATTTTAGTGAGCATGTCCTTGGACAATGTGAGATTACCATTCAACTCACTAACCAAGGTAATCTTGTAGAGTTTAGATCCATTCACTTCAACAAATCACAATATAGAGAGTTGTAATGGATTTCCTTCATGCTCATCCAAAGCATGTCTTAATTCATATTCAATCTTAATACAATTGTCACTAAATGTCACCAATACTATAAGCTCAACACAAATGTTTTCTACTTGGACTAGGTTCATCAACCACATATGGTTCATCAATATTTTCCACACTTCCAAGAATGTGATTAGAATCACATTCTTCCTCCTCCCCCATTTCTCTATAAAGTTGTGCCTCCATGTGTCTCTCGTGCTCTTAAGGAGTTGTTCACCAACATCTAGGCGAGGTCTTCATCGGCTTCATCCTTAGTTGTGGACATGTTGCTTGTGTGTCAACAAAGCCCTCATGTAGTGTTGCCACAAATCGTTCATCTGTCAAAATACTCATGTAAATCCCAAATTTGCAAAAGGGGCATTTCCATCAAGCCCAAGGTAAGACCAAATGTGAGTTTATTTATTGTGATTTTTATTGAAACTTTGACCCTTAGGATCAACCTCAAATTATGCAATTCTAGCCAATGTACCAACACTTTCTACTAGATCACAACCATCATATGTGCTTTTGTTTTGTATCAGACCTCCAACTTTACTAGATAATACTTCAAAAACATCAAAACCTACAATACTCAGTGGTACTCGTAAATGAGAAGACCAATCCCCAAACAATTTAACAGGGAACACTACATAGTGGCATGAAATTTGAACATTAACATAAGAATCTTTCCCCCTTTCATCCTTAACCCTAAATCTCAGGGATAAATGTGGTTCACATATTGGATGAAATATTTATTTGGAGCTCTTGTAGATTACACACTTCATTATAATTAACTATGGGCCTAAAGGTAGAATTACAACTAGGATTACATAAATAATACGCCTAGTATATTTACAAGTTAGAATAAAGAATACATGTACCTTATGTACATTTTGCAACCCCTAGGCATAATCAATACCATTCTTGTGCATCATATGGGTTGTATGGACCATATTGAGTGCATCCCCTTTCAAATGTCATCCTCTAACGACTCAATCGATGTTATGTGACGATTCTAGGGGACGACATTGTGAGAAATTCAATGCTAGGGGTGTAGGAGCAAATGGTGGTGGGGGAGAGGAGGAGGTGATAAGTCCCCAACGACTTATTTCCACACATGGTTCTATTCCAGTGGCTACTGAACGGGTACACTCAACCATGACACCTCTTGCCAAGTGGAACATCAAACATGAACCCCTTGACGCTGAGACCCAAACAAGCAGGCCATCTACAGAGGTGACAGAAGAAGGAACTATTATTTTTGAAGAATATAGGAGGAAAGGCAGACAAGCACAAGTTATCTTACTTGGTGTTTAAGGATCACAATTTCATTACCTTATCCGACGAAAAAGAAAAATACCTCATTCATTGTAAGAGATCGGTCTCAAAACAAGACATCATGTTACTACACGTTAGACAACACTCTTGTGAGATCTGAGAAATTGGATATGGTGAACGACTACAATGCTAGGAAGTCTAAGTAGATGACAAGGCAAATGCTTGAAGAGATGGAGAGAAAATGGGAGGAGGATATGGAGGCCACGAGGGGACAAATTTGAAAGGAGATTAAGGCCGACATATCCAGGATGAAGGAAGAGCTTAGAAAAAAGTTGATGAAGCAAGCCTAAATCTTCCCCAAACATTGACATGCAAAATTGTTCTCTCAATTCATTGCATACTAGCAATCCATGCAAGGTCTCCCCTAGCCTTCAGTGGCCCCCATTTCCTTTTAATTTCCACCCAACTTTAGGTTGCTTGGCCTAAACCTTCCCTCAATTTTTTCTATTACCTCACCACAACCCATCCTTCTAGTATTCCTACCATCAGTACAGTAATGAAGGATTTCCTCCTAGCTCAAACATCATAGGGAGTCAAACCCCATGACAATTGAACCAAGTGGTACAATTCCAAACGCCGAACCAGAGATTAGGCCGCACGGCCTAATCCATGAGAGTTCTCATTTGCCTTGCTTGGGTTCTAGCAATGGGGTTGCTTCGATTTTGAATGAAACGGAGAAAACTGCTAGTGCAACGGAGCTTCTAGAAGTGGTGATTGTGGATGTTGGTTCCATGTAGCATATTTTTATTGTTTTGCAAAGCTCTAATGTGGAGCGCAATACAGAGGGATGCATGCAAGAGACCCAAGTTGCACGGGGGTCTCATGAGGACGCAGCTATGATGTAGGAGGAGTATGTGCAAATTCAAAATCTACACCCGTGCCCTCCCCATTAGAAATGAGGGTGGATGAAGAGGTTACTATATCCACAATTGATATGGTAATCTTGTCGGTGCATGTTCTGCGTCTACGAGGGCTGGGACGTGGTGGTGGTCGACCGTGATTCGGGGCATAGTTGCAAGCACCACGGTGACATCAAGTACTTCATGAAGCCGTTCACCCACAAAACTACCACAGTCACCACAAAGGGCAACACAAGGAGTCTTGGGCACTGTATCAGGCGTTGTCGACGGACGACAAGAAGAACTACTTCAAAGACCAGTTGAAGCACATCAACACGCTCCACTTGCACATGGACTTGGTTGTCGACACAATCCAATTCTTCATCTCGGGCAGCCTTGTTGAGACGATCGTCAGCGACTTGTTCTTCCACAACGATTTAATCTTGAACAACGACGATGACGACGACAACAACAACGCGGACGCAGCTACGACGATTGCCAAGAAGGTCGCCAAAGAAGGCCAAGGAGAAGGCCAACGCAATGAAACTTTTCGTCAAGCAGGACGAGTCCGAGATGTACACGGTGACCATCAAGAACGTGGCGTGCTTCGAGCTGGCCATGGATCACACGTTGATTGACACGTCGTTCCGGCAGACAATGGAAGCCATTCAACATGCCAAGGACCACACCAAGATGGCGAAGTTGACGGGCATGAATGACCTCATCATCGGCTAGTATGTCCGGGTCATGGTTGCCGTCGTGTTGTAGCATATTGCTAACATCTTCGTCGACGATTCGGTGTGGGCTTTGTCGCTGGCTGGCGACAGCAGAAGTCACCGCGGCTAGTTGTTCTTTGACCTGTGCATCCGCGTCTGCTACAGTGGCGTCCTCGCCAATTTGCACCTTGCCACCATCCCAATGTTCGAGCGCCACACTGTGCTCAATATCTTCAACATGGTGACTAGTTCCTAGACGCGTTGTGCAGCAAGTGGCGCGCCAAGCTGAACAACATGTTGTTGGATAGCGAGAACACCATGACAGGTTGCCGTGCCGGGTTTGTCACCTGTGTCATTGCATGCACTAAGAACAACATGCTGCACATTTGGTGTCCACCTCACCATATCGACATTGTTGTCAAGGATGCGGCCGAGGGCATCAACGACGGTAGTTGGGTCAATTTCACCTACACATATTCGGTATTCCTGAGGCCGCAAGACAATCTTATCACCAGCATGAATGTCAAGTGCCCCAAAAAAACTAATTGTTGGGTCCATCTCTAGCACTTGCTAGCCTACTTCAAGTTGTACCACCGCCAACTAATTACATACACCAAAGAGAAGCACCTCCATACGCTCCCGTATGACAATTGGTGGGTCATTACCTTCTCGGTCTCGCCCGCCATCGACTCAATCGACACCACCTTTGTCCTGTTGCAAAACCAGTCATTGCTCATCGTGCAACAAGAGCATCACATCCGGGTGTTGATCGCCTCGCTCATTAGCATGTTCAACATTGAGGTCGACCATCCAAATGTGGATGGCAACGACCAGTAGGCCGAGGCCGGCGACGAGTATGCGTTGTTCCTCGGGGAGATCACTCCATTGTAAAGTTGAACAACCACGTGCGATCATTTTACATGTAAAAAATGTAAAAAGCATCACCAAAATGGGTCACAATTTTATCAATTTTTTTTCATGAGTAGATATAAATGGTACCTATTACATAGTAAAAAATGGTGACTAAATTTGATGATTTGTTTTTTAAATAAAACATACCGTTTCTAACTAGAATGACGTAGAATTGAACTAAAAAATTGCTACAAAAAATGAAGACGACTAAAAATTTCAAAAAAATATACAAAAGATACCATCAATGGCTGTGTATATGTAGAAAAAATATCATAAAATTTAAAATTATTTATGGCATGTAATATAGGGGTAGCAAACTTTGTTCGCACGTGGTGTTCAACTTGACAATGGAGTGATCTCCCCGAGTGTTGTTCGAATCAATGCGCATCAATGTTGACAAGGTCGTCGTGCACATTGCGGATTAGGGCATCAACGCAAAGTGCGATGATGCCAATCAAATCCTCTAGCAAGACGCACCACTTGTGTTGCCTATTCAGCTGGTCAGGCTATGCCACGGCGCATTCCTCCGCGAGGTGCTGGAGATGTACTGCAAGCACATCTCCAAGTTTTAATCGGACGAGAAGATCGACCAGATCGAGGCGGACCACCAAGATTTGTGCAAGTTCTACAGCAAGGACATGATCATGCGTGCCGCCATCGATAAGCATGACAATAGCACAACATGCAATGACGAGTGGGAGTTGCACCCAATCGGTTTCAGGCCATGCGCTCGTTCTACAGCGGGCTGGCCACCGTCTTCACCCAGGAATGCTACGATGTGAGCGGGGAGCGGTGAGCAGATCTCGTGAGCACAAAATCAAAATTTAAAACTCCATTTAACGAAAGTTAGGACCCCTATGACCGTGGATTTTGCACATATTTCAAGTTTAATTTTGGAATTATGAGGCCGATATTTATGGAGTGCCTAATTTTTAGGACCAAAAGTTTCTTAAAATTACCAACGAGTCCCTATGGCCGTGGGAAAATTCAGTGTGGTTGAGAAGATGGTGGACCTATGGGAAGAGGCCTCTTAGTTGTGGGTAGCTTATGCTTGAAAATCAAAATGTTATGTATATTTGAGTTGGCTACTTGTCTTTGCATTTGGCCATTTCTTGTATGTTCTAGCATGAGGAGGAGGTTTGGAAAGAGGCCTCGGATCCGAGGCCTCTTTTTTGTGGGTAGGATATGCTTGAGAAATCAAAATGTTATGTATATTTGAGTTGGCTACTTGTTTTTGCATTTGGCCATTTCTTGTATGTTCTAGCATGAGGAGGAGGTTTGGAAAGAGGCATGGGATCCGAGGCCTCTTTCTTGTGGGTAGGATATGCTTGAGAAATCAAAATGTTAGGTGTATTTGGTTTGGCTACTTGTCTTTAGATTGTCTACTAGTTGACGACCACAAAAGTGTAGTGTTATTTGAGAACAACGACAAGATGCATTCAACAAGACAATTGGAATATTAAAAACCACACCACACTTTATAAATCCAAATACCAATCAATCAAACCAAAAATCAATCAACAATGAGGTTGTCACTACTAGATTCCCTACTTCCAAAGATACTCCCCTCATGGCCGCCCTCATCTGAAGTGGAATCTAAGGTATGGCATTCATTATCCACCTCTGCAAGAAGCTCGAAGAAGTCTAAGGCACGGGGGTCATAACGTGGAGACGGGGTACTAGCTTTGCTAGGAGAAGGTTGTGCCGCTAGTACCATCGCCATATCATGGGCATAGATTGGCAAAGTGAATCCCTTGGTAGGCGTACCAAACACATCTGCTCCAAGGCCAAGTCTGAAAACAAGCATGAAAATTGTAAGAAAGAGGATGGAAAGTGTAAAAGCTGAGTGGACAAGGAAAAGAAGCAACTTAGAAGGTCATCATACTCACTTACTGTGAGGACTCTGGCCTCGATCGCTTCAAGGCCGGCGGCCTCTTCTGCATGCCTTGTGAAGCCTGCGTGGAAGCAACAACAATGGATGGAGCCTTCACCGGATGCTTAACACTCTGAAGTGGCTTAAGGACACGGTTGAAGATGTCCTCGTCCTCCTCGAGAGCAACGATATGGCGCCCAAGTCAAAGAATTCTCAAATAATTAAGCTATATGGCCTTAAATCAGACCAATTATAAGCCTGCCCCAATCTTAGAAATCAAAAAATAAAGCTATATGGCCTCTTTTCAGACCCCTTACAAACATGCCAGAATCCAACAAATTACAAAATGTAAACATATGTGAGGTTTCGAGTTGAGAACCTAAGGGCCTGTCGAATCCGACATACCCCCCCCCCCTTGCCCCAAATCACAAATCACACCCCTTACAAGCCTGCCCCAATCTTAGAAATCAGAGATTAAAGCTATATGGCCTCTTTTCAGACCCCTTACAAGCATGCCCCTTCAGAGAATTCTCAAATAATTAAGCTATATGGTCTCAAATCAGGACCCCTTATAAGCCTGCCCCAATCTTAGAAAATAAAAAATAAAGCTATATGGCTTATTTTCAGACCCCTTAAAGGCACTTCCAAAACCCGAAAATCAAAAATCTAAACCTACATGGCCTCAAATCATACCCCCAACAAACATACCCCTTACGAGAATGTTTAAAAAGCTAAAGCTACACAACCTCAAATCAGACCCCTTACAAGCCTGCCCCAATCTTAGAATTCAAAAATTAAAGCTATGTGGCCTCTTTACAGACCCCTTACAAGCATGCCCCTTCAGAGAATTCTCAAATAATTTAACTATATGGCCTGAAATCAGAACCCCTTATAAGCCTGCACCAATCTTAAAAATCAAAAACTAAAGATATATGGCCTCAAATCAGACCCCTTAAGAGCATGCCCAAATCGAACAATTTACAAAATGTAAACATATGTGAGGACCCGAGTACTGAAACTAAGGTTCTGTCGGATCCGACAAACCCCCCCCCCCCTTGCCTCAAATCTCAAATCACACCCCTTACAAGACTCACCCTTCAAAGAATTCCCAAATATTAAAGATATATGGCCTCAAATCAGACCACTTATAACCCTGCCCCAATCTTAGAAAACAAAAAATAAAGCTATGTGGCCTCTTTTCAGACCCCTTACAATCATGCTGAAAACAAATATATTTGCTGAAACAGAGGAGAAGCAATCAAAAGACTTGCAAACATGAAAGCAGTCAAATCAGACCCCTAACAAGCATACTCCACTCCAAGAATTCTCAAAAATTTAAGCTAGATGGCCTCATATCAGGCCCCTCACAAGCATGCCCGAATCTAAAAAATCAAAAATCAAAACCTTCATGGCCTCCAATCAGACCCCTAAGAAGCCTGCTCCTTCAGAGAATTCTCAAAAATTGAAGCTATATGGCCTTAAATCAGACCCCTTACAAGAGTGCCCGAATCCCATAAATCAAAAATCAAAGCTATATGGCCTCAAATTGGACCCCTCACAAGCATGCCTCAATCCCACAAATCACAATCCTAAGCCTACATGGCCCCATATTAGGCCACATAGAGGCTCGGCCAAATCTCAAAAATCACAAAATTATAACAATTGTGAGGTCCCGACATGTGAGCCCAAGGGCCTGTCGGATCCGACATCCCCCCCTTGCCTCAAATCA
The DNA here is from genome assembly GCA_964035585.1 of Polytrichum formosum. NCBI lineage: Eukaryota > Viridiplantae > Streptophyta > Polytrichopsida > Polytrichales > Polytrichaceae > Polytrichum > Polytrichum formosum. Next base: position 9,995,868 of record OZ037935.1, on the reverse strand, counting down.
GACCCCTAACAAAACCTGCCCCTATCTTAGAAATCAAAAAATATAGCTATAAGACCTATTTTCGGACCCCTAAAAGGTACGCCAAATAGCCAATAATCAGAGAATTAATATATATGTGAGGTCCCAATCTATCAACAAAGGGGCCTGTCGGATCCGACAGTTCCCCTTTGCTTCAAATTAGACCCCTTACTACCATACAATAATCCCAGAATTCGCAAAAATAAACCTCAATGGCCTCACATCAGACCCATTACTGACACGCCCATATATTAAAAATGCAAAAATTAAAACATTTGTGAGGTCCCGAGCTTTCAACCCAAGGGCATGTCGGATCCGACAGACCCCCTTCCCCCAACTGAAACCTCTAGCAAGCTTGCTTTAAACTTAGAAATCAAAAAAATAAAGCTTTATGGCATCTTCTCGGACCCCTTAGAAGCATACCCCACGTTCAGAAATCAAAAGTCTACACCTACATGGCCTCACATCGGGACCCTTACAAGGATGCCCCAATCCCAGAAATCACAATCCTAAGCCTACATGGCCCCATATTAGGCCACATAGAGGCTCGGCCAAATCTCAAAAATCACAAAATTATAACAATTGTGAGGTCCCGACATGTGAGCCCAAGGGCCTGTCGGAACCGACATCCCCCCCCTTGCCTCAAATCATACCCCTAACTACCCATTACAAGCATGCCCCTCTACCAGAATTCAAAAATCTAAACCTACATGGCCGCCAATTAGACCCCTAACAAGCATACCCCACTCCGAGAATTCTCAAAAATTGAAGCTATATGGCCTTAAATCAGACCCATTACAAGAGTGCCCGAATCTCAGAAATCAAAAATCAAAGCTATATGGCCTCAAATTGGACCCCTTACAAGCATGCCTCAATCCCACAAATCACAATCCTAAGCCTACATGGCCTCATATTAGGCCCCATAGAGGCACGACCAAATCTCAAAAATGCACAAAATTATAACAAATGTGAGGTCCCCAGATGTGAGCCCAAGGGCCTGTCGGATCCGACATCCCCCCTTGCCTCAAATCAGACCCCTTACAAAGCCTACCCCTATCTTAGAAATCAAAAAATATAGCTATAAGACCTCTTTTCGGACCCCTAAAAGGTACGCCAAATAGCCAATAATCAGAGAATTAATATATATGTGAGGTCCCGATCTATCAACAAAGGGGCCTGTCGGATCCGACAGTGTCCCTTTGCTTCAAAGTAGACCCCTTACTACCATACAATAATCCCAGAATTCGCAAAAATAAACCTCAATGGCCTCACATCAGACCCATTACTGACACGCCCATATATTAAAAAAGCAAAAATTAAGACATTTGTGAGGTCCCGAGCTTTCCACCCAAGGGCATGTCGAATCCGACAGACCCCCCTTCCCCCAACTGAAACCTCTAGCAAGCTTGCTTTAAACTTAGAAATCAAAAAAATAAAGCTTTATGGCATCTTCTCGGACCCCTTAGAAGCATACCCCACGTTCAGAAATCAAAAGTCTACACCTACATGGCCTCACATCGGGACCCTTACAAGGATGCCCCAATCCCAGAAATCACAATCCTAAGCCTATATGGAGACAAATCGGACCCCTCTCAGACACTCCCCAATCCCAAAAATCTGAAATTTATACCAAATGTGAGGTCCCCAATTCTGGATCAAAGGGCCTGTCGGATCCGACACCCCCCCCCCTTGCCTCAAATCAGACCTCTAACTACAAGACCTCAATCCTAAAATTCCCAAAATTTCAACCTAAATGGCCTCAAATCACAGCCTTCATAAGCATACCCCACTACTTGAATTTAGAAATCTAAACCTACATGGCATCTAACTAGGCCCCTCTCAAGCACTCCCCAATCTCAAAAATCTGAAATTTATACCAAATGTGAGGTCCCCAGTTCTGAACCAAAGGGCCTGTCGGATCCGACACCCCCCCCCCCCTTGCCTCCAATCAAACCTCTAACTACAAGACCCCAATCCTAAAATTCCCAAAATTTCAACCTAAATGGCCTCAAATCAGAGCCTTCATAAGCATACCCCACTACTTGAATTTAGAAATCTAAACCTACATGGCATCCTACTAGGCCCCTCTCAAGCACTCCCGAATCTCAAAAATTTGAAATTTATACCAAATGTGAGGTCCCCAGTTCTGAACCAAAGGGCCTGTCGGATCCGACACCCCTCCCTTGCCTCAAATCATACCTCTAACTACAAGACCCCAATCCTAAAATTCCCAAAATTTCAACCTAAATGGCCTCAAATCAGAGCCTTCATAAGCATACCCCACTACTTGAATTTAGAAATCTAAACCTACATGGCATCCTACTAGGCCCCTCTCAAGCACTCCCGAATCTCAAAAATTTGAAATTTATACCAAATGTGAGGTCCCCAGTTCTGAACCAAAGGGCCTGTCGGATCCGACACCCCTCCCTTGCCTCAAATCATACCTCTAACTACAAGACCCCAATCCTAAAATTCCCAAAATTTCAACCTAAATGGCCTCAAATCAGAGCCTTCATAAGCATACCCCACTACTTGAATTCATAAATCTAAACCTACATGGCATCTTACTAGGCCCCTCTCAGGCACTCCCCAATCTCAAAAATTTGAAATTTATACCAAATGTGAGGTCCCCAGTTCTGAACCAAAGGGCCTGTCGGATCCGACACCCCCCCCCCTTGCCTCCAATCAAACCTCTAACTACAAGACCCCAATCCTAAAATTCCCAAAATTTCAACCTAAATGGCCTCAAATCAGAGCCTTCATAAGCATACCCCACTACTTGAATTTAGAAATCTAAACCTACATGGCATCCTACTAGGCCCCTCTCAAGCACTCCCGAATCTCAAAAATTTGAAATTTATACCAAATGTGAGGTCCCCAGTTCTGAACCAAAGGGCCTGTCGGATCCGACACCCCTCCCTTGCCTCAAATCATACCTCTAACTACAAGACCCCAATCCTAAAATTCCCAAAATTTCAACCTAAATGGCCTCAAATCAGAGCCTTCATAAGCATACCCCACTACTTGAATTTAGAAATCTAAACCTACATGGCATCCTACTAGGCCCCTCTCAAGCACTCCCGAATCTCAAAAATTTGAAATTTATACCAAATGTGAGGTCCCCAGTTCTGAACCAAAGGGCCTGTCGGATCCGACACCCCTCCCTTGCCTCAAATCATACCTCTAACTACAAGACCCCAATCCTAAAATTCCCAAAATTTCAACCTAAATGGCCTCAAATCAGAGCCTTCATAAGCATACCCCACTACTTGAATTCAGAAATCTAAACCTACATGGCATCTTACTAGGCCCCTCTCAGGCACTCCCCAATCTCAAAAATTTGAAATTTATACCAAATGCGAGGTCCCCAGTTCTGAACCAAAGGGCCTGTCGGATCCGACACCACTCCCTTACCTCAAATCAGACCTCTAACTACAAGACCCCAATCCTAAAATTCCCAAAATTTCAACCTAAATGGCCTCAAATCAGAGCCTTCATAAGTATACCCCACTACTTGAATTCAGAAATCTAAACCTACATGGCATCTTACTAGGCCCCTCTCAAGCACTCCCCAATCTCAAAAATTTGAAATTTATACCAAATGTGAGGTCCCCAGTTCTGAACCAAAGGGCATGTCGGATCCGACACCCCTCCCTTGCTTCAAATCATACCTCTAACTACAAGACCCCAATCCTAAAATTCCCAAAATTTCAACCTAAATGGCCTCAAATCAGAGCCTTCATAAGCATACCCCACTACTTGAATTCAGAAATCTAAACCTACATGGCATCTTACTAGGCCCCTCTCAGGCACTCCCCAATCTCAAAAATTTGAAATTTATACCAAATGCGAGGTCCCCAGTTCTGAACCAAAGGGCCTGTCGGATCCGACACCCCTCCCTTGCCTCAAATCAGACCTCTAACTACAAGACCCCAATCCTAAAATTCCCAAAATTTCAACCTAAATGGCCTCAAATCAGAGCCTTCATAAGCATACCCCACTACTTGAATTTAGAAATCTAAACCTACATGGCATCTTACTAGGCCCTCTCAAGCACTCCCCAATCTCAAAAATTTGAAATTTATACCAAATGTGAGGTCCCCAGTTCTGAACCAAAGGGCCTGTCGGATCCGACACCCCTCCCTTGCTTCCAATCATACCTCTAACTACAAGACCCCAATCCTAAAATTCCCAAAATTTCAACCTAAATGGCCTCAAATCAGAGCCTTCATAAGCATACCCCACTACTTGAATTCATAAATCTAAACCTACATGGCATCTTACTAGGCCCCTCTCAGGCACTCCCCAATCACAAAAATTTGAAATTTATACCAAATGCGAGGTCCCCAGTTCTGAACCAAAGGGCCTGTCGGATCCGACACCCCTCCCTTGCTTCAAATCATACCTCTAACTACAAGACCCCAATCCTAAAATTCCCAAAATTTCAACCTAAATGGCCTCAAATCAGAGCCTTCATAAGTATACCCCACTACTTGAATTCAGAAATCTAAACCTACATGGCATCTTACTAGGCCCCTCTCAAGCACTCCCCAATCTCAAAAATTTGAAATTTATACCAAATGTGAGGTCCCCAGTTCTGAACCAAAGGGCATGTCGGATCCGACACCCCTCCCTTGCTTCAAATCATACCTCTAACTACAAGACCCCAATCCTAAAATTCCCAAAATTTCAACCTAAATGGCCTCAAATCAGAGCCTTCATAAGCATACCCCACTACTTGAATTCAGAAATCTAAACCTACATGGCATCTTACTAGGCCCCTCTCAGGCACTCCCCAATCTCAAAAATTTGAAATTTATACCAAATGCGAGGTCCCCAGTTCTGAACCAAAGGGCCTGTCGGATCCGACACCCCTCCCTTGCCTCAAATCAGACCTCTAACTACGAGACCCCAATCCTAAAATTCCCAAAATTTCAACCTAAATGGCCTCAAATCAGAGCCTTCATAAGCATATCCCACTACTTGAATTCAGAAATCTAAACCTACATGGCATCTTACTAGGCCCCTCTCAAGCACTCCCCAATCTCAAAAATTTGAAATTTATACCAAATGTGAGGTCCCCAGTTCTGAACCAAAGGGCCTGTCGGATCCGACACCCCTCCCTTGCCTCAAATCAGACCTCTAACTACAAGACCCCAATCCTAAAATTCCCCAAATATCAATCTAAATGGCCTCAAATCAGAGCCTTCATAAGCATACCCCACTACTTGAATTCAGAAATCTAAACCTACATGGCATCTTACTAGGCCCCTCTCAGGCACTCCCCAATCTCAAAAATTTGAAATTTATACCAAATGCGAGGTCCCCAGTTCTGAACCAAAGGGCCTGTAGGATCCCACACCCCTCCCTTGCCTCAAATCAGACCTCTAACTACAATACCCCAATCCTAAAATTCCCAAAATTTCAACCTAAATGGCCTCAAATCAGAGCCTTCATAAGCATACCCCACTACTTGAATTCAAAAATCTAAACCTACATGGCATCTTACTAGGCCCCTCTCAGGCACTCCCCAATCTCAAAAATTTGAAATTTATACCAAATGCGAGGTCCCCTGTTCTGAACCAAAGGGCCTGTCGGATCCGACACCCCTCCCTTGCCTCAAATCAGACCTCTAACTACAATACCCCAATCCTAAAATTCCCAAAATTTCAACCTAAATGGCCTCAAATCAGAGCCTTCATAAGCATACCCCACTACTTGAATTCAAAAATCTAAACCTACATGGCATCTTACTAGGCCCCTCTCAGGCACTCCCCAATCTCAAAAATTTGAAATTTATACCAAATGCGAGGTCCCCAGTTCTGAACCAAAGGGCCTGTCGGATCCGACACCCCTCCCTTGCCTCAAATCATACCTCTAACTACAAGACCCCAATCCTAAAATTCCCAAAATTTCAACCTAAATGGCCTCAAATCAGAGCCTTCATAAGCATATCCCACTACTTGAATTCAGAAATCTAAACCTACATGGCATCTTACTAGGCCCCTCTCAAGCACTCCCCAATCTCAAAAATTTGAAATTTATACCAAATGCGAGGTCCCCAGTTCTGAACCAAAGGGCCTGTCGGATCCGACACCCCTCCCTTGCCTCAAATCATACCTCTAACTACAAGACCCCAATCCTAAAATTCCCCAAATATCAATCTAAATGGCCTCAAATCAGAGCCTTCATAAGCATACCCCACTACTTGAATTCAGAAATCTAAACCTACATGGCATCTTACTAGGCCCCTCTCAGGCACTCCCCAATCTCAAAAATTTGAAATTTATACCAAATGCGAGGTCCCCAGTTCTGAACCAAAGGGCCTGTCGGATCCCACACCCCTCCCTTGCCTCAAATCAGACCTCTAACTACAATACCCCAATCCTAAAATTCCCAAAATTTCAACCTAAATGGCCTCAAATCAGAGCCTTCATAAGCATACCCCACTACTTGAATTCAAAAATCTAAACCTACATGGCATCTTACTAGGCCCCTCTCAGGCACTCCCCAATCTCAAAAATTTGAAATTTATACCAAATGCGAGGTCCCCAGTTCTGAACCAAAGGGCCTGTCGGATCCGACACCCCTCCCTTGCCTCAAATCATACCTCTAACTACAAGACCCCAATCCTAAAATTCCCAAAATTTCAACCTAAATGGCCTCAAATCAGAGCCTTCATAAGCATACCCCACTACTTGAATTCAAAAATCTAAACCTACATGGCATCTTACTAGGCCCCTCTCAGGCACTCCCCAATCTCAAAAATTTGAAATTTATACCAAATGCGAGGTCCCCAGTTCTGAACCAAAGGGCCTGTCGGATCCGACACCCCTCCCTTGCCTCAAATTAGACCTCTAACTACAAGACCCCAATCCTAAAATTCCCAAAATTTCAACCTAAATGGCCTCAAATCAGAGCCTTCATAAGCATACCCCACTACTTGAATTCAGAAATCTAAACCTACATGGCATCTTACTAGGCCCCTCTCAGGCACTCCCCAATCTCAAAAATTTGAAATTTATACCAAATGCGAGGTCCCCAGTTCTGAACCAAAGGGCCTGTCGGATCCCACACCCCTCCCTTGCCTCAAACCAGACCTCTAACTACAATACCCCAATCCTAAAATTCCCAAAATTTCAACCTAAATGGCCTCAAATCAGAGCCTTCATAAGCATACCCCACTACTTGAATTCAGAAATCTAAACCTACATGGCATCTTACTAGGCCCCTCTCAGGCACTCCCCAATCTCAAAAATTTGAAATTTATACCAAATGCGAGGTCCCCAGTTCTGAACCAAAGGGCCTGTCGGATCCGACACCCCTCCCTTGCCTCAAATCACACCTCTAACTACAAGACCCCAATCCTAAAATTCCCAAAATTTCAACCTAAATGGCCTCAAATCACAGCCTTCATAAGCATATCCCACTACTTGAATTCAGAAATCTAAACCTACATGGCATCTTACTAGGCCCCTCTCAAGCACTCCCCAATCTCAAAAATTTGAAATTTATATCAAATGCGAGGTCCCCAGTTCTGAACCAAAGGGCCTGTCGGATCCGACACCCCTCCCTTGCCTCAAATCAGACCTCTAACTACAAGACCCCAATCCTAAAATTACCCAAATATCAATCTAAATGGCCTCAAATCAGAGCCTTCATAAGCATACCCCACTACTTGAATTCAGAAATCTAAACCTACATGGCATCTTACTAGGCCCCTCTCAGGCACTCCCCAATCTCAAAAATTTGAAATTTATACCAAATGCGAGGTTCCCAGTTCTGAACCAAAGCGCCTGTTGGATCCCACACCCCTCCCTTGCCTCAAATCAGACCTCTAACTACAATACCCCAATCCTAAAATTCCCAAAATTTCAACCTAAATGGCCTCAAATCAGAGCCTTCATAAGCATACCCCACTACTTGAATTCAGAAATCTAAACCTACATGGCATCTTACTAGGCCCCTCTCAGGCACTCCCCAATCTCAAAAATTTGAAATTTATACCAAATGCGAGGTCCCCTGTTCTGAACCAAAGGGCCTGTCGGATCCGACACCCCTCCCTTGCCTCAAATCATACCTCTAACTACAAGACCCCAATCCTAAAATTCCCAAAATTTCAACCTAAATGGCCTCAAATCAGAGCCTTCATAAGCATACCCCACTACTTGAATTCAGAAATCTAAACCTACATGGCATCTTACTAGCCCCTCTCAGGCACTCCCCAATCTCAAAAATTTGAAATTTATACCAAATGCGAGGTCCCCAGTTCTGAACCAAAGGGCCTGTCGGATCCGACACCCCTCCCTTGCCTCAAATCAGACCTCTAACTACAAGACCCCAATCCTAAAATTCCCCAAATATCAATCTAAATGGCCTCAAATCAGAGCCTTCATAAGCATACCCCACTACTTGAATTCAGAAATCTAAACCTACATGGCATCTTACTAGGCCCCTCTCAGGCACTCCCCAATCTCAAAAATTTGAAATTTATACCAAATGCGAGGTCCCCAGTTCTGAACCAAAGGTCCTGTCGGATCCCACACCCCTCCCTTGCCTCAAATCAGACCTCTAACTACAATACCCCAACCCTAAAATTCCCAAAATTTCAACCTAAATGGCCTCAAATCAGAGCCTTCATAAGCATACCCCACTACTTGAATTCAGAAATCTAAACCTACATGGCATCTTACTAGGCCCCTCTCAGGCACTCCCCAATCTCAAAAATCTGAAATTTATACCAAATGCGAGGTCCCCAGTTCTGAACCAAAGGGTCTGTCGGATCCGACACCCCTCCCTTGCCTCAAATCAGACCTCTAACTACAATACCCCAATCCTAAAATTCCCAAAATTTCAACCTAAATGGCCTCAAATCAGAGCCTTCATAAGCATACCCCACTACTTGAATTCAGAAATCTAAACCTACATGGCATCTTACTAGGCCCCTCTCAGGCACTCCCCAATCTCAAAAATTTGAAATTTATACCAAATGCGAGGTCCCCTGTTCTGAACCAAAGGGCCTGTCGGATCCGACACCCCTCCCTTCCCTCAAATCAGACCTCTAACTACAATACCCCAATCCTAAAATTCCCAAAATATCAACCTAAATGGCCTCAAATCAGAGCCTTCATAAGCATACCCCACTACTTGAATTCAGAAATCTAAACCTACATGGCATCTTACTAGGCCCCTCTCAGGCACTCCCCAATCTCAAAAATCTGAAATTTATACCAAATGTGAGGTCCCCAGTTCTGAACCAAAGGGCATGTCGGATCCGACACCCCTCCCTTGCCTCAAATCAGACCTCTAACTACAAGACCCCAATCCTAAAATTCCCAAAATTTCAACCTAAATGGCCTCAAATCAGAGCCTTCATAAGCATACCCTACTACTTGAATTTAGAAATCTAAACCTACATGGCATCTTACTAGGCCCCTCTCAAGCACTCCCCAATCTCAAAAATTTGAAATTTATACCAAATGTGAGGTCCCCAGTTCTGAACCAAAACCCCAATCCTAAAGTTCGGATCCGACACCCCTCCCTTGCCTCCAATCAGACCTCTAACTACAAGACCCCAATCCTAAAATTCCCAAAATTTCAACCTAAATGGCCTTAAATCAGAGCCTTCATAAGCATATCCCACTACTTGAATTCAGAAATCTAAACCTACATGGCATCTTACTAGGCCCCTCTCAAGCACTCCCCAATCTCAAAAAGTTGAAATTTATACCAAATGCGAGGTCCCCAGTTCTGAACCAAAGGGCCTGTCGGATCCGACACCCCTCCCTTGCCTCAAATCAGACCTCTAACTACAAGACCCCAATCCTAAAATTCCCCAAATATCAATGTAAATGGCCTCAAATCAGAGCCTTCATAAGCATACCCCACTACTTGAATTCAGAAATCTAAACCTACATGGCATCTTACTAGGCCCCTCTCAGGCACTCCCCAATCTCAAAAATTTGAAATTTATACCAAATGCGATGTCCCCAGTTCTGAACCAAAGGTCCTGTCGGATCCCACACCCCTCCCTTGCCTCAAATCAGACCTCTAACTACAATACCCCAACCCTAAAATTCCCAAAATTTCAACCTAAATGGCCTCAAATCAGAGCCTTCATAAGCATACCCCACTACTTGAATTCAGAAATCTAAACCTACATGGCATCTTACTAGGCCCCTCTCAGGCACTCCCCAATCTCAAAAATTTGAAATTTATACCAAATGCGAGGTCCCCAGTTCTGAACCAAAGGGTCTGTCGGATCCGACACCCCTCCCTTGCTTCAAATCAGACCTCTAACTACAATACCCCAATCCTAAATTCCCAAAATATCAACCTAAATGGCCTCAAATCAGAGCCTTCATAAGCATACCCCACTACTTGAATTCAGAAATCTAAACCTACATGGCATCTTACTAGGCCCCTCTCAAGCACTCCCCAATCTCAAAAATTTGAAATTTATACCAAATGTGAGGTCCCCAGTTCAGAACCAAAGGGCCTGTCGGGTCCGACACCCCTCCCTTACCTCAAATCATACCTCTAACTACAAGACCCCAATCCTAAAATTCCCAAAATTTCAACCTAAATGGCCTCAAATCAGAGCCTTCATAAGCATACCCCACTACTTGAATTCAGAAATCTAAACCTACATGGCATCTTACTAGGCCCCTCTCAGGCACTCCCCAATCTCAAAAATTTGAAATTTATACCAAATGCGAGGTCCCCAGTTCTGAACCAAAGGGTCTGTCGGATCCGACACCCCTCCCTTGCTTCAAATCAGACCTCTAACTACAATACCCCAATCCTAAAATTCCCAAAATATCAACCTAAATGGCCTCAAATCAGAGCCTTCATAAGCATACCCCACTACTTGAATTCAGAAATCTAAACCTACATGGCATCTTACTAGGCCCCTCTCAAGCACTCCCCAATCTCAAAAATTTGAAATTTATACCAAATGTGAGGTCCCCAGTTCTGAACCAAAGGGCCTGTTGGGTCCGACACCCCTCCCTTGCCTCAAATCATACCTCTAACTACAAGACCCCAATCCTAAAATTCCCAAAATTTCAACCTAAATGGCCTCAAATCAGAGCCTTCATAAGCATACCCCACTACTTGAATTCAGAAATCTAAACCTACATGGCATCTTACTAGGCCCCTCTCAGGCACTCCCCAATCTCAAAAATTTGAAATTTATACCAAATGCGAGGTCCCCAGTTCTGAACCAAAGGGTCTGTCGGATCCGACACCCCTCCCTTGCTTCAAATCAGACCTCTAACTACAATACCCCAATCCTAAAATTCCCAAAATATCAACCTAAATGGCCTCAAATCAGAGCCTTCATAAGCATACCCCACTACTTGAATTCAGAAATCTAAACCTACATGGCATCTTACTAGGCCCCTCTCAAGCACTCCCCAATCTCAAAAATTTGAAATTTATACCAAATGTGAGGTCCCCAGTTCTGAACCAAAGGGCCTGTCGGGTCCGACACCCCTCCCTTGCCTCAAATCATACCTCTAACTACAAGACCCCAATCCTAAAATTCCCAAAATTTCAACCTAAATGGCCTCAAATCAGAGCCTTCATAAGCATACCCCACTACTTGAATTCAGAAATCTAAACCTACATGGCATCTTACTAGGCCCCTCTCAGGCACTCCCCAATCTCAAAAATTTGAAATTTATACCAAATGCGAGGTCCCCAGTTCTGAACCAAAGGGCCTGTCGGATCCGACACCCCTCCCTTACCTCAAATCAGACCTCTAACTACAAGACCCCAATCCTAAAATTCCCAAAATTTCAACCTAAATGGCCTCAAATCAGAGCCTTCATAAGCATACCCCACTACATGAATTTAGAAATCTAAACCTACATGGCATCTTACTAGGCCCCTCTCAGGCACTCCCCAATCTCAAAAATTTGAAATTTATACCAAATGCGAGGTCCCCAGTTCTGAACCAAAGGGCCTGTCGGATCCCACACCCTCCCTTGCCTCAAATCAGACCTCTAACTACAAGACCCCAATCCTAAAATTCCCAAAATTTCAACCTAAATCGCCTCAAATCAGAGCCTTCATAAGCATACCCCACTACTTGAATTCAGAAATCTAAACCTACATGGCATCTTACTAGGCCCCTCTCAAGGACTCCCCAATCTCAAAAATCTGAAATTGATACCAAATGAGGTCCCCAATTCTGGATTAATGGGCCTGTCGGATCCGACATCCCCCCCTTTGCCTCAAATCAGACCTCTAACTACAAGACCTCAATCCTAAAATTCCCAAAATTTCAACCTAAATGGCCTCAAATCAGAGCCTTCATAAGCATACCCCACTACTTGAATTCAGAAATCTAAAACTACCTTCTTTGGCCTCTACATCTATATATTGCATAACACGTATATCGTATGAGCGTTTGCATTGCCTTTTCTGAAGACGAAGACATTATCTCTAGCACCTATAGCTAGTTTTATGATTTGCATTTGTTTTTATTTGGATTTGATTTGGATTTGATTTGGATTAGAGTTGGTCAAACTTGGATGTTATTTGGCTTTGATTTGATTTTCATATACGTACACTATATGTGTTCTACATATTTTTCCTATTCAATTGTATCACCTAATATATGTTTATTATTTCTCTAAATGTTTTGAGTATCCCAAACTATCTAACATTTCAAGATCCGTATATTTTATAACATCTCTAACAAAGGATCAACATAGTCCAATGGCTGAGATGGATAAGAATGATCTACAAATGCCCTGAGGGTCATCCCACGGTTATAGGTTTCATCTTAAAGAATGTGTCAAAATTCACGGCCATAGGCCATTGTATATTCATTTTTCACGAAAAAATATTTCAAAATTGCTCATTTATTTGTGCTCACTGCTCACCGCTCACCGCTCTAGGCTCACATAATAGCAATCCCCGTCAATGAAGTGGTTGTCGATCACGAATCCAAGATTGGCACACTGGAGGAGCAGAATGCAAGGTTGAGGAAATTTCTATCGGATGCGATCGTGGAGCGAACCAATATGAGGACAGGCACATTGCTTTCTATGGCCAAGGCTCGTCAATATGAAGCTGAATTTGAGAGCATCCAGCGAGAATGGAACCGCAATCATAGATTGCGGAACTTGATGCTCACGTCATGGCCAGATCAGGAACATATGTACCCTAGTAGGTGGGATGATGAGGATGACTTGAAATTGCCTAACGGGAGCTTGGATTGGCGGCAACTGATCGACTCCGATCACCATTGGGATGTGATCCAAGTGCATGAATATCCATACAGCATGAGGGGTGAGTTGTTATGGCCGGGTCCACATCCAATGGTCTTCGACGGATCCGTGTGTGGGATTTGCGGCAGTCCATTTGGCCTTGAGGGATGCTTTCAAGTTGGATCGTGTGGGGGCCAATTCCATCCACAATGTCTGATAGTGGCAATGATCAGGAGACGGCAATGTCCCCATTGCAGATCACCCTTTCACCCTCGTTTGTACCTCCAATTTGGCCTTCGGGATTACATGCCTAAGGACTGGGTGGTAAGGCCAATGGACTATCCCTTCAACCTTTGCGAGTTTGATGGGACTTCTGTTGAGTGGAATTGGTTATTCAATTGTACAACGGTTGAACTTTGGAACGATAACAAAGATGGCGAATGGACACAGAATCCACGTCAAATTTTGTATGTTGCAGACGAGTTGTTTCCCAACAAGCCCCCAAACCATGGCATGAAAAGATTTTTGTACCAAACTTTTGGTTGGCATTGGGATGCGACAACCATGCAATTACGGAGAGGCATTCAACCTCCTTTTTACAATGCAAATGGTGAACCATCAATATCGGAGCATGAGTTGGAAGAAGATGCACATGAGATGCCCATGGAACGAGATTCCCATTTTGAAGCGCACTTAGAGCAGTCGTACCACAACCACAGAACGCAGTTGGAGGCAGTTGAAGCACTCTTGAATAGAGTTACGGATGATGCGGTATTGAGATGGCTAAATGGGGGGCCTAGACCACGTAATGCCACTCCACTGTCTCCTGGAAGTCGTCCATATCTCACCCGTGAAACTACGCGAATGATGGAAGCCGGGGAATCATCACGAGCACGACGAGGATCTACTTTAGCTGCAATAGACCTCGATTTAGATTCGGATTAGGCATTTTTATAGCATGTTTAGAAAGTTGTATAGGAACGGAGAAAGACTTTGTACACATTGAACATATTTCATGTTCAAAGAATATGTAATATAAAGAGGAGTTACCGACAAGTTGTCATTTCTAAGATCGTGTAAAAGATAGCATATGGATGTCACATGTTTTAATGTTATTCGAAATTTTTAAAAACTTACTTGAATATTTGTAATTCATATGATAGTCTAACCAAAAGTACTATTGACTACATAGTCAATATTGAATACCATATAAAGATATAATTATATAAATATGCAATAAATAATTTTAAAAAACACGCAATAGATAATTTTATTACTATAATAAAATGATACAACTTCGAACGTAACGTTCGCTTTGTGGTCTAAATGTCTTACCGAAGGCCCTAAGGTTGTAACTTGTATCAATTTTGACGGAAGTAATAAATTATGGGAGTACGTGGGAGCACCGAAAGAACACATTTGTGCAAAACCATTACGTTCGAATCCGTACTGTAGGATCATTTGCTTCGACACATCTTGGGTCCTCTTCAGACTCGTCTGTGCTGAAATCATCATCCGTTTGGGGAGTCGCGCTTCGAAGATGCAACTCTCGGTCACGTTGTGAGAAAATTATCCTCTTGGTCGGCCGGGAGCCATCTGCATCCTGTATGCCATTTTCATCTAGATGTGGTCTACCCTCATCTTCATTGTAGTCTTCAGCAGTAAACGGAAGCGATCGTCCCTGATACCTCTTCCTAGTACGTTTGACACCTCTCGTAGTTCTCTGGCGCCCTCCACCCGTACCACGACTTGAGTGCACTTCATCTCTACTTCCATCTATAAAAGCATCCCCCGTTGTACTTCCGCCTCCAACTCCAAGACCACCTCTTCCATTGGATTGACTGTGTGGAAGTGAAACAGACGCGGGTGGAATTGCAATTGGTATGTTCTCAACAACATGTCGTCGTACAGAAGGACGACGTGGCGCCTCTATAGTAACATTTCTTGAAACATTGTGCATAGCAACCAAAGTAGCACCCACCGCAGTTGCACGTGAAACACCCAATCTAGAAGTATTGGCAATACTTCGAGTGAGAGGACGATGTTGACCTTGTGCATGCAATTGCACCGTAGAGGTGGATGCAATCCTTTGAAGAGCACGGAATCGAGTTGTAGGCATTTCAGGAACATTGGGCGTTGGATCTTCTATACGATGGTTGGATATGAGGGAGGCATCCATGGATTCAGAATGTACTCGGGTTGGAAGTGGATCATGTTGAACGTGCGTTGGCTCATTTACGGGTAGTACATTGTCGCCTTCACCAAATGAAAGAGAATCGCTCCGATGTTGCAAGGAATCTACTTCAATTCTCACATTCTCACTTGCCCCCATAGCAACATTATGGTCAGATGGAAACCCTTCTCCAGTGTGGAGAGTTTCAACATGCGGTCTTCCAATAGACCCCTCATGATCGTCATGCATTCCGTCGTTATGTTGGGGGACATCCGGTTCATCAAACTCAAACACCCCAAGGTTTCCATCACTACCATTGCCATCCTCATCTTCTGAACCATGATTCTCGGAATCGAGGTCATCCAAATCAAAGTCGATGTCATCAACATTGTTGTCTTCATCATTTCCAGCCCTATCAGTTGGATCCACGTCATCTTCGTTGTCATCTTCTTCGTCAAGGTCATCGTCAGAATGGACCTCATTCAATTCGTACCATTGAGCAGGTCTTGGGCCCCTCCGATGTCGAATGAGCCTACTATTGGTATATATGTAGACGAGGTCCTCAGCACGACTATGCTTCAAGCGATTGCGACTCTTGTTGTGAACGTATGAGTACATGCTCCAATTGCGTTCACATGCGGATGCGGAACATACTTGTGCAAGGATACGTCTTGCTATTGTTTGGAGGGCTTTAGCTCCACCTCCCATTGCATCCCACCATTCATGGAGAGGTGCGGCATGCACGCTCGGGTCAGTAGAATCAGCAAAAGGCCCTCGATTTTCAAGAAAATCTTGGTACTGGTGGAGGATTTGGACATAAGTGTCCTCATCTTGAGCAAGCCTGCGAAGAACTCGATTTAGGATTGTCCTCGAATTGTCATCCTCATGGAGTGGGGCCCAACCACGTAGAAACGGATTTAACATCGCTCCAGCCCAGTGTAGATCATTCAACATCAACCTCCATCTATTTTGAAACGTTACCATAGCATTTGCAGCAAGCTCAGGGCTTAAGCGAAATGGAGGTTTACTGAATCCACGAATATGGGTTTGTAAATCATGCATGACCCTCCAAGCCATTCCCATTGCAGGCGCCTTGCCGTCAAATACACGAAGAGCTTTAACAACCGGGATCACCATATACAAGAAATTTTCGCACGTGTTCCAGAATCCATCAGAACGTATAAAGCTTCGCACAGCAGAGCCCTTCATGTAAGAGGTGCCAGATCTCCTCCTCATATCACGCATTAGAGTGATCCAATCCTCATCAACCACCATTCTTTCCAAAGCATTGCGTACTTGGAGAAGACGTTCAATCATGATGAAGTTCGTAGCAAAACGGGTCTCTACAGGTAGGCGGAGTGAGAGATTTGGTGACAACCTCCGGAATATAGCTTGAGAAGCATGATGGTTTTTAACAAATACACAAATATGGCGGGATTTTTTTACCAATTTTTTCACCCATTCCTCCTTCCCCCAATCTTCTAAGAGGAGATCTAGGCAATGTGCAACACATCCTTGAAAATATAGATCGGGATTTGCTCGAATCAAGTCGCGAGCAGCGGAGGCCATAACTGGGGCATTGTCGGTGCAAACTTGGACCACATTATGTCGACCAACCTTTTCCACAAATGGTTGAATTTGAGCAGCAACGTAGACATGATCCTTGTGATTTCCCGTGGTGTCAATGGTACCCAAGAAAACGTCTCCCTTTGTGCCACATTGAAGAACGTTTAGGAGAGGTCGGTTTTGCACGTTGTCCCATCCATCACAACATATTGTAACACCGTATTTTTCAACGGAATTCCCCAGCTTTTCCTTCACTTGCCTATCTAGGTCAACCTTTTTATCAGTTAACAACTTCGTACGGATGGCATTGTACGATGGTGGTGTGTAGGCTGGCATTCGATGACGGGCAGTTTCACGCACAGCATGAACAAATGCAGGATGTCTCACAATGTTGAAAGGAATGTTAGCTTCATAAAAAGCCGTTGCCCATGCTCTATCGAGGAGTTGTTTTGTTGACACATTGAACCCCTCCGTTATGTTGAGTTGACGTAGTTCACGAGGAGGAGTGCCATATATCACAACATCAGAATGTTGAGTGGTTTGGGACATAAGCAAAGGCTCTGTTTCACTAATTACGGAGTCCGCTATAATAGGCTCCAGAGGTACAATATCTGCCACCAGAGAGTCCTCATTTACAATGCCTACATGTAAGGGCACAATTCCTCCGCAATGTTCAAACAAGGCCCTAATATGCGGGGGTACCATCCTACATGTGGAAACATCAGAAGCACCCCCTACATGAGGTCTATAACCAAGGTGGGCCAACATTCTATCTCCTCGGTAAGATATGACGAACGGGCAAAACCTACATTTAACCTGCCTTTGTGATTTACCGGGAACCCTCCCCTTATCCTCGTACCAATGATCCCATGCATCGTTTCGGCGTGGCATGACTTCAACAAAACCTGCAAATACAAACAAGTTAGAGCAAGTCACTTTGATCGCATACTAGGTCCTGTTCAAGAGTGCCACGAGGGCAACCCTAATTCACAGACATTAGATTGGACAAAGTATACTCTGCATTCGGGTCTCACGCATTCAATCCTCACTCCTCAAAGGAGAATCAAAAGACTTGAGACACACTATGTCAGTGGAGGCAAAAATGGCACCTTGCACCCTCAATTTATAGTGTTCGAATCGGACGGGGGAGCGGACGGAAGGGGTGGGAGCGGACGGGGGTGCGGACGGGGGAGCGGACGGAAGGGGTGGGAGCGGACGGGGGTGCGGACGGAGGGGGGGGGGAGCGGACGGGGGAGCGGACGGAGGGGGGGGAGCGGACGGGGGGCACACGGAGGGGGGGGAGCGGACGGGGGGGCGGACGGAGGGGGGGGAGCGGACGGGGGAGCGGACGGGGGAGCGGACGGAGGGGGGGAGCGGACGGGGGGGGGGACGGGGGAGCGGACGGGGGAGCGGACGGGGGGGGGGGGGGGGGCGGACGGGGGTAGGGGGGACAGGGGAGCGGACGGGGGGGGGGGGGGGGCGGACGGTGGAGCGGACGGGTGAGCGGACGGAGGTGGGGGGAGCGGACGGGGGGGGGGGACGGGGGGGGGGGGGGGGCGGACGGGGGAGCGGACGGAGGGGGGGGGAGCGGACGGGGGGGGGGGGGGCGGACGGGGGAGCGGACGGGTTGGGAACGGGAGCGGACGGGGTTTGGGTACGGGAGCGGACGGGGGGGAACGGGAGCGGACGGGGTGGAACGGGGATTGGGAACGAGGGCAGACGGGTGGGAACGGGGATTGGGAACGGGGGCGGACAGGGGGGCGGACGGGCGCTAGTAAAATTTTCCCCACTTTCCCTTTACTTTGCTGACATGTCGTCACACGTGGACAATGTAAATCCTACGTGTCCGAAATTGGGTAATGTAATTACACAAAAAAATCGGTAAAATTCAAGTCCGGCAGGATAAAGACAGCATCCGGCATAATCCGGCATAATGTCGTGACGGGTACGTGTCGTGACGGCACGACATTATGCCGGGATAAGCCTCCGTCACGACACAATAGACAACCCTGCCTATGGCAATGTTGTGCTCGTCCATGTTTGACTCGGCGGCCGGTGGAGTCCCCACAATTTGATGATCTGGTCCCGCAAGGAAATCAAAATAAGATCGGACCCTCAAAGGATTCATTGGAGTTTGCCATGCCAATGGAATCGGACGGCCAGCGTTCCGTCCTAGCACGGCACGCGGTATGACCGTGACCCGGCGTGCCTGCCTCAAGTCCGGGCTCGTGCGGGGTATGGTGGACCAGTCGATATCCACTCCCAAAATTACCTCCGCGTAGACCATTTGGCATAACCACATTAGCATATGCCCGCGATCAAATTCCCTCGGTGCACCCCACAAGAAATCCCACACCTCCTTGCACCGTTCTCCAAATATTTGATGGCTCACCTCCCTCCATATGCCATAGCGTTGTCTAGACATCCGTTCAGCATTCGCGCTAGGAACGAACATCCTCGTCAAATGGGTCCACTCTACGTACCTTCGGACCGTGCTATACAACCACATGCCCCTCTCATTTTGCCAGCCGGAATTGGCGAGAATGTTCGGGTCCCGCACCACCTCCAAATTGATTGGTTGCGGCCTGCCCCTCGGCGCATTGCCGCGTCTTCTAGCGCCTGCCGACCCCGGTGTCGCTTGCGGAGTCCCCCCCGGATCCAAATCCCCGCCACGTGGAGGTTCCGGCGGCAAGTTATCTTCGTCTGCCATCGTTGCCCCTAACCCCTAGCTTTGTATGCCTACTATAAATTAAACCTAATATGGTAGCACTTCCAAAATAAGCGCCACCACCCACAATTTTTTTTCCAATCCACTAAATCCAAATTAAGGCCGTTCAAAGTTCAAACTACATAATTAGATGTAAACCACTTTCAAAATAAGTCTTCACATATAACAATTTCCGGTATGGTTCAAACTAACCGCAATGGGGTACAATGTATACCGTATGTAGGTGGGTTGCAATACACACGTTAGGCAATAACAGTATATCGTATGCACCGTATACGTATTTCAGTACGTATGTCCACCTGTAGCCCTCCAGCTCACCTCTATCTCCAAATGGCAAGGGCTGATTAACAACCTAGGCCCAAATGGAGGGAGGTGGGAGTGAGGGAATGAGGGAAGTGGGGTCCATATATACCCCAAGGAGGCGTCCTTTCGATTAGACGCCCCCTGGACCAACCCATGGACGCCACGTGCCCATGGGTGTCTCTACGCGACTGCTCGTGAGCAGTCGCACCCCTTCGTCGACTGCTATTAGCAGTCGACCATGGGGTGCGACTGCTCATGAGCAGTCGCAACCCATTCAAGTCGACTGCTGATAGCAGTCGACCATAGGGTGCGACTGCCCACCAGCAGTCGTCCGCACTTTGTCGACTGCTATTAGCAGTCCACTTGGGTTGTCGACTGCAGTTGGGCAGTCGACTTGAAGGGCATACGACTGCTTGTAAGCAGTCGCATCCCTTCGTCGACTGCTATTAGCAGCCGACGAAGGGGTGCGACCAGAGATGTACAAATGGACGTGACGCGGCCTAAACGCGTCACGTCGCGTCACGTCGCATCACGTCCAGGGTGTGACGCCAAACGGACGTTACTGTAGTAAAAAAATTTTACTAATGGAATTTTTTTCTTCAGATAAGTACTTATTTCGACATCAATACAGGCAGCCATCTACCATGGTCGACTGCTATATAGGCAGTCGACCACTTAATCGACTGCTAATGTAGCAGTCGACTAAGTGGTCGACTGCTAACTCAGCAGTCGACTACAATGGTCGACTGCTAATGTAGCAGTCGACTAAGTGGTCGACTGTTATATAGGCAGTCGACCACTTAATCGACTGCTAACTTAGCAGTCGACTACAATGTTCGACTGCTAATGTAGCAGTCGACTAAGTGGTCGACTGCTAACTCAGCAGTCGACTACAATGGTCGACTACTAATGTAGCAGTCGACTAAGTGGTCGACTGCTATATAGGCAGTCGACCACTTAATCGACTGCTAACTTAGCAGTCGATTACAATGGTCGACTGCAAATGTAGCAGTCGACCATGGTAGTCGACTGCCAATGTAGCAGTCGACTACCACCGTCGACTGCTATATAGGCAGTCGATTACCATGGTCGACTGCCATATAGGCAGTCGATTACCTTGGTCGACTGCCAATGTAGCAGTCGACTACCACCGTCGACTGCCTGTATAGCAATCGACCATGGTAGTCGACTGCCAATGTAGCAGTCGACTATCTTCGTCGACGGCCAACATAGCAGTCGACCATGGTAGTCGACTGCTATATTGGCAGTCGACCATGGTTGATAGTCGACTGCTATGTTGGCCGTCGACGAAGATAGTCGACTGCAGTTGTAGCAGTTGACCATTGCCGTCGACTGATACTATTAACAGACAAATGCAGTCAACATCATATGTTTGTTGGGTTAAATTTTAATGGTTTGGGTATAGTGGAATATGGATGGATGGAAGTAGTTTAGGAAAAATGTGATTAAAGCCAACAATGATATGTAGAAGAAAAAAAAACCGCGTTGTATTAAAACAAGTATATCGTAAAGATATAAAAAATATACAAGGTTGTCCATATCAATGATACACGCATACTACCTTAACCCCTACGATGTTGCCTAAAGAACTAAACAGACTAAACACTATCCTTAACCTCAGTTCTCCAGCAGTCTATGGGCTCATCCCACCCCACAAACGGCATCTACATCCGTAGTTTGGCGATGGTCAATGAAATGCGGTTGGACACGTTCTCGCATGTCAATGCACTCAAAGTGACATCCCAAATTTTCCTTCCTTCATTGGCAAAGAGAATTCGGTCATCACCATCGTTGCAAAGTTGTCGAGCAATCATGCCGACCGCATAACACTCAGCCTCCGCGGTGTAATATACATCGGGATCCTGGTGTCTCCTGTTTTGGATATAAAACAGTTCCGGCGCCACCCAAAACTTCTCCTTCCTCAATTTTTCCTTCGCTTCTACGGTTTCCGCATGCCATAGCGATAGGACATCCTCACCCGAATGCGTTGCACATCCCCAATCGCACACCCCAATCTTGAGGCTCCCGTCCGATTCCCAATGCAACATAATGTTGTCAATGGATAGATCGTTGTGTTGCACATTTGCAGCGTGCAAAGCCTCCATGATCCATAACAATGCCCAAGCCAACTTTACCCTCTTCGCCCGGAACTTTTGGACTTGGTCATAGAGTTGCCATTCGGTTGCGTCCATTGTCAAAATGTTGGCATTTGGGCGGTGGGCTCTATCCCGGATGAACATCTCTCGTAGAGTGCCCCCGTTTCACCATAGTGTATAGCCCGCATTGGACACACTGTTGATTAACCAAAACTTGATGAAACCTGGATGCGTGCTCTTTAAAACACATGCCTCCGCACTTACTTGGATACGAGCTTTTTGCCTATCCGACGTCTTTGGGGTCTTTTCAGCCCACGTAATCTCCGGTGGGAGACGATCGTCGCCCTCGATCCTCACCTTCCTCACCTCCCCGTAACCCCCCACCTTCTTTATGCTCTTCAAACTCACGACATTTGCCGTATCGGGAATCCACAATAGTTGGCATGGGCCCGACACCCTTAGCCACTTCTCCAATTTCTCCGCCTTCCAAGGAATTATTTTGGAGGCCGTCTTGGACAATCCTTTGGCCACGGGATCCCACCACAAAAATATTTCCCGGATTCTTACAGCTCGAGGGCTCAACACCTCGCCTGTTTCGCCCTCCGGGAACATGTTCTCAACCAATTGCTTGAGGTTGAAAATACCATTTTGGGCCTTATTCTTCACCCATGAATCGAACCCCGCAAGATTCCTATCACCGCTAAACTCGGGGCCATCCACTTCCTGTCGAATAGCAACCTCTATGTCCCTTTTAATTATCTCAACCCTTTTGTGTTTCGGCTGCTCCAAAAAACGGAATTTGATGCCGGCCTCCCCATTCCTCAAATACCAGTCAACTATGGCTTGGTGGACCTTTGCCGTTATCGCATCCGAGAATTTTACCCTTGGTTTCCCGCTCCTACTCGACGACCCTGAGGCCGCGGAAGGCCCTCCTTGGCTGCTCGTAGGGGCACCGGCATTTGGGCGGACGGGAACGGTAGTATCTGAACGGGGGGTTATATTGGCTCCCGTTCCCGAAGCACTTCCTGATCCCACATCGGAATGTCGTTGCCGCTTAGGGGGCCGTTTGTGCACCCTGCCGGGTGCATCCGGCTCGTCCTGCGGCATCCTCCAACTTCGATCCTCCATCGTGTTTGAAAACACGCTATTATTGTGTTCACAAACACAACTCAAATGTGTTCACAAACACGGCCGTATTCACACCGCTCCACCGCAAAAAATCGGATCCAAAATTGGCAAGAGTTTGCACCCTAAACCAATCTTCCAACCGCCCCCTAGGCCCTCTCAAAACATTAGGCAAAGGATGCTAGGCATGCTTAGTCCCAATGTCCCGCTTGAGGAGGGGTGGTTGAAAAATGATGTCAATGAGGCCTCCCCACTTATATATATAGGTTGGGTGGGCCTCACACCGACGGTACGACCGGACGCCGCGCCCCTGGATCCTGACCGTTGGACCGTGAATCATCCAACGGCCAGGATGGATGCGACGATTGGTCGACTACTATACGGCAGTCGACCATCTAGTCGACTGCCAGATAGCAGTCGACTCTGGATAAGGCAGTCGACAATTAGCAGTCGACCGCGGCGTCGACTGCTATGTGGCAGTCGACGTGTGGGTCGACTGCATTTAGCAGTCGACTGCAGGGGTCGACTGCCATGTCGACTGCTAGTTTGCAGTCGACCCTGGAAGTCGACTGCCACGTCGATTGCCAAGCAGCAGTCGACCCCCGATGTCGACTGCGAATGGCAGTCGACGTGGCAGTCGACCGCCACATCGACTGCAAACTAGCGGTCGACTGCGGGGGTCGACTGCCATGTCGACTGCTAGTTTGCAGTCGACCCTGGAAGTCGACTGCCACGTCGACTGCCAAGCAGCAGTCGACCCCCGATGTCGACTGCGAGTGGCAGTCGACGTGGCGGTCGACTGCCATGTCGACTGCTAGTTTGCAGTCGACCCTGGAATTCGACTGCCACGTCAACTGCCAAGCAGCAGTCGACCCCCTATGTCGACTGCGAATGGCAGTCGACGTGGCAGTCGACCGCCATGTCGACTGCTAGTTTGCAGTCGACCCCGGAAGTCGACTGCCACGTCGACTGCGAATGGCAGTCGACGTGGCGGTCGACTGCCATGTCGACTGCTAGTTTGCAGTCGACCTAGGAAGTCAACTGCCAAGTCGACTGCCAAGCAGTAGTCGACCCCCGATGCCGACTGCGAATGGCAGTCGACTGCCACGTCGACTGCAGAGCAGCAGTCGACCCCCGAAGTCCGCTGCGAATGGCAGACATTGGACCTCCCCCCCTCCAAACATAAACAAATTGCTTTTGCAATGGATCCTATAGCAGATTACTCTAAACACTTTTAATATCATAGCATCTTTTATATTTAGTGCACGTTCAAGCGTCGGGACTATAAAGGGTTCACCGCTCATTAGCATTCATCATTCCCCCTCGCTCTAGTTGGCCTTGATTGCCTTTTGGCATTCGTTGCAAGTGGAGAGAGGTAGTAGGTTATATTGGGATGGGCACACGAAACGAATGGAAGCCTTGGTTTGTGCCCAAGTAGTGGACTCCAACGTCCAAGAAGGTCGAGTGCAAATTTTGCGCGTTGGAATTAGTTTATAGGAAGGACCGCATGGTTGCCCATTTGGGATACCAAAAAAATGACGGCAAGATGCGGGGGTGGCATTGTGTCAACGTCAAGGGCCGATTGTGAAGTCTTTATTTTCGAGGTGCGGCGGATCGTGGCCGCCAATTCCGGATGACTTTATGGACGAGTGCGTTGAGGACGGGGGAGAAGCTGTGGTCGGGTCTCAACAACAAGCGTCATGCGGTCAGGGATGTGCAAATGGACGTGACGCGGCCTTTTTGCGTCACGTCGCGTCACGTCGGGCATGACGCGCACTGACGTGGTAAAAAAAAGTTACTGTACCATTTTTTTGTAATTTTTTTTTACTTTTTGGGACGACTGCTCTAGTCGACTGCTACGAGCAGTCGACTTTAGAAAACAAAAATTAAAAAAATTAAAAAAAATCTATTAAAAATATGAACCGTTAGATCTTCTTGGATTGAAGTTCTAACGGTCCATGATTTTTTTTAGAATTTTTTGATTTTTTTTTTTTGGTTTTCCTTGAAGTCGACTGCTTTTAGCAGTCGACAGGTCTTGGTCGACTGCAAAAGTAATTTTTTGCAGTCGACTTAGCAAACGACTGCTATTAGCAGTCGACTTAGCAAACGACTGCTATTAGCAGTCGACTTAGCAAACGACTGCTATTAGCAGTCGACTTAGCAAACGACTGCTATTAGCAGTCGACTTAGCAAACGACTGCAAATAGCAGTCGACCTAGCAGTCGACTACAAAAACAAACAAAATTAAAAAATTCGAAAAAAAATTATGGACCGTCAGATCTTCTTGGCAAGAAGATCTGACGGTCCATAATTGTTTTTAATTTTTTTGCAGTTGACTGCTAAGTCGACTGCAAATAGCAGTCGAATTAGCAATCGACTGCCAAAAAAAATTATAAAATTCCAAAAAAAATTCTGTACCGTCAGATCTTCTTGGCAAGAAGATCTGACGGTCCAGAATTTTTTTTCGAATTTTTAAAATTTTTTTTGGCAGTCGACTGCTAGGTCGACTGCTAGGTCGACTACTATTTGCAGTCGACTTAGCAGTCGACCAGGGGGTTGACCAGGGGGTTGACCACGTCAGTTTACCCCTGGGGTAACTGCCGGATTTACCCCCTCGCGGACGTGATGTTTTTTTGTCGGCCGTCACGTCGCTGTCACAAAATGTGACGTGACGTGCAATCCCTGCATGCGGTGTATTGTCGAACGCGAACGGAAGCGAAACCGCTCCACCATCTCCCGCACCGTCAGTGGCAACGGAGTTGGTGTCCGGGACGACTCCCGAACCCCACCGACGTTCCCAACGGCAAATGGGACTAAAAGAAGGGTTGCAAAATTCGACAAAACGAGACTTGGATACAAAATGGTCGCAAGCCTTTTATGAGGCTAATATCCCCACTAGTATTGTCCGCCATCCCGCGTTCATCCAGGCCGTTAAGGCAACCGCCGAGGCTAGAATTATGTACAAACCCCCAACATACCATGCAATGCGCAAGAATTTACTTGACGATGCACAGTTCAATACACAAAAAATCGTGGAGTTGAAGACAACATCATCCATCCACAAATATGGGTGCACTATTTGTTCGGACGGATGGGAGAATGTTGTCCACCGCCCTTTGATGAACGTCATGCAAATTTGTCCGGCGGGCGACGTGTTCCTTGGTTCCATCGATACCACCGGTAGCACAAAGGATGCCGCCTACTTGGCCACCGAGGTCAAACGCTACATCGTTGGAGTGGACCCCACAAAGGTTGTTCAAGTTTGCTTCGATAATACGGCGGCCATGAAAACCGCGGCGAGCAATATTAGCCGGGAATGGCCACACATATATTGGCAAGGGTGTGCGGCGCATTGTTTGAACTTGTTGTTGAAGGATTGGGGTAAACAACGATGGGCGAAGGACGTCGTAGACAAGGCGAAGGACATTGTCAAATACATCCGGGCCCACCAATGTCCGACGGCGGTCTTCCTCACCTACTCGCCCAATTTGGGCTTGAAGATGCCCGGATCCACACGATTCGCCACCAACTTCCTCATGATTGACTGGCTTCTAAAGGTGAAACATGTTTTGGAACAAACGGTTATTCATCCCGATTGGACCGCCTACGTGAACAAATTAAATAGAGGAGGCGATGATCAAAGGAGAAGTGCAATGGAGGCACGTCAAATCAAGACAACGGTTAATGACGACAGTTTTTGGACAAGTTGCGATAATTACCGCCACATGTCGGAGGAGGTGTTGAAAGCATTGAGAGTGTTTGATGGCGTTGAACCGGCAATGGGCAAGGCTTGGTTGACCATGAAGAACTTGGAGAAACATGTGCTTAGCCTAAGGAATCCTCCTTTCAACCTAGCACACAACCTCGCTACCTTGGCCGAAGAAGATTTCTACAGCCGGTGGCGTATGATGACCACGGACCTACACCATGCCGGTGCAATCTTGAATCCTTATTTATTAGACGACAACGTCGTCCACGAAGACGCGGCCGTTAAATCCGGATTCTTGGACGCCATGAGGAGGTTGACCACGGGCAAGGACGGTCATTACGGTCGGGTTGTGGCCGAATTTCAAGCATTCAAAGAGCGTAGGGGCTCGTTCGCCAATATGCCCCTAGCCATGGAAGCCAACATCCCACCCCACGAGTGGTGGGACCTCGTGGGCGAAGGTGACACCCACTTGGCCCCTTTGGCAAAGCGAATATTGGCCCAAGTGTGCTCCTCTTCGTCTTGCGAAAGGAATTGGAGTAGTTATTCGTTTGTGCACAACAAGACTAGAAACCGGTTGAGTTCGGCGAGGGCCGAAAATTTGGTGTACATTTATACCAATTCACGGTTGGCACGGGAGAGGGTTGATCGGGACTCGGCCGCATGGTATCTAGTGAACATGATGTCCGAAGACTCCGACTATTCGGCCGACGAGGATATAAATGGTGACCCCCCCGCGGGACCCGGCGGAGATTCTTCGGGGCCTTCGGACAACGAGAGCGATGGAGGACATGGTGGAGGGAATTTGGGCCTTGACAACCACAATGATCCGTTTGCATACGATGGACATGACGCCGAGGACGATGGTGATCTTCACATGTGGGCCAACATAGCCGGTCGGGAGTTTCTCTCCACTACGCATGTGCGTCCCGCTACGCCGACAACTACAATACCCGATGTACCGGTAGACATTCAACCCGTAGTGGATGAAGATGTAGTGGCCGAACCACATGTGGATGAAGCTCTTGAAGCGGCTCCGAACCGGATGGACATGGACGAAGTCCCACCACATGCTTCCCCCATTCATCCACCGACGGATGTTGTGCCCACTCCTATTGTGCCGACAACATATGCACAACCCATGCAAACTACACCACCATTTTTCGAGCCCCACGGAGAGGGCACGTCCAATGTTGTCCTTAACACTAGTCCATTGCGAGGTATTGGGCAATGCCCGGCCGTTGCGCGAGCACCGGAATCCGACTCGGATGACACATTGGCGCAACACATTGCGCGTCGGGCCCCAACAATACCACGCATGGGCTCCCGGTTGGTTGGTGCCACCATCGGCATGCGCGCCCCATGCCCCACACCGGCTAGGCCACCCCCTAATATTGCATTGACAAACTTTGGTCGGACCACGAGAGGTCAAAAAAGAAAACGACAAAGGGATGTGCGATAATGGAGGACTACCGGGGCCACCCCACTTGCACGTCCACAAACTGACGGCGTTATGGATGCAACGGGTTCAAGACCAATGGTATCGATTAGAATGCCAAGGGCTGGCACACGGCTTAGTCGAATTCCCGGCCCGGCAATTGATGGCCACGAGTCCGACGCCCGAACAGATGACAATGCCAGCACGGACGATGAATCCGGCGTAGGCGAAGCTCCCGATGATAGTGATTACCAAGCACCGCCCCCAAGGGTAGCTGTGGGAGGGCCACGCAGGACAAGGAATTCTATTCCTCAAGACAACGATAATGCCCCTTCATGAATGAATATTTATAGTAATGTCAAATGTCCTATGGTGTTCAATGGGTTTAGTTGTATTGGTGATCAATTTTTGTAATAACTATTTTTGGGTATGTTTGTTGAAAAAATAATGTGAATTTTGAATTTGTATGTTGGATGTTGACTAGAAATTGAGCCTACATGTATGATGTAGGGTTTAGGAAATGAATGTCCAATGTGCACTAAGGTTAGGACTCAGGAGTAGGACACATGGAATTGATTTGTAATGCCAATAGGCCCTATGTAGTGTTGCATTTTTTATTCTATAGGTCGGAGGCGGCATTATAAAATAGTTTTAAGAATATTTAAGACTATTTTTATGTTTTTATTATTGAAAATCATCGAAGACATCAATCCGTGAGGTCCTTTATGGCAAATCATTGTCGAAAACATTCCCCTCTTCTAGGATTAGGTCATCGAGCTCTTCTCCGCCCAAATATTGATCCAAGAATGATGACATTGTAAATGCAGACCACCATTCACGACTTGTCCGATGTGCCATGTGGGGCGTTATGTATTCCAATATTTGCCAATTTGTGTGGCAATGCTCAAGGCTCAAACATTGCCATTGAGTTTGAATGTACTAATGCTATATGGTAATATGGAACAATTGTCAAAGTTGAGCGTGTCTATATTTGCCCTATTGCCATGGATTGGCTATAGTCGTGAACTTATAATAAAAAACATTTAAAAATACCGTAGAAATTTGTCGAGGATTTTAAAATGCATTTTAAATGTGTATTTTAAGATAAAGTAAAAATAAATGCACCTCTAGCCCTATGTCATGTGGGAGGATGAAATGAATGTCCAATGTGCACTAAGGTTAGGAGTAGGACATATGGAATTGATTTGTAATGCCAATAGGCCCTATGTCATGGGCGAGGATGGAATTAATGTCCACACACACACACATATATATATATATTGCAAATACCCCCAAATATATATATATATATATATATATATATATTGCACATACATCCATATATATAGCGCATACGTATAGAACATACGGTATACCGGGAACCCACATATATATTGCACATACACATACATATTGCAATTTGCACGTACACCCATACATGTTAGACATACATATTGCACACGGGTGTAGCTAATAAGGAAGTTATCATTTGTTTAAATAGCGATCCACTTTTATTTCACATTACGGATCATATCTTTTACATAGTGCGATTATATCCACTAGGCCTAAACACATATACACTGTGTTTGCTAGGATTAAATCGGCGAACTATATAGAACATGAACCGCTACATCTACATAGAAAAATTATAATGTCAATAGTCGCTCCGAAGGACAAATCTAAAAGTTGGTGCATCGACGATATTCGGCAGAACGTTTGTCGACTTGAACCCAATATTCTCCATTCTCCACAAGCATATCCCGCAAGTATTCAAGTTCCATTATGAAAATATCGTTGAGCCGAGCATGCTGAACTTGCCATCGAATTGGGATGGCAATGCGTTGCGTATGGCTGAACATGAAGAGGTTCAGTCGGAACGCTCGCAACAATTCGGCGAGCTCCGAAGTCCCTCTCACGCCCCTAAATCGATGCCCCATTGGTATGTCTACGTCCCAAATCGACATACGCAACGCATTGTAGACTTCTCCCATACCAAAATGTTCCCGCCAAGCTTTGTTAACTCCCATGTATTTAAAAATACATATGAGAGTAAAAAAATTCGCCCTCACTTCACACCCCCGCCCATACTCTCCTCGGTGATATGGCTCCAAAATAGGCTCTAGGACCTTCGGCAATATGTGCTCCCCCACAATTTCCGCGGTCAATCCGGGTAAAATGGTCGACGGTGCCATGTTTGGCACAACCCTGAAATAGCAGCTTCTCCGCTCCTTCTCCCTTTGTTCTCCGTTTGCAAAGCTTGCTAAAACAGGCTATGGCCAATGGAGAACTTGGGAATGAGGGAAATGGGAGGTTGGATTGCTATATATATGCATCATTTGTCATGATTGTATGCATTTAATGCATGATTTGACTAAGCTAACGCTCTTCCCAAATCCTAACGCCTAATTTCGACTGCTGGGCAGCAGTCGATTCGCATATTCGACTACTGGGCAGCAGTCGACTGCTGGAAGGCAGTCGACTGCTACACAGCAGTCGACTGATAAAATCGACTGCTGGAAGGCAGTCGACTGTGGATGGTCGACTGCTACACAGCAGTCGACTGATAAAATCGACTGCTGGAAGGCAGTCGACTGTGGATGAATGACTGCCTTCCAGCAGTCGACCATCTTAGTCAACTGCTAGGAAGCAGTCGATTTTATCAGTCGACCAGCCACAGTCGACTGCTGGGCATTTATCAATCGACTGCTGCCCAGCAGTCGATTTACATAGTCGACTGCTATGAAGCAGTCGATTTGCATAGTCGGCTGCTGTGTAGCAGTCGACCATCCACAGTCGACTGCTGTGCAGCAGTCGACTATGCAAATCGACTGCTACAAGGCAGTCGACTGTGGATGGTTGACTGCTACACAGCAGTCGACTGCCTTGCAGCTTAATTTAGATAACTAATTAGACACACCCGTAACCCAACCTGCCAACTCATTGGATGCCACCCGAGGGCCCACACTGCGATATCCCTATAAAATCAAGTGTGCTACCCACCATGAGGCCACCTTGCCTCGTAGTGATTTTGAGGACCTTGTATGCGTCGCATACATTGCCCAAGATCAACTACGGTGTGGGCAATCCATAGGATTGCGATGGCTGGGAGTGGCAAGATAGGGGATGCAGGTGGTTCGTCAAGAAGTATGTATTACAATCCCCGACACGCATGGGGCTTGCCGGACGAACCGGACGAATTTACACCCGAGGTGGTTGCAGAGAACACTCGAAATGAGGACGATTTGCGCAGTGTTTTACGTCCGATTCAAGAGTTCACTGAATTCTATTGGGTTCGACTACCTAGGAGACAAGTTGATCGTCACCACCGCGGATACTTGGACGCCCAAGAAAGGCCCGCATGCCGCATCGGTTATAAGGAAAAACTTTTCCCATGGCACTTGTTTCAGGACCTTAGCGACGTTCTCACGAAGGGGAAAAATCAATTGTATTTTCGAAAAAACTATGGGACCTTGTGGAGGTTCTACCAAACCATAAAACACTCGGTGCATGACGCAATTCATTGGGGGTTCAACCGGTGCACCGCGCACCAAAAGGAATACCGGGTGTATAGAGAGTACACACTTAGGTCGTCAATGTAAGATTTGCCCACGAATATGGTGAGAGTGTAGTATCAAGTTTGTACTTGCACGTATACTTACGTATGTTGTTAAGTTGGAAATGCGCAATATGTGAATTCCCAGCAATATTGCGGTGATGTTTTCCGCTTGGTGTGAACTTATAATCATGCCACATGGAATCATTGTCACAGTTATTTGCATCGATACGTGTTTGATTCAAGTGCAAATGCATGTAGATGCAAAGTCCATGGTTTAATTGGATGTTTGTGGCAACCGATTGTGTGGGCAAACATAAGAAATGATCATTGTGCGACACTTGTACATTACTCCCAAAATTGATAGTGAACAATAATTCACTTATAAACATTTCCAAAATCATGGTTTTTCCCGCATTGTGTACAATTCAGTATCAAATAATGCCTCCTAGTCCAACGCCTATCTCACAAACACTAGCCAACATTCCTAATCCGGCTCCGAATCACTATCCAATGGAATGGGGGGTCCGCGGCTTGAGCTTGCACCGTTCAGATTTGGTGGCCGTAGTGTCCGGCGCCTCGCCTCACACCTGCTCTCGGTGATGGCCCATAGTTCTTGCGCCGCAGTCTCCCGGTCAGCTTGTGCACGAGCGCGCGCGCGGTCTCCAATGTGCAACCCCCTCGCGGCATTCGGATGGCGCAGGACATCTTGCATGGTGGGGCTAGAGGCCCCGTCACAGATGTCCAAAAGGCCGTTGACGTATTTCCACTCATTCATCCGGATTTGGATGTCCACCTCATTGAAGCTACCCTCTTGTGTAACGGCCTCCTGCCTCTCCAGATCGGCCTCAAAACTTGTTGTGTCCAACACGTGTTCCACATCCCAAGTTGTTTCCTCGCCCGGGACCGGTTCCCGTGGTAATACCCCTACTGTCACATTGCCGTTGGAGTCATACACGTATCCGTGGGGGTGAGGACCTGGGACGTATTCACCCGTCTCTCCGGCATGCCCACCCACAACACGGTACAAAAATGCCCTCAAACCTACGGCCTGAGGAGAGGAGCCGGGGTAAAACTCATGAGCAACCCTTGTGTACATTTCAGGCGTGAAGTTTGTCGGGTAGCCTCGCAGGTCCTTCAAATACCTCCGTGCACGCCAGCTATAAGCAGGAGGATCGCCGTATTCTGCGGGCGGCACACCATGGATTATTGTGTATTCAAAATCGGGAGGCATTCCCCATTGCACTCCGAATTGCTCGTACAACCTTCGATGCAGAGGGGCTTGGCACGTAGGACAACGGCGTGTTTGCAACATGTGTGGCAACAAACAATTCGGGTGGACCATGTGACCGCACGACCCAACGATCCATGCGCCTTCGGGTCCCCAAGGATTGGAACAAATGGGGCACATGCTCCCGTCCTTGATCCAATCGGGGACGCATGGCCACAACAAGGCTGGTCTGGCCGGGGGTATCACGATGCGGGATGATACTGCGGTATCCCATTGGAATTCATCCTCGGGCCTCTTGGTCCACGCAATACTGGGGTAATGGTCGTCATCGACCGGGAGGTTCTCAGGATACATGAAATCCAATGGCGGCCACGAGGTAAAAAGAAGCCGTCGTTCGGGCCACTGTTCGCCGTGGTCCCTATAGTGTGTCAGCTCGTCCATCAATGCCCTCTCACGCGTGGCGAACATGATAGTGGCTGTGACCATGCCCATGTAGTCGTCCTCCAACAACCGGTTCCTCCTAATGACCCGGTCGTAATCAACCCTCATTGCCTCCAAGTTTGTTGTGGGCGACGGCTCCCGCCCTTGTCCATCACTACCAGACATTGCTTGCGGCAGTTGTGGCGCATCAGCCCTCGCAAGTTCAAGGTCGGTCAAACGTGCAATCTCGGCCTTCAACCCTTGGACCTCCTCGGCGTGTGCACGTCGGACCATCTCCAATTCCCGTTCGTGGTCAGATTTGCATTTTGCCAACTCCGCCTTCAACGCCTCCACAACGTCGTTGTCGGCAACTACCAGTGGTGGGGATGGCACCGCCGATGCCATCTCCACATCAACGGGCGAAGATGGAGGACAAACCAACCGGGAACCATGTGGCGGTGTCACGTGGACCCTTTGTCGCCGGCTAGGTGGTTCAACCGGCAACCCTATGGCAATGTTGTGCTCGTCCATGTTTGACTCGGCGGCCGGTGGAGTCCCCACAATTTGATGATCTGGTCCCGCAAGGAAATCAAAATAAGATCGGACCCTCAAAGGATTCATTGGAGTTTGCCATGCCAATGGAATCGGACGGCCAGCGTTCCGTCCTAGCACGGCACGCGGTATGACCGTGACCCGGCGTGCCTGCCTCAAGTCCGGGCTCGTGCGGGGTATGGTGGACCAGTCGATATCCACTCCCAAAATTACCTCCGCGTAGACCATTTGGCATAACCACATTAGCATATGCCCGCGATCAAATTCCCTCGGTGCACCCCACAAGAAATCCCACACCTCCTTGCACCGTTCTCCAAATATTTGATGGCTCACCTCCCTCCATATGCCATAGCGTTGTCTAGACATCCGTTCAGCATTCGCGCTAGGAACGAACATCCTCGTCAAATGGGTCCACTCTACGTACCTTCGGACCGTGCTATACAACCACATGCCCCTCTCATTTTGCCAGCCGGAATTGGCGAGAATGTTCGGGTCCCGCACCACCTCCAAATTGATTGGTTGCGGCCTGCCCCTCGGCGCATTGCCGCGTCTTCTAGCGCCTGCCGACCCCGGTGTCGCTTGCGGAGTCCCCCCCGGATCCAAATCCCCGCCACGTGGAGGTTCCGGCGGCAAGTTATCTTCGTCTGCCATCGTTGCCCCTAACCCCTAGCTTTGTATGCCTACTATAAATTAAACCTAATATGGTAGCACTTCCAAAATAAGCGCCACCACCCACAATTTTTTTTCCAATCCACTAAATCCAAATTAAGGCCGTTCAAAGTTCAAACTACATAATTAGATGTAAACCACTTTCAAAATAAGTCTTCACATATAACAATTTCCGGTATGGTTCAAACTAACCGCAATGGGGTACAATGTATACCGTATGTAGGTGGGTTGCAATACACACGTTAGGCAATAACAGTATATCGTATGCACCGTATACGTATTTCAGTACGTATGTCCACCTGTAGCCCTCCAGCTCACCTCTATCTCCAAATGGCAAGGGCTGATTAACAACCTAGGCCCAAATGGAGGGAGGTGGGAGTGAGGGAATGAGGGAAGTGGGGTCCATATATACCCCAAGGAGGCGTCCTTTCGATTAGACGCCCCCTGGACCAACCCATGGACGCCACGTGCCCATGGGTGTCTCTACGCGACTGCTCGTGAGCAGTCGCACCCCTTCGTCGACTGCTATTAGCAGTCGACCATGGGGTGCGACTGCTCATGAGCAGTCGCAACCCATTCAAGTCGACTGCTGATAGCAGTCGACCATAGGGTGCGACTGCCCACCAGCAGTCGTCCGCACTTTGTCGACTGCTATTAGCAGTCCACTTGGGTTGTCGACTGCAGTTGGGCAGTCGACTTGAAGGGCATACGACTGCTTGTAAGCAGTCGCATCCCTTCGTCGACTGCTATTAGCAGTCGACGAAGGGGTGCGACTGCCCACCAGCAGTCGTCTGCCCTTCTTCGTCAACTGCTAATAGCAGTCGACGAAGGGGTGCGACTGCCCACCAGCAGTCGTCCGGACTTTGTCGACTGCTATTAGCAGTCGACTTGGGTTGTCGACTGCAGTTGGGCAGTCGACTGTCCAAATCGACTGCTATTAGCAGTTGACGAAGAAGGGCAGACGACTGCTGGTGGGCAGTCGCATCCCTTCGTCGACTGCTATTAGCTGTCGACAAAGGGGTGCGACTGCCCACCAGCAGTCGTCTGCCCTTCTTCGTCGACTGCTAATAGCAGTCGACGAAGGGGTGCGACTGCCCACCAGCAGTCGTCCGGACTTTGTCGACTGCTATTAGCAGTCGACTTGGGTTATCGACTGCAGTTGGGCAGTCGACAGTCCAAGTCGACTGCTAATAGCAGTCGACTTGAAGGGCAAACGACTGCTCACAAGCAGTCGCCCGCCTGTCGTCGACTGCCCAAGAGCCGTCGACAACCCAAGTCGACTGCTAATAGTAGTCGACTAGTTATGGTAGTCGACTGCTCTTGAGCAGTCGACATGGAAATTCGACTGTCGTCAGCAGTCGACACACCTATACGACTGCCCTTTAGCAGTCAATTCAGTGTGTCGACTGCCTAGTAGAGGTCGCTGTAACTCGTCGACTGCCCACTAGCAGTCGACACTGTTGACGACAGTTTACCCTGTGTGACACAGGGTAAACTGTTTTACCCCCCCCAAACAGACGTGACGTTTATGGTCTGCCGTCACGTCGCTGTCACAGGACGTGACGCGACGTGACGTGTAATCCCTGGGTGCGACTGCCCACCAGCATTCGTCTGCCCTTCTTCGTCGACTGCTAATAGCAGTCGACGAAGGGGTGCGACTGCCCACCAGCAGTCGTCCGGACTTTGTCGACTGCTATTAGCAGTCGACTTGGGTTGTCGACTGCAGTTGGGCAGTCGACTGTCCAAATCGACTGCTAATAGCAGTCGACTTGAAGGGCAGACGACTGCTTGTAAGCAGTCGCATCCCTTCGTCGACTGCTATTAGCAGTCGACGAAGGGGTGCGACTGCCCACCAGCAGTCGTCTGCCCTTCTTCGTCGACTGCTAATAGTAGTCGACGAAGGGGTGCGACTGCCCACCAGCAGTCGTCTGGACTTTGTCGACTGCTATTAGTAGTCGACTTGGGTTATCGACTGCAGTTGGGCAGTCGACAGTCCAAGTCGACTGCTAATAGCAGTCGACTTGAAGGGCAAACGACTGCTCACAAGCAGTCGTCCGCCTGTCGTCGACTGCTAATAGCAGTCGAATTTCCATGTCGACTGCCCAAGAGCCGTCGACAATCCAAATCGACTGCTAATAGCAGTCGTTTAGTTATGGTAGTCGACTGCTCTTGAGCAGTGGACATGGAAATTCGACTGCTGTCAGCTGTCGACACACCTATACGACTGCCCTTTAGCAGTCGATTTAGTGTGTCGACTGCCTAGTAGCAACCGCTGTAACTCGTCGACTGCCCACTAGCAGTCGACACTGTTGACGACAGTTTACCCTGTTGTGAGCCAAATATGATGCTCACATGTTGGTATAATTCTTAAGTTCCGTAAAACTTGTCCTTGACAATTGTTCAAGTACTTAAAATCATAAAAAGAGTGAAGCGTTGTTGTTTTGATTTAAGATTTAGTTTGAAGTGATAAGTGGTTGTGTGTTGGGATTGGTGTTAGAGGAAGTTAGTGAGTAGTAAGTATCTTTGGGCAAGTAGTTAGTATGAAAGAAGACAACGAATGACAACGGGCGAACGGGACGAACGGAGACGAACGGAGGATGACATCAAGCGGAGGAGTTTAGGGCGGATGAAGGCCGTTGGATCTTGAGCGGCGGCCGTGAATGCCAACCGTTGGATCTTGGAGTTTGATCAAGGGTTAGGATGATGGAGGCCGTGGATGCCAACCATTAGATGTAGGTATGGCTTGATCCACGGTGGTGAATGCTTGGTGGTTGGAGGGGGTAGTCCCATGGAGGAGAGCACGGAGGCTCATTCTCCTCTCTCTCATTCTCTACTCACACTTGGACCTCTCTCTCACACACTAGGGTCCTTTGAGTAGTCTAGGTTGTAAGGGGCATAACTTCCGAGTAGGAGAAGATATGTTGTTGAAATTTAGAGGGTTAGTAAACAACTTGTTCATATGAACATGGTCAAAATCTGAGGATGTTTGGAGTAATGGAGCAGCAGTTATGACATTCTGAACTTTGCCTACATTTTCGAGCTCAAATGGCCATAACTCTTGGACAAAGGCTTGGAATTGCATGAAATTTTTAGGGATGCTTTGTTCTTAGGTTTTCTAGTTGTGGTACAAATTTCAAGTCATTCCGAGTAGATGAGAAGGAGATATATCATTCTGAAGTGTTTTCAAGAGTTGCAGACTAAAATGGTCATAACTCCTGGACAGAGGCTTGGAAACGCATAAAATTTTGAGGGATGTTTTGTTCTTAGGTTTTCTAGTTGTGGTACAAATTTCAAGTCATTCCGAGTAGATGGGAAGGAGATATAGCATTCTGAAGTGTTTTCAAGAGTTGCCGACTAAGAAAGCCATTTTGGAATAATACATTGAGTTACTAAGGAAGGAGTTTGCTAAGTGTCATCAATACTATTCCACTCGGGCTAGGACGCAATCGAAGGGTGAAGTAATTTTGGTGACACCTGTGTGACGACAGGGTAAACTGTTTTACCCCCCCCCAAACGGACGTGACGTTTTCAGGTCTGCCGTCACGTCGCTGTCACATGACGTGACGCGACGTGACGTGTAATCCCTGGATGTGGAACATGTTGATGTCATTGGGGAGGGTGACAGGGAGGCGATAGCTGCTTGCTTAGAAGTTGGGGATCACTTTGCAGTTGTTGTTGACGAGGGAAACTCCGAGGATGCAGTTTTTTGGATTTTAATGACTGAACAAACTCTACATGCAGTCGAAGAAGAATCCAAGGAAGATTGTTGGGGCCAAAAGGTGTATAGGGGAGAGCAAATAGTGATAGGCAGGTATTATAGGCAGAAAGGAAGGAGTATGAGATCTTATGTTTTGTGTGATGTTGGTCCTGCTTATATCTACTCCCATTTGGTAGTTTCTGCCAAGTTTGCAATGTTGCCGGTGCGACATCGACAAAAAGGTGGGAGGGCGGGGACACATGTATATGCAATAAACACAAGCCCCTTGTTCATTTTGAATATAAATCCTGAAACTTACGTACATAGCATTTTTTTCCTCAGGTAGTTCTTCTAGGCAAGAGGGAATTTTTGCATACGAGCATGGCTTTCATTTATCAATGAAAGGCCATGTGACTGTATGCACTACCCTTTTTTGCATGCTTGGATAGGAGGATTGTTTGTCAACGCAGAAGCATCCCTTTCTTCCATGTTGTGGTGAAGATGTTGTTAGGAAGTAGAGGTTGTTTTCTAATTATTCCTTGTGGTTATTGGACAGGTGTACACTCTTCCTACAGCTGCTCATGAACTCATAGAAGCCAGGCTTAGTGCAGCCTAAGACAATCAGCTGACATCAACGAGTTTCCTTTTAGGCTGATGTGTATTAGTCAAGTACATGGTCATTCCTACATTTCAATGCATTAATGCCTCTACTTGATGTACCAAATGTAATACCAAATTTAGATGTGCCACCATCCCACTGGTGGAGTTTTGGTTTCATGGTATGCAAATAATGTCATTATTGTACCCACAATGTGGCCATGGGATGAGGTACTCTCTTTGACGTGTCATTTATTATTCCTATTATGCCATGATATTCAATGGTTGTACATTATGGACAATAGTTTTTATCTTGGATAGTGGATCATAGTCTGGACCAAACTAGATTGAAACAACGGTGTTCAACGGAGCAACACAAAGCTTGCAGCAGCATCTTTTGAGTGTAAATTAGGGCAAATTTGAAAGGCTTGAGGCTTTGCTAGGCGTGAGTGGTTTCCTTATCAAGAGAATTGCATTAGAGTTTGGATGGTGATGGATGTTTCTGCCATGACCTGGGAAGAATGTGCTGCGGGAAACTCGAATGTTTCTTGAAGATGTACTTTCTATGAGATGTGTGACTTCTTGGCTACTTGGGGAAAATCACGCTGCTTATTGGAAGAGGATGTAATTTGTTTCAATTCAAATGTTGAAGAGTTCAAAATTCCATAAAATTAAGGTCACAAATTAATTGATGCCTCTCAAATCTGCTGCAAGCTTCATCAATGCAGGGCCTCAAAGTACTGAAGAGTTCAAAATTCCATAAAGTAGGGCAAATTTGCGAGGCTTGAGGCTTTGGTAGTTGTGATTACACTGTATAGTCCTATTGGTGTGGGCCCCAGTAACTATCTAGAACCCACAATGATTTTCAACCCACTTCAAATCTTTAGTTTTAAATTAGCACAGGTTATATTAATCGGTTTTTCCTAGGAAATCAATGTGTGGCTGTTTTATTTCATACTACTTTTGTCCTTAGACTAATATTCAAGGTGTTGGTCGGAAGTCTCCCAGAAGACTTAGGGGAAGACCCAGGGTCTTTGGCCCACATTGTTTTGACCATGACTAGACAAGTAATGTGGCCTACATTGATTATTTTCATCCACATCAACATGACTATTTATTGTAGTTTTATTATCAAGACATTGCAGTATTGTATAATGAAGGATGTGATGTGGGAAACTCAAATATTTCAAGATGCGCTTTTGTATAAAATGTGTGACTTCTTGTTTAGATCATATAATATGTTCCATGTCAAATGGTGAAGGGTTTGGAATCCCATAATTTTATTATGATGCCTACATTAGGTTTCATGAATTTATGGAGCGATTGCAACAGTAGATATCAACAGTAGATATCACTTGCCATTACATATTCCTTTCTTTAACACTTAGCATCACAAATTTGGTCCAATCCCCAATAAAAATTACTAAAGAAAATTGCAAGCGTATGGACCGTAACTATCAAACGAGTCTAATTCCCTGACTATAGTTGCATCGACCTTGCTCTAGTAACAGTCACAAGTATCAAGTCTCAAAGGTCAGGCCATAGTCTTAGTAACTAGTTCCAAGTATCAAGTCTGAAAGGGTAGTGCAGGCCATGGTCTAGTAACAGTCACAGTCCAAGTGTACTCATAGGTTAGTTGGGAACCTTGACCTTATAAGGCTGCCCCTCCCTACTCGCC
The DNA here is from genome assembly GCA_964035585.1 of Polytrichum formosum. Taxonomy (NCBI): domain Eukaryota; kingdom Viridiplantae; phylum Streptophyta; class Polytrichopsida; order Polytrichales; family Polytrichaceae; genus Polytrichum; species Polytrichum formosum. Next base: position 9,955,077 of record OZ037935.1, on the reverse strand, counting down.
CAAACGATATGGGATAAGTGCATGTAGATATGATGAATAGAAGATACACAACAAGAATGTTTAACCATGTTTACTTGGACATATACATATGTCACAATCAAGGGTCCTTGTAGCTTATAGCTTAAACAAGGGAAAGGGAAATGGCAACCTAGTACATGCATTTTTCCTGGATAGCATCCTGCTTTAACATCATCAATATACGTAGCCCTCAACATTATACATAGCACTCAACCAAAAATAATCCATTACAACCAAAAAGGACCACAAAGGTGTTCAATCCATGCTTGAATTGTCACAAATGAAGTGGAAATCAATGACACACTGTCACATACCAATTAGTAGCTGCTGAATGATGAAAACAATACACTGGATCTACATACCAATCTACACTGGATCTACATACCAATCTACACTGGATGATGATACCAATCTACACTGGATTGTCACATAGCAATCTACACTGGATGATGAAAACAACAATACAGGAGAGAGGGAAATGTTAACACAATTCATATTGTATTAGTGCTATTCAGAGGTCTACACATAGTTGGACACATTGATTGATGTTGATATATCAACCCCTAATCCCTCTTCGTCTAAAATAGAATAACTGGTAGCTGCTATACCATTCAAAAAATTCACCCTCACAAAATTGGTCCATTCCAAAACCAACTGGTACCATCTATTCACTATGTGAATAGGGTTGGATTGTCCTTTGTTGATCCAATGGTGGACTTCATGACCTGCTGAGTGTCACACACACAAACATGGCATAAATTCCACCAATCCACCAATTGGAATGAAGAGCCAACAAATCTCATGTCAAAGATATCAATAAAACATGCTAAATGAAATATGTGTTAAAACTGCAGCAAGGTGAATGCCATTGAAAATTACCTTTTTTTTGAACTGTTTGGCTCATATGCAATTCATTTTTGGCAGCTCATCCAGATTGCACACCTAGGCAATACCTCCATCCATGTACATGTGTAAGAGCTTTTATGTGTATGTAAGAAAAATGAAGATATAAGACAACCTTCACCTTCAGTACAAGGTTTTCCTAACCCCAAACCAGCAAGAAGTCGCTTCAACAAAAACATGCTCCAAGAACAATGGAAAACTCTCAAGAAAGAGGTTAAGGATGAACCTTCTTGGACTTCCATTTCTGCATCTGTTTTCTGCTTCAATCGATCAAGGCAAGCTTCATAGTGATGGAGTTTTGTCAGTTCACGCTTGTGGTGCTCAACCTTTGCTTTAAGTTCATACCTCACTTCCCCAATCTCATGGCATATCTTCTCCAATTCAAGTATTGAATCCTGCACTTCTTCCAGTCCAAACTTGTGCACATCATTTCCATCAATATTCTCTAACCCCAGGACCTGGACCTTGGCAGAATGAAGACGACCTTCAGCACTGTTCATTTTGTAGAGCAAATCAACAATTTTTTTTTGCATTGCTTCCAACACTTCTGTGCAGACCTTCACAGTCTGTCTTTTTTTCACCACAAGCCCATTGATGTCTTTGATTTGAGTGGCCAAGCTAGAATTGGCAACCTTTGACCCCTCGCCAATATGGAATGCCTTCTCCTCTTCCACCACACTGCCAGGGGATCCTAACTGCAAAAACTTTCTCTTCAATGCCAACTGTCCAATTTTGAACTGCAATAGCTCTCTCTTGAATTTCACTTGGTCCTCTCTCAATTTCACTTCCTTCAGCCTCACTGCCTTCTCCATGACAAGGAGACTATTGTCATCAATTTCTGTGCCTAGTGTGGATGGCATTTCCAGTCCTTCCCTCACAAGTGGTGGGGTGGCATAATGCTCACCTCCTGGTGCAACATGAACTTCACCCAAACGAGCAGCATGTGTATCCCCTTCCGCCTGCACTTTCTCTTGTGGAGCATTGTTTTCAAATTGGGCAGCCACCTCCTCAGCACATGCCTCCTCACTACCTGCTTCTAACCCCAGTTGCTCATCTCCAATGCAAACTGTGGGTGCATCCTTTGACACAACCTGTTGCCTAGGCGAATGGAGTTGATCCCCACCTGTGCCACCATCAATCATGCTTTGAGGAGCTGCTGCAGCCTCTTCATCGCCTTGCTTCTCACCAACTGCTTGTAGATTTGAACCACCTAATTCATCTCCTGCCTGGTGTTTTTCTTCAGTGGCATCGTCTTCATGCAACATGTCTTCATCGCCATGAGTGTCGTCGTCCTCCTCCTCCTTTTCCTCCTCTTCCTCCTCTTCCTCATCTTCCTCATCTTCCTCCTCTTCCTCGGACCCATCCTGGCTAGAAGAGCCATTTTTGTACTCAGGAAGTGGTGAGAAACTGCCCTTCCTCCTATGCACAGTCTCAGCAAATTTCGCCCAGTTTATGCTAAATCCCTTGCGCTCTGCAAGTACTCCCAATGCAAAGGTAAGGGTGATGTCAGAATTGGTCGTCTGTTTGCGCTGGTACACTTGGCGAATCAAGGTCTCAATCCTGGTTCTCAATGACTCATCCTCATGGGTAGTGTAGCGAAACCCATTGTTGCTCTTGCGCTTTCCCCACAATGTCTCGCATTCCTTCTTAGAGGCATAGCATTTCCCCATATTGGGAGAAGGAAGCAACCCCTTTGCTGGCAATCCCACAACATCTCGAAACCACCTCCAACTCCCCTCCATAGCAATCTCCTACACCACTGTCCCCCAATCCCTACACAGCTGCAACCAAACTTGAATACCTGGCAAATGACTATTGTGTGGCAACTTAGGAAAGTGAAGTGTGCAACAAAGCTATGAACAATTTCAAGTTGCGGCTAATGTGTAAAGACTATTGTGGGTAAGAGAAGGGAGAGAAGAGGGAAATGTACAAGCACATACGCAAAGCTTGCAAGCTTCATGATGAGTGCCTCTAGAAGTTGCATCAAATCATTAGAAGTACTAGAAAATGTGACAAGCACCTTCATTTGTGGCAATGAGGACCTCAAATCATGAGGAGTGTCCACATGTGTCATTTCCACGTGCCATCATTTCCCAAGTAGCCTTAACCTTTTCATAATCATTAAGCATGAAATAAAACAACTAACTATCCACTCATTGTTCCTGGTATGATATAAATCAATAACTAGGTGTACATGTACTTATCTAGTAGGTGTTCTAAGTAGATGAACATTGATGTGAATTCACTCAACATACAAATGGTGACCATCAGGCCACTCAATATAAAATGGTAGTCAACATTTAATTTTTATTCCATAACACTATGAACAAGGTGGCACTTCTAATCAACACTTGCCCCTCCCACTTCGTCTGGACCTATTGTCATGACGCAAGGAGGCAGACTTAGAGGGACTACTAGCCAGCAACTTCATAACCTCTTTATTGGCAACTGGTTTTTGGCCCCCACGTTTAATTAGGAAGGCAGAAGGGTCCTCAGCTGGACCCTCAGTTCTAGTCACTCTTTTAGCAAAATTACCTGGCATTGTAGGGTTTTTTCGTTTCACGTGAGGGATGTTGTCATGTGGTTCAACTATTTGCATGGACTCAATCTGAATATCTACAGAGGTGCAGGCTTGAAGTCCATGGACATTCTCAGTAGCTTCCTCCAGCAATGAGTTAGTCACCACCTCCATTGAATCTATAGCAACCACATTGTTATCCAATACATCTCGCAAACGATTGTGGGTATTGTTGGTATCCTGGATTGGTTGGGAACCACTAGGACGTACCCCCTCTTCCTCGTCATCACTAGTATCAGTGTATGTATCATTTAAACCTAACAGTACACTATTACCACTACCGCATGAAGCTCTTTTAGGTCTGTTGTGCAAAGAACCTGTGGGGGTTTCCAATGTAGCCAATTCGTCTTCAGAATTAGATTCATCACAATCAAAATCAAAATCTAGCTCTTTGAGTCCATGGATTTCCATCCCACTACGTTCCTGAGGAACAGATTTAGGGCGTTTAGTAGTTGGAAATCTAATGGTTCTCCTAACCACCGGTTGAACACTTGCATTGAAAGCATTCCCTAGACCCACCATTGTACTTACTGGCTTTGGGCTAGCACGTATTGATCCTGATATGAGGTCACAACAAGTTGGACACAAAAGTAGGTCTTTTGCACACGTTGTGCAAACACAAGTATGACCACAGGGCTGCATCACAACCCATGCACCTCAAATATTAATAGAAATACATAGAAACATCAATAAAACCCTAAACCAACAAAATTTATTTTGTGCAACGCAATATGTATGATTCAGATAACAATGACATGTGTATGATGTCCAAAAACTCACCTCCAATGTAGCCATGGTTTTGGAATTTTCAAAGCAAATGATGCATTGAAGGGGTGGTGTGTCTAATCCTGGCAAATTTTCGTTGTCAGCTTCCACCAATGATGATTTCTGTGAATAAGCCTGAGGAGGGCATTTCTTTGAGGCAACCTCTGCATACTCTTCCCCGCTTGCAACACTTCTTGGAATAAAGTTGTCTTGACTTGCTGATGTGTGGGTCCTCAAAGAGCACGAGGGCTCAGGTATTGTTGAGTTTGTGTCGCCGAGTTGTTGCAAAATAGTGGTGGAAGCTCCAAAGTCGGAGTGGACATCTACAAGCCAAGAGCAAGGAATTACATAAGGATTCAGGAGAAAAAAATTTATCCTGGACCAAAGACAATCTAGGAATTAACAACATAGAGTCATGGCTTCCAAAGGAACCAGGAATTTACATCCTATTTCCAAACAATATTCCTGTTGATAATAATCAACTTCCAAGTAGGCAAGGACCCCAGGAAATTGTGTCCTGAAACAAAAAAAATGGCAGGAATGGAAGTTCAGGTTATGTTAATAGGAAATTGGGTCCTGAAACAAAAAAAAATGGCAGGAATGGAAGTTCAGGTTATGTTAATAGGAAATTGGGTCCTGGAACAAAAAAATGGCAGGAATGGAAGTTCAGGTTATGTTAATAGGCAAAGACACTAGGAAATTGGGTCATGAATCACAAAATGGGCAAGAATGGGAACAAAAGGCAGTGTACTAAGCATGGGAGGCATGAAGTTAGTTCCTAAATCTTGGAGCATGGTATGATTGATATTTACACACATCCTGGCACTGCAGTGGAGCAAAAATCTTGTCTAGGGTCCAAAAATTTGCAGGATTGAAAATGAAGGCAACCCACGTGTATGGGGGAAGGAATTTGAATCCTGGTTCTACATACTGGAAGATTTGGAAGTAAAACAAAATCCTGGAGGGGTAGGGGACTAGGAAATTATGAATTGCTTCCTAATAGTCCCCAGATTCGATATGATCACCCATTGAAAGACTAAAACAAAAATAAATAAGAATAGGATATCAACAAGGTGTGGAGTTGAATATGAATCCCATGTTGATAGCCCAAGGGAGTGGGAAGTAGGACCTCATTCCACAAGTGCACAAAAATGGAAATGTATCACATGCAAGTAGCATAGCACTACATACATATGTATGATGCACACCTGGGGCAACTAGGAACTAGATTTTTTGTAATCCAGGTTCCTAGATACACCATTGGTACTAGACAATTTGCAAACCCTAGCTTACCATGATGCAAACATATCTTCACCTAAACCCCCTTATATGCCCTCTAGGAAATGCCATGGAAAACAATGCGAAGAACTAAATTCATTGGCCAACAATCAATTTGAGTTTGAGCTTACCTGACATAGTTGCATATGGGAGTTGATGATCGGCATTTTTTGGAAGGACATATCCAAATGACAATCGCCATTGTAAATCAAATTCTTGTTGGCAGCTCTGCAACTTGCATTTGTTGGATGAGCTGATGTGCACACCAAGGCACCAAGAGTGGTAGCAGTGACCGCATGACGATACACATATATCATTAACATGGAAGTTTTCTTTACAAAAGGTACAATCTTCAACATTCAGTTGAATACACTGGGACTTAGTCCTATCAGCCCTAGCAATAGGTTCAGGGTGGGTGGTTAGTAAAATGCCACCCTTCAACTTAGACAAATAGTTTGCTATGAGAGTCAACATCTTTTCTAAGACAACTTGATGTTGAACTTCGTCTCCATATGCCTCTTCACTACTGGCAAGCTCATTTTCTTTGAGATTAAAATCTTTCTCAGCTGCAGAAACTTTTGAAAGAGATGACTGGACATTCCTCTCCTCACACCGCAGTCTTTGTTGCAATTGAGCAACAGACTCATCCTGATGTACATTAACTGTTGGCAATCCCTCAACATGTTCTTCCAGCACAACAGATTCATCAGGCGTATGAATATGATTAGACTCAAATGAAAGTGCATCTTGCAAAGCAACACGAGCTCTAGAAAGTTCACATTCAACATCAGTATGGAGACCTTTTAGAACATCTAGCATGAGTTTTGCCCGTTTGAAATCCATCTCAAAATTTGACTTAGTGTCATTGGTGGCACGGAGTCGCTCCTTTGAATGTAGCAGTGTCTTTTGCTTTGATAGAAGTAACTCATGAAGTCTAGCGATGATGTCCTCAGTACCACGCTTTGGTGGATCTGAGGCCATCATCGCCTTCAACCTTGGATTTAAAACACTAAGGCTACCGCGCTTGACTGAAACCCCAGTATCAACCTTCACTTTTGTTGCACGCAACAAAAGAGACCGACTCACAGGTGTACGAAAACTACCCTTTCTATCAGGTCCTAGGAAAGAGCCACTGGACTGAGGCTTTTGGGCAGGAGAAAGGTGGTGTGCAGCAACTCCTACAGCCGAAACGGGAAGTTGGGCAATGGAACTTCCTGGAGGTTGGATACCATGCTCAGGCTGCGATTTGGCTCCCACATTGAGAGAGTCTGAACTTGTGCCCTCCTTGGCAAGTTTCTTAGCCTTCTTGACATTCTCCAAGGACAAGCGTTTTTTGTGTTGGTGGACTGCCCATGATGCCCAGTTGATAGGGATGCCCTTGTTCTCTGCCACAATGGCCCTTGCCCACTCCAAGGTCAGTTGGTCATTGAGGACTTGATCTCTTAGCGTCACTCGGGAGTACAAATTCACCACTGCTTCCTGGAACTCCCTAGTGGGCTTCTCATTGACCTTCCAACCATTCTTATCCTTACGAGGTCCAAAAATCTCACAAATCTCTGCATTAGAAACGTCACCCTCTTGCAAAGACTTCACCTCCCTCCCTTCTCCTCTCAAACCTTGAACATTGATGAAATAGTGGAGATTTAGAATGGGTTCGTCCTGGAGCGAGAACACAAGATGCGTAAGAGGAGATGAACCCTAAACCTTCCAATCCAAAATGAAAGACACATGTATATTACAAGGTGAGATTGCCAAAACACACCTGAAATGCCATAGCCAGAGAGTTTCTGCAAACGGCACAAAACAGAACAACATAAAATAAATTCAATATACAACCTGAAGGTTGCCCCTCGCTCGAATCTCCTGCACGCAAGCAGATAGCCTCTTTCCTCGCAAAAAAACCCTAACCTATCAACCATTTTCGCCACTTGAAGCACATGTAGATCCTATTTTGGTCATGTAAGTTCGGCGGGACGAAGAGTCTTGGAGGATTTTTTCAAAGAGACAGGCTTACCATTCAACATTGGCGGGACTCTTTCTCTTGATAGCGATGCTGATAAGATTGTGTCAGTGAAAAGAACCAATGAAACAAATATTAATTAAATATTATTTGAAAACAACAATAATGGACTTCGACCCTCCATTTCCTGAACATTTTCCTAAGTGGTTCCTAGTGGACCCACCCAAGGATGCTTCCTCCCGGCTGCTGGGTTTAACTACCGAGGCTGTTGACCGCAGCTACTGGGCTGCTGGGTTTATTACTGAGGCTGCTGGTCGCAGCTACTGGGCTGCTGGGTTTAACGACTGAGGCTGCTGGCCGCAGCTACTGGGCTGCTGGGTTTATTACTGAGGCTGCTGGTTTGACTGCTGGGGCTATAAGGCGAAATTGGAGGGCGGCTCAAGGTGTAAGGCCAGGCCTTAGAGATTTGAGTAGAGGACATAAGGGGAACCAAGGTGATATGAAGGGGGAAGCCCATGGTGTCACATTAGGCTCGATGATGCTTAGTTAATTAGGTTGTTACTTCGTATTAATTTAGACAATTAGTTCATTAGCAAGCTAGGAAGACACGAGGCATTGAATGGTAGGATTAGCAGTTGGAAGTGGATGTGAGTAATGTGGGGGTTGCAATAGAGTGTGTTATGATTGTGATAATGGAGAATAACGTTTTTTAACGCTTGTATCCTCGCCATGGAATAAATTGGGTGGAATAGTTGATGGAAAATGTAACAGATTCTCATGATGTTGAGACGTGGGGGATCAAGACTAAAAGCTCAAGAGGAATATCGGCAAGGGCATGTGTGGCAAGGGCCATGACTTGGGAGCTTGAGTCGGCTAAGGACGCGACTGTGCACGATGCTAGTGGCATCGAGGCATCGTTGTCTCAAGCAACGTTTGAAGCTAAGCAAACTCCCAAATAAGTGTAAATCGTTAAAGGGGTGGAAGTAGTGAGTTAGTCGCTCTCACACGGAGAGTGGGACAAGTTCTAAAGGGTGAGTCGGAGGAAGGGTGCATGTAAACTCTTAGCAAGAATTAATAAAGATTAGCACGACTAGTGCATTGGTGGAGAGTTGAGATTAAGTTTCAAGCTTCTACCTTTGTTGACATAAGACATGTGATTCTCAAACCCACACCCGGACTAGGACGCTTAAGGGTGGTGGGTTTGGCCTCACCACCCTTTTTGATCTTTGTGATTTCCTAGCTATTTCATTTTCTTTATTTTCTTGGAATGAATTGCATATTTCCTTTATGCATTTTGTTTTGAGGAGGGAGCGCGGCGAAGGTATGTCCTCAACCTTTTTGGGGATTTGCTAAAAACAAAAAAGAACCTTATGATCAATTAGTTCACTAAGACATTAGAGGGGTAATTAATCTTAGGACATTAGACTTTGACACTCACTTCGGGGTGAGTCTCCAAGTCTTGGGAATTTGACATTTCATGCTTTAGATTAGATTGTTAGTTTAGAAACTTTGTTGTTGTTATCGCATTGAGTCACGGTCGAGGGGAGTGCTAATTTGCAGGGGGATGCGAATGCTTAAGGTACGACTGTTTCTTCCAAGTGAATTGTTAACTAATGAAGGAATGATTTTAGTACTCGTTTTTGTCGTTATCCGTTGTAGAGGGTAATTCCTTAGTCATAGCATAGTATTGGAAACAAGAGGGTGATGCCTCGGTCTTTGATACGGTGCATGACGACGGTCAGCCCCTCACTCTCGAGATTGTGGTGAGTGTCAATGGAGGGAAGGTTTTAGAGGTGATGCTCTAGCCCGATCAAAAATGGACATGAGCATGCCTATCCCCTGTTTGGGATTTTTCATCTAAGTGGGCTTGCAGGTTCTCTTCTTCACCTCCTCAATTTTTAATTCACACCCAGAAAAGTGATAATATTAATGAGTGAAGGTAGTGAGGGGTATGATTGGTCAAGTGAGGGTTGATCGATTCTTTGGGGAATGCAAGGTAAGACTCGATCCCAAAAACCAAACTTGACATTAGGATTAGAAAGATCTAGACGTAGGAGGACATCATCTAGGATTAGCGATGTTGTAGAAGAAGTTGATGTTAGATTAGAAAGTTGTTTAAATGTTGAGCCTAGTTTTAGTCCATTGCTAAAGACATTAGAAGGGGAGATTAGAGTGGAGAAAGAGGTAACTCCCTCTAAATCGATTGGTGAGATATCTTTGGATGCTTATACGTCTAGGGAAGAGATTCCGATACACATTGATAGAGACATAGGAGAGGATCCACCGGTTGACATGGCACGACGAGGGGATGATGAGGGTCCTATACCGGAGGAAGACCCCATTGATCCATTGGTTAGACCGAGAGGTTTACCAATTGTGGTTCCACAAAACTTACACGCGGTGGATATGCCATCCCACCTCCCTAAGTTTTATGGAACCAAGGATGAGGATCCTTCTAGGCATATGGAGAGATACATTGAGAGGTTGGCTAGTTCTCTTGTTACCAATCCGGGATATTGGTTGGTATGGTTTCCTACTACTTTAGAGCGTGAGGCTTATGAGTGGTATAGAGACCATGCCGAGGGACATTTTAGAGGATGGGAGCAATTGCAAAGGGAGTTTTTGAATGAATTTCGCCCGGAGGTTGGTCAAAGCACGGCTTTGAGGGCATTGGCTTCGTTGAAACAAGGTAGGGAAGAGGAGATTTCGGCCTACATTAGGAGGTTTGATTTAGTGTGTACGAGATTTGTGGGCACCATGCTCAATGATGACACACTAAAGCAATTTTTTATTCAAGGATTTTTTAAGTCGGAAATAATTAGGGGTGTTCTTGAGAGGAATCTTCAAACCTTGGCGGATGCCAAACAGGCGGCTAGAGAAATGGAGATTTTGAATAGGGACCATGAAAGGTTGTGGAGAAGGGAAGATGAATTGATACCACAATTCATTCCCATTCGACCGAGGTTGATGGCGGGGGAGCCGGCCAAGTATGAGAATCAAGTCTCATATACTATTGTTGACACGGGTCCACGTCCTTTAGCAGTTAGAGATCCGTCACCACTTCTAGCATTACCGGCCCCTAGAGCGGATCCTCACCTTGAAGAAATGGAGAGAAGGTGGGGTGCTAGTCAATTGGGATTTCAAGAGGCCATGATTAAACAAATGCAAAGTCTTACGGATCAAATGTCTTTGATGATCAAGAGCCAACAACCGGGTCCTCCTCCTCCGGTTGAGTTGGGTAGACATGCATCGGGGTTGTGGTGTGTTCAATGTGGCCAACCGGGCCACACTCGTCAATTTTGTAGAAGTGGACAAAACCGTGATCAAAGAGGAAACGGTGGTCCACCTTCACAAAACCAACGAGGTCAAGGACAACAACAATATGGACAAGGCAACAATAGGGGGCCTCCTCCTAGAGGTCAAGGTGGTCAAAACATGGAGAAGAGGGAGTTCCATCCATTTTGTGGGAGGTGGCATGCACAAGGTCAATGTTGGTCCGAGGGACAAGGTCATGGTTGTAGTGATTGTGGGGGAAACCATCCTTCGGACGAATGTCGTCAACTGGATAAGGTTATTAGTACGACTTACCCAGTGACCAATCTACAACAACAAGCGAGGGACAACATGAGGGGAGCTAGACCACAAGGTGGACCACCGAATGAGCTTAGGCCACCGAATTTGTATTACGACCATGGTAATGCGAGATAAACTTTTCATCCACCGGCGGGATTGCAAACGGCGAATGGTTACATTCCGATACAAGGTAGGCAAGGGGTTCCACAAAACTTCGACAATAGGCGACAAGCTCCTCCTACGGATCCGGGTCCGTCTAATTCTCAAGATGTGAGGTTTATGGATGGTGTAGTGGAGTCACATCATGATGACACTCTTCCTCTCCCAATGGATAGTGGAGAGGGCCAAGGTCAATGGCCTCCACACACCAATGCCATCACCTATGAGTTGAAGAGTCTAGGAGATAAGGTTATTCATGAGACACCGACATTAGCGGTTACCACTAGAGCTAGGAGAGGGAAGGCCCCATTAGAGGTAGAAGTAGAAGGTCAAGAGGAGTATTCTTCGGATGAGGCTCCTAATCTTTCCGAATTGGATAGGGTAGCTAGAGTAGCTAGGAGGGCCACTAGGGAGTTAGAGAAGGAGAATGTGATTCTTCATGATAGAGAGGGGTCTAATGTCATTCATGATTTGGAGGATAGTGAGATGGGAGAATGGGAAGGACCAAAAATTCCCTTGGATGAGTTTGATGGTGTTGGCAATGCCAAAGTGGAGAAGTTGAGTGGCTACGATTTGTGGGCCGATCTTAGCTCACTTAAGGCCGATATTATCTTTGGACAATTGTTGGAAATTTCACCCGTGACTAGGAAGACTCTCAAGGAAGGAATGCCGGTGACTAGGAGGACTAGGAAGGTTAAGCCTAGGATGTCGACTATTGTTCAAACGAAAGAAACAAGACGGGCTGTCAAACCAATTGAGATTGAGGTTATGGTGGTCGACAAAGTGGTTCCTAATGTGTTAGTGGATGGAGGTAGCGGACTAAACATCTTACCGGAGCATACCATGAAGAGGTTAGGTCTTAGTCTTACGGGTCCGTCACCTTTCATCATCAATATGGCGAATCAAAGTCCGGCCGTGCCTTTGTGAATGATTAAAGATTGTAGGATTAACACCAGAGGGGAGGAGTATGTAGTCACCTTCCATGTCATCAAGATGCATTCTAACAAGGATACCTTTCCCATCTTGTTAGGTAGGCCTTGGTTGAGAATGGCGGATGCCATAGTGGATTGGGGAGGAGTCACGCCATCCATTACTTATGGTCCGGAGAACAATAGGGTCAAAGTCTCCATAGGATCGTTAGGTGGTTGGATTAGACAAGAGGTTGTGTCATCTTCGGAGGATGAATGTGATGCCAAGGAGGATGGCAAGAATGATGAAGCATTGATAGGAGTAGTTCATTCGGATGGTCGTGGAAGGATCATAGACTCGGTGTCGGGTTTCTTAGGTCCTAGTTTCTACCATCATGGGGATAATGGGGAGTATGCACAATGGTTGAGGGAGTATCCCGAGTCGGAATTTGATATAATGATGACGTCCCACCATGCATGTTTGAATGATGCGATTCTTAGTTCAAGGAGTGAAGAATATTCTTTGTTAGAACCATGTGAGGTATTCACCGAGGAAGAATGGATTTTAGTAGGATTGACATCTTGGGTAGATAGTATGGAAGAATGTGACGTAAGTTTAGTACATGTGGATGGGACTCAAGATGAGGATGGGGTACATTCACAATAACACGACCCACGAAAATCGTAACCAGTGATTAATTTAACGGATTGTTAAGCAATAATCTTATCATATGAATTGATAATGCAATGCAAATTAGTAACTACATATAATATATGTCATTATACAATATACTAAAGTTTGACGATGTTTGGGAAGTTATTGGTACTCCAAAACGACTAAAATATGGTCGTAACCAGTCGTTAATAAGGACTAAAATGTGCTAAAATGTTCAAAATATGTCGCAAAATGTCCTTAAATTTTTCTAATATCTACATAAATTGAAGATATTATTTTCTAAGCACTCATCAAGAGTCCTTATAACTCGGCGGGGTTGGCTCGTGTTATTGTGAATTCACCCGATACTATCGTGGAAGTGGAGAAGTTGGAGGAGCCTTTACACTTCAAGACGATGTCAACGGGAATTGTGGTTGGACAAGATGTCAAGGATTATCCTCATGTACCGGCGGATTGGTATAGGAACAAGGATGAGCAAGTTCATGTTACCGAAGGAGATTGGAAGTATGTAGATGTCACTACAAAGAATGGCAAAGTGAGACAAATGAAGATGGGGTCTCAATTGGGGAAGGAAGAAATCAAGGAATATAGCGATTTGGTGGATGAGTTTAGTGACACTTTTGCTTGGTCATACGATGAGCTTAAAGGGATTTCTAGAGAGATGGTAGAGCATCGCATTCCTTTGATTCCGGGTGCTAGGCCAATTAGACAAAAGGAGAGAAGAATGAACCCAGAATTACAATTGCTAGTTAAGGCGGAGTTGGAGAGATTATTGAAGGCCGGGTTTATTAAGCCGGTGAAAATTACGGATTGGGTCTCTCCAATGGTTTTGGTGAAGAAAAAGAATGGGAAGTTGAGGGTGTGCGTGGATTATAGGAAGTTAAATGCGTGCACCCAAAAGGACCACTTTCCGTTACCATTCATCACACTATTGTTAGAGGAGGTAGGTGGTCATGCGAGGTACACATTCATGGATGGATATGCGGGTTATAACCAAATTTCTATTGCCCTGCAAGACATCCACAAGACGGCTTTCACTACTCCTTGGGGGACTTTCGTTTGGGTGGTTATGCCATTTGGATTATGTAATGCTCCGGCCACATTTCAAAGATTGGTCATATACATCTTCACCGACTTATTGTTCAAGTCCATGACCGTCTTTGTGGACGATTTTAGCACTCAGAGTAATGCTAGTGACCATTTACAGTGTATTAGGGAAGCCTTGATTAGATGTAGGAAGATGCAGCTAGTTTTGAACCCGGATAAGACTTTCTTGGGTGTGAGTCGGGGAGTGTTACTTGGGTATGTGGTTAGTGAGAAAGGAAGGGAACCGGATCTGGAAAAAATTGAGGTCATAAGTGGGTTGGCAACTCCAACCAATGCCAAAGGGATTGCTAAGTTGCTAGGCCATGTAGGGTAGTACCGGGATTTGATCCCGGATTATGCTAAGATTGCGGTGCCTATCACTCAGTTGCTTAGGAAAGATTGTAGGTTTGAGTGGACTGAGGCATGCCAAAGGGCATTTGAGGAGTTGAGGGATAGGTTGAGCACTTATCCGGTGTTGAGGCCACCCGATTGGGATAAGCCTTTCCATGTGTTTTGTGATGCTAGCAATGTAGCGGTGGGTAGTGCACTTTGTCAATCCACTGGGAAGAAGGGTAAAGATCAACCCATTGCCTATGCTAGTAAGCAATTGACACCGGCTGAGAGGAACTATTCTACCACGGAGAGGGAGTGTCTAGCTATGGTGTTCTCGGTCAAAAAGTTTAGGCATTATCTCATGTGCAATCCGGTTGTTTTATTTGTGGATCACATGGCTATCAAATACTTGGTCAACAAAGCGGAGCTAAGTGGAAGACTAGCTAGGTGGGTTTTGTTGCTTGAGGAGTTTGACTACATAGTTGAATAGAAACCCGGTCGTATGCATTTACAAGCTGACCACTTGTCTAGGTTGTCAGAGGAGGCGGGCATTAGTCCAGTGGATGATAGGTTAGTTGACGACAATCTTTTTGTCGTTACCGCACAACCCGAGTGGTATGCCGGTATTATAGAGTTTTTGACCACTCAGCAGTTGCTAGTGGAGTGGACCAAGGAGGATAGAAGAAAAGTTAGAGTTAACAGTAGGCACTTTGCAGTGATAGGCCATAGGTTGTTTAGGAGGGGAGCTAATGGATTGTTGAGGAGATGTGTATCAGAGGTAGAGGTGCCCTCCATCGTAGCCACATGTTACGATAGTGCATGTGGGGGCATTTCTCACTACTAGAAAAATTGAGTCCAAATTAACAAAATATTAACAATTTTTTGTTAATTTGGACACTGTAACGTCCATTTTTACAAATTTTTGTTAATTGTACCCAAATTAACAAAAATTTGTCATTCTTTTTTGTTGATTTGGATAGTGCAATTACCATATCGGGAATCTTTTTGAATCTTTTGATAAAGTTTTGAATTATTAAAAATATTTATAAACCTTTAAAAATCTTCAATATACAATGTAGATTTAAGAATAAGTACACAATTCGGTGCTTATTAAAGTCAGCAGACTTCAGAGGTGATTCAGACCTAGTAAAAAAAAAATTTGGAAAAACTTCTAACTAGAAAAAGTTGACAAATTTGATTTGTCAATTTTTTCTAGTTAAAAGTTTTCCCAAAATTTTTTTTTACTAGGTTTGAATCGCCTCTGAAGTCTGCTGACTTTTTTAAAAAAAGGAAGAAACCCGAAAAGCTAGTTAAGTAGATTCTAAATTCCATATATATCACTTGTGAGTGGTTGGTGCGTTGGCAAGAGCGTTGGCCTCTAACCACGAGGTCTCCGGTTCAAATCCGGAAGGCCTCACTTTCCGTATGGCCATTGTGACGTGGCAAACGGGTGTCCCCCCACGTGGCATTTGGATTGTTGGACACGTGGCACTGCCCTAGATGATGAAATCAACATTTTTTTGTTAAAAAATGAAACACTGTTTTGTTAAACTTTGACATTTTTTTGTTAAAAAATTAACAGTTTTGTGTTAAAAAATACCCAAATTAACACGTCCTAATCAACAAAAAAAATCAACACTTTTGTGTTGAATTTTGTTAAATTGGTCACTGTTTTTTTCTACTAGTGTCTCTGGACAACTTACAGGTCAAAAGATTCTTAGGGCAGGTTACTTTTGGCCGACCTTGTTTAAGGATGCACATGATTATATTAAGCGTTGTGACGCTTGCCAGAGGTATGCGAGGAACGACCTCCGAATGGAGATGCCCCTTCATGTGTCATTGCCTTTAGTTCCCTTTGAGAAATGGGGAATTGATTATGTTGGAAAGGTTCATCCCCACTCCTCAAAGGGAATGGCTTACATTGTGGTCGCCACTTAGTACTTGACCAAGTGGGCGGAGGCCAAAGCTGTCAAGACGGATACAGCTGCGCATGCAGCCACATTTATGTACGAGTACATCATCTCGGGGTTTGGATGCTCGAAGATTCTAGTGAGTGACATGGGGACTCATTTCTTGAATTCCTTAATTCAAGAAATGACCGACAAGTTCCAAATCGACCATAGGAAGACTACTCCTTACCATCCGCAGACTAATGGTCAGACAGAGCGTGTCAACGGGATATTGGTGAGTATCCTTCGCAAGACAATTCTTGATTCTAAGAGGGATTGGGATGTCAAGTTGACTGCAGCATTGTGGGCTTATCGAACAACCTTCAAGGTAACCACTCAAGCCACCCCGTTTTCATTGGTGTACGGATTGGAGGCCACTCTTCCCATTGAGTTCGAGGTTGCTTCATTGCGAGTGGCAGTTGATTCTCGACTCACAAATAGCCAGTCCTTAAGAAATAGATTGACAACTCTTGAGGAACTTGATGAGAGGAGACGTGTGGGGCTCAGCACATTGAAGCCATTCAAAGGCGAAGGAAGATCACCTTCGACAAACATCACAAGAAGAGAGTCCTACAGCCAGGTATGATGGTGTTGATTCAAGATGCCAGGAAGCTCGAATTTCCGGGTAAGTTTGATGCAGTTTGGTTGGGTCCGTACCTGGTCTGTGAGACATTCCCAAACAACCCTTTGCAATTGGAAACGTTGAATGGGGAGAGCTTCCCAACTCTAACATCAGGCAGTCAATGCAAGGAATACAAGGCATGAGGTGACCTTGCCTGCGAGCGAGAGATTTTGGATCCATCCCCCGATGGTCGCCAATTATGTGAGCCCAATATGGTGCCCACATTTGTTTTTAATCCTAAAAAGTTGTTAGACCTTGCAGCTTGGTATTTCCTCAAGTGCTCAAAAGGTGAAAAAAAAAAGAACTTGTGGGCTTGGACTTGAGTTAGGATTGAGGGCTTGTGAGGGTGTGACTTAGTGTTGAGGATTGAATGATGAGTGAATTTTGATTAGTGATAAGGATCAGGGATTGCACGTCACGTCACATTTTGTGACAGCGACGTGACGGCTAACCAAAAAACGTCACGTCCGCGGGGGGGTAAATCCGGCAATTATCCCAGGGGTAAACTGACGCGGTCAACCCCCTGGCCAACCCCCTGGTCGACTGCTAAGTCGACTGCAAATAGCAGTCGACCTAGCAGTCGACTGCAAAAGTAAATAAAATTAAAAAATTCCAAAAAAAATTCTGGACCGTCAGATCTTCTTGCCAAGAAGATCTGACGGTCCAGAATTTTTTTTGGAATTTTTTATTGTTTTTTTTGCAGTCGATTGCTAGGTCGACTGCTATTTGCAGTCGTTTGCTAAGTCGACTGCTATTAACAGTCGACTGCAAAAAATTACTTTTGCAGTCGACCAAGACCAGTCGACTTCAAGGAAAACCTACAAAAAAAAATCAAAAAATTCTAAAAAAAATCATGGACCGTTAGATCTTCAATCCAAGAAGATCTAACGGATCAGATTTTTTAATGGATTTTTTTAATTTTTTAAATTTTTGTTTTCTGAAGTCGACTGCTCGTAGCAGTCGACTAGAGCAGTCGTCCAAAAAAGTTACAAAAAAGTTACAAAAAATTGGTACGGTAACTTTTTTTTACCACGTCAGTGCGCGTCACGCCCCGACGTGACATGACGTGACGGCGTCACGTCATTTGTGACGCGACGTGACGCAAAAAGGCCGCGTCACGTCCATTTGCACATCCCTGATAAGGATGGTTAGAGTTACGGGGTAGGCATTAGTTAGTGTGTGTTGATTTGGAGTGCGGCTTAGGCCAAGTTAATTGTTCATCTTTGGGTGGTTTGATGTTCTTTTAAGGGGGGGAGGTACTCACACACAACCGGATTAGGCCGGGATTTCGGGATCCAGGAACGAGCTCCCTGGATCGGCTGGGGCCGTGTTGCGGTTGGCTCTCTCTCTCAGGTTCAAGGAGGCAGGGAGGAGGAGCCTCTCGAGGGGGAAAAAACCAGAAATCAAAGTTCAGGGTAGGTTTCGGCGAATCTAGGTGTGGGTTCAGTGTAGGCTTCGGCGAATTCAAATCAAAGTTCAGGGTAGGTTTCGGCGAATCCAGGTGTGGGTTCAATGTAGGTGTGAGGCCAAAACACCCACCCTTATGCGTCCTAGTCCGGGTGAGGGCATGGGGATCACATTCATGTTCACATAACTCCCTCTTCCCAACGTCGTTAAAATCCATTACATCTCCCATCAACTTTGGGACACCAATTCATTCCACGATAAGATTACAAGTGTTAAAAAACACTCTTCTCTATAATGGCCCTATTAGCGTACTCTATTACAATCCCACACAACTCAACCACAAGTTCAACCCCCTAATGCCACCTTCTAACACCTTGTGGCCTTCACTCTCTAATAACCTAATTCCCTAGCTAAATACTTCCTATTAAGCCTACCTAATTAGACTATAACATAATTTAGTCTCAAAACTACTAGCCTCTACCCATAGCTTGATCTCGGTGCACCCATTTCGGCCTTGGCCTCAAACCAGCTAGCTCGGCTCCGCCTTCACACCAACTCCCAGAATTGAGTATTCAACTCGTAGTTCGGCCCCTGGCCTCAACCAGCTAGTTCGGCTTTGCCTTCACCCAGCTCCAGAATTGAGCATTCAACTCATAGTTAGGCCCTTGGCCTCAACCAGCTAGTTCGGCTTCGCCTTCACCCAGCTCCAAAATTGAGCATTCAACTCGTAGTTAGGCCCCTGGCCTCAACCCAGCTCGGATTTGCCTTCGTATCGGCCCTCAGGCTTCGGCCTTCGGACCCTCCCCCTTCGAACAGAAACTTGAGAGAGAGTGAGCTCTGAGGCGAGCTGCCGCTCCTGGCCGCACCGCAACTGATCCATCCGAGAATCCAGCTTGCTCCGAATTGCAAGGCCACCCCCCCTGATTCTAACAAAACCACAACCTAATTCCACCAGCCCCTGATCCCAATGTGGGCAGCCCCTAAACCCAATTCGGGCACTTAACCCAGCCTTAAGCCCCCTAGTTCAAATTCCCTTTCCTAATAAACAAAGCACTAACTACCATTACTTTAACTAAATCTAATTAACACTAACCCCCTCTCAACACACCAATGACGTAAATCAATTGCTAACACAAAAACACACTAACCCAAGGGTTACACTCTTTTTAATTTTTAAATAGCCATCACAATAAAAAGAAAGACAAACACCTGATAACTTTTAAAGTTAACCACACATGTGGGCACCCTTTTGGGCTCACAGTAGGCTTCGGCGAATTCAAATCAAAGTTCAGTGTAGGCTTCGGCGAATCCAGGTGTGGGTTCAGTGTGGGTTTCGGCGAATTCAAATCAAAGTTCAGGGTAGGCTTCGGCGAATCCAGGTGTGGGTTCAGTGTGGGCTTTCGGAGGCGATTACAGAAGTGGGCTTGAGCTGGTGCTAAGGTGAATCCAGGTGTGGGTTTAAAGCTGGTCAAATGCAGATCCAGGGAAGAACTTTGAGCCACCTCGAAGGCAGTTGCAGATGTGGGGCTGGGGCCAGCGCAAATGCAAGTCAGGAGAGGGCTTGAGCTATCTCGGAAGCCAAGCCAGGAGTGGGTTCAAGCAGTTTGGAGGCAATGCAGGTTGGGTTTGGGTCAGTTAGGGGTTAAGCAGGATGTAGGGTTAAGTGGATAATGGGCTTGGTAGGGGGTTAATTAAGTGAGATTTGAGAAACCTCTAAAGGGTGGGTGTTGTCTCACAACTCTAGAAGGTAGATTAGTTATAGGGATTGTAGCAATATTGTGTGGTATACTAGAAGAGGAAGAAGGGGGTGGTGTGGTTGTGTATTGTAATCACCATAGGTGCATAAGTATTTTTCAATGCTAATGCCCTATGGGGTTTAATGAAAAGAAAGAGTGTGTTTGTATTGAAAATCATGGGAGTATGAATGTGGAGTTTCCAAGGCCAAGAGTTAACGGAGACATGTGAGCCATAGACTCCCACTCGGACTACAGATGCACAAGGGTGGGGGTTTATGGCTGACACATGGGGTCCCAAGTCCTAAGTCCCAAGTTTGACATGGATGCCTACATGGCAACATTTTTTGGAGGTGAGGCTTGGGACTTGTGTTGTGAGTTGGGTCAAGCAAAAAGCTAGATCCAACTCTCAACCCAAGTCCCGTGAATATTTTTGCATAAATAAGTAAGATCCAACTTTAATGAGAATTTATCATATTTTAGTGATTACTTGAGGCTCACAAGTTGGGACTTTGTCTCCATGTTGGGACTTGCTAACATGAGTGGGACTTGGGACTTGGGACCCCGTGTGAACCGGCCCTAAATTTCTTTACACTATGAAACTAGCACCGCCCAAAGATCTAGGAAACATTGTTCTTCTTGACCAATTGAGATAACTCATGAATACAAATACCTTGGGATTGATATCTATTCACATGGATACTTTGAGCCATCTAGTAAAAGGTGAAGAATCACATGTATGAAACCGTTGATGGGCACTTTCACATATGGCACTGAAATTTGGGGAGGCAACTTGAAAAAACTCTCATTGGAAGGTTTTCAAGAAGGGCATGAAGATGCATCCCGGGGGGGGGGCACTAGTGGTATTTTAGAAACGATGTGCGATAAAATATAGGGTATTTAATATTCATTCGAGGTAGAATTTTGAAGAATTCTATATAAAATATAGGGGACGAATTAATGTTGGAAACCAATTATAAAAAAATCCCATGCAATATAACATGTGTAAGGGACCACATTTTGCTTCATCAAAGAAGATGGAGGGCTCAATTTTATTCTATGGAGGTTTCTCTTGATTAAGGATACTTTGAACTTCATTATGTTTAAATGTTGACATGAAGGGGTATATTTGAGACAATATTTGATGTTTGAACGAACTCTTGCTATCTTGCAAATGTTGGATAGTTGTGTTTCTTAACACACTAAATTTTTAAGGTTGCACTCTACTTGCATTCTCCATTACAATCTTGTTGGTGTAATTAATTTTTATTGTGTTTTCTTCTTGCCATACCACAACAATGCATTCCCGTTGTTAAAATGCCAATTCACAATGCACTCCCCCCCCCTCGGCTAAAAATTAAAGGCTATAAAAAATTTGTAAGAAAAATAAGGTATTTGATATTGAATGCATTCTAGATTTCTAATTACCAATAGGGTATTAAAATTTTAAGCTTAGTAGATTTTTTCTAATTTAAGGACTCATGATATTCTAATTCTTAAAGATAACACCCCCCTTTAAAATAAGTGGTTGTCGCAGGTGTCTCCAAAAAGTTACTATGAGTTCCCCCCCGGGAGATGCATATGATGTCTTACTTCATATTTTGTTGGCTAAATCTGGAAAACTTCCTATAAAATTACATGCTCTCAAGTTCACTATAGGCTTTGAACAATGACTCACCCATGTATTCCCCTCTTGGTTAGTCAATAAAGCAACCCCATCCACATGTACTACATTCACATCGCTTTCATCCACACTATCTACCCAAGGTGTCAATCCTCCTCTAATCCATTTCTCCTCGGTAAGCACCTCACATGGTTCCAACAAGGAATATTCCGCCTCCCTCGAACTAAACTTCTCATTACTCAAACATGCATGATGGGACGTCATCATGATATCATACTCTGACTCGGGGTAGTCTCTCAACCACTGTGCATACTTCCCATTATTGCCTAAATAATAGAAGCTAGGGCCCAAACTACCTGACCCTGAATCTATAATAGTCCCCTGTCTGCCTGAATGGACGACTCCCACTAGTGCCTCATTCTTCTTATCACCATCTTCACCTTCTTTCTCGCCTTCCTCTTCATCATCCGATGATGAAGAGATTTGTTCTCTAACCCAAGCTCCTAGTGATCCAATGGAAACTTCGACTCTATTATTCTTAAGACCATAAGTAATGTAAGGCTTGGCTCCTCCCCAATCTACCACCGCGTCCGACATCCTCAACCAAGGCCTACCCAACAAGATGGGAAATGTATCCTTGTTGGAATGCATTTTGATGACATGAAAAGTGACCACATACTCTTCACCTCCTGTGCTAATCCTACAATCCTTAATCATTCCCAAGGGCACCGCCGGAGTTTGATTCGCCATATTCATGATGAAAGGTGATGGACCCGTGAGACTAAGGCCCAATCTCTTCATGGTATGCTCCGGCAATATGTTTAACCCGCTACCTCCATCAACTAGCACATTGGAAACCACCTTGTCCACCACCATAACTTCTATCTCTATTGCCTTGACATCAAGTCCTTCTCCTTGTAATTGAACTCTAGCGGCCACTCTAGTCTTCACCTTCCTAGTCCTCCTAGTCACCCGCATTCCTTCCTTGAGAGTCTTACGAGCCATGGATGATATCTCCAACAATTGACCAAAAATAATATCCGCCTTGAGTGAGCTAAGATCGGCCCACAAATCATATCCTTCCGGCTTCTCAACCTTGATCTTTCCTACTCTATCAAACTCGTCCAAAGGAATGCTAGGTCCTTTCCATTCTCCCATTTTACTACCATGTAAGTCATGAATGATATTTGGCCTCTCCCTATCCTGAACAATCTCATTTTCCTTCTCTAATTCCCTAGTGGCTCTCCTAGCTACTCTAGCTACCCTATCCAAGTCCGAAAGGTTAGGGCCTTCATTTGAGGAGCACTCCTCCTGTCCCACCACATCCTTCTCTACTTCCTTGTTTCTCCGCATAGCTCTAGTGGTGACCGCTAATGCCGGGGCCTCATGAGTGACCTCATCATCCAAACTCCTCAACTCGTATGTGATGGCATTGGTGTGTGGAGGCCATTGAGCTTGCTCGTCCCCAACACCCATTTAGTAAGTAATAAACTCATCATGTTGCGGCTCCGTGACACCATCCATGAATCTGACATCCTGAGAATTAGACGGACCCGGATCGGTGGGAGGAACCGGCCTCCTATTGTGGAATTGTTGTGGGCCACCTGGCCTACTCTGAATAGGAATGTATCCATTTGCCGTCCGCAACCCCGTTAGAGGATGGAATGTCTGCCTAGCATTCCCATGGTCATAGTATAAATTGGGTGGCCTAAGCTCATTAGGAGGTCCGCCCTGTGGTCTAGCCCCGCTCATGTTGTCTCTAGCTTGTTGTTGTGGGTTGGCCACTGGGTTGGGCATGCTAATGACTTTATCTGGTTGACGACACTCGTCCGAAGGATGATTTCCCCCACAATTACTACAACCATAACCTTGTCCTTCGGACCAACACTGACCCGGTGCATGCCCACAGAAAGGATGAAACTCCCGTCTTTCCACATTTTGACCACCTTGTCCTCTAGGGGGAGGTCCCCTATAATTACCCTGACCATTTTGATTCTGACCCTGGCCTCTCTGATTCTGTGGAGGGGGACCACCATTGTTTCTTTGCTCACAATTCTGCCCAACTCGACAAAACTGCCTGGTATGTCTAGGTTGGCCACACTGAACACACCACAATCCTGAAGCATGCTTACCCGACTCAACTGGAGGAGGAGGACCCGACTGCTGACTCCTAATCATCAACGACATCTGATCCGTAAGACTCTGCATTTGTTTAATCATAGCCTCCTGAAATCCCAACTAACTAGCACCTAACATTTTCTCCACCTCTTCAATGTGTTGTGAACCCAAAATGGTGCCCACATGTGTTCTTAACCCTTTGAAACTATTAGAAGTTATGTTTTGATGTTTTATGATTATTCACAAAATATTAAAAAAGTGAGGCTTGAGTGAAGTTGTGTTTAGACCTTAGGTTGATTAGAAGTGTAGCGGTGTGAAGAAAGTTCCTTAGTTAGGTGAGCATTGTGTGTGGTGAACCAAGGGTGGCTCCTTGAGTTAAATGTTTGAATTAGGATCTATGTTGTTGGTTTAAGAGTTGAAGGCTTAAAGGATAGGATGAGAGCCTACAAAATAGGAGAGGATCGAGGGGCTTATCTTGAGCTTTGAGGGGTGTTCACCCCTTCCCTCCCCCTATATATTCCTCTCTCTCACCTTCTTCACTCACTTGTGTTCCTATTCACTCTCTCTTTCCTTCGTGCTCCTTTGGCACCCCATGTGTTATAAGTGCGGGTGTGTGGGGAGCAAGAGAGGGGCACGTGTGTGTGCAAGGTTTCAAGGTGAAGAGCCAAGGTCAATTAGTCCTGAAGTTAGCTTTGCATTGTTAGATGTAGTGTTAGATTAAAAGCATTTAGAAACAAGTGCATAGCTCTAGTATTTAGACTTCTTGTGTTGGGAATTATAGTATTTAGACTTATA
Organism: Polytrichum formosum; assembly: GCA_964035585.1. NCBI lineage: Eukaryota > Viridiplantae > Streptophyta > Polytrichopsida > Polytrichales > Polytrichaceae > Polytrichum > Polytrichum formosum. The sequence continues at coordinate 9,930,592 of OZ037935.1, read as the reverse complement.
GTACTTACTCTTATAGTATTTACTCTCATAGTATTTAGACTTGCAATATTTAGATTCATAGTGTTTGGATTTATATTAGATTGGAACACTTAATTTTGTTGGTTTAGTATTTGGAAGAGGCTGCTGGTTACGGTCAGAGGCTGTTGGTTTCAAGCATAAGTTGCTGGTTATGGACAGAGGCTGCTGGTTCGGGCAGAGGCTGCTGGTTCTGGGCAGAAGCCGCTGGTTACAAGGTCAGAGGCTGCTGGTTTCGAGCATAAGCTGTTGGTTACGGGTCAGAGGCTGCTGGTTACTGATAGAGGTTGTTGGTTCCGGGCATAAGCTGCTGGTTTCGAGCTAAATAGGCTTATTAGCTGGGGTTAGGCTTGAATTAACCAACTGGGTTAGTGGCTAGTTAGTTAGGCTAGCTAATTAGTGTGGTTGGTTAGGCTAGCCGGGTTAGGGACTGCATTGATGAGTGAACTTGGGAATGAGCTATGAGGAATCTATGAAAGAGGAAGTAACGCTAAATGATGAGAGGAATAAGTGTTTTTTAACACTTGTGTCCTTATCCTGGAAAGAACTGAGGTGCTAATAATGATGTGAAGCACCAAGGCGGTTTGTGAGCTTCATACGATTGAAGTGGCATGATGTGAAAGATTGGGAATTAGTACATTGAAGACTTTCGTGTCTCATGGAATCAACAAGCCATAGCCTCAATGAGGTGACGAGCACTAGTGAAGAATCATCAGCCAGGACCAAGGTTTCAAGAGGAAGATCCTTGAGGGCATGTGTAGCCAAGGCTGTGAGGTGGACCCTTGAAAAGGCCAAGGATTTACCTATTCAAGAGGATCACATTAATGAAACGTCATGACTTGAAGTAAGTTGTGAGCTTATTGATGTGGAACTTACATTCCATATCACTACGAGTTTTGGTATAACACATGTGATTCTCAAAACCATCACCCGGACTAGGACGCTTAAGGGTGGTGGGTTTGGCCTCACATGTGTGTATCACCTTTAGGAGCGGGCAATGCTCAGGGATTGCACGTCACGTCACGTCACATTTTGTGACAGCGACGTGACGGCTGACCAAAAAACGTCACGTCCGCGGGGCGGTTAATCCGGCAGTTACCCCAGGGATAAACTGACACGGTCAACCCCCTGGTCAACCCCCTGGTCGACTACTAAGTCGACTGCCAAAAAAATTTAAAATTTTAAAAATTCCAAAAAAAATTCTGGACCGTCAGATCTTCTTGCCAAGAAGATCTGACGGTCCAGAATTTTCTTTGGAATTTTTTAATTTAATGTTTTTTTGTAGTCGACTGCTAGGTCGACTGCTATTTGCAGTCGTTTGCTAAGTCGATTGCTAATAGCAGTCGACTGCAAAAAATTACTTTTGCAGTCGACCAAGACCAGTCGACTGCTATTAGCAGTCGACTTCAAGGAAAACCTAAAATAAAATAAAATCAAAAAATTCTAAAAAAAATCATGGACCGTTAGATCTTCAATCCAAGAAGATCTAACGGTTCATATTTTTAATAGATTTTTTTAATTTTTTTAATTTTTGTTTTCTGAAGTCGACTGCTCGTAGTAGTCGACTAGAGCAGTCGTCCAAAAAAGTTACAAAAAAGTTACAAAAAATTGGTACAGTAATTTTTTTTACCACGTCAGTGCGTGTCACGCCCCGACGTGACATGACGTGACGCAAAAAGGCCGCGTCACGTCCATTTGCACATCCCTGGCAATGCTAAGAGTGGTGCCGGCTCCCTAGCTACTAGCGGACGTGGACATGTGTCAATGAGGGCATATTGAACCTGACTCCCTTGCCTACCCAACTGTCCCTTTACTTCTCTTGGACGAATGGGGATGAATTGGGGTATTGATTCATCCTCCCTTCGCCACAACCTCTCATAATCCTTGTCCATGCATTCCATCTCCCTAGCCGCCGCCTTGGCGTCTGCCAGTGTTTGAGGATTCCTCTCTAACACACCTCTAATGGTACCCGCCTTAAAAAATCCTTGGATGAAGAATTGTTTGAGGGTATCATCATTGAGCATTGTACCCACAAAGCGTGTACACACCAAATCAAACCTCCTAATGTACGCCGAAATCTCCTCTTCCCTTCCTTGCTTCAAGGATGCCAACGCTCTAAGAGCCGTGCTCTGACCCACCTCTGGACTAAATTCATTTAGAAACTCCCTCTGCATCTGCTCCCATCCTGTGAAATGACCCTCTGCATGATCTCTATACCACTCATAGGCTTCTCCCTCAAGAGTGGTAGGAAACCACACCAACCAATATCCCGGGTTGGTGACAAGAGAACTAGCCAACCTCTCAATGTACCTCTCTATGTGCCTAGAAGGATCCTCATCTTTAGTTCCATAAAACTTAGAGAGGTGGGATGGCATATCCACCGCCGCCAAGTTTTGTGGAACCACAATGGGTAAACCCCTCGGCCTAACCAATGGATCAATGGGTGGAAAGGAAGTACTTGTTGTTGTTGTTATCCGTTGTAGAGGGTAATGCCCTAGTCATTGCATGATGTTGGAGGCGAGAGGGTGATGCCTCGGTCTTTGATGTAGTGCATGGCGAAGGTCAGCCCCTCACTCTCGGTATTGTGGTGAGTGTCAGTTCGAAGGAGGAGTTCGGTGGTGATTCTTCGGCTTGACTGAGAATTGACATGAACATGCCTATCCCCTGTTTGGGATTTTTCACCTAAGTTGGCCTGCAGGTTCTCTTTCCTCACCTCCTCAAATTTTGAATACACATCCAGAAAAGTGAAAACATTAAGGAGTGAAGGTAGCAAGGGGTATGTGTGGTCAAGTGAGGGTTGATCGATTTTTCAGGGAATGCGAGGTAAGACTCGATCGCACAAACCGGAATTGGAATTAGGATTGGAGAAGATTGCACGTAGGAAAAGATTGTCTAAGATTAGTGAAGTTGTAGAAGAGGTAGAAGTTAGGAGAGAGAGTTGCTTGAATGTGGAGCCTATTGTTAGTCCAGTATTAGAAGATTTAGAGGTAGATACTCAACTTGAGGAGGAGGCTACTCCCTCTAAGTTGAGTGGCGGGACATTGACGGAGACTGATACAGTTAGGGAAGAAATTCCTGTAGAAGTTGATAGTGGAATAGGAGTGGACACACCTGTCACTATGGCTCAGGAGGGAGTGGGTCCGCGAAGGTTTAGGACATCACCTCAAGCCGTGCTCCTTCCTTGAAACAAAATGCATAAATGAACATGCAATTCATTCCAAAGAAAAGAAATGGAATTCAACTAATCCTAACCAAATGACAAAAATCAAAACAAGGTGAGATGCTTACCATACACCATGTGTTCCTTCCTCTCTCTCAAGTTTGTGCCTCCAAGTCTTGGTCTCCTAATCCCGCTTCGCTCCCGGCAAACGCACCATTTATGTCAACCATAAACTCCCACCCTTGTGCATCTGTAGTCCGAGTGGGAGTCTATGGCTCACATGTCTCCGTTAACTCTTGGCCTTGGAAACTCCACATTCATACTCCCATGATTTTCAATACAAACACACTCTTTCTTTTCATTAAAACCCCATAGGGCATTAGCATTGAAAAATACTTATGCACCTATGGTGATTACAATACACAACCACACCACCCCCTTCTTCCTCTTCTAGTATACCACACAATATTGCTACAATCCCTATAACTAATCTACCTTCTAGAGTTGTGAGACAACACCCACCCTTTAGAGGTTTCTCAAAACTCACTTAATTAACCCCCTACCAAGCCCATTATCCACTTAACCCTACATCCTGCTTAACCCCTAACTGACCCAAGCCCAACCTGCATTGCCTCCAAACTGCTTGAACCCACTCCTGGCTTGGCTTCCGAGATAGCTCAAGCCCTCTCCTGACTTGCATTTGCGCTGGCCCCAGCCCCACATCTGCAACTGCCTTCGAGGTGGCTCAAAGTTCTTCCCTGGATCTGCATTTGACCAGCTTTAAACCCACACCTGGATTCACCTTAGCACCAGCTCAAGCCACTTCTGTAATTGCCTCCGAAAGCCCACACTGAACCCACACCTGGATTCACCGAAGCCTACCCTGAACTTTGATTTGAATTCGCCGAAACCCACACTGAACCCACACCTGGATTCGCCGAAGCCTACCCTGAACTTTGATTTGAATTCGCCGAAGCCTACACTGAACCCACACCTGGATTCGCCGAAACCTACCCTGAACTTTGATTTGAATTCGCCGAAGCCTACACTGAACCCACACCTGGATTCGCCGAAACCTACCCTGAACTTTGATTTGAATTCACCGAAGCCTACACTGAACCCACACCTGGATTCGCCGAAACCTACCCTGAACTTTGATTTCTGGTTTTTTCCCCCTCGAGAGGCTCCTCCTCCCTGCCTCCTTGAACCTGAGAGAGAGAGCCAACCGCAACACGGCCCCAGCCGATCCAGGGAGCTCGTTCCTGGATCCCGAAATCCCGGCCTAATCCGGTTGTGTGTAAGTACCTCCCCCCCTTAAAAGAACATCAAACCACCCAAAGATGAACAATTAACTTGGCCTAAGCCGCACTCCAAATCAACACACACTAACTAATGCCTACCCCGTAACTCTAACCATCCTTATCACTAATCAAAATTCACTCATCATTCAATCCTCAACACTAAGTCACACCCTCACAAGCCCTCAATCCTAACTCAAGTCCAAGCCCACAAGTTCTTCTTTTTTTCACCTTTTGAGCACTTGAGGAAATACCAAGCTGCAAGGTCTAACAATTTTTTAGGATTAAAAACAAATGTGGGCACCATATTGGGCTCACACCATGTGAAGTGGTAAGTCCCAACTTCCATGCTCTCAACGGTTGAGATCGCACGGATTGACCTCATGTGACTTGGGACTTAAGACATGGGACCCCATGTGAACCGGCCCCTTAGTATCACGTGCACTAATTTCCCACACGCATTGTTAGCCCTCCCTCTCTAATCGGGAGAACCAGTGTAGTAAATTGTCAGCCGGATGAGAAAAAAATCCGATTTGATTTGACAGCCAAAATTGTCAGTGGAATTGGAGGTACCCACGACATGGATACATACCTAATTGCAGTTGGAGATGATCCTAAACTACTGGATGAAAGTGGAGAGGTACCCAAAACCGAATGGAGTGGTTGGCGGTTCGATTCCTAGTTGTGAAATCTTCTCTCTACTTGAACCATATGGCGGGACCCCAGGGTCCCATCGGCCCCTGGCTCTCGCATAACTCTGTAGCACCATCAATATAACTCCGATTCTTTTTACAAAAGCAGCAGTCGACTGCTCACATCATAAGCTACATGGGGACATTTAGATGAATTTTTTTTGAATGGTGACGCAATTAGTCATTTTTAGGGGTATCATGCTCATTTTTTAGATGGATTTTTGGAGAAATAAGTAAGAACAAATTTTTGAGTGAAGTTATTAAAAGGGAAACTTAGCTGAGAGCAGGAGAGATCCAACGGTACACTGCGAGATGCAATAATGACTTCTAGCCAACATCTACAGGTCTAGGTTTATGTTGCAACATAAGCACTCCAACAAAATAAATAATTAATGACGTTTTGAGACAAAGTCTATGCGGGCCCCCGGGGTCCCGCCATAATGTTCACTTGACGGAAAAAAAACTAGCTAGGTGGCTATGTGCCTCCTATATTCCAAAAAAAGAAGATACACACTTTACTCATTCTGCACAATAATTGTTGTTCATGATCACCTTCCAGCTTGTCATATACATACTGAATAGACCTTGTCATCTCTATGATTGCCCTTCGGTTATGAGGGAAACCGTCCACACATTTGGTGGTGTGATGATGTGTCCCGTAGTATGGCCTCCTATGATGGCATAGCGATATTTAGCATTGCCACTTTTGGCCCATTCAAAATGGCTTTTAGGTGTTTCAATTTTGCACCATAATTCTCACCTGTAGTAGGTTGTTTCGAACTCTTTGTTTCTGTTTTTACATCCAGGGAAATGGAATAGCTGCACTAAATACTGTATTTATTGTCATATGGTAGTTTATGTCACTCTGGTAACTTTTCTAATGACATTTTTTAATGAGTGAGTTTATAAGTAGATCTATAGTGCCAAAGTTTTTTTTTTTTCCAAAAGAATGACAAATAATGTTAGGATAACAGTTAGTGTTGGTGACACTAGTACACGGGTAGTTTACAATTAGTATTGAGTAAGACAAATAGAATTGGGTGCAAGCATAATAAAGTGGTCATTTCTTGATCCTTGCACAAGTTTAAGTGAAAGTGTTTCAAAACTATGTACTAACTTTGAATTTTGTGAAAACAAATCATAAACATTTTAAAAACATGTTGATCTACAAAGCCAAGCAATGTTGAAAAGAAGAAAAAAATCTCATAAAAAGAGTCTACATATTTTAGATGATGGTGCAAGTGGTGTTGCAAGTCATGATGTTGAACAAGTAATTGTCAAAAAATGTTTACAATACAAAAAAAATTACATTGAATTGATGATTTTCTACAAAATAAAATAAAAACATTGGATGATGATGACCTCAAATTTATAAGGAATTCAAGGAATAGTTAATTAACTTGAAGATAATTAAGTTAAAAATAGTCAAGGTCATGAAATTTACATCCAAAACCAGATCTAGCCATTCCAGATCTACCAAAGGTATCCGCACTTATTCCAAACACTTGGCGAGTTTAGGTATGTACTTAGGGTAGATCCAATTTATATGCCGATAATGTTGTTGGGAATAGCAATTTTTTAAAGTGGATCTGGAATCCATGAAACTCAAGACGTTGAGTCATATCTCAATTTCTTACAGATGTTCCAAGTGAAAAGGTCATGTGACCCATTGTGATCACATGGCTTGGGCATCCATTTGTGATGACCATCTTCCCATCTTCAAGGTAGAATCCGGGTATGCTCCACGCTTTGGCATGGGATAAATTGATTTGTGAATAACCTATTATAATCTTGTCTAACACATGAGTCACGATTTTGAGAATATGGGACCACGAGTTACATGTCACAGTTGCTTCCAATGCTTATATATAGTTGATTGGAATGTAAAATTAGCAAATCCATGGCCTGACTATGTTGGAGCCTCCATGTACTCTCTTATTTATGTCACAATGGACATGCCATGTGTGCACATAGGATATGGTATGTCTCCACTTGGTTTTCATGTTTTGGGATCATATAACATATACTTTTGTGTCCGATGTACCCTTAATTGGGTCTTGATTTTAGGTGTCCACAATGGGTCACAAACGTATATAGATGCACCTCCTTTAGTGGGACTCAAAACATGAACTTATAATGTGTGTCAAACTAAAGTTGTCGAACTTATTTTGAAAACTTTGACAAGTTTGGGTACTGAGAGTGATACATTATGTATGTCAATTTCCTATTTGGGTTGGCTTTTTGAAGTCAATTTGGAGCATGGAGACCACATGACTCATAATATTTAAATCACATCGCATTTTTGTGCACAATTTTCCAGTTGAAGTGTTCCAAAACCCATTGGTTGGCCAAGACTAAATGTATGCCCACATAGGTTTGTGGTTAGTTCACCCCATCTCGATCTTGCTACACCAATTTGTGGAATTTGATGCTAATTATGGATTCAAATTGGCTACTATATATTCAACTTAATCACAATGTAGATTGTGTTTTCACCTTAATTAAGATTAGTGGGGGGACCAACTCAAAGAATCACTTATCTAGCCATATCCCATAATGTTCAAATTATGGAGCATTGTTAGGTGAATTTCAACATTTCAAATGCTGAAAGGTGAATTCCACCTTTGCTTCAATAGAGTCTTCACCAAAGTCAATACAACATGAAAAAAATTTCTTCCAAAATGTTTTTAATTTGTATTAAACCAAACAACACCCTACGTTATATACATGCCAACATGCTATCCATCTAGATATCGCCCAACCCTTTGTGGGATGAGGGAGTGTCATGAGGGGATTGAAAAACCTCACTAAATATGATATTTAGTGTCACCAATTCTAATACTCTTGCTCAATACTAATTGTAAACCGCAGTATAGTGTCACCAACACTAAATTATGTTAACCCTGACATTATTTGTCATACTTTGTAAATATTTTGGGGGATTATATATCTCCAGTGTTGCAATTACTGTCACTTACCAAGTGATTTTCCATCCAAATTTCAATCATCCATGACAATATTTCATCACAAGTTGCTGACAAGAGAAGGTGGGGTTGTGGGCCAATGGATGAACTCATCCATCATCCGTGACAGTATTCGTTCACTTATTCATAAGAAGTGTCATCCAAAAAGTTACCAAAGTGACATTAAATACCATATGACACTAAACATCATATTTAGTGTAGTTTTTTTTTTTTTTTTTGAGACAGAAGGCCGACAGGCCAGCGCCAAAACACAGGAGGCAGATACCACCTGACAAGTTTCTGTCAAGTAGAGAGGATATTTCACAGCCAAGAATCAAACCGCCAACCTCTTCCTTAAGATTTGGTTATCCAGTAGTTTAGTAGTTTAGGGTCGTCTCGGACCGCATATTTAGTATAGTTAATTCCCTCTCAATAATCTAGTGCCGACGCTTTCCAACTTACGGTATGCATAATCCCACGCCACTCGGCTATTCTCGGATAACCAGAGTGCTATCTGTCTCATTCACAATCCGGAGTTCCCCGGTTGAACGAAACACATTGGTTGCGTGTATCACTTCCTGCGGGAGTACCAATGACTTGGAGATAACGATATCCAATACATTCCAACTTCTGATCAATTGGCCGACTTATTCACCAAGGCTCTACCAGTTGATCAGTCCTCATTGCTTCGATCTTCTATTGACCTTCATGACTGGATGATTTGTCATCACTCATTCTAGAGCCCGGTAGTATCTAGATTTTGCAGATACAGTGGTTTCAGGGAGGGTGTTGAAAATGTGATGACATGGTCCAAGTACAGCTGGGCACATTATAGATATGGAAAGTACTGCTTGAGTATTTAGATTTAGAATCAATCTGTTACGAAGCGATGGTTAATCTGTTACAGCTAACGTTCTTAAGGGCATGAAGCTCAAACGCTTTTCTTGTACTCACAATACTAAATCTCCTTGCAGTGCAACATCGCGTGTACAATGCATCTGAGTTTATTTGTCTTTCTTTTATATCTCCCACAATAAAAGTGTTTATAAGCAGCCGATGAGCACTTCTACAAAATAAAGCTTTGTTATTGACATGGAAAAGCGCAAGGCATTTGACATTAGGAACGGTTGACATTCGCAGCCAAACCGATAGCTCTGGTTTCACATAAAGAGCCACTTCTCATCGAAGCACATTGCTTGCTGATCACAGCAAACTAACATTCGAGAGACCCGCCCGTGGGCGGCCATTGTTTGTTGGTAAACCAACCCCGTAACTAAGCCCTGGACAAGAAGGGCTGTTCCACTACAAAGAAAAGAAACAATCTCTTACTACTCAGGCTCGTCTAATAGTACGCCTAGCACCGTTAACAGACTCCTCTCCTGCTTCAACAATGTCCAGCGTCATTGAGAATAACACACGCCCGGCCTCGTTTACAAAGCCGAGGAGTCGTATCCATTCAACATCCAACAAGTGTCGTGGAGCACTCCACCGCGACCAGCTCTTATCGCATGACATCCTCGCAGCCATACACAAAATCAAAACAGGACCCAAGTGAAATCAAAGTCCCAAAGACGTTCACATGCGAGAGCGGCACCGATGCTAAACCTCCAGCAACCAGAAGTTTCATAGGATGGGGAAGAACCTTACCACAATGTCCTTCATGATAGGATCCTCGTTCCCTTCTCTATCTCTCTCTCTCTCACCCTCTTGCTAAGCATATGGTTGGCTGAGAGAGACAACCAGAACCAGACGATGACAACAGCCTTGGCGTACTCTGTTTATCTCTCCCAGCCCGCCATTTGTGTAGCATGAGGGAGTGTACACGCCGAAGCCTGCCTGCATCTGAACTTGAAGATCCAGGAGCTTGCCCTCAGCCTCCTAAAATCAACAATGCCGCCTAGTGTAGAAATAGCAATGCTGCCCTACTGTAGAATCACGGACTAAACCATGCAGCGGCTGAGAGGTGAGACCGAGGAGAGAGCTTGGACACAGCAGAGGATAGGGTCGTATAGGCGCCCGAGGCGACGCCTCGCCCCTAAGGGAGGGACACAGGAGGGCCTCGTCCCTAACTCCCAAACGGAGGAGGGACAGGGCCGCCCTGCCAGGCGGGCGGGGCAGTTCGTTGCCTGCCCGGACGGGCGGGCCAAGGATTCGTGGCACTCACTTAAAATCATCCATGTGGATGAAAAAACGCAGGAATCATCTAAATGACTATTTTTAGGAAATTTGATTCCGGAAATAGAGTCAAAGGCCCCAAATTAGTCTAGTGATGTCACATTCGAATGAATCGGCCCTCAACCCCATAGGGGGGATTTTTTTATTGGAGCCACTTCATCCACGATATCTAGCATGGATGATTTTAAGTGAGTGCCACGAATCCTTGGCCTGCCCGTCCGGGCAGGCAACCTCCCAAACAGGTTGCCAGCAGGGCGGCCCTGTCCCTCCTCCGTTTGGGAGTTAGGGACAAGGACAGGAGGGCTTGCGCCTCTCCTGCCCGCCCGGCCCCGGCCTCCTGTGACCCGCCACTAACCGGCTGGTACACTAAATATAATATTTAGTGTCACCAATTCTCATTGTCTTGCTCCATACTAATTGTAAACCGCGGTATAGTGTCACCAACACTAAATGTTAACCCAACATTATTTAAGGATTCTAAACCCTAAAACAAACTCTAAAATAAACCATAAACATAAAGCCCTTAACCCTTAATAAGGGCCTTAACCCTTAAATGTTCTATTAGACTAAATTAGCTTAATTGAGCATTAAATACAATATTAATTAATTTCACAAGTATTCATACACTCGAAATAATCAAGCAAATGCAATTCACACATGACAAGTGAATTAACCTAAGATTTTAAGTTCAATTTAAAAACAACAAAGGCCCTTCAAATAAATAAAAATGTCACAAAAATTATACCAATGAAAATTTATATTCATTTTCTTATTTCCAAGTTGATTTTATGTTTTCCTAATGTGTGCCACTTTGAGAATGGAATCCCTACCAATTGCTCATGGTTATGTTCAAGTACACACACACACACACACACACACACATGGGTGTAAGCACGGTAAAGTGCACAGCTCTTGATCCTTGCTCAAGTTTTTTGTTATCACTTAAAAACAACAACCCAGGGAACTAGGTCACAGGGAAGACTGAGCTAGTGTCTATAAGGGTTAATGTCACATTGGATTAAGGATTACAATAACAATCTAAGTCTTTTACTCCTTAGTTCCTTCATTACTCTACTTATTCTCCACTCTTATGGTTCATTTGTGCTTTTCCAGTCGTGAGTGATTTATGTCTTATGTGTTGTGTGAATTCCTATCACTCTAATTCCATCCTCTAATCAGTCATGAAGCTCAAGAGCTTGGCAAGTAGTCATTGGCAATTTGTCAGGACCGAAGTCTGGGGTAATGTCTTTTGAATGCCACATCATCTTTAAATGTCATGAGTTATGCTTTGCAATAATCTCAAACTAATTCCTCTTAGTTTGACTTACAGTCATTCGGCCATTTTTCCAATAACTATAATCACCATCTTCATCTTCAACTAATCTGACAACTTGTCAGCACAAACATCCACAAGATCATCTATAATCAATGCATCAACAGTTCAGGCAATATTCCTTAGTTAAGGCTTAAATACAGTTTAAGTTCAAAAGGATTTGCCTTTGATAATGTCTTACACTAAGTAGGCAACTTCTCTTTCTTGAAATAGTAATGTCTTTTGCAGCTTATCGCCTACTACTAAGTATCTTCTTTGTCTGCAATCATTGCATTAATTTTATGCCAGGTAAAATCTTCTAACTATTCTCAAACTAAGTCCTACCAACGTAGCCTCTCGGCCCTCACTATCTCTCTCAGGGACAACACCTATAGAGCCTATGGCCTGCCCTGTTTCTTCTCTCACGACTCTACCTCAGCCGTCTCCCTCTACAACTTTCCTTCTTTGCTAGGGCTAATAGTCTCTTGTCGACGCTTCCCTCTTGGACTGTCCCTCTCGGACTTCTCTCTCATCACAGGTAGGCGATAAACTAACAATACAGGCGATAGCCCTTTCTTTGACGCTCCAGCTTTACCCCCTTTCCAAGAGGCGATTGCCTCTCTCAGACTAATTGCCCTTGTTGGTTTCTCTCAAGACTGCTTGCCTGCTTTCAACTCTGGCCTATTGCTTAAGATCTCACTTCCTCGACATTGCAACTTCTCAAGACTTTACTACGCTACCTTGCCTCCTGGCCTGCATTCTTCGTCACAATTCTGGCCATTGCCCTTTTGTCTCCCTCTCTCGGCAATTAGCCCTCCATTACTATGTCAGACTGAGAGAAGTCTCTCTCATGCTTATGGCCATATTCTGACTACGACCATTGCTTATTATAAAGACATTACTTATATCTTCCTCGCCCTCTTGGTGGTTGATACGTCAATTTCAATGCTCACGGCTATTGCCAGAAATCACACAAGACATTACTTATATTCAAACACCAAGATCAACAATCGAGATTTCACTCCAGAAATATCACGACAATTGCTCTTAAATTGTTTACTCCTCAATGTCAAATTTCAAAGGTCTTTGAGAGTCCGAATCCCTCGGCTCTCAACTCTGCTTCTAACTATGCCAGCCGCTTGCTTGGCATTGACTATTGCTAAGTATGTTGCCTCAATCTCTGAGTGCTAACACTTCCTACAAGCCTATTGCTTCTATCTTGAGACTATTTCTGATTCTACAATGGTAAATAGCCTGCTTGGGCAATAGTTTGCTTCCCTCTTATCAGCCGAGGAAGGGGAAGGTGCTTGCAACCGCCTTGGAACGGCTATAGCCCTCTGTTCACACTGTAAACTAACTCCTCACTGCCTATTGCCGCTACTTCTTACTAAGTTAGAGATTTTGAGCTCGAAAGCTAGGCGATGGCCCAAAAATTGAGTTTACAGCTCTAAAGGCCGATTCACATGGAGTCCCAAGTCGCAGTCCCACTCATATGAGTAGGTCCCAACATGGAGGCAACGTCCCAAATTTGGAGCCTCAAGAAACTAGTAAAATATGGTTAATTATCATTAAAATCGGATATGATTATTTTATGAAAAAATATTCGTGGGACTTGTGTTGAGAGTTGGGTCTAGCTTTTTGCTCGACCCAACTTTCAACACAAGTCCCAAGCCTCACCTCCAAAAAATGTTGCCATGTAAGCATCCATGTCATACTTGGGACTTGGGACTTGGGACTTGGGACTTGGGACCCTGTGTGAACCAACCCAAAGGTATGTTGGTTTGTTTTTCATGATTTCCAACTTCTACCAAGTAGATTTACACAACACAACTTGTGTTGCATTAGCAAATCTATGATGAAACATATGCAAAAATTGGATTGAAAATCAAACTTCCCTTGATTTAGTTATCGTTATCGGAAGTGTATGTTTGTTGACTCCTTAACTAAACACATAGCTCCTGCCAATCGTGCTCGTTATTGAGAGTAGAATAGTTAATAATATTCAAAGACATAGTCCAAACTCTTTTAAACACGTGTCTTTATGGTGCTTGCTCTTTGATCCTCGACCAACCACATAACAATCAAATATAGGGGTCCAATTAAGAAGAGAGACCAAATAACACCCATGCCTTAACGGCCCCTCAAAAGAAGGGTTATGCCTCTGCCCGCCCACCCAGTTTCATTACCTTAAATGTTTGTGACCCATTGTGGACATTTAATTCAAAATTTCTAGAATGAATTAAATTTACATATTCATACACACCCAAACTAATTAAGCGTGAATAAATGTAATTGAGAGTAATTAAGTGCAAGCCCTCCTACCTTTACTACTCCAGACATTAGTGTACTCACTCATTGCACTAAGTTATACAGGTCTTATTAGTTGGTTACTTTTCTTAATCGGTCAGTCCCCTATATTTCATTGCAGTGTGGTTCAGTAAGGTTCATTGAACAAAAAAAGATTGGACTACATCTTCAAATTTTATTATTAACTACTCCACAATCAATAATGAACACAATTGGAAGTGTTCAATTAAGAAATCAACGAACCTGCACTTCCAAAATTAGGGGAGGTATGATTTTTGCCATTGCTTCATCATAGCTTTGCTAATGCAACACAAGTTGGAGAACACGGAAAACGAACTATATAGCACCCACATACCTTATGCCGATCATTGATAACATCCAAAAGTTAGTGAAAACATACTGCTTATTGCAAACTCTACATATTCATTACTGCAATTTCATGGACTTTTACCTTAGCCTCCCATGAAAAATATGTTGGCTCCACACACACACACACACACAGAGCTCATATGTGAATTTGGATGTGAAGTGAAAGGAATAAATTTTAAATGTATACAAAAAATGGTTCAATGAAGGAAGAAATTCATCAAATTTTGTAATGTTTGCACTTCTTACTACGGTATGTGGCCCATATATGGTCATTTTTATTATCGGATACATGTATTTCACTGGGGGGTCACTCCATTGTCAAGTTGAACACCATGTGCGAGAAAAGTTTGCTACCCCTATATTATATTCCATAGATAATTTTAAAATTTATGATATTTTTTCTACATATACATAACCATTGATAATATCTTTTATATATATTTTTTGAAATTTTTAGTCATCTTCATTTTGTAGTAATTGTTTTAGTTCAATTCTATGTCATTCTAGTTAGAAACGGTATGTTTTATATATATATAAAAAAGATCATCAAATTTGGTTACCATTTTTTACTATGTAATAGATACCGTGTATATCTACTCATGAAAAAAAATTGATAAAATTTTGACCCATTTTGGTGATGCAACTTACAAAAAGCCCAGGTACACAACTCCCATATTATACGCAGGGGGCATCGTATTAAAAACGGCTTAGAGGATGGCTTTTGTAAAAATTATATCAAATTATAAAAAAATTAAAGGACCAAAAATTTGGGTGAAGACCAAATTAAATAAAATGAGATGTAGAAAAAGTTGGGTTGCATATTAATTAATTTATTAAAAAATCCACAACATATATAAAGAATTGAAACACCTATTTTTTAACCCATGCCTATGCATAATTTTAAAGAATCCTCACAAGTAGTTGTCTCCAATTAAAATTGAAAGTCATTGGCAATGTTTTATTTATAATAAAAAAATCTTCAATTTTTATTAAAAAGCCCAAAAAGTTGGGTAGTTTGACCTATGGTACCTATATTTTTAAAAACTCATATAATTAGGTTTTTAATGCAATTTGATGCTTCAAGGAATATTCATTTCCTATATATATTTACATTTTTGGATTCCTTGTTAGAAAGGCTACAAGAGTTTCCTACATGAAAACAAATTATATCACTTGAGATTGGACTAAAATGCATTATAAGTGATTATAATCAAGGCCATATAATACGGGAGTTGCATACCCGGGAGAAAAAGCAGATTTTTTTTCTTCTCAAATGTGGTGTTCAACTTCACAATGGAGTGACCCCCCCTGGTGCTATATTTGAGTGGTATTTGGCAGGGCTTGTAGTTAAGAATAGACAATCAAAAGACATGTGTCACAATACCACCACTATTGTAGGTTCAATAGTGAATACAATTAGGACGGCCTTTGTGATCATTTAGGAGGTCCAAGTGAATCTTCATTTTGTCCTCAACTATGTTATAAGTGAGTCTAGACTTATGCATGAATATTGGACGTAATGAACATATATATGTGCGCACCTCTATTGATTTGGCAATACCACCAATAGAATTGATATAAATTAATCCTAGCTTTAGATTGCATCTCTTGTTGGAGCACATTTTAGTTGCATGGGCACTATTATTTATGAAGAAATACACATCTAGAGGGATTGATTGACCTGGCTAATAGTGTGCATGTGGGAAATTAGTGAAGGTGATAGTAAATTTCTTTATGCTATGAAATTAGTGCCACCAGAAGATCTAGGGTTTTAGGCTAGAAAATCATGCTCAAAGTTTTTGCGCCATTCATTTTTCCAGGTTTTGAAGAGGAGCAATGCTACCATACCATTTTACAATGCTTGAAATTGTTGTTGTTGCTACACCGTCAAGAATAATTCTTAGAGTTGTGATCTTAAGCTTCAAAGCATCTAAAGAACACACATTAAATTTTCTTGAAATGTATGATAAATGACCATGTAGTCACTCAGTAAAAATGTCAACCCTCACTAATTTTGAGATTTGGAGAAATAGTGTGTTTTTGGGAATTAATAACACACTCAGTAAATGGAAATCATTGTAGCTCTACGTGTGTGAAGGGCCATTGAAGGAAGAACTCTTTGGAAGGGTATGTAGTACCCTAGTTTGGGATGAATATTCTAGAACATAAACAAATGACCATCTATCCAATTGAACCTTAAATCGGAATGCCCATCAAAGGACAAGACTCTCTAGTGGTTCAAAGGTTTACTCATCATTCATTATTGCACCACATAAATGAAGGATGGAAGTCACCAAGGTTTTGGGGTAATCAGCTGACGAAGAAGGTTGTTGGTTGTGCGCATATGAGCGTCCCCTCTAGGTTGGGTATCGCCAAAGGGCATAAATCGGAAGGTACCTTCTTTGGCAACCTTGGCCAAGTCCCTAGGTCCTACTGAAAGGAGGGGCCATGTAGGGACGCCGAGGGGATCCGGACCATCGGATGTACATCTACAACCGAGATCAATTGGCATTTTTTTTAGTTGGGACAACCCATAGCATCCTTCTTTATGTACCACTTTTGTAAGCCTTTATGGAATTATTTTCCCAGCCATTCTTGGCCCATTACATAAAGGCATAATCATTGCACCCAATCTCATCATACCATTACGCATTCACTCACAAATTGATCATCAAGGTGACACTTTCCACAAAAAAATCCTTGATGGTTGCACAAAGAACATGTGTTGGCAAATTGATTACAAAATACATCAACAAGATCCACGAGAATATAAATAAATAAAGAAGTTGAAGGCAAGGTCAACAACTCATTATAAAGGATTTGCACATGCCAAATGCCAAACGTTTCAGAATGGCGAGCCTCCCTTTTTTTGGGGGGGGGCAGCCTTTTGGCCACTTTATTGGCAGCCATTTCGTGGAGAATATTAAGAAGGAAGACCAAATTACCTTCCATATCACAAATACATAACTTGTGGTTGATAAATTTTAAAGGTTCCAACCATTGTTGGTGGGTTGTTAATCTCCTCCATTGACAAAGTCAATTATAGAATATGAAATTTGAAGAGGTCGATGGTTTTGGGTTATGATTGCTTTTAGACAAACATTTGTCCCCATGATAATGAAAACATTATAAATATTTCTATGATTCAATTGAAAACCAACTTCCCATAACACATTTTAATAGATTGAAACAAATAATATCCTATTGAATGTCAATTTTCCTATTGGGGGCATTCACGGTTGGGGTACTACTTTTGGGACAAAGGACTTAAGGACTTTGTCGCATTGATCTTGGTTTTTATCATGATTTATTATTATTTGATCAATAAATTTTACATAAATAAGTAGATAGTTCATAAGCTTTATCAAGAAAGATTTTTATTATTATTTAATAAAAACCCTAAACCCTAAACCCTAAACCCTAGGCCACATCAGTGGCATTTGTTTGCTATTTAGGTGTGCATTGGTGGTCAATTATTTCCTGTTATGTATCTTGGTACCTTGGTAAAAGTGTCATGTGTCCATTCATATAAATGTTTTTGTCCAATTCTAATACTAGACGTTCCTTTTACGTGTGGCCGTGAATATATGTATATTTGGACATGTTTGGTGCCACATGTAAAGTTGGGCAATTGCTATTCAATACATATTTGGTTCTATTGGTACACACTTGAACGATAATTGTGAGGAAAAAAATTGGGATCATTTCGATTAATTCTTGTTGTCCTTTTCGTTCCTTGATCCTAAGGTCAGGAAGTAAGACAACACTCCTGAATGTCCTTTAAGGAATCAAATGGATATCATAGATGACCCTATTCCTTCTAAATTAACTTTGTCATTGTACTCAATATGGAGGATGAAATGTAGGTATGATCCAAAATATGCTCCACAATACAAATCCAATTATACCAAGTATGTGAAGTTATCAAAAAAAGTCCTTAAACCGTTAGACACCCAAAAGTAGTACCCCAACCATGAATGGCCTCTATTGTAATAAATAGATATATCTTTTCTCCCTCTTTTTTATTTTTATTTTTATTTATTTTTAATGTCTCTCCACAACTAAGGAGATTCAATATCAACAATTCATTAGGAATTTGATAAGTGCCTAGTATTGTTGATGAGTGGTTTATTTGGATTGTAGAATATGCACAAATCTTAACTCTTAATGTATTAGAGGGTGTTTTGAGTCCAAATGTGAAATTTTGGAAGGCAAATGAAATTTAGGATGGGGAAAGCAAATGAAACTTTTTTCACTTAATTGTTTTTGTGGAATAAATGACACACATGCAAAAAATTGGATAAAAATTTGCATAAAAAACTATTTTTTCAAACCATAAATGCACTAAAATTAGTGTGCAACCATTGAATTTTTTTCATATGTTGAATCTAACAAAACTACAAAATTATGTTTCTAAAAGGAGTCCAAAAATAAGGTTCATGAAGGGAGATTTATACTCTAAGTTTACTGAATGCAAACACTAACCAACCTACACCAATTTTGTATGAAATTTTCTTGAACATTTTGATTGATTGATTTGGCATGTTAATTTTAATAATTGGTCTTGTGCATATTTTTTTGTTGATAAATTCATTTGGTGTGGGTTGAGCCCTAGCCCCCACTAGTTTTGGCTATACGTATGCAAGGGATGTGTGAATACTACAAAAACTTTATTGATTTCCTGTTCATGTGTACGAGTCGTGAATTTCTCCAATAACACTTTACCCAAATTGCCAACCATATTGGAATGCTTGACATTCAGCTTGTGCAAGTAGTGTATTACATTGAATTCAATTTCATGGGTTGTTTTTTCTCCTTGCCCATCCTCACACTATGCAATATATATTATTCTAACACATTTTGTATTCCCAAAAAAACAAGGCTTTCACACTTGTTGAGTGCACTTTGTTTATTCAAGAGCACCATTGATTTTCTCTTGGATCATACATGTATGTTGTAGTAAGACAATGATTCAATTGTTTTATAGTAAAAAATGCAGCATTGTATGTGTTGCAATAAAGCATGATAATATGAAATTGTAAAGCTTCAACTTGTAAAACCTTTTAGAAAAATGTGCATTTAGTTTGTATTTTTGTGTGTATATATACATATGTATACTTTGGGGGCAACAAATTAACCTTGCCACCCTAACCTCAACTCAACCTCAACACCGGATGACAATTTAGGTTGAGGAGATGCCACACATCCAAACCAACCTCAACCTTATTGAGGTTTTGAGGGCGGGTTGAGGTTGGGGTGGGAATCATCTGACCTCAACCTACAGCATCGTCCAATATTAAATATTGGGTATATTGATCAAAGGGTGATTAGAGGGTGAAAATGTGCCTTTCTCCAACCTATATTGCCATCTAGTATTGAGGTTGGGTTAAGGCATGAGTTGGAGTTGGGGTGGCAACCTCAACCTCAATACATGTTGTGGTTGTCTTGAATAAACCCCTATGACAATTTCAACCCTAAGGTAAAAGTACCTAATGCTGACACAACAAGAATATGGACATCTATATTTGAGTGGCACACTAATGAACAATATTGAGTACACTTTGAGCAGACTCATCTTCAACACACAGCCACAAACATTCACAAGCTTTTTTTTAAATTTGAAAATTGGATATGATACTGGATAAACTTGTGCACATGTATGCAAAATTTCACATTACATTGATAGTAAGAAAGTATGTTGCAAAGCCAAATGAGAAACTATATACAAATACTCAATTTTGTTCAAATTGCCTACAAAATCTTTAGTAATTGGTCCAGTAACCCCTACTCTTCAACACAACGTCAATTTTTCGCGGCATGCTCTCGTAAAGCGCCATGCAATCTTATTCACTGAAATTGGGATACATTAAACACATACGCTCCCACAATTCTTGGATATCTCTTGGAGGTGTTGTAAATTTGTTCAAGCGCCCTTTGAGAAGTGCCCAAAAGTGTTCAATGGGATTCAAATCCGGAGATTGTGCAGGCCATTGGTGTTGAAATGGTTGTGATGCCAATCATTCTTGCATGATCTTGCTTGTATGCTTGGGATCATTATTCTGTTGAAAGACCAACATACTTGGATCCAAATTGTATTTCTGCTAGTGGACCACAAGAAATTTTCTAAAAGAAATTTATACAAATGCTTGTCCATCCTACCTTCAATTTTGTACCATGCTCCTAGCCCAAAAGTTGTCATGCATCCCCAAATCATCACCGACCCACCACCATGCTTCACGGTCTGATGGACATGTTGAGGTCCAACGCGTTCTTCATCTCCAATCCAACACCATGACCTACCATTTGAATTAAACCCATTTATCTTTGTCTCGTCGTTGAAAATCACGCGTTTCCAATCATCAATGTTCCAATTCTCATACCTTTGAGCAAACCTCAGGCATGTGAGAACATATTTACAACTCATAAATGACTTCCTTTGCTGCACTTGTGTACCCAATCCAACCTCTTTCAATGCACGCCTCATAGTGATGTCAGACAACAATTTGCCTATTTCAAATCGAAGCGGTTTTGTTGTTGCAGATGGAGTTCCAAGCTGACCTTCAGTAACGAGAGTGACACAATGCCTCTTCTCTCGGTCTGCAAGAAGCTTTGGACGCCCTCCTCTTTGTCTCTCAATCTCTCCCCCTACATCCTTCCTCAAATGCATTATAGAAGATTGGCTCATGCCCACTAAAGCAACAACTTTGCGAGTAGTAACACCGCTTTTAAGTTGCACCAAATCTTGGTGTTTATGTTCTTGAGACAACGGATGCATACGGCTACAAATGATTCTATAGTTTGCACCTCACATATTATGGAACCAAGGCTACACAATGCACAAGAAATCTCACGACCTTCTCAACTACACAATGCACACATAGATGTCAATTTTGGAAGGATGGCGGCAAACAAAAGCAAGTATTGTAACCCTAACCACTTCGACATGTCATGTTTTAGAAATCCTAAACCCTTCTCATTTTTTGGTTTCACATTTATGCAATTGATTACTTGGACTCTTGCTTTGATCACTTCATCACTTTGTTTTCTAATTTGAATCAACTGACAATGGGAGCTAAAGTTGAGTTTGTGTACAACGTACTCAATTTTGTTTGTAAATGTATGTGGTTAGGTGTGGATCTAAGAACGGATCCAAAAAGACATGTATTTAAAAGAGATCAATGGACTACATGCTCAAAATAGTCAACATGATGGGGGGGGACCTATATGACCACTTAATGAGCACAAGAATCTTCACTTTGATATTCATATGAAGTCCAAGACATTGAGAAGACATTTATTCAAGAGAGATTGGACTATGTGCCCAAAATATGCTAACTATTCTAGGCCCGATAGTTAACGTGATTTGGGGGGGGGGGGCTTGACCACTTAACAAACACGATAATCTTCACTTTGATAACAAATAACATATTCATATGAGCTCAAAAAAAGTACAAGGGAAACGGCTACAAGCATGATTGGGATTTGCTAATCATCTCGCACTAATCGCATGTTTCATATTCTATGAGAAATGGGTGTAGAGAAAAAAAATCCGATTAATTTCTACCTCGGTTTTCTAGGTAGATGGGTCTTAAGTGGCTCGTTTTCTTAATCAGACCCCTATATATGATTGCTACGTGGTTTACAGAGGATCAAAGAGCAAACATCATAAAGACAAAAGTCTTAAAGAAATTGGATTACCTCTTCAAATGTTAATAACTACTCTACACTCTATAGTGAACTCAATTGGGAGAACATGTATATCTAGTTAAGAAATCAACAAACATGCACTTCCAATAACCATAACTAGATCAGGAGAAGTCCAATCTTAAATCCGATTTTTTCACATGTTTCATTGTAGATATTGCTAATGCAACACAAGTTTTGTTGTGTAACTCTAATCGGTAGAAGCTGGAAAACGTGAAAAACGAACCAAATAACACCCACGTACCTTGCATGAGAAGACGAGTGTGGCCATCAATGAACCCCACCCCAATCAATCTAGTCTGATTTGATAGCAGGCCTGCATGAAATGTGAGGTGCCAACCAACACATGAATGGACATTTGGATGTGACGTAACTTATATGCCAACTTCCATTATTTATGGTTAAAGGTGTGCTGTCCTATTATAGAGGACTAGTACATCTTGAGCAATTGTTGCTATTTATCTACATTGGCATTTGGCATGAAATTTTTATTCCATGTAGAGGAATCGTACAAAAATTTGTCATAATTGTTTGTAACTTAATTTATCATTTATGAATTATTTATGAATTTTCAAAATATTTTGTTGGAGTGTGCTATAATAGATTTTTGAAAGTTTTATTTTAGACTTGAACAACTCCTATCATAGAATCAAACCTTGTCTATCTATTACCTCTTCCTTTATCTCTACACACTCATCATGTGTATTGGAATCAACAAACACTATATTCGTTAAATGGAGATTTTTTCATGATTCTGAGACTATTGAAGTATGTAAAGTCATAAACAAATGATACAAAGTACCCAAACCACAAACAAATTACATGGAAATAGATGAATTACAACCATAAAACAAACATTAATTACATGAGTCGTAGAGCACGAACAAAATCTCCAACAATAAAGACAATATTGATGCACCCAAACGTATACAATGCAAACCAAGATGGAAAATAAATATATTATATATATTGAATATCGAACACAAGGAGTAGTATTCAAGAAATAATACTAATTAAAAATTCAAACCATCAAATGTCTAGGTACTAGGAATATTAAAAATAATTTAGTGTTGATTATATGCGATAGCCTTTGCGGCCGCCTCCTTCTCTTTTGCTTTCCGTGCCTCGATGCCCCTAAAAATCTCATCTTTGCGGCTGTAACTTTTGTTCCGGACAGGGCCCATTGATCCAAGCGCATTCAAATAATTCCGTTGGGATACCGCACTATGGGAGGAGATGGAGCTTGGTGTATCGTATGTTGATGATTGCCTAACACTCCGGCGAAGCCCAAGGGAATGCTCAGATTTTGATGGCCCAACTATCATTGGAGAAGAGACCTAATATGAGGTTCGAAGGAACATACCACAACAAGACGTTTAGGATGCGAGTCCGTAAACTTGGGTCAACGCCAAAAAATTTAGGAGCCAATGAAAGTTTCATACAGTTTTCCAAATAAACTACTATAAGAATGCTTAGAAAACGGAATATGAGCAAGTGATAGCGTACCTTTGTTGCGGGTTCTGAGACAGGGGTCATAGTTTTGAACGGGCCAACACTGCCATTTGCCAACTCATACATTGATGAGGAATGTCTCCCACTCCGTCGAAGTGTGAGACAACGGTCGGACTCAGACCGGCACACGGTTGGGGGAGTTGATTTGGGTTCGGTTCCGACGATACGTAGCGGGGGGGCATCGACACACGGAGGCACATCGACAGGGAGCAGGTTTGTTGCACAAGGAACGGAATCGTCGGGGTCGCCGCATGGAAGGGGAGCCTCCAAGCATAGACGTCTATTGGGACCTTGACGTACATCGTCGTCAAACCCGGACGGCGAGGTCCCTCGACGGCGTTCGAGTGCCCGTTTATCTTTGCAAAGAGGAGAGGGCGAAGGAGCATATGTGAGGTTGACGACTCGTGCAGGCGGGCTGTCCACGACGCCGTTGTTGCCCTCGGCGTCCTTGGAATAATCAACAGCGGAGGCTGCGTCCACCGCCGAGAACTGGTAGAGTGAGGGCAATTGGAATTCGCTCAAACCACAAGACAGGGAGCCGGGAGAAGACGGGGACACATAGGGGCCGTTGGTGACAGGGGACACACTTTGGGGGTGCAACTATGAGAACACATACCCATGGAAAATAGCAAGCATTAGGTACTACAACAATGTCAAGGAACATATTGGCACACGACCACAAAGTGTAGATAATCTCAAATTAAATTATTGAAAGCCGCGAGCCGGCGGATGGCCCTATATACATCTGAGTTGGGGGCAAGCGGCCCATTGCCAATAGGGTTAGTGAGGACAAAATCCGGGACGCTACCGGGGTGACGCACAAGCCTCCTAATGTAAGGACCTAGCTCATTAACTAGGAAGGTGTCATTTCTACGGCCGGTCCATGAGTCGGGGAAGACGACGGTGCCAGGGGGATTAAGGACACTCTTGGTTGGGCTATCGTCAACAAGGAGGGTGTTGTCCGAGGTCGGCCACCACCCGTGAGGGACCCCCTCCAACCGAGGAATGCCAACCCAAAGTCTAGATTTGAGGACTTTCAAGAACTGTTGGCCCCCGCCCCCTCCGAACTTGGGCACAGGCGCACCCCTCTCATCGAACATCTCATCACACGCCTCCTGCCCTAGTACTAGGCAAGGACTCGGGAGCCCGGCAAAAAGGAACTTAACAATGGGCTCCGTGTTGTCCAAAACCATGGAGCTCCATACGACGACATGAGCAAGGTCGAGCACCTCGCGGAGAAAGGCGCGCAAGCCGGGACGGGCTCGAACGGCCTTTCGATTAACGAGGGTGTCGAGTTCCCCGTCGTAGTCCATCTCTTCCGGACTTCGGAAGGGAGTCAAGGGGACCCTAGGGATGTGTTTGGTGTGACACAACACCCCATTGAGGTCAAATACTATGAATGGTTTACGACCGGGTTGACGTCTTCTTTCCGATGGGATGCGAGCTATCTCCGATGGACCCTGTGATTAACATTTAACTAGGACAATGTTACCATGAAAGAAAACTAAGAACAACTGGCAAAGCAAAATCCCAAGGATAAGCAAAGAAACAATAGAGAACGAAATTACATCGACAACGAAGTGCAAGTAATATAGTTACAAGTAATATAGACAACGACGTGCAAGTAATATAGTTCGAAAATAATAATTTATTTCAAGGTGTAATATACATTTTGTTTTCTCTATTCACAAACTAACTCCGCGCGTAATAAATGTAAGGCCATCTGTGCAGACCGGAATCTAAACTACAAAAATGTCGCGCCAATATGGGGTGAAGGTCGAAGGCACACTCGACATAAAGCAGGACCCATGAAGACATGCGGACGCGCGTCCGTAACCAGGGGAGGGGGAGGCAGGCAGGCCTCAAGCAAGGTTGGTTACCTCAGCATGTGGAGGCGAGGCGCCGCCATTGCCCTCCTCGTCGCGGCCCTGGTCGACTTGCGGACGCGCGTCCGTAAACTCGGGCAAGATCTCCACGTCGGTGTCCATATCTCTGGAGAGGGACTGGGACGCCTGGGTGCCGACGTCGTCCTGCCCAACTTGACTTCGGCTCTGCGCGCCTTCCGTCTGGAAAGGTTGTTGGGAAGGTGTCGGGCTCTCCTGCGATTCCTCCACACGTTCAGTGTGTATCGCAGTGTCATAGCCCGACCTATCCAAATCCCTCTTGAGAACGGTGAAGCTGGTAGACTCATCCTCGGACACGGACCCCCGAAGCGGGATGGTGGAATGACCTGCAGAGTTACGGACGCGCGTCCGTAACTCGTCCACCTCACTCACAGCCGGAATCACCGTTGGGATCGACAACTGGGTGGAACCTACAGGCACCGTGTCTATGGCAGGGGCGGGAGGGTACTGAAATTGAACAGGCGGTGGAGGCACGACGAAAGGTGGCATATTTGACGTGCTGGGGGGAGGAGCGTACACCATTGGTGGTCTGGCGGTCATCTGCGCGAAAAAACCCATGAGTTGGGCGTGCATCTCTTGAGACTCTCTTCGTTGTCTTTCCAGTTCAAACTGGATTGCCTCCATCTTCATCGCGTGCTCCTGGTTGTTTTGAGAAATCCGCTGGGAGATTTCATCATTCATGCGTTTGGCCAGCTTCTCGTCCAGCTCTGCCACCGTCATGGTCTCCTTCTTCACCGAGAGAGGCCCCTCCGGAACGCCTCGCACCATATCGTACATCTTGATCTCGTCTTCGTCCTCGTCGGATATGACGACAACGTCATTGATCCCAAACTCGACATAAGGGACCTTGTTCCGGCTCCTACGGTTCTCTCGGTAGACTTCGAGGCTTGGACGTGCCCTCATGTCAAGCACGTCAATGGGCGGGAGTGTTGGAGTTGAGGCGGGAGGTGTTTCTTCCTCACCCGATGAGGCCGAGCAATCTTCTGCTCGTGAAGGTCCGGCGATGCTGCCGGACTGGAAACGGCGAGCAGGCGATTGCCGCGCAGTTGAAGGCAAACCCACTCGTGACGTAGGGGTTCCAAAAGGTGTGTCCACAGCTTCACTCGTGTCCCGTTCGCCACTTCCACCAACACCCAAGAAGTACAACCCTGTGAGTGGATCCCGCACTGCGTTGTCAGGGGGGGTTAGGGCGCGCGGCGTGTTTGAGGGACCTGCTTCAGTGTCGGAATCTGTGTCCATTGCAGCAGTCTCGCTACGGGATGCCAGGGGGTTTATGCTCTGGGCACCGAGCGTGGGGAGGATGTCCAAGATATCCATCTTGGACGCCTGCGCCCTGTGAACATCGGCTTCGTCGTAGTCAGAAGTCGCGACGAAGGAGTTCACGATGAGCCCGACCATCTGAAGGGAAACAAAGAAAATGTCAGATAGAAGACAAATATAAACTTGCGGACGCGCGTCCGTAAGTAAAACAAAACCAGTATAGAACATACGGACGCGCGTCCGCAAATTCACCACATATGCAACGCGTACCCGTTGTGGCGAATTTACGGACGCGCGTCCGTATGTTATACAGTAAGTAGGGCGCAACTTACCAATGAGGCATACATGAATTTGGTGCCTCCAAAAACGTTGTACACGGTGTCCCCAGGTACTGTCAAGCGTTGCAGGATCTCCAAGTAGAAATCCATTCGCAATTCAACGGCCGGATATATAGTGTACATTGTCTCCTCTATCAAATCCTTTGGGTGGGGTGCAGACAATTCATATATCTTCTTGAAGGTTGCGTGCTTGACCGGAACCCTCCCTGTTGATGATTTCTTGCAAGTTAAAAAAATCAATTGCACCGCCCCCACTTGCTTGAACCCCCTCGCCTCCTGAACCACTGTTAGCCCTTCGGTTTTTGCCGGCACATACATGCTCACGAAAATGTCGTAGTCGGTGCTCAGAGTTTTGTTGTGGAGATCAATCACTTGAGCAGCTTTCTCGAGCTCCACAATCCACAGCCACACGTGAGGCTCACGAATGGCAGGAGAGCGATGTTTTTTGAAGGCGGAATAGAAGGGCTCGTAGAAAGGACTATCCGCCGTTCCAGATTTCCACGCTCCTGGAATCCCTCTAAAATCAAAAATGGCGAAAGGTGATCCCCTTGGATCCTCCCTCACTGTCGCTCTAGAGGCATGGTCGTCATATGGGCTGAAACGCATGGTCTTTGGCTCGACCATGCAAAACCTAGCCGCCCCTTCAAATTTAACATTTTTCTTCCTATCAAGAAAGAAAACGTATATTATCTTCTCCCTGTCCTCTAAAGAGGCCTTCTTCTCATTCTTCCTTGCCCTACTAGCCAAGAAAGGGGTGGCCTCTTTCACCAATGCTTTCATAGAAGCACCGTTGATATGGTAGTCCACCTTGAAGGACCTCCAGTTCTCCCAAATTATCTCCCCATCTAAATTGACGAGCTGCCTCTCCGGTACGAGCTTGCTAAGCTCCCTTACCGCCAGCGTCTTGCGCTTCCTATACTCGCACCACTCTTTGATGTGGTAGGTCGATGGCTTCATATGCCTAGGACGTTTTAGGAAGATCTTCGGGTATGGCAATGTCCTCCTGGGTGTCTCCAGCAAAATGTGTTGAGCTGCCCTGTAAAGCTCCAACTCCGTCAGTCCTTGGAGGGGTCTGAAGAACTCCCGGAGGATGGGAGGCACCTTCACCTTGGCGTCGCTACTATATGTCACCTCCGTCTCCGGGTTGACAATGTTGCCGTGGTTGTGGGAGTCAAAAACCCGGCACCACATTTCCCATGTTTTGTCAGTTGATGTGATGAGCTTGAGCTCCCCTTTGAGCTCCATCACCGTCTTTGTTGCGCTGGACTTCATGTCGATGCTCGAGAACTTGGTGACTATGGCGTCACAGAAAGTCTACAGGACAAAAGAGAAGTGAAAGTAAGGGAAGGAATGCAAGCAATGTGCCACTTTACGGACGCACGTCCGTAAAGTGGATACGGCAATGAAGGAAGTCACATGAAAAATGAAGATGTTACGGACGCGCGTCCGTAACCAAGTGCAGAGCATACCTTCCATTGAGGATTCTTGACAGCAGCATTCTCCCTCTCCTTCTGCGGACGGTTTAGATGCACCCAAACAGACCTTGCCGCCAATAGGTTGGCTGCCCACGATGCCTCGAATTGGCGGACTTTGTTCCCTTGATTCATGAAGCCAGATATATATGTGAGGGTATTCATGTTATCGCTGTACACAATGAAGGACTTCCAATAACGAAGATCCTTCTTGAGGGGGCTCTTCCAGGCGTCGGTCTTGAGCAAAATCTTTGCTGCAGCTACACTGTGTTGCCCATCAATAACATAGAAGTCCCCTTTACAAATCTCCTCCCAGTTCTCTTTTGTGACTGGCAGCTGCGGGTCCTTGGGTGTCACGCATATGGTTTGGCGGTCCCCCTTCGGGTTATTCATGATGTTGTTCATTTGCCAAGTCACGCCGTCTTTTTCTTCTGCCCTGACGTTCATGATACTCGGCGCACCATGACATTTGAAAATGTCGACTTCAAATGTGTAGAATCTTCCAAGAGGCCAGCAATCCTTGGTCCTGTCGTTAAATTCTTGAAATATCTTAGTCGACAATTCAGCGTCGGGGACCTGTCCTCTTTTGAGAAGAGGCGCCACAGAAAGGGTAGAGCTCACCTCTGGGCCCTCTGTCACTCCGGAAGTGTCCATCTGCGAGTGGGAACGCTTTGATTTCCTACTGCCCTTCGAAGTCTCGCTTTGAACTAGTACGCGAGACGTTCCAGAAACAGGTTTTGGGACGCGGGGGACCCGTTCTGACGTTGGAACCTTCTTCTTCTTTCCCTTACTCCCTTCTTCAATGGCTGCGTTTACCTTTGTGACATTGTTAAGAAGCCTCCCTAGCCTCTTTCCCGTCCAAGGCGCATTCAAGGCATAATCCGAGAACACAGTCGCTAAGCCAAAACATCCTGCTTCTGGACTACTTATTTCGCATTGATTTTTACTGAATGGATGGAGCAAGGAATGCAAAATAAACGTGACTCTGTCATCGTTGTTTTTTTCTAAATCTACCACAACAAAGTCACCCTGTGCTACAACACATTCTATTTTCCAAGACGTCAGTTTTACCCAATTCTCCTCTGCATCTATGGGGACTTTTAGCTGGTAAGCGAAACGCATGACAAACAATCCATCGGCGTCTTTCTCGACAATAGTGGTCCAGTTGTCCACCACATCTTCCTTCGGCTCGTAGTGGTCGTTGGAGTTTATATCCTGGATGTCGGCAGGGTATGGTTTGGCAAGCAACTTACAGAACATCTGAATCGCATGCCTATCCCCCATCTGCAAAACACGTGTGCTTACGTAGAAGCACAAATACGGACGTGCGTTCGTAAGTTGAAGGAATAACACAAACTAGAATGCAAATTCAGTGACGAAATTGAATAACTAGCTCAACCTATTGAAACGGGGTGATGAAAATATTGTCAGAGTTTTAATGATTGGCAGTGTGAATGTTACGGACGCACGTCCGCAACCCAATTCTTTGTCTTGAACCCCGTAAATGTACTGAAAATGTACACCTTTGGGGTTCAAGACCAAGAATTGGGCTACTATGCATCCGCAATATTGTTAGCGTTATTTGATTACGGACGCACGTCCGTAACCCAATTCGTTGTCTTGAACCCCGTAAGTGTACTCAAAATGCACACCTTTGGGGTTCAAGACCGCGAATTGGGCTACTATGCGTCCGCAATATTGTTTGAGTTAATTAATTACGGACGCACGTCCGTAACCCAATTCTTTGTCTTGAACCCCGTAAATGTACTGAAAATGTACACCTTTGGGGTTCAAGACCAAGAATTGGGCTACTATGCATCCGCAATGTTGTTAGCGTTAATTAATTACGGACGCACGTCTGTAACCCAATTCTTTGTCTTGAACCCCGTAAATGTACTGAAAATGTACACCTTTGGGGTTCAAGACCAAGAATTGGGCTACTATGCATCCGCAATATTGTTAGCGTTAATTAATTACGGACGCACGTCCGTAACCCAATTCGTTGTCTTGAACCCCGTAAGTGTACTCAAAATGCACACCTTTGGGGTTCAAGACCGCGAATTGGGCTACTATGCGTCCGCAATATTGTT
The DNA here is from genome assembly GCA_964035585.1 of Polytrichum formosum. Taxonomy (NCBI): domain Eukaryota; kingdom Viridiplantae; phylum Streptophyta; class Polytrichopsida; order Polytrichales; family Polytrichaceae; genus Polytrichum; species Polytrichum formosum. Next base: position 9,900,021 of record OZ037935.1, on the reverse strand, counting down.
TGAGTTAAATGATTACGAACGCACGTCTGTAACCCAACACCCTGTATCAATTCCCGCAAGAATACAAACGCGCGTCCGTAACCTTCTGGTTATTGATAGAGGGTGTAGGGTTATAGTGCTTTCGCAATATGTATGCATATAAATGTGATTATTGATTTCTTTTGTGTTTATTTGTTTAGTATTCAGTTGATTTTGGAGTGTTCCAGGGGTTTCTTGCAGGTTACGGACGCACGTCCGTAACCTAGGACGTAGTATTATTTTCGGAGCCTTAAACCCTGACAAGGTTGCGGACGCGCGTCCGTAAACCTGACCCTCAACATGACCTCAATTGACAACATGCCAAGGTTCTGGGCGCGCGTCCGTAACCTTGGCATGTTGTCACGTACCTTGGCATGTTGACACGTAAGGTCATGTTCATACAGAAGGTTACGGACGCGCGTCCGTAACCTTGGAGGGTTTAAGGGGTTGTCAAGTTACGGACGCGCGTCCGTAACCTGTGGTCTAACTGCTTCCGGAAATTGCGGGGGTGCAAGAACATACCTTTGCTGGTTTTTGGTGGAAACTCCTCTGTTGCACTAAACCTGTACACATAGCAATTGCAACATCGTCAGTCAATGACTATAGCATCTTTATGCAATTGCTATTACAGAATGCTATTCCAAAAAATGAAAAGCTGTTCAGAGAAACAAGTTCACTGCATACAATGACTACATGCAAAGCAGTACATGCAAACAAAGTTGCAAACACTACATGCAAGCACCACATGCAAACTCTAAATGCAAGCAAGGAAATGGAACTAGCAAAAAACAATAATACTAACATGTTTTGAAAGCGCGTTCCTCACTCTCTTTACTGTAGCACCTGTGTCACAAAATGTAAAACTCTCGTGTGAAAAATCGAACTCTATACTGAAAAAAGGCAAACTCTACTCTCTCTACTGCTCTCTCCAATATTCTATCTACTGCTCTCTCTAATATTCTGTCTACTGCTCTCTCTATTGCTCTCACTACTGTACCACCTTTGTCGCAAAATGCCTCTGTTCTGAATAACCTAATTTAATACTGGGAAAAAAAATCTCTCTTCTGAGAAATGTCACTACTGATCTCCCTACTAATGTCACCACTACTCTCTCTCTAATGCGAAACAATGTAAGGACTTCAAAGTGGAGCACCGTAGCGATGCGGTGCAGTAAGGAGCTTGAGCAAAAGTAGAGCAAAACCTGAACTTACCAATGGCAAAAGCAAGAGGAAGAGGAAGAGCGTGAGCAAATGTAAGAGTAAGAGCAAGAGCAAGAGCAAGAGACAGAGTAAGAGCAAAGCGCAAGAGCAGCAGCAAGCGCAAGAGGAGCAGCAAGCGCAAGAAGAGCAGCAAGCGCAAGAGGAGCAGCAAGCGCAAGAGGAGCAGCAAGCGCAAGAGGAGCAGCAAGCGCAAGAGGAGCAGCAAGCGCAAGAGGAGCAGCAAGCGCAAGGGAGAGAGCAAGCGCAACAGTAGGAAGGAGGGGGAAAAAAAAGAGGAGCGGAGAGAAATGAGAGAACAAGCGGGAGAGAGAAAGACAGCCCGTTTCGAATGGGCCTAGGGTTACGCACGATGCCGTTTCGTGTCTTGTCTAGCACGACACGTGGGAGTGCTGCATTGGTAGTTGGGGTGGGATGTGATGGGATGGGAAGGGAGAGGGATTATATGGGTAGGGTTAGGGCCACTTCACACATGAGCCAAGAGCCGTGACCTTGTAATGGTGAGGACCCATGTCTCTCATCCACAGGCCGTACCATAGGTGTTGGGAAAGCCGTTTTAGGTAGTCACGGGCCCTCAAGCATAGTGTGAAGTGAGAATGGACCATGTTGTGGGACCATTGCATATTTTGTTGGCGGAAAAAGAGGGGAGGATTTGGTTTAATATAATATGTCTCCAAAAAATTTCAATTTAAGAGAATTACTTGGTGGTGTTGGCTGTCCTGGAATGTGTCTTGGAATGTATTCTGGAATCTGCCCTGAAATCTGTCCTGAAATTTGTCCTATCGGAAAAAATATTAAAAAAGTCATGGTCTCCCGGAATTTTCTTCAGACCCACCTCTTGGAGGTGGGCCAGACGCATATTTCGGTAGACCATGCTCCCTTATCCACAACCTGCCATGTAGGACTCCATTGGGACTTTTCATCCACGAACTTTTCTTTGGGCCTTTAGGCCTTCACCTCCTAGTGTGAAGTGAACTTGGATGGTCTCCGTCTTTTCGACCAATGAGAGCTCTTACATCGCCCAGGTCAGGGCCTTCGGCCTTGTGTGTGAAGTGGCCCTTAGGGTTGGGATTTAACATTTAAGTAGTCTCAATTTAGTATTAAATAAAATTATGGAACATATGACTAATTTTCCTCTAGCTCTTAGCTAATATGCTTGTAAAATCTCAAACAACCTCTATTGAACATGAGCACAAAATAATAGAAAACATTGTTCACAACCCTAATTAGCACACCAAGACGGCTCAATGTAAACCCTCAAGGCTAACATTTAGAGGTCTTTAGGAATATGGATCTTTGTTAATGGTTTCCACCAAAATCAATATGACATATCAAAATCATATGACACATCAAATTCCAATATGAGATATCAAAGTCAGTGTTTGATCTTTGATATGATTGGCTAAAAATACATGTTGCATAGTTTTCGGGGAAAACCTAAAAATATTCATGTCGCTAATATTGTTACTTCCCAAAATAATTAACCCCTAAACAAACAAAACATGAAGCATGGTTCCAACCACTGCATGGTCCATATCTTAGACTCATTAATATACACGGGCAGGTCACTCTATATGATTTTTGTGCAGCACGTACGGCGGAGAGGTATTTGTTTAGGGGCTATTTACCTCCAAGGCACGAATTAAGAGCTCCCTATAATTACTTAAATTTCTAAAATGGCATTTTTTTTGCACCCTACCGTTACTTATAATGCCGCATGTCATTGCAATGGGTATGCAATGCAAAAGTGGTGGGAAAAAGCATGGCAACAAAAGGTATAAAGAATACATACCATTGCGAAAAGCAAGTGCAAAATCTTTAGATGGAAACACAACAAGAGTGAGCGTGTGTTCACAAACACAACACCCGCTCCGTAAAAGTCCTTCACCCAAAGTCAATTTACATAAGTCTAGTGAAGACCATAAACATAGTGTACAATACTTACATGATAGTGTGAAACACTTGAAGATGAGCCGGGCTTGGTCATGAACCCTAGTATATTATGATTCGTTTAGGGTCACAAACTTGGACAACCACCAAGCGAAGTCGAGAAGAGAGTTAGGCAAGTTAGGCAAATGATGAGCCATTTTTCATCCATCCCCTGCTTGAGCATGCGGACAAAATTGATGGACCTACTAAACATACAATGTCCTTGGATCCTTATTTTTAGCCCCTATATTATTTTTACAAAAAGGAATGGCCCGACTTTTATACCTATCTACCCTACTTGTAATGGGATTGTCTACTTTAATTGGACCCTTCATTATTTGGAATTATTTTATAAATTTTATGTCAAATGAATTCAATCTTCCCTATATTATTCCGCATGTCGTTTTTATAATGCACTAAGTGACCTACCTGTGTTGATATAACATTCCATTCGGCTTGCTCTAGATTCAAATCCATGATGGCTTTATAAATTATTGTGTCAAGATGCAAGAAAGAAAAAAAGAAAAGAAATTCAACGAGTATGCCTTCAAAAATATAGATTCTTTGAGAAAGGCTTGCAACCACTTTCAACACCATCAGTCACATCTAATCAAAATATATTTACTAGTTGTGATAAGTTTTGTTTATAAACCTAACATATTAATAAAATAATATCCAAAACTCTTTCTAAAGAGTGTCAAGATTGCGAGAAAATGGTGAAATGGGACCCTAAACCCTAAACCCTAAACTCCAAAGCCTAAACCCTGACCCTAAACCCTAAAAACATTTGGTATATCCAAGGTTGTGTTCACAATATTCGAATTTAGTTATTTATCAGTTCTAAAATTAGAATCATTTAACAGTACCTTAGAAGGTGGTGCTTTTACTTTTGTAAGCAATGACATTGTGTAATCACATATTATTATGCAAGCAACTACCAAATTCTTGTTGCATGAGTTCCAAACCGAAAGCGGGCATATTTGTAACTCTCTTAATATAATTATATATTTCACAATCATAAACACTACAACTAAATCGAAGAGATATCAAGCCTCAATTGATACATTGGGCTATAGAAGGGTGTGTAAACCTATTGGAATAGCCTAAATTTGACAATTGACATAATATGCCTGAAACATAAAACTAAACACACACTAAGGTAATGTACAAGCTAACACTTATTTTACAGATGACGAATGATCATGGCTTTATATTCAAGGCTCATTATTACTAATCTCCCCTTAATCGTCAATCAAATTTCTCCTGCAAATCTTTATTATGTCAAGGTGCAAGAAAAAAAACAAGGGAAAAAAAAAATTGTTAATAAAAAATGTATCTTTGAAAGATGTTGTCAACCGTTTTTTGGCTTCTTAGGCATTTAGGGGTTCAATTGTAAGCCCATCCCAAACTTTGGAACTCCCAATCTTGCATTTTGAAGCCAAACAAATCCTAAAATAGGCTTACATTTTATAATTTCCCTCTAGGATGCCCCCACTTCCATTTATTGCGTGGTCATCGTGCAATCATGATAAGCATCAAGCAAACATAGTGCGTATCATGGAAGATACCATGTGCGATGTGGGGTATTTATAGGGGCAGTAGGCGGCGGGAATCGGCTTTAGGGTTGAGTGTTTAAAAATTTATATATAATTTATCTTTGGATGCGGAGTACTACATAAGGGCTGGCCCCCCCACCGAAAGACTCTTTTTGCACTGTCTGGTGGGACGTCGTCCTTGATAGCTCCGAGAGGAGAACCCCCAGTCATAGCGGCAATGGAGAGCGATTTACGCGGTATGTCATGTCGCCAAGCGGCATCACCGCTAATACCGCCGTAAATACCGGAAGGTTACGGACGCGCGTCCGTAACCTTTACGCGTCATCATCTCTAGAGCACTAGTCGCGAGAAACTGAGTAGACCCTATCCGGTTCTTCATTTGTGTCAATGCTAGCACTGTTAGTTTACGGACGCGCGTCCGTAACCTTCATTCTGGCAGATGATCGTGTCCGAGGTCTCTGAGTACTGTCGCGTTTGTGTCAATGCAAACGCGGTATGTTTACGGACGCGCGTCCGTAACCTTCCATCTGACAGTTTCCAGTCGGTTCTCAGAGTAGAACTTTGTATCAATTCTAGCTCTGTTAGGTTACGGACGCGCGTCCGTAACCTTCCGTCTTACAGTTTCCGGTGACTTGGTTCCCTGATTAGACCTTTCTGTCAATTCCAGCGCGGTTAGGTTACGGACGCGCGTCCGTAACCATCCCTGTTAACTTCTTCTTGGTTTAGGGGTTTAACAGACCTTTGTATTAATACCATCTCGGTCAGGTTACGTACTCGCGTCCGTTGCCTTCCATCTAACAGTTTCCAGTGACTCATTTCCTTGATTAGACCTTTGTGTCAATTCCAGCGCGGTTAGTATACGGACGCACGTCCGTAACATTTCCTGTGACTACTTCATGTGACTTATTTCTTAGATTATACATTTCTTTCAATGCTATCGAGTTTACGGGCGTGCGTCCGTAAACCTGCGTTGGCCACCTACCTTTTACCATTTTTCTCTTTCACCACTATGGTTTGCTGCAATTCCTTCAGCTTCAAATCAAACTGTTCTTTTGGTTGTCCCTGGCCTGAACTGTACTTTCATTGCAACTTCATACCTCTATTGATGTCACTGGATCTGTGCTGCTGATCATGCTTTACGGACGCGCGTTCGTAACACTACTCTTGCTAACATTGCTTTGTTTGTCGACTGTGTAGGCGATAGCGCATTTGAGTTGTCGTCGGATCCCTCAACCTCTGATGACGAATTTGAAGACGCCATTGGTGATGCATTTCAAACCCCTATCTCCAACATTGTGGATGGAATTGGTCACAATCCCAATCCGTCCATTGAAGCGGTGTTGGATGATGATAACGATGAATATCTTCCACCGTGTCAGGGTTATTCAAGAGATCAATGGATTGGTCTTGATGTTGTCCTTGTCAATGAACATGGCGCTCCTGTTGCTGATGGTGTTTGTAGAAATACAAACCCCAAGGATTGTGTTGATGCTCTCCCCCTAGGTGATGATGACGTTGGTGTTTGCATTTTGAATTCTTTGGCACCCGCGGATGTGCCCCCGGGTTGGCGTTTCTCTCTTCGGCGTTGGCCTCACCGTAATGTCATGCACGATGGAGTAAGCTTATGGAATCAAGGACGCCGTCACATACAAATTCAACATGCTTTGTTGGAATCCATGCGTCCTCGAAAAGGTTTCCGAAAATATGACTCTGAGCGTGTACCTCCTGCAATGTCACAACGTCGTCGTGACCATGTATTGGGAGATGGATCTATTAGATCTGTGGCAACGGTGGATTGTTGTCGGAAGAAGTGTTGCCAATTGTTTCCTCGTGATAAAATTAAATCTCTACGGCAAGAAATGTGGCTTGCGGATTTCCGAATGCGAACATCAAAGAAGCTTGAGGTTCATCGCAATATACACATGGATGGTGGAGGTCATAAGATGGTCACATTGGAAAATGTGGAAGTATGTTGTAAGGCATGGTACACCATCCATGCGGTATCGAAGGCCGACTTTTATCGGTTTCGTAATCATTCCTCTCTAGGGCGCCGTTCTTCCTTCCATGGTAACTTCGGCACAAAGAAGCCTAGGGAGGCTACACGTCAGGCTGCTGCAACATTATCATCCCTTATTTTGCCCTTGGCTGATGCCATGCCCCACAAGACAAGAACTCTCCCTTCGGGAGAGAAGGTTGTTCAAATGGTTTTGCCGGCTGGAACAAAATGGAAGAACATCTTGGTGGATGTCAATGATGTTGGCCAAAGAGCGGGATGTGGGCCCATTTCTTTGTCCAAGTTGAGTGTCATCAGAAGCCAACAATTTGCGGAGTATGTTACGAAAAGACCGGGTGACAAGTTTGCGCGTTGTACTGCTTGTGAAAAATACAAAGGCCTTCGAGATGCTCATCCCATTGGCACGGAATCGCACAGTAGACATAAAAGGAAGTACATCGAGCATGTCAACAACCAAGATGCACACCGCCAAGATTACTACAAGAATCGTGCACTTTCTATAATGAGGCCGAACGAGGTTTTGACTATTATTCATGACAAGATGGACCATGCCAAAACTGCTTGCCCTTGCTATGCTCGCAAAATCAAAGCCACCGATGGACTTTTCAAGCTCCCAATAGCTGTCACAGGTTCGTAAACCACAACGATGACTTATTCATTTCTGGAAGGTTACGGGCGCGCATCCGTAGCTTTGTCTTTTCTATATGTTGCTAGAAAATTTTCTCTCTCCATGCACTATTTCAAAAAAATCTTGGATGTAGTCCTCACTTCATGTTATCGTTTTTAACGCATTGTTTTATTTCTAGGAATGATCGCACATGGCCATGTGGACGTGAAGTATGCGCATTATGGTTTGGACTTCTACCCTGGAGATGCCAACCATACCGTGGGATCTTTTGCCAAACTTCTACGAGATCTTGAAAAACCACCGACGTCTTCGTCCCGTGCTCTGTTTGAGGGTGCCGGAACAACACCTCTTTATGAGGCCGTACTTGATGGGAAGGAGGTGTGTTTGAATTCATTGGCGGAACCCCCTCAACAACACGTTCCTGGAAAACAACTACCGCCGACTCTGCATGTGCAACTTGATAATTGTGCAAAGGACAACAAATGTCGATACGTTTTTTGCTTTTGGTCATTGCTCGTAGCCAAAGGAATTTTCAAGGAGGTCTTTGTTTCTTTCTTGATGGTTGGTCATACACATGATGACATTGATGCTTCATTTGGACGTTGGAGTATGAAATTGCATGAAGAAGATTTTTCAACAATTCCACTTCTCATGAAATCGTACATGGATTTAGATAATGTACCGGTCATTCCGCATTTGATTGAAGAGGTACCTGATTTCAAGGCATTCATCAAACCATTCATTCTCAAAGGAGGCGACCGCTTAGTTGGCCATACCAAAGCTCAACAATTCCGCTTCTACATGCGCGATGATGGTATGCCGGCAATGCAATTCAAAGTTTTGTGCACGTCACCGAATTGGGGCCCAGATGAAGGAATCCTTGTTTGGCGCCGAGACGAGGATGGGAAATGTATGTTACCGGATGGGGAGCCAAAGCCTTGCAAACCCGACCCCATGAGGAATGGGCCGGAAATCATTAAGGGCATATCGGGATTCATCGAATACTGGAAAGAGTTGTGTGAGGAAGACATCACAAGGGTTGTTCGGGATACACATGAACCACTCATCGAGTATTGGGATCGCATTCGGTCCGCTTTGCAAACGATGGATATTGATACCCGGTCAATTTTGACACAAGGCTTTTGGCCACAAAGTCGAGTGACTGTGTTGGAGTCTGACGCCATGTTCTTCAGCAATGGGGATGTCCGTGAGGAATTCGCTGCAAACGAGCATTACGTAGGCCCTGCTCGCAATCGCCCGGCTCCGTCATTTCGCGTTGGTGTTGATTGCCACGAAGGCTATATGGTCCTCGTACGTGCCGGAGACGAGGAACACCCCAAGCCCATATGGTTGGTAAAAGCATTGTCGTCGCCTAATTTTGTTCCAACTAGCCCCAATTTCCGTCAAATTGAGGTGGAGTACTGCCGCCCAAGCACGAGAGACCCAAATGTGTTGCGGACCTATTTAGGTTGGGATACAAAAAAAGGTTTTAAGTGGACAATGGACTCGGCATTTGAACCAGTATGGATAAACACGGATACTATACTTTGTGCTTGGAAGCCGCGAAAAGGGTCCAAATCGGAGACAATGACCATCCCCCAAAAGCATATTGATTTTGCCAAAGACAACTTGGCTCGTATTGCGGCCGCAGAAAATGACATTGAGAATGGAAACGAGGTTGAAGATGAAGATTGTGAATAAGAGCACAAGAGCAAACTAGGTTCATGATTGTGTTAAATAGTATGTAAAGAGCTTTATTATAGGAATTATATGGCACCATTGGGGCCAAAATTGCTTGGATTGGGCTCATTTGTTTGTAGGTTCAAAATTTTAAGAAATCTAACAAGACAAGCTATGTTTTGCATGAAATTTGCAATTGTCTACACATTGTATTGAAACAAACTTTCCCACATTGTGCTATCAAATGTCTTGTAAATGTTGAGTAGCTACATAATACATTGTGCATTTGCCAAAATAATATACTACTCCAAATGTTACATTTGGGAATGTTGTGCATGCTTTGGAATGTACCATCCTATTCAACACAACCCCTATGTTACGGATGCGCATCCAATAGTCCATAATAATAAATCCAATGGTTTTTTTGGACTCCATAATTCTTCCCAATGTTCCCAATGTTCCCAATGTTCCCAATGTTCCCAATGTTCCCAATGTTCCCAACATTCATGGTATTGGCATCCTAAACTATGGGCCACATTTATTTTGAGACTTCCCAAAGTCTCCATTTAACGAATATAGTGTTAACACCTAATGAGCTAATTACACACTAACTTGGTTCTCAATATCCTCATCAAGTATCCAACACCCTAGCCAACCAATCACAACAACAAAAAATGGGAATACATTTTCGTGTCCTTGAAACCATGCTTACCCATAACATTGTTCAGCCTTGGTGGGGGGATGCGTGGGTTGAGAATATGCCAGAAGTATTCAAGAATAAAATCAATGTGATGCTTTAACCACCAATTCAACGTGAATATGGTACACATCACACAATGAAAGTGACTAGCAAGTGGGCATTACATTCAATAGGGCCCCGCCCTAGAACCCCCTACGGCCGGTACAATTGGATTTCTACCCACTAATTGTACTAGTCATCACTAGAGGCCTTCTACCTATGTGGCCTATGTTAAGCAACATCATTAAATTCCCATGATATGCCTATGACTTTGGATGGTTGTGCCGTCATTTTGGTGATGCCACTATGGACTTACTTTGATATACACATGCCAACATCTCATTCCATGAGCCTTTCTTTCCATCCCCGTGATGTATTCATAGACATGTTAAATTTCGTTTGGGTATAGAAAATATGCATTGAGTGGGAATTGTTTGGGTTTCCCTCACCACATGGCATGCATTTCATTGGATGGGTACAAGTACCTTGCAATGTAACCACCCCCTCCTCCCACTGCATGTTCCCCCTTTATTGGGGTTGCAACACGGTGGTACCCGCTCCTCCTCTTGGCCATAAACCCAACCTCCTCCTCCAAAACTTATACATTGGATCTCAACCATACCCATTTTTTTTCCATGTCAAAGCGCATTCACATTCTCTCCACCAATTTCCATTGCGCCGTTTCCACTTTTGTAGGTATATTTTTGCATTTCTTATGTTTCACAAACTTGTTTTTGGTTGTGCAGAATGAATGTTGTTTTCTTATGTGGTCACTCTCCCATTCAAGTTTTCATTGCAAATTGTGTTTTGTTTTATATAATCCTTAATTATTTGCTCTAATTTGTAGGCTTATCACAATAATTCAGATATTTTTAGTGACTCTATGGTTGCTCCTCATGCATACTTTAAAAAATAAATCCAAGCATGTTGAATGTTGTGAGAAGTTTTTTTGGGTTTTTTGTGTTTTTTTGTTTTGTTTTGGTGAGCAGTAAACCCATACCTCATTTTCGTCCATAGGTTTCTTCATGGCTGCTCTCTCTTCTAAAACTTGTATTTGGCAAACATATTTGTGAGAAGATCTTCCTCCCCCTCTTCCCCCTTGGACCGGAACCTTGACTTTCACAATTGCAACAATTGACCTTGGTTGTGCCCCCCCCCCCACACCTCCTGCTTGTGTGTGCTCTGTTGTGGTAAGCCCCTATCACATTCTGTATGTGGACATCATAATACTTTTCTAATAAGTGTTTGAGGTTTTTTTGTGTGGATATGTGCCCCGTCTCCCAAGGTCAACTAAAATATTCTAATCCACCCCCTTCTCCACACAAATTTTCATTCATTTTTTATTGATTTCGGATGGTCTTATCATCCTGCATGGCAAACAATCATTTTTGGTCATGCACTGGCACTGCCCCTGTGTGCGCAATGATTGCAACATTGTAGTCTTGGGTGTAGGTTTGGACTTCATCTAGGTGTTGTTCATATTTTGATATTGTGCATACATATAGCTATAAAATCATCCTATTGAATGCCCTAGTTTAAACAAGTTGGGTTTGTTAGGGAATCTTCCATATAATAATGTGGGGAGATTTCATCTTTGGGAATCTTCTGTGTGTGGACTCAACCTTTGAGAATAGTAGCCACATTTTTCATCCCACATTGCATTAGAACCATAGTGACTCGTTGCAGTTTCAAAATGTACGTAGTGCGCACTGCATGCAAAGCACACAATTTCACGTTGTCTACGTCGACCCATCCAAACCCGATGTGAAAAAACTTTGAATTTATTTACATTTCTGCAACATTTGTTTTTATACAATAAGCATCATTTAATGACATTATAGACCCTTTATTGCTATTCTATTTAACTTTTTGTTTTTTTACCATCTAGGAAACTTTTTGTTCCAATACCCCTTCAACCATGATAGATGTGGTTACATACACACAGATAATGAACGACATGTGTACCATATTTGCGTTGATGAATCCCTCGTGTTGTGTTCATGTCATGTCGGTATATCATTATTTACTAATTGTTGCATGTCCTTTATTGCTGTCATTGTTGCAAAAATAATAGTTCTCGTGCATATTTGGCAGCCACCTTACCCCATAGTGGTGGTTTAGGCTGTGGAGTCCATAATGTTTTTGCAATGTGGGCATGTCATCCACTTTATTTCAAACATTCATTCTATGTTAATTCTCAACCCATACATAGCCATTGCTTGGCCATAGGATGTTGTATAATATGCATTCTTTCTTCAATTGGTTGCATATTGTTGGGGTCTACCTTGTATCATGGGATATTGTACTTGCCTATTTCGCCCAATCATTCCCAATATTGGATGCTTCATGCAATTATAACTTATTTGTGTCATTTTGAAATGCATAGTTTAAGCCATAACTACAACAGACTTAGGGTTCGCTACTCGACTTGTATTGGTTTTGTTGTTTCACTAGATGTCTTCTTGTGAAGGAGGCCGGGCCATAACCATCACATCTCATAGTGATGCGATCGTTGCTTGTGATCATCCCCACACTAACATAGTTCTTGGATTCATCCACTTTTTCCCTCCGCTAGATTTTAGTTTCATTGTCAGAGAATCATGCAACATTGTTCTCGGGGGGGGGGGGGCTATGTGGGTTTCGGAGTGTTTGCCACAGTTTCCTTGTCTTTTGTCGTATTCACCGTGATGGAATTTGACAAAATGATGAGTGTATTCATCCGCTTTCCCTCAGTATGGCTAAGATTGCCATGCTCCCACCACAAAACGTATATTGTGTGCCACCCAATAGATTCCTCAATTCCATACGTTGGATACCCTCTTGATGTTTTCCCCCTCTTACTATTGGAGGGGGAAACACTATATGGTATGGGGGTGTTGTTATTTTGTTGTGACATCACATATTGCTTAGAAGGGGGGAACACAATTTTTGTGTGTCTAGGGTCATATGTAGCACTACGCGCGTCTGACAATGTGAAGCGGGTTGTGGAGATAGTCAAGTGTTTGGTAAACACACACAATGACTATCACGTTGTCCTTTGTAGATCTTTCCATGATTAGGAAGATGTGGAGAGGCTTGGTTACGATATCTCGACCACGGCTCATGATGGTGGTGGCGGTGGTCGCAAGTGCCTACATCAAGAGTATTTTTATGCCACGTATTCAATATTGTTGCCTTTCTTTTGTGTGCAAGGTACGTTCAATTTTGGCTACCACTCTTGTGTTCACGTTGAAGCTTCTTTAATAGCAATTGATTTTAAATTTTTGTTCCCTCTAGTGTTTGTGTTTGCAGATGTTGTGGACATATTCTTCAAATGGGCCCTCTTATAACCTTTGGTTTGGATGTGTGCATTTGCACCATGCCTACTTTTGTAAGTACATGGTTCACTTGCGTGGAAGTGTTTCAATCTGGGGGGTCTTGGATACCACGGGTGGTTTAAATGTAGTTCAACATCCCCTTGCCACTAGTCATGTTTTCCATCTTGACAACGTGCTTATTTTGTCCATATCCCAACCACACATGAGGGCTATTATGTGGTTGGCATCTACAACCAGACTGCTATATGACCATATAAATAGTGAGAGGCACCATTATGTATCGACATCATGGTCCTTTAAGGATGTGATGTGCAATAATGATACATGGTTTCTAGTATTTGGATGTGTCGTGCCTCATGCCCTTTTGGAACACCATGCTACATCCATCACATTGTGCATGTCCAAGTATGATACTTTGCAGTGCCATTTTTATAGGGCATTGTCCATGTTCCCAGATAGATCGTTGTCCCCTATATTACCCAATCATCCCTACTCAGCACGGCAAGGGTAGATCCCTCGGGGAGGTCACTCCCTTGTAAAGTTGAACAACCACGTGCGAACACTTTACATCTAAAAAATCCTACTTTTTACATAAAGCATCACTAAAATGGGTCAACATTTTATCAATTTTTTTTCATGAGTAGATATACATGGTATCTATTATATAGTAAAAAATGGTAACTAAATTTGATGATTTGTTTTTTTTTATAAAACATACCGTTTCTAACTAGAATGACGCAGAATTTAGCTAAAAAATTTACTACAAAAATGAATGTGACTAAAAATTTCAAAAAATATACAAAAGATACTATCAATGGTTATGTATATGCAGAAAAAATATCATAAATTTTAAAGTTATCTATGGCATTAATATAGGGGTAGCAAACTTTGTTCGCACGTGGTGTTCAACTTGACAATGGAGTGATCTCCCCGAGGTAGATCCATGTGTGGTCTTCTCTTTTTACCCATTGTCTAGATGGTCTTTGCACCTCCGGGTTAATTTCACCTGGAACACATACATATGGAGTCTTGTTGAGCTATGCTATGTCTCCGCCGGACCCATTCACCGGACATTCTGGTGACACTTATGCATTCATCATGTAGTGTGATTGTGATTGTATATGGACGAACATGTCTTTGTACAATGCATTTCTTTTCACATTCAAAATCGATTGGTGAGTATATCAATGTACATGTTGTGGTACACGTTTTGTTGATTTTGTGTTATAATTTCTATTTGCATGTACATGTCATTTTTGAAAAATGTCATAACAGAACAAACATGTACTGCAATTGTACAAGTACTCATGTATGTTTGTGCATTGTAGAAGAAAGAAGGCACACATCAAATGTGGTGAGGAAGTCGTCCTATAATTTGGAAACCCCATACAGTCGTTGTATAGTTTAAACCCCATGCTATAGAAATCATGCAATCCATAAAAATGAAGCCATTTTGTCAAGTTACCAAAGTCAATGGCGCTTTGGTGTAGTCAAAAGTCTCATTTTTAGTGGAGCTTAATAAAATAGTGCAATCATCATTTCTCCATTCTTAATCTTTATTGATTAAAACTTTTGTTCATTATGAACTTTGATAGTTGTCTTTTGCCTTGTCTCCACTAGAGTAAATAAGTGCCATCTTGGCTGTAATCATAAGTCAATACCACAATGCTTGATAAGAGCCCATGGTTTAGTTTCTTAAACTACCTATTTGGGTGTTTGGATTTATGTTTGTATGTACGTCATTAGGGGTTGTCACACCTCCTCGGAGAATGGAGAATGGGAGAATGGAGAATGAGGAAAAAGAGGAGCCAATAGGATAGCTTCTCCATGGAGAAAGTGTGACACCCCTAATTGTGGCCCGTGGAGAATGGAGAATTACCCGTGAATCAACATGTGGTAAGAAGCGGTGAAAGAAGCGCCTCCAGCGGTGAAAGAAGCGACCCTAGGTGAAAAACATAAGCTTTGCGGTAAAACCTTCGCACGAGAAGTTTTCTCCATTCTCCATTCTTCACCCGTGGATGAAAAGAATGGAATTCTCAAATCTTCAGAGAATGAGCCCTCCGCCTTTCAAGGAGAGCGTGCCACGTCCCCATTCTCTGAAGATTGAGAATGGGAAGAAAGAGCTGTGACAACCCCTATTGTGAACAACCACCACTAAGAGTTACTTGGTACTATAATGTCCATTATGTCGGGTGTCATTAAACCCTAAACCCTTGAATCAAACCAGTGCCCCACGGTAACGTAGAGTTGATCTTTTTGCACAAATATGTATAACATGCTTAGATGGTACCATATGAAAACCATCCTCTAGTTCTACATTGACAACCAATCTCTGACTATAATTTGTATTGTTCTTTCCCAATGAACAAGATTTGGCAATAAAATGTACACCACAATATACATATTGTGTTTGGCACGCTATCCACATATTTTGCAAAGGTACACAAAACATGTGGTTGTATCTATTACAATGTATAGGGAAGTTGTGAGCCAAATTTTTGGTCAATTAGTTAAACTATGGGCAAATAGTTAGTAACTGGATGAAATAGCCTTCCAGTGGATGGAAATAGTTGAACCATAGGCTAGGAAGGTAGTTATAATTATTAGCACGGCCATAGGTGGCCTTAGTTGGTTACAACAACTATCGTCTTCCCCGCCGAGCTAAGAGGGCTGGCGAGGGGGAAGGAAGGCATGCATTCTCTGATTTCATTGAGCGAAAAACTAAACCATAGGCTTGTCTCCCTCAACACCGAGAGCGGGCGAGGATAATAGTTAAACTATTTTCTGTTAATTTGAGTTATCGCTGCAGGGATTGCGGGATACCACCTTTTGTTGAAGTACATTGTTGATTTAAGTTCGAAGTTACTTTGAGTGGCCGAGCATAGTTGAACCATTTACTTGTGTGAAGTATATGTGTGTAATGTCAGGAAACTATTGTCGATTGTTATAATTGCAATTGAGAAAGCTTGAGATTGTGTACTGTGAGCGAGTGAGGATGTGTAATGAAGTATGATTGAGCATAACAAAATTGTGAGTCAGAATTTGAGAATTGACACGAGTGAAGTCGAGCACAGCAAGTAAGTGAAGTATGAATCTGAGTTGATTAAGTGAATGTGGTGTAGGAACCTGTTATCCGCGATGAGTTTTGCAAACACTTGAGTGTGGAATTTGGAATATAGTTGAGTAATATGTAATTGTGTATTTCGAGGATAGGGAGATTGTTGTATGGGAGAACTATCGTCTAAGTGAGAGACTTCTCCAATTTGAGAGATAGGAATGGAACACCGAGAACCCTACGAGTGAGGAAGTAAGTCGAACTATGGACAGAGAGAGTCCAATTGAGCGATAAGCGTATGTGAAATCCTTGGGCGAAGAAGGTGATAAGGAAAGTGAGAGAAGAGTAAGATAACTACCTTGCAGTGGAACAAGTGTAACTATAGACGAGGGTAGTCGATGGGCAAAGTCCTCGAAGAGGTTGAGTCGAAATGAGACAGAGCCCATAATTATATAACTCTGTTATTTCCATGTGGGAGGGTGAGCGGAACAGTGTGTAAGGGTTGTCTAAGAGGGAAACCACTTGAGAGGAGAGATCCGTGAACGGCACCAGTTGGAAGAGAGGCAACCGGAAGGCCAAGAGTCAGCCCGAGAGTTAAACTATTGATGATTGTTATCCTGTGTTAGACAACGTGAGGAAGCCAAATGGTCCAGGGTTTGTGAATGACACAATAGCCTATTGTTGACCTATGAGAGGCAATGAGGAAGAAGAAAGAGCAAATAGTTCAGCCGAGTGAGACTATTGTTGAAACTAACATTTTAGGCTAATAGAAGTTAAGTGTGTCAAATTAGCTTAATGAGAGATTCTCAATTAACGGATGTGATGAGAAGAGATTCTGATCAGTTGATTAATGAGAGTAATGAGAGATTAAGTTGATTATGTGTATTTGAATTAGGATAAACTTTGGATTATCAATGAGATTTAGGCATAAGTTGTCCTAGACTTCAATGGAGTTTTATACGATTATGTAGTCTAGAGACTTGATCTTTGGGTATGAAAGTGCAAGCTAACCCGATCAACTATTGTTTTGTGTGTTACCTTGGTTGTTGTTGTTGCAGGTTGTGCAGGGCAATCAAGACTATAGCTTGACTCTGATGGTTGTTAGTTGCATAAGTTGTGAGTAATGATTAAATCTTGGAATTAATGAATGAACAATTTGTTTTGCATTGAAATTAACATGGACCAATTAATGAAGGAGTTGTTATGATTTGAAGATGCATTGGCCAATGGTTACCAAAGACAATTGTGATACTCAAAGACTATTGTTCTCGAAAGACTATTATTATACAATCTCATGACGAGATGGTTACTTACTGTGATAGACACACGTACCCCACTGAATGAGACACAGTGAGAGGAAACCTTGTGGAAAAGGAGAGTAAAAGATGGATAAGTGAAGTTTTGGAGTGAAGATAGCAACCCTATTGTTTGATTAATGAACTATAATGTGACAAATGCCTGTAATAGACACTAGTAATTGAGAGTTTGTACCCTGGGGTTTGTTTGTTCAGCCATAGAAAAAAACTAACTACAGAAGTATGTACATAAGTGTAGACATGGCTCACATGTACCTATAGTTGTATATCCACAACAACAAAAATGTGAAACGCAACTTCCATACACCTGTGGTTTATGGAAAAACCAATCCCAAATTGCTACATTACGTAGGCTAACACATGTACATAAAATCACTACTCCAATGACCGGTGTGGTGAACATCAATGAACGTGTACTTCGTCCCCCGGTTGCGTGCCACCCCATTGTCCACGTGAGGTGTTGTGATCCGGAAACTCACAATGGGTCCCTATGGTCCCCATACCCCCATTTGCTACTACAACTACAATTGGCTTCTTCTTCACATGCCTAAACTTGTTCTTGGCGCTTTTAGCTTCTAATGTGGATCCCATAACCTTTCACGACTGTCAGAACAACTTGCCTATCTTCATATCGCATATGCAACCCACAACATGCACAATTGGTAATATTCAACAAGGTGCTCACAAAGCCTTGCATGATGCAATGCAAGAGTATGGACTGCATACACAACTACATGTGATGGTGGGTGGGAATAACTGAAGGTGTGAGACAAATGGAGACAAGGCTCACTCTCGGGGGGGGGGGGGGTGACCGGTCGAAAAGTAGAAACCATGTGAGAACAACTATAGGGTGTTTTTTATTCATTGGCAAGAAAAATTATATAAACTTTGGATCTACCATAGCCTACTTAAATTGCGAAACATATTATTATATATAATTTAGTATAAGGAGAAAACCCCCACTTTAGGTTTGAGGTAGAAAGAAATTAGTATGAAAATAATAATAGATGAATTAAAAAAATAAGTAGAATGAGTATATTCACATATAATACATGCAAAATGGATGAAAAATTAAACAACTGGGTTATGATGTGTACACTCTTCTTTCACCAATATATAGCAACGTGGATATGTGCCATGCCATATTGGAGTTTTAAGTTTGCCTTCATACAAAACGAGTAAATCAAAATTTTATAAGTAATTTAGCATCATTTGAAATAATCTAGGTTTTCTTTTATAATTACCTATAGGGTGTTGAATATTTGGTGAAATAGTTTTTCTTCTACTTAAAGAGTTCCCTAAAATCTAAACGAGGAGTTAAATAACCCCCATAAAAATACCCTTTGTACACACGTGGTTACATAACACAAAGGGGGAATAAGAATTTTAGGGGTTTGTGGGGCATGATAACTTGGAATCATGTTTTGCAACCACGGTACCCCAACCTCCTCATTCTTGTAGAGTTAGCTCATGTGCAATGTGTTTCTACATCGACGTGTGAGTGTGATTTTAGTGTGCATTATTTGATCAAGACTAGAGTTAGAAACATATTGGGCAATAAGAATCTTGAGGCAATGCTGCGAATTGCCTTGGAAGGGTCAGATGAGGGGATAGATGACATTATCAGTGACGATGTCCCACTTTGGAAGAATGACAGTATGTACCGTTTTTTGTATGCTAATCCCTCTTCTTATTTGAATTCTCCTAATACACAGAATGTGAGTGATGTGTCTTGTTCGTTTGGGGCAGTTGATACTAACGGCAGTTGAACGCAAATTTCGTGACTTTCAATACTAACTACACTATTGTGTCTAATTAGTGTGGGTGGGAAATTCACGTGGGTTGGAAATTAGTGTGGCCCACACTAAATTTCAAGTGTTTGCATCACTTTGGATGTAATTCGTACTGTCATCCATTCGTGTGTGTTAGGGTTCTCCGCAAACAACCTCCGTGAGATGTGTTAGGTGCTTCCCGAGGTGCTTCCCGGGATGGAATTATGAAGTTTCATCCGATTGTGGAAACGACAACGCCCACACAAAATTTTCACCTTTGAAATTAGTGTGGGCCACTCTAAATTATAATTTGAAATTAGTGTGTTTTATTGGGAATTAGTGTGGCCCACACTAATTAGACACAATAGTGTAGCCTCCAGAAAAAACTTGGACCCTTTGTGGATCTTGTATTTTCTGAAGGCTACGTCCTTGGCCCTAAGATGGTAGGGGCTTTGCTAGGTTCAACTCCTGCTAAGGATACTATTTAGATTTAAAAAAATAGAGAATGAATGTCAACATTCTTTAACCCTGAACACTTGAAAAAAGAAATAGGGAATGAATGACAATGAAACTTAAAGGAAAACCAAATGGGGAGGGAATAAACATCCACCACCAAAATACAAAACCGACCCCATTTTAGACATTTAAGAAATTGGATGAATGAAAAAAAAAGTCGACTAATTGCCTAAATATATTAGAAAATGGAAGATACCAACCGATGAAATTTGCACTCTCTAGGCCCACTTCCGGATAAAAATTGAAAAATCCGAGCCACCTCCTTAAAGCTAGGAAATTATCCGGTTTCTCTACAGAACTCCCCGGACTCTGCGGCCGGCACCTCCAGCCGCAGGCCTGGCTGGACCGGGCCAGCCCGGCCAGCTGCACCCTAGCCCGCCATCGCTGGCTGGCTGGGCCTGGCCGCCTCGGTGTGGCCAGGGTATGGAACCGACCCGTTAAGCGGTTAGGAAGTTTCTGTGTTGGATGGCTGATGATAATCTAACATTCATCCGCGGAAATGAGTACAAAATTGCCTATTCAAAATGACTACTTCCTTCTATATATGGTGCTTCGCACAACAGGAGAACTAATCTAGTTAGTAAGAAACGCAAAGCTCCTTCTGTCTGTCGTCTACGCAGCACCGATCCTTCTCGAGTCTACGAAGCATCGATGTACCGCATCATCACAGGACCTAGAGGCGGACTCCTTCCACAGATGTTTCGGTTAGGCCCCACTTCTGATGAATTATTGATCGACTATTAGTGCGATAATTGATCCTGTAACATCGTTGGGCGGCTTCTGACTGTGTCAAGACAATGATTAACTTACTGTATCTGCCTTCAACTTGGGCTCACGCTACTTCATCTTTGAATCGGATGCCTATGATCTCACTTTTAGCTCCGGATCGGCATTATTAGCTCGAGAGGTGGATTCCCATGTGGCAATCGAATCCTCGTTTCACACACCTGTGGTTGGCTGACACAGACGATTTATCATTCTCCCTCGTTTTGATGAGCTTGATTGAATTATTTGGTCTCTCTCAGCCAACCATATGTGTGTGTCTGTTTGAGGAAGGAGGCTAGGGTGCCAAACAAATGTCCAGGGACACATCTATTGCATCTACGTCGAATCATTTCACGGTTGTACGAGAGGAAAATGGTGGACGGATCAACCAAGGTTGTGTCGTGACCCCACTTTTGTGATGATCTGCGGGGAAAATGCTCGTCTTGCAGGCACTTGTTGATATTGTTACCCCTCGTTAATGGATCCTCATTTACACAGATGTAACATAGATGGCTGAGACGTACGACAGTTTCTATTCAGCGTCGTCGAGTCTCTCAGCCTTCGTCCAATTGTGGAATGAATCATGATTGCCCACGAGATGGGCGGATCCACCAACGTTTTTGTAGTGGCATTTTGGTGTTGATCTGCTGAGAAAATGCTCGTCTTGCGGATTGATGATGGATAGATATAAACGCCGACTCCTGATGGAGCAAGCGTGAATGCATGCATCATCGCCCTTTTTGGAGTGAGTCTTTCCTCATTTCACAGATGCATAAATGACTGAAAGAAACGGGCTTTTCTGATCAACTTTGTCTCTCTCAGCCTTCATGAGCGAGGGCACGAAGCACTGCAGGGTGAAATGATAATCCAGTTATGAGGGGACTGGATTGTCATGGGAGAGGAGGATGCAGAGCGAGAGAGGTGACAACAAAAGGTTGAAGTGAATGAGAGACGCTTTACCCTTGATAATAGACTTCTTAAAATCAAGTTTACAAACTCGATGGGTTTACGTGAGTGACTTGTCATGTGCCGGATTACTGCTCATCCAGAAGAAGAGCACCTGTTCCAACTGGTCTTAATCTTTTAAACGTGTTCACTTTTATGAACTTTTTAGAGTGGATATTTCTTGGGGAAGGAGACACAGGTGAATCATAGCTTATAGGAAAGTCTCAGAATTGATTGCTAAAGGATGGCCCATTTGCTATTTAGTATTGTTTTTGGTGCGATGTGTCACTGCAATTGTCTGTAGCGTGCATCAAATTCTTCATCGCCCATGGTTATCAACTTATCCACATTCTGACTTTGACATTCTTCAGGACACAATTACCAATTCTACCTTTGAAATAAAATATCAGACCTATTCATGCTAATAGATAGCACCTGGTGTACTAGTACTGTAGTGCTAATTCTTGTGATGAGTCGCAAACTGTACGATGCATCAATTTAATCATCATCATCCACGGTTTTTGTGTAATCCACATTGACGTATTCTAACTTCATATTCTCCAGAACTCGACCAAGAAATCACTGTACTGCAATTTCAAGAATTTATTTAATGGGGTCTTACTAAACAACATGTAATTCTTTGCGACACCTTTGCTAAGAGTGTCGCTTGTTTGCTTACAAGAGTGTCCGAATGTAAAAATTGGCAGTCTTAATGTCATTTAGGGTATGCCCAGGATCCCGTGTTTCCGGTCTAAGTTTAATCAGCTGGAAGCCACATCCTGTAAATTCAAGTTCCCAGAAATTGAGAAGATTTGGGAATGAAAATCTAAATGACACAATGGTAAATGAAATGATAAATGTGGGAATCGTTACATCAAACTCATGTGGAGGCCACGCACGTTCGAAAACGGCAGTTCCAAGATGGAGTTTGGTAAAACCAAGGTCAAAGAATTTCGGCCTATCTTGGTTTCAAGGTTGGTCCCTCTCTTGAACATCCATCTTCCACTCTGATCCAAGGCAGTGGTCTTGCAAGGCTTAACCTTGCTTTTGATTGGAGTTGGAAGGGAGGCCACACTTGTTCAAAAATGTTGGTTTCGAAACAAAGATTGGTGGGATTTTGAATTGGAATTGGAAACAGACAAAATTACTCAATAAAAGAGGGATCAACTTTGAAACCAAGCTCCCCAAGGTTAGACACATATCAAAGCTGAATTTCTTCTACTTTGGCTTATTAAACTCCGTTGCGAAACTAGCGTTTTTGAATGTGTGTGGCCTCCCCCTCCACCTATTGTCTATTGCAGATAGCTTGGCACTGAGAGATGACACCTAGGTCCTTGTTATGGCTTGGTTCATTTTCCAAATTTCACATAGACAATGATCTTGCAAGGTCACAACATTCAAAACATGCCACTTTCCATGCTTGCAAAGCCACTTTCATAACTATCCTTGATTTCTTTTCAATTCAAATATCAACTCACCTTCATATGTTAACATATAGTAGCCAACCCATTCCCGACCAGTTAAGCAATTTAGCATATATTCTCGGGGAGGCCATTGTCAAAATTTTATTAAACCATGTGAGAAAAAAATATAGGGTACATGATAAAAATTCAAAAGAGAAAAAAATTATACAAATTTTGGAATTACTATATGGATGAAATGACCCATACAATATTATATCTAAAATAGGGTGAGCATAAAGTATAGGCAATATTTTATAATTAATAAATCAAGGTGTGTAATATTTGGAGGAACGGAGAATTTATGTGAGGTTCAACAAATGTCTTTGAATTGGATGAGAAATTGCCTCAATGGACTAAATGTAAATGAATTTAGATGTTGGCTATAGACAAACCTTGCATGTATTGAAGGTTGAATTGGCTTCAAGGGAAGGTCTCCTCGTGACAAATCTGACATCAGGCGACCAATGAGGTTCACAAATTAAATCGGGGTGGTAGCTCTGCAGGTTTCCTCTCACAACACATTTCTCAGTTTCATGACACCCTACTGTTAGAGCTTGTGTTTAGGGTCTCAATCAAAAACATGTTTTACAATCACAACGCCCTACCGTTAAAACTTGCATTTAGGGTTTTAGTTTTGGGTATGCTTTAGACCTTTAGTTGTGTTAGGGGTGGCAACTCGTCTTTCAAGAGCAACTCCTTATTATTTTCCTTCTAATGCATCTAAAAGTGTATAATGTATTAGGACGTAAATTCAAACAATATGTGTAGAAAAAGGACATTGATAGGAATACAATTGCATCACAGATGTTCAAATTGGGAAGGTATATATATATATATATATATATTTAAAACCTCCAAATTCTATTTTGAGAATTTATAATAAGTGATTTTCTTATGTAGGGATCACCATCCATACCCCCTAGCTTTTAATTTCCATTCTCATAATTATAATAACTTATAGTTGTGACAAAATCATAATTATAAGAATTGCATTGATGTTGATCAAGCTTGAACACTTGCCCCTTGTAGACAATATTGTTGTGCATTTGATATTTTACAAACAATTAATGTTGGGTATTTGATTCATGTTGTAGGCCCGGGTACTCAACTCCCGTATTATAAGGCCCTGATTATAATAACTTATAATGTATTTTAGTCCAATATCGAGTGATATAATTTTTTTAATATAGGAAACTCTTCTAGCCCTTCTAACAAGGAATCCAAAAATGTAATTATATATAGGACACGAATATTTCTTGAAGCATATAATTGCATTAAAAACCTAATTATATGAGTTCTTTAATACATGTACCATAGGCCAAACTACCCAAATTTTGGATTTTTTATTAAATTTATTAATAATTATAAATAAAACATTTCCAATGACTTTTAATTTTAATTGGCTCGTGTGGATCTTTTAAAATTAGATACACTGCAAGATAAAAAAACATGTATTTCAATGCTTTATATACAATGTGGAATTTTTTAATAAATAAATAAGCAACCCTATTTTTCCTACATCTCATTTTATTTAATTTGGTCTTCACCCAACTTTTTGGTCCTTTTATTTTTGCATAATTTGATATTATTTTTACAAAAGTTGTCCTGTAAGCCATTTCAATGCCGATGCCCCATGTGTATAATATGGGAGTTGCATACCCAGGGTTGTTGGTTGATTTGGTTGTGTTCTTGAACACATTACTTCGATGTGAGATCCATCTAATATTTTCCTTTGTTCTTGTTTTTGAAGATAACCACACCAAATTGCAACACTTTAGGCAGTGAGCATAATTTTTATTATCTGCAAGTTCTATTAATGTATTTTTGTCATTTGCTTATGGATTGACATCAATATATGTCAAAACTATGAGATTTTGATAAATGATACAACTTACAAAAAAATTAGAGTCTATAAAATAAGTTCATGGTGTAAATTATATTTACCTATAGGGTCTTGAAAAATACCTCAAAACACCATTTTATCTACTAGTTGATAGGGTGCCAACTATTCAGGAAATATAGATGAATAGCCCATCTTTGATTAACCTTGCACGTGGTTTACAAAAGCATGTAGCTTGTATCTCCTAGGCATATATTTTAGGTGTGATCTCAAAAAAAATTTGTCCATCTAGAGTTATAGAAATAAGAAGAAAATCATGTTTTCTCAAAATGTTTTCCATAGTAACCAAATTGCCATGAGTTTTCTAAGTGCTTGTTCTCTTTGACTTGTACTCATGATATAGGCTACCTTATTTCCGATCATTGATTGGTTATGAAACCAAGAACGTTTGATTCCTATCATCAATAATTGTGACACCTAAATAGGCTTGCAAATTAACATGCCTATCAAGTGAACAAACTTTATGATCACATTTCAATTGGCATGTTTAACCTATTTGAAATGGGCAATTGGATCGAGGATTTGAATACATTAACCAGTGACATTTGACCAAGTTGGATTTTAACCATGACATGTCTACATTGATTAGAGATTGATATTATGTTGCATGGGAATAGGTTGGCCTATGCTATAAAAATGGGGTGGTATTCGGGAATGGCAACTAACTTAACATGAGGTTGGTGTATGAGTTTGACTCTTGCCTAACGGAGGCAACTCTATGTTGCCTGCAGTTGGATGCAACAAAGGGCTATGGTCTCTTAATTGAATCAACTCAGTCTCCAACTTCACTCTTTGTTAAATGAATTTCTAAATTATTGGCTTTTTAGGTTTTTTGGGAGCAAACCTGCATGCCAAGTCATCCCACCCACAAAGTTGAAGTTTTCCAAATCCTTATTGTAGCTCTCTAGCAGCTTGGGCACCTTTCTACCCAATAATTAATTAAAGTGTGAAAGTAAGTTAGGCAACCCATAAATAATACTCTAAAATTGGGCAGATTCAAAAAATAAGTTAAAATAAGTTAGACATTCATCCAAGTCATTTCTATGATTCATGGATGGTTTTTCTAATTTCATCTATGGCGGCTATGATTAAGCTAAACACTTCCCTTAACCAACATTCCTTACCCTAAAATTTGTCTTTTACTTTTATGTCCAGGTTTTGCTCGGCAACATATTTTGCTTTGTGTAAGAGTTATACGGAGTGGTTTGTTAGACACCATCGGCTCATTTACAAAAAATTAGGTAGGAAAACCAAAACAAAGCAACATGGGGCAACATCAGATCTAAGTCAAGGGGCTAAGGAGCAACTGGACAGAAAGGCGGAGGACTGGGGAGAAGCTAAGAAGCTGAACCGAGAACCAAGGGCCGAAGGATGGAGGCTGAGGGCTGAGGGGCCGAAGACTAAAGGCCGAAAAACCAAACTAGAAACAAGGACCACAAAGGACCATGAAGTTCTGACCGACTTTATACCCTTTTAACCCCTCCCGGGTATCCCAAGGGTAGGGCTACTTGCAAACCACGGGTATCCCGAGGGTATTGACATCAACGGACCGGACACCAAAACTAATAAAGGTTGTTAGTCTTAGTAGAAAATAATAAGGTACTTTGATTTAGTAGGTACAATCCTAATTAGTGAAGCACTTTGAACTAGTAGGCCACATATGCTATTAGTAAGCCATTTTAGATTAATAAATTATGACCACAAATAGTAAGGCACATAAGGCTTTTAAACCACTTAGTGAGCTTTTGGAATTAGTAAGCCACATAGCAAGCCACTTAGGATTAGTGGACTCTATGTTGACCAACTACCACTTAGGCCATATAGGTGAGGTAAAACGGAGGTGGAAGTAAATAAGGGCCAAGAATTGACTTCTTGGTTAACCTTAGGAATTCCCCATACTTGGATAATACATGGGTAGATTCTAGAATGAAATCTATCATATTTTGATTGTAAAGAAGATGGGGACTATATGTGTTGTCTTCGAAGATGTCCGGAAGAGATATCTTCATCTTCTTAGAAAAATAGAAATATAGGAATATAAGAGGGTGGTACATGTTAGACACCACCTTCTGCTATATATAGAGTTAGGATTAGAGTTAGCACACCTTATTCACGACGATAGGCTACACGAGAGCTAGGTCCTTTGTATCTTTACCATTTTGGAATGCAAGAGCTTCAAGCTCAAACCTTCTTCTTAGTTATTCAAGGTAGAGGCAAAGTAATTGATGACATAGACATCATCAAGTTGATTGCGTTGAGAGAATTGATGAGTGTCATGCATAAAAACTCACATGAGGTGAGAGAGTCATATAAGTTGAGAGTTAAGTATGATTCAGAAAACATAAATGATTGAAAGGCAATTGTGTAGAGGCACACATGTGGCGAGAGAAATTGTAGCAATGAAGGCAATCGTGTAAGTGTTGAGAGATCATAGAAGTTCACATGAGGTGAGAGCAGTTGTATTGCAAAGTTTATGATTGGAGTGATTTACCAAGAAAGACTCATGAAAATTTAGCACTCATACATGTGAGAGAGAATATTAGAAGGAAAATAGATAAGGTTGCATGCAAGGATGTTGATAATTGAATACATGTAACTTCCTAAATTAATGTTGCTATGAAACTAAGAGATATCAAGATCTTAACATAAATCAAATCAATATACATGTTCTTTGCATATCTATTTCATTCCGCTATCATTCTTATTATAATGATTCTTGAACCTACATTATCTATGTTCATAAGCATGATTGATTGCCTAAGGAAATCAAATACGACAAGTGATATGACTATAAAAGGTGTTATGATATAATCTTTAATATGATAAAATTGAGTATATGAATATATTACCTATTTTTTATTGTATTATTTTTCTTTTAAAATAGATTGTGGATGTTATAGTTGAACTTTAAATAGAATTAAGATTTGTGCTTAAAATAGAGTACAATCAATTTATAATTGGAACTGAGATACATTTAATGTACTAAAAATAGAATGTAATCCAATTATAGTAGAGATTGTAATACAACTATTGTGATTGTGCTAAAAATAGACTGTACCACGTATAGCTGAGAATCCAAATGACATTGTTATAAGAAGAAGATTATTTATAAGAGGGACTGAAAATTAAGAGGAAATACTAAGTTGAGAGAATGACTCAAAGATGCCTCCTCAAGAGTTGATAAGAAAGTGAAAGGTTAGTAGAGGCATTATCGCACATGTAAAGATGAAATCTTCTCTACATGGAAAGAGAGTGTCTAACAACAACTTCATTATTATTAAGTTGCTATCCACACATGTTTTAACAAAAAGAAGTTCCGGTTATAGAGACTAACAATTAGAAAACTAAAAATAAGAGTTGAGAGAGAAATTTTTTTGGAACAAAAAATAACTTGGTTACTTGAAGAGATGTTACTTGTTATTTGGTTACTTAGCTACTTGGTTACTCGACGACTTGAAGAAATGCCACTTGGTTACTTAAAGAAGGTGACTTGCAACTTGAGATACTTAGAAGAGAAGAGAAAACTTATTACTTAGCTACTTGGTTACTTTGCTACTTACCAATTAAGAGAAATGGAACTTGTTACTTGACAACTTGGTTACTTAAGATACTTAACTATTGAAGAAAATGAGAAGAAGAAAAGACAATTGCTATTGAACTAGCTACTTGAGAAGAAGAAAAGACAACTGCGGCATATGAAGAAGTTACAACACTACGACACACAAAGAGAAGTGAACAATATCTACATCAATGTTTAGGAAGTAACACTTGAGCTTAAAGAGACAACTTTCGGGGAGGTCACTCCCTCTTATATTAATGCATACACGTGCGCTCAGGACCTATTTATCGGGGGGCTATTTACCTTGCAAAAAACATTATAAGGTATGGTGTTTTTCAAAATAAAGGTAAATGCTTGTCTTTTAATACACCCTATCAGTAATTATAATTTTTTGGAGGAATCATTTAAAAATACCCTATTTTACTTATACTGCCAAAGAAAATTGGAAAAAAGATTGCAATTCAAACAACGTGTTGGAATTTTCCCTCCCGACACGTAGGTAGAAAACATTAATTCCACATTGGATACATTGGTTCAGTAACGTTCAAGCCAGCCAACCTGCAAAGTCATCCATCCAAGCTTTTTTCAACAAAAAATTACCTCTTTTCATCCACAAGCATAGACCCACTACCCCTAGTAATTGTTTCCATGCTATTTTACATGTACTGACTAGATAAAAGAGGCTATTATATGTGATGGTATTTTACATGTAAACATGTTTCATTATTTTAAAATCCCCTATATTATATGTACATTTTTTGCAAAATTTATCTACAATGAACATTTTAGACCCTATTTTGTATCACACGTTGTTTCTACGATTTTCACTAGTGACCTCCCTGAGAAACAACTGTTGAACAACATGAAGAAGTTCAACACAAGAAGAAAGTTACAAACAAACAAGAAAGTCAATGGTCTTGCATAAGTAACCCATTTTTTGTCTCTTTACCGAAGCCTAGGGCACTTCGGTGTAGTCAATAATCTTTCATTAATTAATTTCACTTAGTGTAACTTGAATTATGCAGTACAGTCATCCTTTCATGATTGTCAGTCTCCTTTGATTAAATTCAATCTTAATGATACGGTCCGACAATAGTCTCTTACCTGGTCTTGGCCAAGGTAATCATAATTTCTTTCATTATGACAATAAGTCATACCACATATGCGCAT
Organism: Polytrichum formosum; assembly: GCA_964035585.1. Classification (NCBI taxonomy): domain Eukaryota; kingdom Viridiplantae; phylum Streptophyta; class Polytrichopsida; order Polytrichales; family Polytrichaceae; genus Polytrichum; species Polytrichum formosum. Next base: position 9,870,462 of record OZ037935.1, on the reverse strand, counting down.
TAACATGTTCTCACATAATTCATAAACTTATCATATTTATTTAGTGTTACAATTCTACACTTTTAGTTCTTAAAACAAAGAACTTACCCATTCATTTCATTTAATATTCATACAAGTCTTACCGAAGATATTCACTTTTTATTGTGGATGGAATTCTAAGTTATCCTTAATTCCACTTCAAATTTTAATTAGCAATCACTACTTACCGGTTTCACAAGCAGCACATCCTTTAGTCTTCTCCGCATCCGGTTATCCCTTCGCAGTCAATAGTTTGAATAGGTTGACGGTTCAATTCCTATCAAAGGTTATAATGGAACAGTTTCTCCATTTACACTACAAAGACCATTATCTTCATATTTGCTCGGTACAACATTTCAATGCAATGACAATTTAGCCACTTTGATGTGAAATCCGGTTTATCTACGCGTTCTTTATGCACTTTCTCATGAAGAATTGTATATGCTTCTAACTCAATCATTCCAACATGTATCAGACACTCATCTCTCCATTTGCAAGTAATATGTATCTCTGTGTTTATTTTGCTGTTAATTTGTACTCCTCACTCTAGACAATTATGAAAGGTCAGTCGTACTTACATAATCCTCTTGGGATTTTTGTTGTCTAAACTAATTTCTAATTTAGGGAATCACACCCGGTAACTTAATTACGTAGCCGTGCACAGACGATGGCCTTTATCAACTTCTCTAATCATCTCGATTCCAAGTAATTGCTTGATATCACTATATTCGTCAATTTTGGGCTTTCTCGGCATTTTGAGACAGTTACAAATATAAGAACATGGATAAAATCACAAAGATATTGGAGAATGTTGTAAGATGCAAATACTTTGAAGTGGGTGTTCATATCAAGAACCCAATCAAGAACTCATATCAAGATGGTTTAGGTAGGACGACCCAAACATTAGACCATGTTGTTGTGGTCCATATATTAATTTGAGACAAGAGAAAGTCTCAAATTAACGAATATAGTGATTGATTCCATTAAAAATTACAAACTGCTTTTCTATTCCGTAGACCATAGCCTTAAATATAACTGTAAAATATTATATCACCCAGCCATGTAACATGGCAATGCATTGATCGGGGAGAGTCAACAGATAATTACAGGTGAACTATTTGAGTTTGAGAAACAACCGGTTGAAATTCGAGACGTCAGGGAAATTACCGATTACAGTTTCTACAAGAATCTTTGGAAGATACCTCAAATAAATAAAGCAAATCCAGAATATGTCAACATGTAAACCGGCTAGATTTATTATCATCAAGATCATGACCAACGATGCCTAAAAACTTTCCCGGCACTGCTCTGGATGTCCTTTGACTGATTGAAACTCAGATGGTCATCTTTTCACTATAGAAATCTCGCTCTTCCTATTATCACCACTTAGAAATTCAGCCCATATAAGTTAATTTCTCCGTCTCTCAGAAAGTAACAGGTAATGGAATTATCTGTTATCAATTCCCAATCACAGCCTATTAAAGTCTAGACTTAATGCAAATTCAACCGAACCATAGCCTAATTCACATAGGCTGCCATGACATCATGCACTCCTAGACAATAGACCTAATCATTAATTTAATCACTTTTTGCAATAGAAGGAAAATACGAACAATGCACAGATTAACTTCAAATTAATGCATACATATGAGAAATCAGGAATCCCTCCTGATAGATTTAATCAATTATACCACTCAGAAAGTGATCACATAGAGATAACACAAAATTAGATAACTTCCAGTACATTCACCCTGGAGTAAACTTTGAGTAATTGGCACCACAAACAATTGTCAGGCAAAGATGTATCACACATCAATGTTTCAATTCACAAATAACACTAGGCAATGAATTCACAAAGGAGAGTTACAAAAACTGGCAGAGTTCTGGTACATCATAAAAACTAAAGTCCGGGGCCCCTCTCCTAAAAACTGCCCTCCTTATATACCTTTTGCCTGGCCTGTATAGATATCAAACAATATGCCTTTTTCTATTAGGCTATGGTCCTTCCTATTTGCTTCGTCAGATATCTAAAGGTCATGACCTATTCACACATACTTAATCCAAAAAAATTGGCTCTTATAAGGGTATGTTTACACTAATTCATTTATTGAAGGATCTCAGCATAAATATGTTCTATCAGAGTTTCTTATATTAGAGGAAGAGATCGTTGTAATGCTCCAAGGCCTCAGAGATGCAAGTCAACTTTGTATCTTGAGATTGTAGAAAAATGAAGTTATATGCAAAAAAAAGGCAAGGGTAAGACATGCCAAAAGATGACAATTGCGGGTTGACACCAATATGTTTATGCATTTGAAACAATTACTTTCCCCTCAATTAGAAATCAATCTCTTCCGGAATAGAGAGGTGGTCAAGTTTCCTCCTCAAACTTGTAACAAATTTTTCCTACAATTGTGTTGGCCTTCAATTATAGTTTTATGGGAAAACCAATGCACACTTCCATGTGGAAGAGGATCCAAAGTTTTGTCATCTACATTGTTTTGTCTAATTAGTGTGGGTTACCATTTGGAGTTACGCATTGCTATAAAAACTTACTTAGAGTACCCTTTTTAAACCAAATAACACAAGTAGTTAGTATGCACATTGAAGAATATGATATAATTGGTAAAAAAAACGATAATTCCGGTAAAGAGTTAAGCAACACGTAACTCCAAATGGTAACCCGCACTAATTAAACAAAACAATGTAGTAGCTGAAAAGTTTAGGGCCACATGATTATTTATGAAAGACATGCAATTGCATCATCACATTCAAGTTCTAACTACATGTGCTTTCAACTACAAAACCCGTCCCAATCACTTGCTCCCCCTATGAGCAATTCACCTTGCAAGGCGAAGAACCCTAGAAATGGGCCAGTTAAGAGTGACGACTCCTAGACCTTTCAAGCAATAGACTCTTTACTAAGAAGAAAGCAAGAAGATACATTCATGCATACACAATCATACATGCATATACTCCTAAAACACGACAAATACACATAAATGTTCAATTTGTAATCAAAATTATAAGAAAATAAGTTAATGTGATGAAAAAAACAACCTTAACCAAGGCAGCTGGACCATTGGTCATTAAAATGACCGTTTTTCCCTTGTCCTTGCTTCGATTAAAGCATGCAAGGCTCTATGGAAAGCTAACTTCATGAAGCTTGACTGACCAAAATTACAAAATTTGATTCTCCTCTGATTGGAAGATATGACTGGTCAAAGTCTACCTTCCATATCCTTCCAAAATCACTAACCCAGCAGACATACCTCCGCTTATTTGACCACCACTCCTTCATCATTGATCAGATGAAGACAAGAGTAAATTTCTTAGAAAGCTAACTTTAAATTTTTCATTTTGTCCAAAAATCTCCTTAAGAATCACTAGCAGTCACTCGGAATCACTTCTTAAAGTCAACACTGCTAGATCTCCTCCAGCAATACACGGTCTTGGTAAATCTTTCATATCTTCTTCATGTTTGTTCCTATGACAACAAACTTGGCTTGTTGGAAAGCCCACTTGACGTTGCTCCTCTCCACCAAAGGGCTCTTTGATCCTTGCCTCTAATTAATCGCAATCGCCCTTCAAACCAGCACCTCCATTGTCTTGGTGGAATCTTCCACCAACTATTTTTTTTTTACTTCCTTCACACATCTATCCACACACACATCAAAATGCTTCTACCCATACTTTAACACCTACTTTCCTATCATTCCCCTCCATCAATATGCATGCTTCTCACATTTTCCTCTCTTCTCCCGGAAAATACACACACACACATTCACACACCCACACCCACACATTCGGGAGAGAGAGAGAGAGGAGGCCAAACCCCAAGAGGAAAGAGAGGAGGCCGAAGGTAAAAGAAAAGAATGAGAGAAAGAAAAGAATAAGAGAGTGGAAAGAAGAGAAGAAGAAGAGGAAAGAAAAGGAAAAGAAGGAAAAGAAGAGAGAGGAATCATCCTCTCTCATCTAAAATTCATAATTCTTCTACTATTAACTTTTATTCTTACAACTTGAACTACCACCTAATGTCTAAAATTCTCTAATTCTACTAATTTAGTTGAGACTCTCACTCAATCTTATACTTTCACCTCTACTTTGCATTTCAATACAATTGCCTAAGCTTTGCAATAATTCCCTAGTTTAAAATCTACAAATCACATTTTAAGGGGCTAAGCATCCAATAAACCAATGAACCACTCTAATCAAATGCTTGTTGTCATTAAATTGCCTACAACTAAATTGTGAGCCAATACGATGGCTCACACCCCCACACACACACAATTAAACCAATAAAGGTCAAATGAGTTTTGTGATTTTGAGCATTTGTGCATGGAATAGATATGCTCATGTTCATGTGATTTTCATATCTTTAAGCTCTTGATATAATAATTGCTACAAAAATTATTTTAAAGAAACTGATAAAATTTTCATGATAGGTAATGGGTTGTAACTTGGTCAAAGTGTCGTAGACATTCTACCTTCCTTCCATGAATTAGATATGCTTTTATGCATGTGATCTCAATGATTTTTTTTTTTTTTTTGAGACAGAAGGCCGACAGGCTAGCGCCAAAGCACAGGAGGCAGTTGACCACTTGGCAAGTTTCCGTCAGGTAGAGAGGAGATTTCACAGCCGGGATTCGAACCGCCAACCTCTTCCTTGAGATTTGGGTATCTCTCCACCATCATCCGGTAGTTTAGGGTCATCTCGGACCAAAACACAATGACTTTGTGCTCATAATGTACTTGCTGATTCAAAAACAAAAATCCTATAAATAATTGTCCAAGTCAGGTACATGGTTGTAGTGCTCAAAAGTGTCCGCCATAGGTCCTTCTACCTTACAGATGGAAACAGCAAGTTAAGTTACTTGTTAGATTAGCTTTGAAGCTAAGATTTCCTTGTCATGTCTGCCTTGCAACAACTGCCAAAGTTGACAGCACATGGCTCGCAAACTCCCTGAAATGCCATTTGCTAAACTGTCAAGAAAAGTTGTTGTCAAACAGCATCATGCTTACGGATGTCATTCCCCAGTGCTTCCAGATGTGTAGCATGTCATTGACAAATTGATCTCCAAATCTTTTTGTCACAGTCCTCAAGAGACTCATTCACATGAGAATGTATCTTAATAGCAACTTGTACTTTGGACACTAGAGTAGACGTGTCGAATTCGGTTACTTCTCTTAATCGAACACCTACATTTGAGCAACACATATGTGGACTGGTCTAGCTCCAAGAACAAATACCAAAAAAACATGTGTTTGAACAAGATTGGTTGGTCTATGTGCTCAAAATACAATAATCATTTTAGGTTCGATAGTCAACATAATTGGGGGCGGGCTTATGTGACCATTTAGTGAGCATGGGAATATTCACTTTGATAATGAATGAGATATTCATGTGAGCTCCAAAAATCATGAGGAAAGTGGCTACGGCCTTGGTTTGAATTTGCTAACCATCTCATACCAGTCACACACATCATATACTCAGAGAAGTGGGCTAGTCAGAAAAAGTAACCATGTAAACCCATTCACCTTAGGTATGTGGACCATGTGTGGTCACATTCGTAATCATACACCAATTTTGAGTGGTATGAAGCAAAACTTATAGTTAAGAATGGACATCAAAAGACATGTGCTACGTTGAGATTGCACTATGAACTGCTCAAAATATATTCATTGTATAGGTTCAATAGTTAAGACAATCGAGAAGGCCTAGATCAACCATAACATTACAAAGTGAAGTGTACAAGTTACATGGGAATTGGAATAAAGCAAAATTTGTGCCCGTATTATTCGCTGGATATACTTGCCCGCCTAGCAGGGTTGTCTATTGTGTTGTGACGGAGGCCAATCTCGGCATAATGTCGTGCCGTCACGACACGTATCCGTCACGACATTATGCCGGATGCTGTCTTTATCCTGACGGACTTGAATTTTACTGAATTCTGTGTGTAATTACATTACCCCATTTCGGACACGTAGGATGTAAGATGTCCACGTGTGATGACATGTCAGCAAAGTAGAGGTAAAGTGGGCAAAAAAATTACTAGCCCTCGTCCGCCCCCCCCGTCCGCCCCTTTGTTCCCAACATCCACCCCCGTTCCCCCCCCATCCGCCCCCGTTCCCCCCCCCGTCCGCTCCCCGTTCCCCCCCGTCCGCCCCCCGTTCCCAACCATCGGGAACGTGTTCCCCGTCATCCGCCCCAATTTGACCCCTTCACCTTTGAAGGGCCCTAGCAGCCTCATTTTTCATCCATTTGTTGCATTTGAGGACATTTTCGGCATCTACATTTCATGAGGATGTCGAAAATGTCCTCAAAATCAACATTTGGATCAAAAATAAGGCTGCTAGAGCCTCCCAACCCCCCTGTCCGCCCCCCCGTCCGCCCCCCCGTCCGCCCCCATCCGCCTCCAAGTTTGGGAGGCTCTAGCAGCCTCATTTTTCATCTATTTATTGCATTTGAGGACATTTTCGGCATCTACATTTCATGAGGATGTCGAAAATGTCCTCAAAATCAACATTTGGATAAAAAAATGAGGCTGCTAGAGCCTCCCAACCCCCCCGTCTGCCCCCCCCGTCCGCCCCCGTCCGCCTCCAAGTTTGGGAGGCTTTAGCAGCCTCATTTTTCATCTATTTATTGCGTTTGAGGACATTTTCGGCATCTACATTTCATGAAGATGTCGAAAATGTCCTCAAAATCAACATTTGGATCCAAAATGAGGCTGCTAAAGCCTCCCAAACCTCCCATCTGCCCCCCCGTCCGCCCCCCGTCCGCCCCCATCCGCCTCCAAGTTTGGGAGGCTCTAGCAGCCTTGTTTTGGATCCAAATGTTGATTTTGAGGACATTTTGGACATCCTCATGAAATGAAGATGCCGAAAATGTCCTCAAACGCAATAAACAGATGAAAAATGAGGCTGCTAGAGCCTCCCAAACTTGGAGGCGGACGGGGGCGGATGGGGGGGCGGATGGGAGGTTTGGGAGGCTCTAGCAGCCTCATTTTTGATCCAAATGTTGATTTGGAGGACATTTTCGACATCCTCATGAAATGTAGATGCCGAAAATGTCCTCAAACGCAACAAACGGATGAAAAATGAGGCTGCTAGGGCCCTTCAAAGGTGAAGGGGTCAAATTGGGGCAGACGACGGGGAACACGTTCCCGATGGTTGGGAACGGGGGGCGGACGGGGGGGGGAACGGGGGCGGACGGTGGGAACAAAGGGGCGGACGAGGGCTAGTAATTGTTTCCCCACATTCCCCGTCCGCCCCACATCCTCCTTACTCAGATTTTACTACTTTGATTTTAACAGAATGATAAACATAATGGTAAAATGGTTTACCTGGTGTTAGGCATATCCACATCCACGTTGGCTTTTTCTGCCACATAGGACGCCACCTTGGCAAGAAGGTAAGTATTTTACCCACCCTACTAGCTTCCCCCTAGGTTGACCCTACGTGGACCCTATTGTGTCGTGACGGAGGGGTCCGTCACGACACGACACGTCATGACGGCACGACACCGTCATGACGTCGGGATAGACAACCCTGCCGCCTAGATTCAACATTGGAACTGGGCATGGACTAGTTTGTATATGCTCCCTCTGTCCCAAAATGATTGTCCTTATTCCCGGATTATTTTGTCCCAAAATGATTGTCCGGTTATCTGCCCGGCTAGAAATTGAGCCTCAAAGTCAAATATTTTCGCACCAAACCTTCTATAAACACTATATTCGTTATTTGGAGACCTTTTCAGCATTTTGAGACTTTTTGACGACTTCCGTTTCAAACATGGCACAACAAGAACATGAAAAAGTTGTTCATTATGGCTAAATTTAGAATATATATACCAACCTACAAGCGGGACACAACCAAAAGAGACACAAAGTGTAGTGTGGATGAAGAGATTGGGACAATTTTTGAACCACTTGCATAGAACACAAGTTGTAGCAATTGTGTGAGGCGATATGTACAAAATGATTGTATTGAATGGTATGCAAATACAAAATATAGGGGAATTGCCCATGATAGAGACACTGAGGTGGTCGACCTTCACATACAATACACAATATCCAACAACGGCCCACAATCACCCACTCGCTAGGAAGACCTATAACACATTTGGAACGGCAATTAAGCCCGGACCTCCTAGTTTAGCTGAGGCCTTTTGCAACCGCCGCGCTCTCTTTCACTGCAGCCTTGACGGCGGCCTCCTTTTCCTTTGCTCTTTTGGCCTCCATCGCCTTCAAAATCTCGGGACCGCGGCTGTAACCTTTGTTTGGTATTGGACCAGACATTGAGTCGGACGTCCATATCCGGCGGCGCGCAACTGAATTGAAGGACATAGAGTTGCACGTCGAATACGAAGGTGTTTGAGACGCCAAATGCCTTTCACTTCTCCGGAGCGCCAAACACCGGTCAGAATTGCATGACGCGGCCTTCACGGTGCGCCTATCGATCGAAGAAATTGCGGAGGGACGACCAGTGGTCACGGGCGGCACAACCTGCGGGGGGGGGGAACACACCGCATGACTACGATAACCCAACACAAAACAACAAGGAGGTTTGGGAAGGCCGTTCGTAAAAATGGTCAAGAACAATGTATCGTACTAGAAGGAAACTAGAAGGAAGCAATAACTTTAGAGCAGGTTAGAATGAGAACCTTCGAATTTGGAGGCCCGGCGCGCTCGACATCTACGACGAGAACGGGCGCAATTGGGACATCGTCGACGACGGCTGGGATGACAGGAATGTCCAAAGAGGGAGGGTCCATGCAAAGGCGTCTGCTGGATTTGGGAAGCTTGGGGGAAGCGCCCCCGCTTGCAACACGCGGACACTTGTCGCCACGGAGGGGGGAAGGGGACGGGGCGTAGGGGCGGCCCAGAACCTTGGCGGGGGAGGGGGGGGCTGTCCACAACTCCATCTTCCGGCCCGGCATCTTTGGAATAGTCAACGGCCGACGCGGCGTCTGCGGCGGAGAATTGGTAGAGTGACGGTATGGGGGCGACGCTGTCACCTCGCAAGGGTGAGCCGGGGGATGACGGAGACGCGGACGTGCCGTTCGCGGACCCATGTGTCGCAGATGGCGAAGCTTGGGGATGGCACTATGGGAAAAAAACATGCAAAAAAGGGAGTAGCGGGCGCCAATCATCAGATATGGTCACAAGAGTATGCACACACAAGAGAGTGGCAGAGTTCAAATTAATTTATTGAGCCGTGCGAACTTGAGAAGGTTTTTGTACACCTCGCTGCGGGGGTTGAGCGGCCTATTGCCAATAGGGTTGGAGACGACAAAATCGGGGAAATTATCCGGGTGGTTGACAAGCCTCCTAATGTAGGGAGCGAGTTGAGACTCGAGGAAGGTGTCCCTCATGTCGCCATTCCAAGGGAGGGGGAAGATGACAGTGCCGGGGGGGGGGGGTTCAAGGCACTCTTGGCGGGGCTATCATCGATGAGGAGAGTATTGAGAGGGGTGGGCCACCAGGCGGCGGGAACGTCGCGCATAGTGGGGCAAATGTCCCAAAGCTTGGACTTCAAGACTTTAAGGAACTGTTGGCCGCCGCCACCGCCCACCTTCGCGATTGCCTTGCCCCTATTGTCGAAGAGCTCATCGCAGGACTCTTGCCCAAGGACGAGGCAAGGGGGTTGAAGACCGTGGAACAGGAAGGAGACGATGGGCTCGGTGTTCTCGAGCACCATGGAGCTCCACACTAAGACGTGAGCGAAGTCTTGGACCTCACGAACGAAGTGCCGCAAGCCAGGACGCACGCGGACGGCCTTATGGTTAATGAGAGTTTCGCCGGTGTAGTCCAAGTCTTGGGGTCTACGGAAATGGGCATGGGAAGCGTTTAGGACTCGTCTGCAGTGGCAGAGAACCCCATTGAGGTCAAAAATGATGAATGGTTTACGGGGGGTGCAGGCGTCGGTGTGGAGAGGGTGCGAGCTATCTCCTGGGGCCCTGTGGTAGACATATTTAACTAGGAAAATGTTACAATACAAAACAAGGAACGAACAAGCGAGGAAGGAAGCAAACACGATTGGCACGGCAACAAAATAATATTATTAAAGGGGTGCCAGAGCTAAACAACATCAATATGGGTGGAGGACACGCCAGGGGGGGAGGCAAACCATGGACGAGCTGGTGGGGTGCATATTTTACGAACGGTCGTTCGTAAAAGATGGGGACGCGGCGTGGCACCAGGAAGCCATATACGAAAATAGTTTCACGAACGGTCGTTCGTAAAGGGCAGCAAATCAACGGGGGGTGGCACTCCAAACGTAAGGGACGAAATTCAATTGAATTGAAGGATGGAATTGGCTTAATCACGCAAGCTGGATGCATTAAGATGGGCATGGAATTTATGAATGGCCGTTCGTAAATGAGGTGGGGACAAGAAGTGAGAACGAAGAATGGCGTACATTATGCAGAGACTATGTGGAAGGAGAGAAACATTCAAAAAATATGGAAGGGGGAGATGAAATTATTCTTATATATTAAAATATTTGGCAATGTACAAGTTTCTCAAGTGTCAAAATTGTGTGGCTAAGAATCCTAAGGGTGCGGCCCGTCTGTTTCCACAGGAAGGCTATCTACACAGGCGAAGTCTATCTACATAGGCGCGTCTGTTGAGGCAGCAAACGCGGCAACAATGAGCAGGGACGGGTTAGCAACGGTTACGAACGCACATTCGTCAATGGCATGGGGCATTCTCAGAGGTGAGTTACCTCGTCATCGCGAGGAGGGGCCTCGTGGGCGGATCAGACTGCAGCTCCCTCCTCGGCGATTGACGAACGGGCGTTCGTAACATCGGCCTGCGCTAATGTCTCCGCCACAACCTCCATGATGTCCTCGTCCGCCTGCGCCTGCGAAGATTGGGTCTCCAGGATGGGCTCCTGTCAGCCATAAACCCCCACCCTTTTGCGTCTGTAGTCCAAGTAGAGGTTCATGGCTCACATTCCTTTGTTGATCCCTTAGTATTGGAAACCCCTTGCAAATACTCCAATAACCCAAAAATTAAACACTCACTTTTTGGTCAACTTCACGGAGTGTTAGTATTGATAAAATACTCCCAACTGCATTTTGGTGTTGCCCACGGGTGAACACCCGTGGGATCTCCCAACTGTGTTTTGGAGTTGCCCACGGGTGAACACCCGTGGGGTCTCCTCAACTGCGGTTTGGGGTTGCCCACGGGTGAACACCCGTGGGGTCTTCCCACTGCAGCACACACCTAGTCACTTAAATTGCCATAACTTCCACTCACGATGTCCGATTGAGATAATTTTTAGTGATCTAGAAAGCTAACAACTAGGCCTATGATTCATCTAAATATCAGAATAACTGAAAATTTCCTCTTCTATATATGAGCTTTCAAAGTCAGCTCTTTCTGAGTTACGCGACAGCTAGGGTACTTCCTTCAAATACCTATAACTTTTGTTCGCTAACTCCGATTCCAACAAGCTTAGGCTTTTTGGAAAGCTAATAATGAGGGCTACACTCACTCCAAATCTTCTCCCATGGGTGAACACCCGTGGGGGTTCCCCTAAGGCAGCAACACTCCCCAACTTAAACTGCCACAACTTTCTCTCACAAGTTCGGATCAAAATAATTTTTAGTGTTTTGAAAAGCTCATCACAAGACCTATGAATCATTCAAATCTCAAAATAAATTCAGGTGTTGCAATTTTTATGCACTCTCACAAAGTCAGCGTTTGAAACTTAAAAGGCAGCTGAGACATTTTCATTCAAACTCTCATAACTTTTGCTTACGAACTCTGATTCTAACAAACTTAGGCTCTTTGGAAAGCTAACAAAGAGGGCTACATTCCTTCAAAATCTGAAATCTAAATCACAACCTAAGAGTCTACTACACTGGATTGAACGTGGTCCAGCCACTTAGGGGTGTGTTCACAAACACACTACCTTCTCTCAAGAGTTCTAACTCTAAGAATTCTAAGTTAAGTCCACATGAATGCTTGCTGATCTTCCTAACAAAATGAAGAGAGGAAGAGAAAGAACTTCCTAACTAGAAATTGCAAGGGCTTCGCTGTGCTAGCTGAAAATATGGGGAGAGAATGAAAGGAGAAGCGGGGGCTTTTATACCCTTTCAATGAAGGGTCGGACCCCTTCTCCCTTCCTTCAACCGAGGGGCCCATCCCTTGATTGGTGGCACTTAAGCCGTCGGTAGTAAATGGGGGAGGACAACCGTCACCTCCTTTGGCGGTAATTAAGCCCTCGGTGATAAATGGGGGAGGGCAACCGTCACCTCCTTTGGTGGCCATTAAGCCCTCGGTGATAAATGAGGGGAGGCAACCGTCACCTCCTTTGCTTTTCTTGGCCACTTCCGGAATTTACATTTCTCCGCCGCCGCTTGACTTTTGCTTGCTTGGTTGATTGATCCAACTTAACCCACCTACTTACTAACCTACCACCTTAACATTTCCGATTCGGTTAAAGGGCATTTCCCTTTTACCCCTTCGGCTCTAATTTCCATTTTGTCCAAGGTTCTTTACCCCAAGGGTAACACACCCCTAGCTTTTGCAACCCGGACTATCCTAATCCCAAAACAACACTGAATCTAATTTCTAACTTCCTTCTTTAAACCTCAATTCAACCCTTTAAATCTACTTAAATCTAAACTCGAAATTCACTCCCAACAAAACATTCAACTAACTCAGTCATCACTAATTTTTATGTTTTTAATGTTTTGAAAATGTTAAACAAATTGTGAGCACGAATTTGGGCTCACAGGTCCGCCTCGTCTATGGCCTCCCGCAGCTCCAAAGTTTCAAGATTCGGAGCGGTTACAGCAGAAGGGGCTGCGTCCTGCTCAGCCTCCATCCTGTCGACCCCCTCACTCCCATGCGGATCCCCTTGTGCAGTGTGCACAGAACCATGAACGGCCGTTCGTAAAGGTTGAACATCATGCAGGGCCGACGCGACGTGGTCAAGGGGGGGCGGAACTGGGGTCGACGGGGGGGTGGCCACCGGCGTGGGGTAGGGTGTCCCAGGGTAAGAAGGGGCTGGGGGGTATGCGCCGGGAGGGGGGTAGGGGGGAGGGGGGTATGCTCCAAGAGGGAAGGGGTACGCTGGAGGGGGAGCATGCGTCGAACCAGCGAGCCTGCTGAGCATGGCCAAAATTGCATCCGTCTTCGCATTGGAGGCCCGCAGCTCCTCCTGAATGACGGACATCTTTCTTGCATTCTCTTCGGCTGCTTCCGCCATCTTCTCCTTCATCTTCTGCTCGAACCTGGCGTTAAGATCCGCGACAGAAAGAGCCTCCTCCTTTACCTTCTTGTTGGCCTCCGCGTCCAACCCGAACTGCCCCAAGATGCCCATGTCGTCGTCGTCGTCGTCAGAGACGTCGATGATAGCGTCGGAGGGCAACTCGTTGTAGGGAATCTTCTTCATCTTCTTTCTGGTGTCGCGGAAGAGCTCTAATGAGGGACGGGAACGCTGGTCCAAATCATCGCGAGGCTCGATTTTTGGGGCAACCAGTTTGTCTTTGGGCAACGAAGATGTGGAGCAGCCACCCAGAGTCCCCTACGGTTCAGGTGCGGAAGTTCGAGCAGGTAGGACATCCTGAGTAGTGCCAGCAGAGGAACCCGTGCCCGGGGAAGTCACTCTCAAAAATTAGAAAACTATGAGAGATAAAAAATAGGGTGACGTTTATTCATCAAGGATAAAAATTATACAATTTTTAGATCTACTATAGCCTTAAGAAAATGGGGAAGACATACTTATATATAATTTAGGGTGCCGTTTAATGGCCCAAATTATTTTTACGTACATATAAAATACCCTAGCAACAATGGGGCTTGAAATTTTGTTTTTATTAGGGTGAATGTCCACCACCTTTAATCAGGACCCCCCCCTAACGGTTTGGATAATCTACCAATAAAACTTTGAATCCTTATAACTTTTGCATATGAAGTCCAAACAAGGCATACTTTGTTGCGTTGGAATCCCCTTTCATTTGCTAACAAGATAATTTTCAAAATTTCCATTCTAATTATAATAACCATACTCAGCGCTTAAAGTGACGGTTTAAGCACCCTCTACCTCTAGAGTATTTTAGAGCCCGCCGCTTAGGGTTATATGAGTTTATCTTAGCCCGCCGCTTAAGGTTTTCTAAGGTTTGTGAGCTTGCCGGTAGGGTTTTCTAAGTTTTCTAAGTTTGCAGGGACCTTTGCTAGCTTCTTCTCAACCAACGACACTCTCACGTACTTGCTCATACCGATCGCTCTTCTTGTTCTTGTTTTCCCACGCTCACTCTGCATCAAGATTTTGTAGCTGCTCTTCCAGAGTTTATTGAAGTTCACTTCAGCATCGAAAAGGCTAGCTGGAATGGATTTTTGTTAAATGTTTCCGTTCTGTGGCTGCTCTTTCGAAGTTGCATCACCGCCAAATAGGCCAACATGTATGGATTTCTTCTCTACTCTTCTCCATTAGGGTTTTTAGTTGTCAAGTGAATCGCTTCTTTTTCTTGGTCCTGTTTTTCCACCCTCACTCTTCTTTGTTGCTATTTTTCCACGCTCACTTTGTCGCTACTAGTGTCCAAGGCTACCATGAATTTATGCTTTGGAGTTCCAACTTCAATAAATGTGTATTGCAGCCTATTATAACACCATCCAGGATCACACAATTTGAGCTTGACCAAACAATTTTGACGGCACATAATAACAGAATTACATCTCAAATTGGAAAATGTTTTGTGCTTTAAAATTTCATGTTTTGCGTCACTTGCATTCCGGATTATACATCGCCTAACTTGGAAATTCTTGCAACTAGATCTTAAGGGTCAAATCCCATAGAACAAGTTTCTTTAATTAACAATTCACAGAGCCTAGGTCTACAGAGCAAGAAGAAATGGCTTTGGGACAAGTCTGCAATGTCCTGAATTAGAGCTGCTTAGATTCAACTTGAAGCAGAATCTACCATTGGGAAATGTCGAAAAGGTCTTCAACAGTCATCTAAGTGCTAATCATCTTGCACTAATTGTGTGTTTCAGATCTTATAAGAAGTGGGTGCAGAGAGAAAAGTCTCTGAATCGGGCACATCTACCTTATTTGATTGCATCCCCTCTTTGACTACATGAATTGTGTATTGGTTGTAAATTGATTTGATGTTGGGTTGGATGGACCTCAAATCAGCACTCTTCCTCTGCTTGACAAAGCCTTACCAGGACTCTAGATTATCACGTAATTTGGCCTCAGACAAAATTCTTGCAACACGTGAGGATCAAATTAGGTCTAGCTTTCTAAACCAACAATTAGGAGCTAGATCCACAGAAGAGTCACATTCGAGTTTGGGATAAGTCTGCAAGGTCTTGATTGGAACAATCCAGATTCTGCTTCAAGCAGAATTCACTCGGTTTGAAATCCTTGTTGTGCAAAATATCTAGCTCAACATTGAAGATTGCTCTAGGCATACGCAATTTCTTTGTAGATATGCGCTGTAAATGTGTTGGAAGTTTGGCGGGCATTACTTAGGGTGGGATTGTAATTCCAGGAAACCTTGGCACTGTATTTTGAATTCTCTCATTACGTAGTAGACTATCAAAGTATTGGTTCTGTGCAAGCCCTACATTCTAGTGGATTATTGTGTTTATAAACACTCATATAACAACCTTGTTCAATTTAGTTCAATTTTTTGCGTGGTTTTGTTTCCTTAGCTATTTCTCATTGGTTTTGCAAATTGTAGAAATTGGCAAATAAATTGTGATCTATCTACACTATGTCATAATTTATGTCTTGTTGTGTAGTATAGGATATTGATGTGATGTGTACTAGTAAAGTAGGAGCCCTGATTGCACTAACTTCATTGATTCAAAGACATAATTCAAAAAAATCTAAATAATATAGGGTGAAGTTTATTCACTTCCATGAAATTTATAATTACTAATAGGGTGGCTAAAAATGAATGAAAGTAGAATTATTAATAAATATAGGGTCCTCTAAAAACCTTGACTTGAGGTAAATAGCCCCCTATTAAATACCCCATTATTGCACGTGTATACAAAAAATAAGTCTAAGTGACTTCCCCGGGAACCCGTGCAACCGACTAGAGTGCCTTGAGGCTCAGGACCAAACCTATGCGGCGGCAAGACCCTGAGAGGAGTCACGTCTAGAGGCGTTGTGTCGTCCTCGCCAAGCTCCTGGATGACTGGAGTTCCCATCAATCTGGGCACTGATGTTGTCGCAGCACCTGCTGTGTCGTCGTCGTCGTCTGTCTCGAGGTCGGGCATGGGCTCCGACACAATGGGGTTGAAATCGTCCCTGGGAGCGATGATGTCGTTGAGGTCCATTGTCGAGGCCTTGGCCCTATACTCGTCAAGATCGAACGAGTCGATGAAGTTGTTGACTGTCAGGCCCAACATCTGCAAGAAAACACTAACAATGTGTCAGATCCATATACGAACGACCGTTCGTAACAGGGAGGCGAACACAAAGATGCAAGGTGACAACAATGCTTGGCAATGTTTGGGATATTTACGAACGGCCATTCGTAAATATTACGGGGTACAAGTTTGGAAAGAGGAAAAATGTATATATATATATATACGAACGGTCGTTTGTAAATTTCACTTACGTTTGGCATTGCCTGGAATATATACGAACGGTCGTTCGTAAATACTACTGAAACAAGAGTGTTCATAGACATTTACGAACGGCCATTCGTAAAGACTGACGGAGATAGGAGCGTGACTTACCATGGCAGCGTAGATGAACTTGCTGTCCCCGAATACATTGTAAACTGTCTCCCCGTCCATGGCCAGCCCCTGCAATACACTGACGTAGAACCGAGTACAATGTCTCTTGGAAGAGTTCCTTGGGGGGAGGGGGCGGCACACTTCTTGAAGTGGCTGGACTTGATGGGTGCTCGCCCGGCACGAAGCTTATTGTATGTGAGGAACATGAGGCTCACTGCCCCCACTTGTTTGATCCCCCTTGCCTCATTGATAGCCGTTATGCCTTCAGTCTTGCACGGCAGGTATGTGCTGTGGAAGAGATTGTACTCGTGCTTAATGAAAGACTCGTAGAAGTCCGTCACAGCAGCCAACTTCTCGTGGTCGACAATCCACAGCCATACATGAAGTTCGCGGATGTCAGGCGACTTGAAACTCACGAACTTCGACATGAAGGGCTCGTAAAATGGCATCCCTTTTATCCCCTGGCGTGTGCAACCCGGGATGCACCTGAAGTTGATAATTCCAAATGGGCACCCCCTTCTATCCTCGCGCAACTCCATACTTGAGGTGCCATCGTCCCACTTGGAGAACGACGTCGAGGTCACACCTGTGGTGACCAAGAAAAATCGAGCAACGCCGTGGAAGGTCGCATTGCGCTTGCGCTTCAAAAAATCAATATATCGCTGCATCTCAACAATCTCCGTCTCGGTCTTCTTCGAGTGTTTGTTCCCCTTTAATTTGAGCATTGCAGTGTGCTCCTTTACCAGGCTGCGCATGGAGGCGCCGTTGACGTGGTACTCCAGCTTGAATTCATGCCACCTACCCCAGTTGATATCACCGTCCATGTCGAAGAGGCAATTAGCCGGGAGGAGGTCCCCCAACTCCCTTATGGCGTTAGTCTTCATTTTCCTGTGGTCGCACCACTCCTTAATGTAGTATGTGCCTGGCCTGTGCTTTGGCCGCTTGAGAAATATTTTGGGGTATGGCATCTTCCTGCCTACCGTGTTCCCCAGGAGATGCACAGCACAACGGTGCAACTCGGATTCTGTTAGCCCCTGCAACGGCCTGAAGAATTCCCTCGATATAGGTGGGGCTGCTCCATCCTTCTCTGCGGAGTATTTTGTTTCTGTCTCCGGGTTCACTATGTCTCCTGCACTGTGGGCGTCAAAAAACGATGTCCACATATCCCAAGTCTCTTGTGCACAACATATGAGCCTGAGCTCGCCCTTGAGCTCGAGGACCGATTTTGTGGATGTGGACTTCATGTCGATGGAGGAGAACTTGTCCACCATCGCGTCGTAGAACGCCTGCACACAAATGTGAACATAAGAAAATATGATGGCATATACGAACGGCCGTTCGTAAATGAGAACATGAACAAAAACATCGTTTACGAACGGCCGTTCGTAAACGATGACAAAAATGAAAAGGAATACGAACGGTCGTTCGTATTCACATTGGGAAACAAAGTGAATAAATTGGGCACACCAAAACAAAGCGGGTGCTCTCACCTTCCACGAGGGCGAAGGCACTTTGGCATTTTCCCTCTCCTTGGGAGGAGAGCCATGCGCAATCCATACGTCTCTTGCCGCAACGATGTTAGCTGCCCACGAAGCCTCAAATGCCTTTATCTTGTTCCCCGAATTGAGGAACTTCGAAATCTTGTGCAACCTGTTCCAATCCTGTGACCACACAACAAACGTTTTCCAGTATTGGAGGTCGTCCTTCAGCTCGTGCTCGTAAAGGGGGTTTTGGAGGATAATACGTGCCGCCTCCAGAGTGTGCTGGCCGTCGATGATCCAGAACTCGCCCTTTGAGACCTCAGGCCAATTCGCCTTCGTAGGGGGGGTGTCTGTTTTCGGCATGACACACACAGTTTGTTTGTCCCACTTCACATTATTCATGAGGTCGTTAATTTGCCATTTCACCCCTGCATCTTGCCGCATTCTCACAACCTATTTGTCAGGAGATTTCTCGCACTTGAAGCAGTCCACGTTGAATGTGAAGTGCCGTCTGAGAGGCCAGCAGTCCTTCGAAAATTGGTTGAAATCGGAGAGGATTCTGGTGGCCTTCACAACGTCCGGGTTCTCCCCCTTCTTCAAAGGCGTTGGCATTATTGGCTCTGAGCTAACCTCTGCACCCTCGGTCACCGAGGATTTCTCCATGTCCTCTCTCGACCGTTTGGAAGGCGTGCTCTGCCTGCTCTGCCTTTGGCTAGTGCCACCTGATTGCTTGCTCTGAATTGGAACCTGTCTTGGGGCACCCCTAGAACCACCCGCACCTGATGGTGTCTGCTTTCTAAGGCTTTTCTTTTTCTTGTTTCCCTCCGCGATTAAGCTATTGTATTTGGAGATGTTAA
Organism: Polytrichum formosum; assembly: GCA_964035585.1. NCBI lineage: Eukaryota > Viridiplantae > Streptophyta > Polytrichopsida > Polytrichales > Polytrichaceae > Polytrichum > Polytrichum formosum. The sequence continues at coordinate 9,851,401 of OZ037935.1, read as the reverse complement.
CAGCGAGGGAGGTAAGTTTCCTAGATGTCCAGTAGGCACTGAGGGTGTAGTTTGAGAAATGGACGTCGAGGTTAAAGGGTTTTGCGTCGGGTGAACTATTGTTACATGCGTACACGTAAGAGAAGGTGTGGTGCTGGTAATGTAGCAGGAGATTCACGTGATCATTTTTATTCTTCAGGTCTAAAATGACATACTCTGATTGTCCTTCAACGCTTTCTATTTCCTAGGTCTTCACTTGCACCCACTGCTCAGGTTGGTCAGGAGCGGTATTAAGTTCATACGTGGAACGCAGGGAAAAAGTCCCATCTTCGTTTTTCTCGGGGATGGCTGTCCACTCCGACATCATGTCCTCCTTTGGCAGGTATGTGTCGTTCTCGTTGAGGTCAATGATGCCTTGCGGAAAAGGTTTTGCTGTCAAGGCAGCGAATTGTTCGATCGCGGATCTGCCAGGTCTCGCCATCTGCACAAATCATGTCAATTAGGGACAGGAACTTTGTTTTGAAGATGTGTTGCTAAACAAAACATATTTACGAACGACCGTTCGTATATATGATATATATATATATAAATGGCCCACTTCGCATTCCAACAATTGATTGTGAAATTGTTATCTGACATCTGAAATGTGGTTTTCGAGAATCCGAATTTGTTAGACTCAATCATAAATTGTTAAAGATTGACATATGCGTGGCGGTTTTGGTGTGTTTAGAACACTTATATGATGCACAAAGATAATGAAAGCAGTTAAAGGCAATCGTGTCATGGGTTAATAGTTACGAACGGCCGTTCGTAAACATGCAATGCACACAGTTGTAGAAGACTGTATATTTATGGACGGTCGTTCGTAAATATACATTTCACAAAGATGCAGGTGGTTGCTAAATATGTACTACAATGAACTAGAGTTGCATATTTACGAACGGCTGTTCGTGAATATGTACTACAATAGACTAGAGATGCATATTTACGAACGATCGTTTGTAAATATGTATTGCACTAGGGTGCATATGCATGTTTACGAACGGCCGTCCGTAAACAACCATCTACATGTCCCAAGGGAATGATGCTCTATACAAGGCACATTGATGAAAGTGATTAGTATTTACTAACATAGAAAACAATGAGGTCAGAGTTGCATGTTTACGAATGATCGTTCGTAAGCATGCATTAACTGTTTTCTATGTTTACGAACGATCGTTCATAAACAGACACATTGACCGTTCTTGGACACAACACGTCGACAGCTCGTAACTACGACGAGCTTAGATATGCATGTTTACGAACGACCGTTTGTAAACGTGCAGTTCTGGCTTCTGTGTTATATGCGTTTACGAACGGCCGTTCGTAAACATAGATAACAGTGAAGCCAAAACTGCACGATTCCGAACGGTTCGGAAACACTTCCACTAGTTTATTTGCTATTTACGAACGGCCGTTCGTAAAGAACATCTATTCGTCCTACCACATATATTTCCAGCCCTATATATTTACGAACGGCCGTTCGTAAATATGCAGTGCTGGACATTGTCAGGTACCTCCGTGTTTTTAGGAGTATACGAATACGAATACGTGTTTCAATGTGCATTCGTAGGAATTGTAAGAAGATGGAAAGCAGTTTGCAAGCATTGCACTGTGCAAATGCTTCTAAAGCAAACACAATGTCAATTGAATGGAAGAAGCAATGTAGAGATGATTCATAGGAATGGAATTGTGCCATTTACAGTGGGTTATCAAATGAAAGCACTTGAGGATGCATTGAGAAGAATTGGTGAAAGGAAGGTGTTCAGGAGGATAGGAACTCACATTGAAGAGCTTCAATGCAATTTGAAGCTATTTTTCTCTCACAGCTGTTTATGCTCACACAATTCTTTCAATTTCCAATTGAAAATTTCCAAATCTTCACCTCAAAGCAAGCTTTCATGTTCAAATTCCTAAACTCAGGACACTCAAAACACTCAACACTCGGAATGTTCTTAAATTATCTTAAAACACTCACAAAATAATCTGTAATCTCACACAACACTCTGAATAGAAAAAATTCTCAAAACCCAAAAAATGTCCCAGAACACTCTCAAAACACTCTCCACACGAAAATTTCTCAAAACACTCAGAATAAAATTCCTGAAACATCTCACAACACTCTGAAATTCTTTCAAATCGCTCACAAAACATTCATCTCTAATCTCACAAAACACTGCAAACACTGGAAACTCACACAACAATTAAAACATCCTGAAATTTCTGGAGACACTCGCAGAACACTATCAAAACACTCTCAACACGAAAATTTCTCAAAACACTCAGAGCAAATTCTTCAGAAATCTTACAACACTCTGAAATTCTTTCAAATCGCTCACAAAACATTCATCTCTAATCTCACAGAACATTGCAAACACTGGAAACTCACAAAACAATTAAAACACACTGAAATTTGTGGAAACACTCACAGAACAGAACACTTTCAACTCTCACCAAACACTGAAAACAATGCAAAACTCTGAACAAACTTTTAGTCCTCAAACACACAAAAATCTAAACTCACAACTCACAACTCACAACTCACAACTCACAACTCAAACTTTCCACAACAACTCACAAACCCTAATATTTTATCTTGCAACTCTCAACTCTTGATGGTTTTACTCCTAACTCTCAATCACTCAGTAGTTGCTGGTCTATAGCATCCAACTGCAATGCGCAAAGGAGAAGGAAAAATTCGGCAGGGCTCCGCCTTCGCCTCTGCTTCACCGCCGGAACTTTGTACACAAGTGTGGGAGAAGAAACGACGCGGGAGTACACCGCGCCGCTAGGGTTTCCTCCGCGCTGCCACTTGGCGTTTTTCCAGTGGCCCAGATTTTGGCGACTAGATTAGATACATAATAGTATAATATGCATAAAAATATTGAACTATAGTACACACATAGTATAAAATACAATAATCATTTCAACAAAAATATAATGCATTGTTTCAACATAAAAATAGGTTTGTATTGATTCAAAATATTGATGGGTGCGACAAACTTGGTGAAGGAAAAAATAAATTTTTGCATCCAAAGTAGGTTGTTCACATAAGTGTATCCACTACAATATCTACTAAGTAAATGATCCTTCCACACTTCTATCTCTCTTTAGGAGTTATCCACATTTGTGTGGTCTCCCAAAATCATGCGTGTGAAGGTAAAATGACTCTTTGTACGTGTCCACAATAAAGGGTATCCCTTATGGCTCTTAAGTCCGTGACCGACAAATTCTTCATCGGTGTTGTCAAAATACGAATGTCTTCAACGGGAACCACCAATCTTTGAGTTGTGGAAAACATCTCCAAGTTTCACATATACACGGCACAAAAATAAATGTCTCCACGAACCGGCGTAAACACCGTCCTTCCAATTTGCCCAACATTCCAAATAGACAACCTCAATGTATTATACTCAAGCATGTCCTCAACCTTCTCTTTTCACTCTTTACACACTTCTCTCAAACCCACAAACCCGGTTAGAATGCGCAAATTCTCGGCAGTTGGCCGTTCCCCTTCCACACTTTCAATCTCTCTCAAAAGAATAGGCAAAATGTAGCTATTCACTATCTCTTGCGGAATATGCGGAAGTTCCTCCATTATAGCCTATGAACATTACTTGCCCAATACAAATGACTCTCTACAACACCTCTTATCATATGTTTGGAGGAGACCACGAAATGCCACATTAAAAGTAGCTTGTTAATCACTCCAACTAAACTTAATTATCACGATATGGTGAATCTTCGATATGGACCATCCATGTAATATTATAATATTATAATGAATGGACACCACATCATTGCGATTTTATGAATCTCAACCAATATGATTATCAAATAACTTGAGGTGTTCTTAGGTAAATCAATGACATTATGGTGGTTCGTGACCAAAGATTCTAAGAGAATCAATGAAACCGTACCGCACACACTTATGCTTTAATAAATTTAAAAAAATTAGCAAAATTATGAGACTACTTCGCTAACTTTATACAACTATGGTTTGTAAAGTTTTGTTGTCACCAAGCTTTACACTAATAGTTTCTTAAACTAAATTATGACTAATTTGTTAATGGACAACAACAATTTATTTATTTTTTGGTCGAACCAATGACGACAAACATATAAAAAGTCTTATTGAAGTGTTTTCATCAAATATAAGAACATTTAGTCACCTTAGTGACAAACTTGCCTCCCTCTTATGGTGCCTATCTTACGGAACGTGGAGAGGCCTACTACAAATATCATTCCAAATCATCCCTTTAGTGTTGGGATAAATCGTTTGGTCATTGTGCACATTTTGTTTTTGTAGGTATGATTGCGCATGGCCATGTGGATGTCAAATATGCCCATTATGGTTTGGACTTTTACCCTGGTGATGCCAACCATACGGTTGGATCATTTGCTAAACTTCTTCGCGATCTCGAGAAGCCCCCGGTGTCCTCTTCCCGCTCCCTTTTTGAAGGTTCTGGAACAACACCCCTCTACAAGGCAGTGCTTGAGGGAAAGGAGGTTTGCATGTCTTCATTGCCGGAACCCCCCGCAGAACTCATTCTTGCGAAACCTTTGCCTCCAACTCTCCACGTCCAACTTGACAATTGTGCAAAAGACAATAAGTGCCGCTACGTTTTTTGCTTTTGGTCTTTGCTTGTGGCAAAAGGTATTTTTAAAGAGGTATTTGTTTCTTTCTTGATGGTTGGCCATACACACGATGACATTGATGCGTCATTTGGTCGTTGGAGCATGAAGTTGCATGAAGAGGATTTTCCCACCATTCCACTTCTCATGAAATCATACATGGACTTGGACAAGGTGCCCGTCATTCCGCACATGGTAGAAGAAGTACCAAATTTCAAGGCTTACATCAAGCCATACATGTTGACGGGGGTTGACCGCCTTGTGGGACATACCAAAGCTCAACAATTTCGCTTCTATTTGAGGGATGATGGTGTGCCCGCCATGCAGTTCAAGCTTTTGTGCACATCACCGAGTTGGGGCCCGGAGGAAGGTATACTCGTGTGGCGTCAAGACAATGAAGGCAAATGTATGTTGCCCGATGGAGATCCCGTACCTTGCAAACCAGACCCCATGAAGAATGGGCCGGAAATCATTAAAGGTATATCCGGATTCATTGAATACTGGAAAGAGTTGTGTGAGGAGGACATCACTAGACGTGTTGGGGATACACATGAACCTTTGATAGCGTATTGGGATCGAATTCGCTCAGCCTTGATGGAACCTGAAGCCGAAAGCCGTTTGTCTTTGACTCAAGGATTTTGGCCTCAAAGTCGGGTGGCAATTGTGGAGTCCGATGCCATGTTTTCAGCAATGGAGATGTCCGTGAGGAGTTTGCAATGGACGAGCATTATGTCGGCCCTGCTCGAAATCGTCCGGCTCAATCTTTTCGTGTGGCTATGGATTGCTATGAAGGTTACATGGTTCTTGTACGTGCAGGAGATGAGGAACACCCTAAACCAATTTGGTTGGTGAAAGCATTGTCGTCCCCAAATTTTGTTCCGTCTAGCCCCAATTTTCGGCAAATTGAGGTGGAATACTGCCGGCCTAGTACGAAAGACCAAACCGTGCTCCACACCTATAGCGGTTGGGACACCAAAAAGGGTTTCAAGTGGACAATCGACTCGGCGTACATGCCGGTTTGGATAAACACTGATACCATACTTTGTGCTTGGAAACCACGCAAAGGCTCCAAATCGGAGACAATGACTATCCCCCAAAAACATATAGAATTTGCCAAAGACAACTTGGCACGTATTGCAGATATGGAAAATGCTGTCGACAAGGGGGATGAAGCCGAAGGTGGAGACATGCACGATTAATGTGGAGAAAATTATTATTCTCAAATTTATCATAGACTTTTTTATAGATGTATTTGTGATTGTTATATCTAGTTGTGAGATGCGTTGGTTGAAATCAAGGGAGTGTTTATGTTTGGGATGCTCATCCATAAACCTATATTTATATTAAAGAAATATTATTTTTGGTTCTTTTTTCTTTTTGGGGTACTCAAAGTTTATTTTCTATATTTAGAAGTCCTTATGTTCCCAATGTTCCCAATGCTCACAACATTGCCATCCCAAACTATGCGTAGAATTTATTTTGAGACTTTGAAAAGTCTCCAAATAACGAATATAGTGTTTATATCAAGAAGTCTTTTGACACTGCAACTTCCAGGGGCGTTTCAGAGTAGTTGTTGTTTTTATTTTAAGAGTCATACTTGCAACTATTTGGTCAATGGTCAGCGGGCCTTAATCTCGCCCAAGTTAGAAACACGGACAATCATTTTGGGGACGGAGGAAGTATTGCATATGTTCGTGAAATGTGAGAAGAAATTGGGAGCTCGAGATGGACCTCTGATCCGCTGCCAAGATTAGCAATGGGTGGTTGGGTGACGAGTTAAGGTCATGCCACAACCGGTTAATATCGTACTTAGGACATGACATTTCTAAACTATCCCCATCCTAACATCTAAACATAAAAATGATGATAATTGGCTTAATTAGTAATGACATGTCACTTAAGAAGCAAGAGAATATTCACTTTGATCTCTTCTAGCTACTAAATCTCAACTCTGATTTGAAAACTTGGAATGACAATCTGCGTTGTTTGTCATTGCTAATCAAATGAGTTAATTTCCAATGCGATCCAATGCTCAAAATTGATTGTAGAGCTGGAAGTACCCACACGTCCATTATCTTGAACTTGAGCTCCAATTTACACCAAGTATGAGACCATGTTATTGAAATTTGCAGATACGTTTTCGGTTTGGGTTCAATTGAAACATAACACACGTGGAAGGCTAAATAAGAGTCGATTTGAGGTTCTAGGTGTCATTATAAGGTTGATTGATAGGTCTAAATGAGTTTTAAGTAAGAATTGGGTACCAAAACTTATATTAGACTCAATTTCAGGTGATTTTTTATGGGGTTAGGTGGATTACAAGGGTCACTTAGTGCAATACATACAATTGCGCAATCTCTCCCTACCAGCCAACCATAGTCCAATAGTACCAACTCACTATACCATGGATTTTAATGCAAGAAGTCTCGGCTCATCAATTGTCCCTTGAGTGCCAATAACATCATATAATCATGGGCAAGGGCTCCCTAATATGAAGCCATTGGACCATGCCATATGGGTATTTTTGGACTACAAAATGACATGTGCAACATGGACTTGACACCTACTAATCCCACTAATTGGTGTCACAAGATGTTGACCTATGTTCAGGACAAACATAGTATTCCGAACAAACTCTTGCCAAGAGTCATTATATGCAAATTCTACCATAGCAAGGAATTCATCCCACTCATTATGCACTGGATTTTCATAACGTCACAACATGTCCTCAATGATGCGGTTTACCCACTCCATCTATCTATCGGTTTGAGAATGAAATGTAGTGGACATAGCCAACCTTGTCCCCAAAAGACCATGCAACGCATTCCATAACCTACTTGTGAATCTAGTGTCCATGTCGCTTACGATTACTTTAGGTAGATCATGAAGTTTATATACACAATCACAAAATAATTTTGCCATTTCTTCAACAGTAACGTGTGTCATGGTTGGCATAAAATGGGTCACTTTGGACAACTTATCCACACACACAAAGGTAGCATCACAACCATGAGTGGAAGGTGTCAAGCTAGAGATAAAGTCCATGTTGACCACCTCCCAATTCATGTCGGAAATTTCCAATGGTTGTAACATGCATGTTGGCTTCAAAATAGGAGCTTTACTCCATTGGTAAATCTCACAAGATTTTATTTAGCTCATGATGGACCTTTGCATCTCAAACCACCAAAAGTTTCCTCGCACCCTATTCCGAATCTTAATTAACCCAACATGACCATTGTACATCGCATCATAATGTTCATGGAGCAAGAAAGACCTAATATTCAACCTTTGGAAGGACACATCTAGAACCACTATCGCCTTATCATGCCACCAAATGTGATTCCCAAAAACAAAATGCTTCAAATTGCGCGAAGTTTAGGAACAAGTATAATTGTCAAAGGTATCACACCTCAATGACTTCCCTCAAGCTATTTGCACATATAACACTTATAATCATCATCTCCTCTACACAAATATTCACTTAACTCATACGAGACAATTGCCCAATACAATGACCAAGAGCAGCCGCCAATTGGCCACACACTTTCACTCAAATACTAATCTCATTAACTCCAAGGCTTTCTACCATGTTTATTCATTCACTAACTATGCTCTTAAACATATTATCAAACAGAGACTAATTACTTGTTCCTCATGATTCAAACAAACACTCCAGACTAGTTGCCAAACTTTATCATAATTCAAAAGACTTTGCTCTATCAACCAAGAGTTATTAAGACAATGTCATTCAACTTAAAATTGATTCGCTCTCCTCAATAAATCAGTAAGATGTTCACCCTAGACAATCTTTCCACATATAACTATACATCAAAAAAAATCTCACAAATAACAGAGGTTTCACACCAATTACTTCAATCAAATAATGGTGCTTATACAATGGTACATCACCCTTATCGGAATTAGACTTCACATAATTCCAAAATCCCTGAAGGTAGAAATATGCACAATTAATTACAAGGGGCAAGATTTCCTCTTAGTTAAATGGGTTATCAAGTCTTTTTTTATAACTCTTAAGTATTAGGTGCTCAAGTATTTTAATAAGACTATGTTCCCCTAAAATCTTAATGTCAAAGTTAGGTGTCTTTAAGATAGAACTAGGATTTTGTCTTTCAATATTAGTATCCAGTGTAATGTTAAAACTAAGTGATTCCTCACCCTCTTCACAACTTGCATGGACAAAGTGGAAAATCCTCCTATCTTGATTTCAAGTCCATTGGTCAAAGATCTCCTTTTAAATTCTTTCATAAGGTACCAAATATAATTGGTGGGTTTATTCCTTTATTTGTTAGTGCTTAACCCTACCCAATTTGAGTGAGGACTGTATTTAGGATTTTGGATAATGACAAAAACCAAGGAAACAATCGCGGAAGACTTAAAAGGTGATTCTTATGACATCTAGGTGTCACAAATACGTTTCGTTAGGGAAATACATGTTAATTTTAGGTGATTTTGGTGTAAAATTGGTGATTCACCAATTATTTATAGGATTGTGATTAACAATCTCTCAATCACAATACATGCAATTTGTGGTTGTCTCTCAACTCACACTACTTACCCATGCGATAGTGTGGTAGTGAGTTCATTTTAATTGGACCAAGTGCAGTGCACAAGCATAGGCACAACCATTGACAATAATCTTGCATAATTATCCCATTTTTGTCTTTTTACCAAAGCCAAGGGCACTTTGGTGTGGTTAATAGTTTTATATCAATAAATCCCTTTTTGTATGACTTGAAATGACAGTGCAGTCATCCTTACAAGATTTTCCATTTTCCTTGATTATTTCTTGATTTTAATTATATTGTCCGACAATTGTCTTTTACCTTGTCTTGGCTGTAGTAACCATAATTTTCATCAATCGCGACCATAGGGCCAAACCACGTATACAAATTAACATATCGCAGTATGGTTCATTTATTCTGATATCTTGAGACAATTTTCTTTTTCCACTTGACTTTTTGGAAAATTTTGGTTCATCTGAGACTTTATTTCCACTTAATTCATGTTTGAACTAGAAAAAAACAAACATTTAGGTCTACAAGGACCCTTATGATGTTCAATCTTAGTTTAAAACTTGAGGATGAGGCGATGATTGATTTGGCCTACTTGGCGACCTCGTGTGAATCATCATCCGCCCTTGACTCTCCTTTCCAATGATGGTTTTCACTTTGCCCCAATTAGATTTCCTATATCATTCTCCGAGTCTCAAGTATCCACCTAAAACAAAATTTCCAAGTATAGTAAGTTTCCAAGTAATATTTAAGTGTCCAACTCTCACGTTTGCTTAAGTGCTCAAGTTCTCAAATTCGTAGTAAAATTCTCAAGTACCCGAGTTTACAAATCTTCCAATCTTCAATTTAATTCTTGAGTTATTCTCATATTTGAGTATCTATTCTCAATTCCATTCTAAATATTTTGAACTTCCAAGTTTGCATGTTCTTCCGTTCATGACTTGATTATTCAAGTTCTGAGAAGCTAATAGGCTTTCAACGAATACCTTTTGATTCAAGTGTTCCGAGCTTTACAAAATTTCTAAGTATCAATGTAATGTGTCCAAAGGAATTTCTCTTCCCCTCCATCTTGAAAGAGTTTACAATCTTTTTATTTCCTCAGTGATATCTTGAATATCCATAAGAAGGCTCAACCCTCAAGCCTTTGAGTTCTAAATAATTTCTAATTTAAAAAAAATCAAATTGGAGCTTTTGGATTTCTAAATAAAAATCTTGAGTATCCAAGTGCAGAGTTCCAAGTGTCATGCTAGGTATCCAATTTTAATTTCCAAGTCCCAAAGTGGTCTCCCACTTATATCGAGACCTTAGTGACACTTCATGTAAATTATTCGGGGTCGAATGAAGTGTAATAGGGTCCTTTAGTTCCCCTTTTATAGTTTGTAAAAACTAAAAATAATATATTTACAATCTGGTTCTCATATTTACTAAATATATCAATGTGATGTCTATGTACCCTATAATTAGTAGCAATTTATCTACATTTTAAAGATGTGACTCTAACCGCTTCCTAATATATATTTTCCATGAACATATGGTGGTTAATGTAGTTATTCTCAACTATTTTCTAAGTCTAAGACTTCCTAAGTCTTAATACTAGGTCTTCTTCATTTCCCAAGACTGGGACCTTCGCTAGTGTTCTTGGGTTGGGGTTTTAGACTGGGGGTCTTGAGCTGGGATCTTTGTTGGAGGTCTTGCGAAGGGGTCATTGTTGGGAGTCTTGAGCAAGGGTCTTTGCTTGAGGAGGGAGTCTTATGCAAGGTCTTGGGCTGGGGGGTCTTTGTGGGGTTGTGGGTGCGCCTTTAAGTCATTTGTCCCCCTTCTTCGATCTCCAAGGCCTTTGTCGTCTCCTACCCTTATTCATACATGTTCCGTTGTCGTGATGTGGGCCAGTTAGTATTTAAAACGTAGGCATTTACGTGTGTTATTGTTATTCCAAGTATGCATGTAGATGGATATTAGTATGATGTTGTATTAACTATGTTCTAGTTAGTTGTTTAGTTGAGAACCATTCTTGAGTTCAAGACTGGGAGTGCTAGGTAGGGAGTACTTGAGGGTTAGGAAAAGTTAGGATTTTCTAGCGGCGGTGGCAGCCATCACCTAGCCATTTAGGGTTTCTTGATGCCCTAAACCTAATGGTTTCCTATTGACCGAATGGGGGCAAAAGGAAGATGATTTAAGGGGTAGAAGAAGGGTGGTGAGGCATTCTTATGGATATTCTTGAAGGATTTGAAGGGTTAGTGTTTAGAGAGCTTATGGGGTTGAAAAACACTAAGTGGTTAGAGAAGTTGAGGGTGTTGAGGCTACTTGGAGAAATGAGGGTATGCACTAGAGAAAGTGTTGTATCATCTACATTTGGTTTATAAAGGAGGCAAATTTGGGCCTCGGGTCTTAGTCTATTGTATATTATGGGAGAAATATCTTGTTGCAATACTTTAAAAGAGTATTCTTGGTGAGGTACATCACTTGTATGCAAAGTTTGAGGGCATGATTTATGTTAAAACAAGAACAATGAAGCGTTAAAGCAAAGGGGTCTATAACTATTGCAACTAAGTAACCCAGCTTTGAAGATTTGATTTTGTGCAAGTAATGTAGCTGTGAATATGAGATTTGAAGGGTAGTTTGGGGGATGCCTTGTCTCAATTATGGTAAAATTTCATCTCCATAGATGTTATAGATTGAGAGTTATTAATCTTGATGCAACCAAATCTTTAAGGGATTGTTGAGGGCAAATATTAGTCTAACTAACAATTGCACCATAAGTTGTACATTGTTTTGTTAGTCATTAAAATAAATATATGAGTAATAGACAAGGTATAAAACTACTTTGCAAAATTTTGTGGGTAGAACATGAAGGACTTGAAGTTACATGCATGCATGTGGTTTGAGATGCAAAGGTCCATCATGAGCTAAATAAAATCTTATGAGATTTACCAATGGAGTAAAGCTCCCATTTTGAAGCCAACATGCATGTTACAACAATTAGAATTTTTTGACATGAATTGGGAGGTGGTCAACATGGACTTTATCTCTAGCATAACCCCTTCACTCATGATTGTGATGCTATCTTTGTGTGTGTGGATAAGTTGTCCAAAATGACCCATTTAATGCCAACCATGACACACATTACAGTCTAACCTTGATAATGTCACACCATCCGTTTCACCAAAAAGTGTGATATAAATAAGGTGTGACATATTGATAATGTCACATCTGGAAGATTTATGCATAATGTGATATTATCAAAGAAATAGGTAGAAAAACAAATAAAAATTACAATGTTCAAAAGAAAATAACAAAGATGAGAATTCAATGTTTTTAAATATAAAATCAAATTCAAAAGCTTGAATAACAAAGATAGCACATCATAATGTGTCATTGAGATCAGGTAAAGACCTCTCACTAGAGACAAAGAAGCTCCTAATGTCACATTGTTTTGTTGACATTGATGTTAAATGTGCAACACCAATTCTAATGAGCTTGTCATGGATTTTTCCATTCCTAACAACTCCATAGTGTTGTAAATTTGAGAACCTTGACTAGCCATAAAATTCAAAACATCTCTAACATATTTTTATGCATCACTTAACTTCACTACCTTATGCTCAACATCATTGCTACTCGGGGAGGACACTCCTTGTATGTTTGGGGGACCCACGTGCGGCGGTGGGGTATTTTTGGGGGGTCTATTTACCTCCTAGAAAGCATTTAAAGGGCCCCTATCATTATGTAAAGCAAAAAAATCACCCATATTATCATATCTATCATTACTTATAATACGTAGGTCAAAGGAATTTATTGGAGGCTATTTTCTTTGTAAGGAAAAAAACTAACTAAAAAAATAATGAGAATAAAAGTGACTAGAAAATACCTTATAGAAGAAAGGATTCAAGTTATAGCTGAAAAATGGATGCCATCTATGACAATGCATACTTCAACACAAATACATGCATGAATGAGAATCAAGAGGAAGACATTAGAAATGAAAAAGTATTGAAGAGGTTTTATATACAAAATGTGTTTAAAAACATAGACATGAAGTTCATCACGGAACTATGAATGTAAAACCAATACTGAAAATGTGAATGCACATCAACAACAATGTATCAATGTGCATCAATGTTTGAATGTGCATGGCTGTGAATTGTGAACACAAACATATGCCTCGTGTACAAAAACTACGGCAACAACACCCTGCTGCCATTCTAATGCCCTCCACTGCATGTGAGAAAACAAAATCAGGCTCTATGACATGGTGCTACCCAAACTTTAGAGAGGTCGTTCGAGGCACTGGCCATGTTGAACTCCTACACCCAACCAGATTGCAAACATCGACGGAGTTCGATCATTAAATCTGCCATTTCATCCACAATACTTCAAAATCATCAAGTGCAATACCATCATTAGGACGAGTCTTGTACCTTCAATTTCCGAGGGAATTTGAACGTTTACTTCAACCTATTCCTAATCCTCTCTTGTGCATCACCCAAACTGCCACATATATGCACAGCCACAGCCACAGCCATGTTCAGCAAGTCCACCAATCATCACATTCCAAGGGATTACATTGTGATCCTCCATCCTCTCAAAAACCACTCGTGCATCATCCAAACTGCCACATTTACCTTACATGTGAACAAGTGCATTGCAAACACGCAAATCCGACTGAAGTCCCGTTTCAACAACATGCTTGTGAACCTCCTTCATCCACTCCGAAGCCCCAATGCTTGCACACGCATTCCAAATGATAGCATAAGTGAATGCATTCAGTTTAATGCCTTCCTGTTGCATTTGAAGAAATAGTTCATATGCGGTGTGCCCATAGCCATGCTCTGCAAGCCAATTCATTAGAGCACGTGCATTCAATCTAGCTCAGGCAATTTCACCACTCTTCACTTCAAACTTCGCAACAGATTGAAAAATGTCTAGAATTTCACAACTTGCGGGATATGTCCAGCTTCTCCATAGCTAGTTGGAATATTTCCTGTTATGAATGTCCTGTGAGGTACCCTGGATTGGCTTTGATACCCTCCTTTGCTGCAAGTGTTGCGACGATACATTGCACCAAGCTTTATCACCAGGATGACATTCTACGTACCTACATGTTTCAAACCAAAGCAAAGAAAGTTGAGTGGAACACATTATAAAGGACAGCCAGTATGACAAGGCCAAAAATAAGAACTACAATGAAATGCTATGAACGCTACACCCTAAACAGATCAAGTACAACATTTGAACTCCAACTTCCATAATAGGTCAAAAGTCTCAAATTACCAAACCTGTCGTAGATTGACCTTGCCCCATCGATTTCGTTGTATCGAAGCTCAAACATAATATACGCAGCCCAACCATGATGATCAGGTTCCCAAGTCATCCACTGCTCAAAGATTTGTCGAGCTCCAGGCAAATTTCCTAACATCTCCTTCATGTGAATATACTTGTACCAGAGCTGATCGATTCTCAGAAGTAAAGACACAGCCTGTGAAACATTTCCAAACATGCGCTGCGTATATTATGAAGCAAAGGGACAATACGTCTTGGCATTCAGTGCAATGATTAGTGCAAAAACACCTCGACATCCACAGTTGTGCGAGCAAAAGTACCATATCCACATTCCATACCAAAAATCATCTTGCATTTCTATCGGTCAGAAACTGACGCAAATGCTCTGCATCATTTCGATCTAGAGAGTAGACCCCATTTCCAGGGTTATATGCCAAGGTCACGGTATAGATAATGCAATCGATGTCAATCCATTTGCTGTCAATATGATCATATTTGAATTTGTCTCGTCCAATATATTTGCGGTAATACTGCAACATGACCTAAATATGTGGATTCTGAGCTTTTCACTTCCCATTTTCCTCCAACCTCGCAAGCAAGTCCACAGGCTGCCGCAACACACCAAACTGCTTCCCATTGCGCCGCCTCATGGCCTGGACTCTACCCAACCAGCAAACACCCTCATCTACAGCATGTAAAACATTAGTAGTAGTTAACCTTGAAACATTGGATGGAGGACCTCGTTTCCGCTTTGCAGCAGATCTGACAGTAGAAGACAATCGAGTAGTGCTTCGCTGGACAAAATGAACAGCGCAATCAAATCCAATAGACAACAAGCCCGATCCTGATGACAAGCCCGCCTGCATACAGTTGTCATGGTTAATAAACTGAATGCTATGCTTTATTCTAGCCAATCGATCTTTGGAAAGAAAGGTACTACCATTGAGCTGCGAGACAAGAATGGACTTGTAAATACAATGTCCTTCCACGCCGACAGTTACTTCAATTGGCTGACTGCTTTCCGGCTGCGAAACTTGAACCTCAGCACTATTTAGCAAATCAGTCAATGCATCTCGGACTTCATCTTGAAGACTTGTCAAATGGTCAGGTAAGCAATCCTCTATATCATCCTCCTCTATGTTGTCCCTCATATGGGGCGCATGTGCTGCAGGTTCAGATGTTGAATGTTTGTTCTGTAAGCGATCCCACAAGACCTCCGAGTCCCCATCCTCCCCGACGTAGGTCTAGCACTTGGCTTGTAATAAAAGCTTTTAGGATCTTCTCTCTCCACTAGCCATGGCCTGTCATACCAAATTCTTCGTCGTGGCTGGCATTGTGTACTTGGCGCCATGTTCAAAGATCTCAACATGCCTTGGGCTTGTTTCAGTCCCTCCTGCAGCGCTGATACTACCTCTACGTTTGTTGGAATCAGATTGTAGTCACCCAAATTGCAATGCTGCTCACCAGGTTTCAGCTTGTGCAATGATTCCCATACATTATCCATCTTGTTGTGTTGTTTCTTGAAAACTAAACCGTTCTTCCCATACTCAACAGCTGAAATGTGGTTCAATGTATTTGTAGTGTTCACCAATTGATGGAAGTCATAGGCACGTTCTTGGCCATTCATGCCACCAATTCTTGAGAAGAAAATTTCGCAGGAATCACTCCCAGTCAAATGCAGCGGCACAGCTAAATCGGGAAACTTGTCTCTGAAATGGCAAATTAGAAGAACAACAAAATGACATGATAATTGAATATCGATAAAACATTGTAGGCTTACGAAGTTCTTTGCCTGCATAGGTGGTTGCGAATTTCCCAATACACCATGCTCTCCGTGCTGCAACCACAACCTCCAAATTCGGAAGAAAAAAGAGACCTTGCCATACAATACTATCCTAGAACGTAGGTCCAATGTAGGAGAACAAAAAATGTCAATATAGGCTGCACATATATCCAAGTAAAATTCCGTTCCAAGGGTTCTTTCACGATGAGGATAATCTGGAGCACGCATGCGAGCTAAACATGACCTGACTTTAGACTGACACAGCCTTTGTGCCGCAGCCCAATTCTGGCGGTCCCTTCTTCCAACATCTTCTCCTGTTAGACCATGTTCTTCAACCGTGAACTGCTGAAAAACTTGCTCTATGTGACCATGGAGACACAAATCTCCTCCTAACTGCAAAGTTCTAGCTGCTGAAAGCAACGGATTAATTAGTTTTTTCTCGTTGTGAATATAATCCTGGTCATGCATACCCTTTGCATTCCCACACGAATCTAAAGACGCAGTGAACACCCAACCCTCCCACCCTACATCCAAACGAATCCCATCGTTGCTCTGATAGTCTGCCAACATTAGCTGCCTCCTACGGGAGTCACCATCACTGGCGTGTCCAATAATTGGGCCTATAGCTGCAAAACATTCTTGTTCCCACAGCTTGTCAATAGTGTCCCACTGACCTCTAACCCAATCGGAATTGAAGCAGTTGCAAGTGCAGTAGACAACTAGCACAATTCGAGGAAGTTGTTCATGCAAAGGATTTACAACAATTGCTCGAGCAAAACTCCCTTTCCTGTTCTTTGAAAATGATTCTAACAATTTTTGGTATCCCTCCTCACCACTCCCAACAATTGGCCTGAAACCAGACACACAAACATGGTTCTCAAAAGGACCACAAAACCCAGCAAGAGTATCCCACTTAGTTTCCCAAGCCACTCTCCCTTTAATTTTTGTTTCATCCTCAACGAGAAGTAATGGTACTAGACCTAGAATGTTATGAGAAAGCTTAGCGTCTTTATAAATCTGTGCCACAACTGCAAAAATCTGTGGGTGCTTACCAGGTATAAATTGGACCCCTTTCCCTCCCTCCCGTTTCACTTGACGGTAGCTTGCACCCGAGTAGTTCAAGGCAAATATGTCGACCATCCTACGACCACCGTAAACCTTCATGACTTCCCTTAAGCACTTCGTGTTATCACTATAGCGCTTACCTCTACGATCACGGTTGAGATTTTGCGCCACATCACGGAGGAAGTCCCACAACGCAGGCTTTCCACCTAAAGCACCGGACCTATGGGCGTTGATGATACTTTGACAAAATTTAATGACATTGTGACCACAAGAAGCCTCTCTAGCTAAATCCCTCAAACTTGGATGCTTGACTTTCAATTGAACAATCCTAGCTTGAGCGGACCTGTGCAACAATTTCTGACTCTTAAGTACCCTCCTTAGGTCCCGACCATGCTCAGCAAGTTCCGAAATGGACATGTAAGCAAGTCGCCTTCCGGCTCCTGTGCTTCTCGATCCTCGTTTTTCTACGCTTAACCCTTCCCTCACAACTCGTTTGTGATGCACCCCGTGGGTCGTTCCTTTGCAATTTAGCTCAAGAAGACTCATGGTGAGACATCACGTAAATTTATATTCGCTTGAGGACTACCGTGCCTCATTAATATGTTCGGTCCTTGAATTAATAATTCCTCTCTTCTCCTTATGATATGAATATATTATTAGAGTGAACACAATCTCATTATCTTAAATTCTCATTCCCAATGTAAGGCATCATTGATTATAAGAATCCTTAGATTAGAGAAGGTTTCAAGAGGTGTAACAATATCCTTGATAACAATATATTTTCTAATAAGTTATATGTGAGCAATTTAGAGCTCGTAGTACATAACATCAATCGCACAATTGTAATATTACTCTTATAGTGAGGAAGAAGATCTCATATTCTTAAGTCTTCCTTTTTCAGCTCAAGTGTTACTACTTATAATATTGTAACTTGACATGTATGCATATAGTAGTTATAATTTCATAAACACATCATTGATTGTTTTAGCAATGTCACGTTTAACTTCCAAGTGTTTCTTGATGACGATAGTAATTATAACTCTCTTGAGTTTTACTCAAGAGAGAGAACTCTTCTCTTTGATAGTTGATCCTTCACTTGTAATGACATCCAACAACTCACAAAGAATCTTAAGAGAAGAAGCGCTTTTACTACAAAGTGTTTCTTGATGACGAGAAATAAACCTATCTCTCTTGAGTTTTGCTCAAGAGAGAGAGAGAGATCTTCTCTTGAATAGATAATCCTTCAAATTGTAATGACATCCAACAACTCACAAATAAACTTAAAGAAAGAAGTTCCAATAACAATTGTAGTAAGTAGCTTATTTCATATCAATATTACTTCATTCATATAGATTCACACTTTGATGTAAATTTATGTCTTCATCATTCTTGTTAATCATAAAATAAGTTCAATACTCCAACATATGTTCTATAATATAATATGCATAATATTTGTAAGTCAATTATGTAGGTTATGATAATAAGTTCCTCCTCTTTTGAAGGAGTTTGTAATCGTTAAGTGGTTTTGCTTAAAGCATAACATGCATGTAATTCTTCAATCATTCAATCACATGTAATTTTATAATTCCCTTTTGAGGAGATCAATGATAAGTTCCGCTTTGAGAGATAATTTTGTTTCCTTCACTCAAGTTTGACAATCGCTTTCTCAATTCAATCTCTCTCAAAGTCCCATTGATTCTCCAATTTGTCTTGAGCGCTTTGTTCTCACCCTCGCACTATCTTTTGAGTTCTTTCTCAAAAGAGTCTACTCAATCTACTCTACTCTCGGTTGCTCAATCACTCAAGTTCCAAGTACCGCTTGACAAACTTTGTAAGACAATTTGAGAGAGAGGTAGAAAGATCACACGCATATTTGTAGGAAAGATAATGTATTGCAAAAGTGCTCCGAGAGGAGAGTTACAAAAGCTTCAAGTGATTCTTGACACTCAAATTTAAGATAACTTCGTTGTGTAGAAAATGAGGTATAAGTCTCCTAAAATGCTTCCCTTATATAGTCTTTTCTATCTATTCCAAAATCTACATTAAGAGTGGTTGTGGTCTCCACTTTTCTAAATAACTATCTATCTTCAAAATATGTAGATGTTAACTATCTTAAACGGTTATAACCGTTTTACCATTTGAATGTTCAAGTCTCTAAGATTCTACTATATCTTTGTCGTGGCTACATTGTAATTCCTTTTGAGAATGCAATCAAGTCTTCACATTTGCTTGATTCCAATGATTTGTATTAAAACGTACTAGTAGAATCTATCCTTGTCTTAAATGCTCATAATGCTTCTTCATAATGTTTTTGTATCATAAGAATCTAAAATTCTTATAATCATATTTCTCAAAATCCTACATATATTATGCTAATGGAATGTAATACATACTTCCTACTAATCCTATCTTCCATAATGCTTCTTAATCAAAATCCTATATTTTGCCTATATGTTCGGAATGCCTCTTCATTCGGTCTCTACTAAAATTCCCAGTCTTCATTCATCGCCTCCTGGTGGTCCTAAAGCCGCAGGTTACAGGCCCTGTGGCCGCGCGTAAGCCCCCCAAAGCCCGTGTGTAAACCTAATTCCGTGTTAGGCCCTAAGCTGTAAGCCCGCGGCCTAAACCTGGCTTCTTCTTCAATGCAGCTTAGTACCATCTTTCGATGCCGCTCCTGGTTCCTCTTGGTGCTTGCTTCAGTGCCATTCGGTGCTTGCTCCAGTGCCTTTCTTGCTGTCGTTACAGTGCCTCTCTCTGGTTGTAATTCTAGTGCTTGTTTCGGTGCCTCTTTAAGTGTCGGTCCAGTGCCTGTTTGGGTGCCTCTTCCAGTGTAGGTCCAATGTCTCTCCTTGTTTGTTAGTTTGTATCCTAATTGCTCAGCTCTGTACTCCATCATTTTGTGACCTCAGACTTTGTACCTAACATTTTACCCCCCTCCCCGAATGAAGATCCTGCCCTCAGGATCTTTTGGAAATTTTCATGCATCCTGGATCGTACTGTGGGAGGTATAGCAATGTCCTCGCATGCGGTGTGGAGATCTGGCGTTGCTCTAATGTGTGTCTCCTGTCTTCCAATGCTCTTGTAATGTAGCCATGTAATTGTATCTTGTGAAAAGTGATTGGGAAAGAATCTGGATATTTTCGCATCAGGTTTTGGTGGTGTAGAGTAACTTCGTGAAGTGGTGTGGTGTCCTCTTGTGCTAATGTTTCTACTGCTGTCAGAAATTCGGGAAAGTTTTCTGTCACCATCTCCTGTAGTTCCCTTGCTGTTTCGAGGTCATAGGGTTCAACTTGCGGAAGACAATTTCGATTTTCGATGTTGGAATAAAATTGGTTGTGATGCTGGCTGATGTGGGTTAGAGCCCTTACACAGAATCTGGTGGCGTAGAAGGCAGGATCTGCCGTGGTCAATTCGACTGTGCCTTTTGTCGTGAATAGATCCTTGAGTAGCCACATGAAAACTAACAAGTCTCTGGCCGCTGAGTTGGCCTTTCCCCAGAGTTCCTTAAACTGGTCCTTGGAAATTTTGCTGCTTAGGCGAAGGTCATGTAAGTTACTTGTAGACAAAATCAGGGGTTTAAAGGCCTGGTAGTATTGAAAAATACTTATAGGAGGGGCCAAATTCTTCATGATTGAGGTAATGGCATTTTCTGGTTGCTCAATCATGTCTTGACTTAGTACATGTTCCCATTTGAAGCGATCTGATCAATCCTCCTCCTGTTGTTCCAATTTGTATTGTAACTCGTCTCGCTCTGTAGTAACTTGGTTGAGTGCCACTTTGAGGTTTCGGAGCGTGTGGCTCATTTTTGCGGTTACCCTTTCGAGTAATACTTTGGCCGTCATCTGTTCCTTTGTTGCTGACTGGCCATCAATCCAGTGGTCAAACACTTCAATTTTGGTTATTGCCAGGGCTCGGTCTGAAGCCTCGGATTCTCTGATTCTGTCCGACTCTGTTTTGAGTTGATTAATCCCTTTCGAAAACTCTTGGATCTGCTCGGATACTGTGTGTTTAATGCCGAGGTAAGAAGCTCGGAGGTGACTAACTTCCTGTGCTGTTTTGGTTACCCTTTCGCGGTAAGAGTGCCATTTCTCCTGTGTGGCCTTGTTGTGATTGGTGGCCGCTAAGGTAAGTTTCTCCACTTTGGCTGCAGCTGCTTTGAATTGTGTTTGCATTTGCTGCAACTGGTTTTCCAGTTCTAATTTTTGGTTCTGGAGTAAAATTCGAGAGTTGTTGGCAGTGTGCTTTTCTGTAACCAGGACCCCTTTCTCCTCAGTTGGTTTTATGACCCAATTGGTCAACATCTGTGTGGTCTGTTTAAACTTGTCTAAAATGGTGATGAGTTCCCTGTTGTGTAGAGTCGCTGCTGAGATGGTTCCATTTCCGGGATTTGGTACCACCGTGTTCTGTTCTGGTGCTGCTGGTTCGGCAATGGATGATTCGGCAATGGATGGTTTGGCCATGGCTGGTTCAGCTATGGCCACTACAATTGTTGGTTTACCCTGTACTTTGGATGATTCTGCTAGTTCCAATTTTCTTTTCTTGCCAACAGGTAGTTCCATTGCTTCAGAGAGAATAAGAATTCCCGCATCTAGCTCTTGCTGGATTGTGAGTAGGCCCTCTGAGTTTAATAGCATTGTAACTGGGGGCCCTACTAGGGTTCTCAAATTAGTGGTCTTGTCTTTGTAAAGTTCCTCTTTCAAAGTGATGAGTTCAGCCTTGATATACTCAAAAAATAATGCGGGCCAGTCCACTTCCTTGCCATTTAGTGCATCTTGGATGTGGGCTATTGCCGAGCATGATATAGTATTAGCACTGGTCCTAAGCAAGAATAAAGAGTTAAAGAATTTAAGAGGTTTTCTTGCCTCTGGGATGGTGCAATCGTTGATCTTGCAAGTTCCGAGCTTGTTCTTCATCTTCTCCTTGATGTTTGGAAATAATTGTGTGGCCTGCACCCTTGGAATTCCTGGCTCCCGCTTCGCAGAAAAAATGTTTAAATAAAACATTGCTCGCATCGTTTGCCTCCAGGTTTTGCCAAAGATTGGTATGGTGTTGCCATTCAACTTTGTCTGCATTGTCTCTATATCCAGATTTGTGATCACTTCCTGCATTACTGATGGATTCAAGATCTCCCAGGTAACTCTGGTGATGAACCTATCAAGCCCTATCAACTGAAGAAATGTTTCTTCCTCTCTGCTGGGTTCATAATCAAGAGCTGCCATGTCTGTACTGAATACAATCTCATTTATAGACCTTGTCATGACTGACTTGCCCTTATCCTTGGGGGTTAACTTCATTTTGGCAGCTCCTAACCTGACTGTATCGAAACTACACTTATAACTCAGTGGAACGACTTTCCAACCTGGTTGTGTGAAAATATTTCTATACTGAAATGTGTGAGGCACTTGCAGGGTGCCGAACTCTAAGCTAAATGTCTGGTGCTGCACTTTGCTAACTTTTCTGGAAGCTGGACTTTGTAACACGGCATCACTCACTGTGTTGTGGAAGCTAAACTGTCTCACTCCCTGAAAGTCTGTGATGGTTACGAACTCGCTAAAACAAAACAAATCTTGGCAGAGTCTTGGCTGGATTACTCTTGAAAGTAAGATAAAGCTTATGGTTTCCTTCAGAAGTAGTCGGGTCGATTCTGTTATTGCTGCCCGTAATGCAGTCATGTGAATGATTAAAGTTGGTAATTCTGTTACCGTCCTTGATGCCAGCTGGCCGTTCAAATTGGGTCCCTCAGACCTAAATGGAATTTTTGGTTCCTTCCAGATGATGAAGCATGGAATACAGCCTCCCCTTTGTGTTGTAATCTTCTCGTTTAACAATCCTTTCTGACTTGTGGTACCTTCCCTGTGTGAATGTGTGTTGTTTTTGCAGGTTGTAGAAGAGTCGACGAGGAGATAGCTACCTTGTGTAGTGGTCTCCTCTATTTTCTTGGGGTTTGCCTTGTGCGGACCCCTCCAATAAAATTCCAAATTGGATATAATTTTTGTTTTGCAATAAAAAACTGTTTTGGCAACACTTTCTTGAATTGCTGGAATTGTCTTGTGAATAATAAACTCCATATGTTCAGGTTGTAGTTGAATTCCTTCTTTCGATGTGTGAAATGTATAATAGTTCCTCTTAAGTACCGCTCTTGTAAGTGTTGGGCCTTCTCTCGTATAATTTGTCATTGATGAATGGATGGATGAAAGTCCTGGATGTAAATACCAATTCTGAAGTATGAGTTTAATGAGGATTACGCTCCAAATGTTACATATGTGTGGTAACCACTTAGTGGTTAACCTGTTGGCCATCTTCCAATTTGAAGGTACTTTTGGCTTGTCATAGGTGTTGTGGTTGATTGTCTTGTCTGTTCCATGATTGCTCCATGTGGTTACATGTGAATGTCTTGATAGGTGTAACGTCTTTTTTCCATAATCGGTCCCCTTTGTTGGTGTGAAATTTATTATTTCCACTTCATTGGTTGTTTTATCCTTCACAGGTTGTGCATAAAAACAATATGGTTGAATAGTGTAGCATTCGAGCATTACCCTTGGTTTGATTTCTGTGGTTGATTTATCATGAGTTCCCATTTCCAATGGTTGTACGGAATAGCATTCAAGCATTTTATGGTGGATTTCATCATAATCCTGTGATGTAAAAATCTCCATTCCTCCTTGATCGAAAGTGTTAACTTGGTTGGGATTAACCCCGTCATATGGTAAAAATATCTTTGATCGCCATCGTCCCAATTGTTTTTGATGAATGGTCTTGATCTCAATGGTATCGTCATCATGAATTCTTGTGACAATGTACGGTCCCACCCATTCTTGTTTCTCATAAGGTATATTGACTCGTTTGTTTGATATATATTTGGTCACCACTCTTTGTCCTTCGTAAAATGGGCATGGTTTCCTTGAATAGCTCAATTCTCCCTTGTGTTTGTTGGTATTAATGGATCCGTTTATACAATTTGTACTTGTATTGTCAATTGATGAGTTTGTGGCGTCATCAACTTCTAAAACATAGGCTTTTGCTTCAAGGGGTTCATAGTAAGGTTTAATCTTACTCATGTTTACCCTTCCGAGATTTTCTCCTTGTAATGTGCTTACATCTACGGTGTTGTTACCGTATATTTCCGTAATTTCATAAGGTCCACTCCATCGAATTCGGAATTTGCCCGGTCCGGGTTTGTTCATACGTTGATGCCATAAAATCTTTTGACCCTTGTAAAACTTGAGAATTTTGTTCCCTTTTGATTTTTCCATTGTTTGATGAGTGTTCTCATTTTTCTCCGTAGTGTCACAAGAGGGTTTCTTGCAATGTTTGCACCTCTTGCCTTCAATTAACGTTTTATCTTGTCTCCTTTTTCTCATGGTTTGAGTATGCTCAATATTTTCCTCCGCTTCGATGCGGGTTAAATCTAATGTCTTTAATTGTTCCATTCTCCGTTTAAGAACGGGGTGCCATTCTTGACTCCTTCGTAGATTCTCCTCGTGGTAAATGAATGTCAATGGAAGTAAGGCTTCCGTTCCAAATACCAATGAGAATGGTGTATGTTTAGTGGTGACTTTGTATGCCGTTCTATACGCCCATAATGCCGCATAGAGTTTTGTGTCCCAATCCGTGCGATTGGCGTTTACCATTTTGGTAAGTGTTGTTTTAATGACTTTGTTGGTGCTCTCGGCTTGACCATTTGCTTGAGGATAGTAAGTTGTTGATTTTCGATGTAAAACCATAAATGTCTTGGTTAGAATTTGGATTGTCTCGTTTAGAAAATGACTCCCTTGGTCACTAACTAGTTCAATCGGGCATCCAAATTTGGTGATGATCTCCTCAAATATAAATTTCGCGGTGGATGCCGCGGTGTTATCCCTTAGTGCTCTCGCTTCAACCCATTTGGTAGTGTAATCCGTGGCGGTAATAATGTATCGATTTTTAGTACCTTTGGCTGGAGGGTTGATTGGTCCTATAAAGTCCAACCCCCATCTTTGAAATACCTCCGTAGGCATGATTGGGTGTAATGGTTGTGCGGACTTTGATACTTTTGGTCCCACTCTTTGACATATGTCACATTGTTTGCAATACAAATACACATCCCTTTTCATAGTAGGCCACCAATAAAGAGCCGTTAATATTTTGTGTAATGTGATGTTTGCGGCGAAATGTCCTCCCGCAATGCCTTCATGTGCTTCGGCGATGATTGCCTCGGTAATTGGTCCGGATACACATCTCTTTTTCATGCCGTCGGCTCCTTCTTTGATTAATTGGTCTCCGTTGATGAGTTGAAAAGGTCTACTTCTTATCGCTATTTGTTGTCTTTGAGAAATTGTTGCCGGTGTTGTCAATCTCCCGTGCGATAGGTAGTTAATAAATGGTGTCTGTGAGGCCAAACCCCCCACCCTTAAGCGTCCGTAGTCCGAGTAGTGGGTTTGGGCTCACATTCCTCCGCGGTATTGGATTTGGACTTGGATGAGTCCATAGTGCAAGGTTCACCCTTCAAGTGGTCTTGGATTTAACTAGCTCCTTCATAAACCCAACTCCTTCATGAACCCAACTCCTTAGCTTCTAACTAAATAAACCCAGCTCCTTCATAAACCCAGCTCCTTCATGAACCCAGCTCCTTAGCTTCTAACTAAACAAACCCAGTTCCTTCATAAACCCAGCTCCTTCATGAACCCACAACTTTGTAGTTGTAATCCCCAACTACCTCACTAATTATTCAAGCCCTTAACTAATCTTCCTACCTAATTTTCCTAATTCTACTAACAACCCCTTTCTAATCACACAATTCTTCTCTAATCCTAAAATCCTAAAATCCTAGAGAGGAGAGGGGGAGAGAGAATTTCCTAACTTCACTAAGACTAACTAATCCACACAAGTATATTTTTGCACTCATCACAACCTCAAGTGCTCAACTCTTAAACATGGAACTTGCAACCACGTGTATTCAAAACATGAACTTCAAGTACCACAAATTGGAATCATGAATTAACTTTAAAATCCTTCACGTCAACACTAATTCTACCAAGAGGTCAAGCCCTCTTCAAGGCTAACAAGCCTTGGCTCTCAAACTAAAAACTAAGCACACACATGTGCTCCAATATGGCTTCCCACACCCACACTTATAACTCGTGGGGTGCCTTGGAGCACAAAGGAAAGAGAGGATGAGTGAGGGAAGAATGAGGGATTATATAGTAAGCTTGAGGGGGTGAGCACCCTCAAGGCTCACGATAAGCCCTTGAGATTTCCTCCTACTTAGTAGGCGCCAATCCTATCTTCTAAGTCTTCCTCCCTCAAATGATCAACAAGGATCCTAATTCGAACATTTAACTAGCCTTGGCTTTCTACCTACCACACTTTACCAAACTTGGGATGCTTCAACCCAAACTTAGCCTCCTTCGCTTTCCGCCGCTATAACTTTCTCCCCTTACTTTCCCAAATCGTTGCTCACCACTTAATTCAAACCACGATGCTTAACTCGTGATTTGATTGGTGCTTTGAGAATTTGCTTATCCTCCACCTTGCATTCTTCCTTGGACCTTCCCCATTAAGTGGCCATGATGAGGTGGTCCACTTGTGCGCTCCATGTGATCCTCCATTCATCCCAATTCGAATGCACTTGCCTCTTGAGTCACTTTGGTTGTCTCCATCCATTTGTACTAGCCTACTCACTAACTACTCAATCCAAGTTCTCCTTACCTATCCTCATTCACTCAAATCCTTCCGAAGGTAAAAACACAATAACAACTCACATCCTAGCCTCTTACAACATGGTACTTCTAAGACTAACATTTCACTCTTTTTATATTTTTGTGAAGTAACATGCTACTTCAAAGTGCATCAACTAACGTTTCAAGGGTCTAAGACTAAATGTGGGCACCCTTTTGGGCTCACATAATTGGCGACCATCGGGGGATGAATCCAAACATCTCTTGCTCCAAGGGTAAGTTGCCTAGTCAAGCTCGGTACTCCTTACATCTACTTCCCGATGTACGGGTAGGAAAGAGCTCACCATTCAACGTTTCCAATTGAATTGAATTATTAGGAAAGACCTCATAGACAAGGTAAGGTCCTAACCATATTGCATCGAATTTCGCCGGAAATTCAAGCTTTCGTGCGTCTTGAATCATGACCATCATTCCCGGTGTTAGGGCCCTTCTCTTATGTCGTTTGTCGAAAGTAATCTTTCTCCTTCTTTGGATTGCCTCAATATGTTGAGCCGCCATTCTCCTCCCTTCGTCAAGTGCTTCCAAATCGGTTAGTCGATTTCGTAAGGATTGACTTTCGGTAAGTCTCGTACTCACGGCCACCCTAAGTGACTCGACTTCATATTCGATTGGTAGTGTCGCTTCAAGACCATAGACTAAGGAAAATGGTGTAGCACGCGTAGTTACCTTATAGGTTGTACGGTATGCCCAAAGTGCCGCCGTTAGTTTCGTATCCCAATCCCGCTTCGAGTCTATAACCGTCTTGCGTAGTATACTCACCAAAATTCCGTTAACCCTTTCCGTTTGTCCATTGGTTTGTGGGTGGTAGGGAGTAGTCTTCCGGTGATCAATTTTAAATTTCTCTGTCATCTCTCGAATCAAGTCATTCAAAAAGTGAGTACCCCTATCGCTTACTAGGATCTTCGGCACCCCGAACCGCGAAATTATGTTTTCGTACATAAATGTTGCCGCGTGTTCCGCCGTGTCGGTCTTCACCGCTTTGGCTTCCGCCCACTTGGTGAGGTACTCGGTTGCCACCACAATATATTTCATTCCTTTTGAAGATTGGGGATGGACCTCACCCACATAGTCGATGCCCCATTTTTCGAAAGGAATTAAGGGTAATGATACATGTAAAGGCATCTCCATTCTAAGGTCGTTTCGGGCATACCGTTGGCAAGCGTCGCATTTCCTTACATAGTCATGGGCGTCCTCAAATAGTGTAGGCCAAAAGTAGCCCGCTCTAAGTATTTTTTGCCCGGTGAGTTGACCCGAGAAGTGACCGCCGCAAGCGCTATCGTGGCAAGCGATTAAAATCGCTTCAACCTCCGTTTTTGACACGCATCGTCGTAAAATACCATCGGACCCCCTTCTAAACAACCTATGGCCCACTACAACAAATTGCCTACTATTTACCCTCACCTTCCTTCTCTCTTCTTTTGTCCACTCTTTGGGCAACTTGTGGGTTGTTAGAAATTCCACTATGCCCGCATACCACTCCGGTGTAGAAGTGACCACAAAGAGGCTATCATCTACTAACATATCATTTACCGGATTTTTTCCTATCTCCTCCGACAACCTAGACAAGTGGTCCGCTTGTAAATGCATACGACCCGGTTTATATTCCACCGTGTAGTCGAATTCTTCTAATAACAAAACCCACCTAGCTAACCTACCACTTAACTCCGCCTTGTTAACTAGATACTTGATAGCCATGTGGTCAACAAAAAATACAACCGGGTTGCACATGAGGTAATGCCTAAACTTTTTAACGGAAAACACCATGGCTAGGCACTCCCTCTCCGTTGTAGAGTAGTTTCTTTCGGCGGGGGTCAATTGCTTACTCGCATAAGCTATAGGTTGATCCTTCTCTTTTTCTCCCGTTGCTTGACAAAGCGCACTCCCTATTGCCACATTACTAGCATCACAATAGACGTGAAAAGGTTTACCCCAATTGGGTGGTATCAACACCGGATAGGTGCTCAACCTATCCCGCAATTCCTCAAAGGCTTTTTGACAAGCATCCGTCCACTCGAATTTGACATCCTTTTTGAGCAAATGGGTAATGGGCACCGCTATCTTTGAAAAATTAGGAATAAGTTCCCGGTACCATCCCACATGTCCTAACAACTTAGAGATTCCCTTGGAATTGGTTGGAGTTGCCAAGTCGCTTATGGCCGCAATCTTATCCGGATCGGGTTCTCTACCTTTCTCACTAACAACATAACCCAACAACACTCCCTTATTCACTCCCAAAAATGTCTTATCCGGGTTCAATGCTAACCTCATCTTCCTACACCTAACCAATGCCTCCCTAACACAATGTAGGTGATCGTCCACATTACTTTGTGTGCTAAAATCGTCCACAAAGACGGTCATGGATTTGAACAACAAGTCGGTGAAGATATACATTACTAATCGTTGGAAAGTAGCCGGGGCATTACATAACCCAAATGGCATCACTACCCACACAAAAGTACCCCAAGGTGTAGTAAAAGCCGTTTTATGGATATCTTGGAGGGCTATGGAAATTTGATTATAACCCGCATACCCATCCATAAAGGTATATCGCGAGTGACCTCCAACCTCCTCAAGCAACAAGGTGATAAAAGGTAAGGGGAAGTGATCCTTTTGTGTGCACGAATTCAATTTCCTATAGTCGACACAAACCCTTAATTTCCCATTTTTTTTCTTTACTAAGACCATAGGAGAAACCCAATCCGTGATTTCCACCGGCTTGATAAACCCGGCCTTCAATAACCTTTCCAATTCCGCTTTCACCAACAATTGCAATTGAGGATTCATCCTCCTCTCCTTTTGTCTAATTGGCCTCGCCCCCGGAATTAAAGGAATCCGGTGCTCTACCATTTCCCTAGGAATTCCCTTAAGCTCATCGTAGGACCATGCAAAAGTATCACTAAACTCATCCACCAAATTGCTATACTCCCTAACCTCTTTCTCCCCCAATTTGGAACCCATCTTCATTTGTCGGGTTTTTCCATTCTTTAATTTCACATCCACGTACCGCCAATCCGCTTCCGACACATGTGCTTGTTCCTCTTTGTTCCGATACCAATCGGAAGGCACATTGGGGTAATCTTTCACATCTTGACCTACAACTATCCCCGTAGACGTGGTCTTGAAATGTAAAGGCTCCTCCAATTTCGATGACTCAATAATCACATCCTCCTCTTGAGTCCCATCTACATGAATTAAACTAACCTCACCCTCTTCCACGTCATCTACCCAAGGTGTTAACCCACCGCTAACCCACTCTTCCTCGGTGAGCACCTCACATGGCTCCAACAATGAGCCCTCTCCTAAACTAACACTAGGAAATTCACTCCCTAAGCCTACTTGGTGAAATGTAACCATTACATCAACCTCGGACTCGGGGTACTCCCTTAGCCATTGGGCATAATCCCCATTATCCCCATAATTGTAAAAATTAGGACCTAGACTTCCCGAGCCCGAATCTATAACAACCCTTTGACCTTCGGGATGGACGACTCCCACCAATGCCTTGCCAATCTCATTCTCGTTTAAGTCATCAATTTCCTTCTCCAATGGCAAATACATCTCCTTCTTCATCCATCCTTCTAATGAACCAATGGACACTATGACCCTATTACCCTCCGGACCATAAGTGATGGATGGTTTAGGTCCACCCCAATTGACCATAGCATTCGCCATCCGCAACCAAGGCCTACCTAGCAAAATGGGGAAGGTGTCCTTGTTGGAGTGCATTTTAATGACATGGAAGGTGACCAAGTACTCCTCACCTCCCGTAGTCATTCTACAATCCTTGATCATCCCCAAAGGCGTAGTCGAACTTTGATTTGCCATATTTATGACCAAAGGTGAAGGCCCCGTGAGTCCAAGTCCCAATTTTTTCATAGTATCCTCCGGTAGTATATTTAGACTACTCCCTCCGTCGACTAGCACATTAGGAACCACCTTATCTACTATAACAACTTCTATTTCTATAGCTTTCACGTCTCTTCCACCTTGTGATTGGATCCTAGCGGCTATTTTAGCTTTCACCTTCCTCATCCTCTTGTGTACCGGCATTCCCTCCTTTAATGTTTTCCTTGCCGTGGGTGAAATTTCCAATAGTTGGCCGAAAGTAATATCCGCCTTGAGTGTACTAAGGTCCGCCCACAAGTCGTACCCGGTAGATCTTTCCACCTTAGAATTACCCACTACGTCGAATTCGTCTACGGGAACCCCCGGTCCTTCCCATTCACCCACATCGCTATTATCCAAGTCATGTACCGCATTAGTCCTCTCCCTATTTTGTAAAATTATATTTTCCCTCTCCACATCCTTAGTAGCTCTTCTAGCTACCCTATCCAACTCGGAGAGATTAATCTCTTCATCCGAAGAGTAATTTCCTTGCTCTCCTATTCCTACCTCCAACGGGGCATCCCCTCTCCTAGCCCTAGTAGTTACCGCTAGTGCAGGTGCTTCTTCAACCACACCCTTACCCTTCACTAACTCATATGTAATAGCATTGGTGTGAGGAGGCCATTGACTTTGCTCCTCTCCAATTCTCGTTGGGAGAGGAAGCATGTCATCACATGTAGCCTCCAACACTCCATCCATGAACCTAACATCTTGGGAGTTAGATGGTCCCGGATCCGTTGGAGGCGCTTGTCTCCCGTTACTACCATTAGGTGGAACTCCTTGTCTATTTTGTATTGGAATGTAACCGGTTGTAGTTTGCAAGCCCGCCGGTGGATGAAAAGTTTGCCTAGCATTACTATGGTCATAGTATAAGTTAGGTGGCCTAAGTTCATTGGCCGGTACTCCTTGTGGCCTAGCACCTCGCATATTATCCCTTGCTTGTTGTTGTGGATTAGCCACCGGGTAAGGGACATTAATTATTTTGTCCGGTTGGCGACACGTATCCGAGGGATGACTTCCTCCACAATTGCTACAATTAAACTCTTGACCTTCGGACCAACATTGTCCTTGAGCGTGCCACCTTCCACAAAAGGGATGAAATTCCTTCTTCTCTAAATTTTGGCCACCTTGCCCTCTAGGTTGTGGTCCTCTATTGCTTCCATTTCCATAGTGAGGTGGCGCTTGACCTCGTTGATTTTGTTGAGGTGGGTTACCGTTTCCTCTTTGGTCACGGTTTTGTCCACTTCTACAAAATTGACGCGTGTGGCCCGGTTGGCCACATTGGACACACCATAATCCGGAAGAATGCCTACCCGACTCAACCGGGGGTGGAGGCCCCGGTTGTTGACTCCGGATCATTAATGACATTTGATCCGTGAGGCTTTGCATTTGTTTTATCATAGCCTCTTGGAATCCTAGTTGGCTAGCACCTAGTCTTCTCTCAACCTCCTCCAAGTGTGGATCCGTTCTAGGGGCCGGTAGTGCCAAAAGAGGTGCCGGTTCCCTAACCGCTAAAGGTCGGGGGCCGGTGTCCACAATGGCATATGGAATTTGGTTCTCATACTTAGCGGGTTCTACCGCTACCACCCTAGGGCGTATGGGGATGAATTGTGGGATCAATTCATCCTCCCTTCTCCATAGCCTTTCGTGATCTTTATCCAAGTTTTCAATATCTCTAGCCGCACGCTTGGCATCCGCCAAGGTCAAGGGATTCCTTTCTAGAACACCCCTAATAGTTCCGGACTTAAAAAACCCTTGAATGAAAAATTGCTTTAGCGTGTCGTCGTTGAGCATGGTACCCACAAATCTAGTGCACACTAAATCAAACCTCCTAATGTAAGCCGAAATTTCTTCCTCCCTTCCTTGCTTCAATGACGACAATGCCCTTAATGCGGTACTTTGACCCACTTCCGGCCTAAATTCGTTAAGAAACTCCCTTTGTAATTGTTCCCATCCCCTAAAATGTCCCTCGGCATGATCCCGATACCATTCATAGGCTTCCCCCTCTAGAGTGGTAGGAAACCACACTAACCAATAACCCGGGTCGGTTATGAGGAAGCTAGCCAACCGTTCGATATACCGTTCCATGTGCCGAGAGGGGTCCTCATCCTTGGTCCCATAAAATTTAGGGAGATGAGATGGTATATCCATCGCCGCTAAATTTTGTGGAACCACGATTGGTAGGCCTCTTGGCCTAACCAATGGGTCTATTGGAGGTATAGGAGGTATGGGCGGAATTGGGGGTATGGGTGGTGGATCCATCCCCCGTTCCTCGGCCATGGTGACCGGTGAACTATTCAACAATCCCCTATCAACTTCTACCGGGAATTCTTCTCTAAGTGTGTAATTTTCCGAAGAAGTTTCACCACTCAATTTGGAGGGAGTGATCTCCTCTTCAAGTTGAGCTCCAAGTTCTAAGGTGTCTAGAATTGACCTAGTCCTAGGTTCAACGTTCAAACAACTCTCTATTCTAACATTATCTTGTTCTAATCTATCACTGATTTTAGAGGACCGCCTCTTTCGAGTAGATTTCTCTAGTCCTACTATCAAACTTGGTTTTTGTGAGCGAGTCCTACCTTGCATTCCATAAGAATCGATCGACCCTCACTTGACCACACATAATCCTAGCAATTCCCCTCTTAATATTTTCACTTGTCTTGGTGTGGTTATAATTTTTTTAGGAGGTGAGGAAAAGAACCTGCAAGCCACTTAGGTGAAAGAATCCCAATAGGGGATAGGCATGTTCATGTTAATTTTTTGGTTAAGTCGGAGCATCACCTCCGCACCTTCCCGCAAATTAACACTCACCACAATACCGATTGCGAGGGGGTGACCTTCCGAGTAGATTATGTTAAAAGTCGAGGCTTCACCCTTCAACTTCTCACACCATCTACAATTCGGGAATTACCCTCTACAACGGATAACAACAATCACGAGTACAAAAGGCATTCCTTAATTAGTTAATGAGTTCACTTTGAAGAAATAAACATACCTTGAGCAATCGCATCCCCCTGTGAGTTAGCACTCCCCTCAATCGTGACTCAATGTAACAACACCATAAACTTTGTGAAATATTAATTTAATCTAGAGCATGAAATGACAACTCCCAAAACTTTGAGACTCACCCCGAGGTGAGTGTCAAAGTTCAATGTCCTAAGGTGAATTTACCCTCTAATGTTTTAATGAGCTACTCGGTTATAGGTTCCTTTTAAGTTCTTAGTAAATCCCCAAAAAGGTTGAGGACGTACCTTCGCCGCGCTCCTTCCTCAAAAATGAATTTGCGTAATTGACAATGCAATTCATTCCAAGGAATAGTTGAAATACAATGAATTCAAATGTAACCCAAAGAGAGAATACTTACCGAGTTTCGGGTGCTCCTTCCCTTCTCTCAAGTTTGTGTCTCCAATTTTTCCTAGTTGCCTCCAAGTCTCCTAGTCGCCTCCAAGTCTTGTAACTACCTTCCGCTTCGCTCCCGGCGGACGCACCAATTATGTGAGGCCAAACCCCCCACCCTTAAGCGTCCGTAGTCCGAGTAGTGGGTTTGGGCTCACATTCCTCCGCGGTATTGGATTTGGACTTGGATGAGTCCATAGTGCAAGGTTCACCCTTCAAGTGGTCTTGGATTTAACTAGCTCCTTCATAAACCCAACTCCTTCATGAACCCAACTCCTTAGCTTCTAACTAAATAAACCCAGCTCCTTCATAAACCCAGCTCCTTCATGAACCCAGCTCCTTAGCTTCTAACTAAACAAACCCAGTTCCTTCATAAACCCAGCTCCTTCATGAACCCACAACTTTGTAGTTGTAATCCCCAACTACCTCACTAATTATTCAAGCCCTTAACTAATCTTCCTACCTAATTTTCCTAATTCTACTAACAACCCCTTTCTAATCACACAATTCTTCTCTAATCCTAAAATCCTAAAATCCTAGAGAGGAGAGGGGGAGAGAGAATTTCCTAACTTCACTAAGACTAACTAATCCACACAAGTATATTTTTGCACTCATCACAACCTCAAGTGCTCAACTCTTAAACATGGAACTTGCAACCACGTGTATTCAAAACATGAACTTCAAGTACCACAAATTGGAATCATGAATTAACTTTAAAATCCTTCACGTCAACACTAATTCTACCAAGAGGTCAAGCCCTCTTCAAGGCTAACAAGCCTTGGCTCTCAAACTAAAAACTAAGCACACACATGTGCTCCAATATGGCTTCCCACACCCACACTTATAACTCGTGGGGTGCCTTGGAGCACAAAGGAAAGAGAGAATGAGTGAGGGAAGAATGAGGGATTATATAGTAAGCTTGAGGGGGTGAGCACCCTCAAGGCTCACGATAAGCCCTTGAGATTTCCTCCTACTTAGTAGGCGCCAATCCTATCTTCTAAGCCTTCCTCCCTCAAATGATCAACAAGGATCCTAATTCGAACATTTAACTAGCCTTGGCTTTCTACCTACCACACTTTACCAAACTTGGGATGCTTCAACCCAAACTTAGCCTCCTTCGCTTTCCGCCGCCATAACTTTCTCCCCTTACTTTCCCAAATCGTTGCTCACCACTTAATTCAAACCACGATGCTTAACTCGTGATTTGATTGGTGCTTTGAGAATTTGCTTATCCTCCACCTTGCATTCTTCCTTGGACCTTCCCCATTAAGTGGCCATGATGAGGTGGTCCACTTGTGCGCTCCATGTGATCCTCCATTCATCCCAATTCGAATGCACTTGCCTCTTGAGTCACTTTGGTTGTCTCCATCCATTTGTACTAGCCTACTCACTAACTACTCAATCCAAGTTCTCCTTACCTATCCTCATTCACTCAAATCCTTCCGAAGGTAAAAATACAATAACAACTCACATCCTAGCCTCTTACAACATGGTACTTCTAAGACTAACATTTCACTCTTTTTATATTTTTGTGAAGTAACATGCTACTTCAAAGTGCATCAACTAACGTTTCAAGGGTCTAAGACTAAATGTGGGCACCCTTTTGGGCTCACAGTGTCCTCCAATCTTCTTGTGGATCGGTGGTAATTGCTCCGCATTGTATTTTAGTTGTTGTTTTCTTCTTACATTTCGGACATTCTCCATTGATATAATGTTCCGTGTCTTGTGCTATGGTAGGCCACCAATAAGGCCCGTGGAATATCTGTTGAATTGTATCGTTCGGGTTGAGATGGTATCCATTTTGTTCATGCACTCTTTTGATTAGATGCTTGATTGGATCTCCCGCGATACATATTTTGCTTTCTCCGTGGTTTACTTTTCTCCTTAATTCTCCTTCTTCCATAAAGTAAGTTCCATTTTCGTGTTCAAATGGATGTTGTTCTCCGGTTGTTCTATGAGTCAAGTACTCTTTTATTGGTGCTCTCCAATCCAATTTGGTCGACTCATTCTTTTGTGTTGTTGGTTTAGTACCATTTCTTTGTTTGATAAAGCTTTGAATGTCGCGAGTCATTGTAGGCCACCAATATGGTCGTTGTGTCGCTTGCTTTATCATTTCTTCACATGTTTGGTATTTCCCATGAAGTTCCTTTAAGAATTCTTGAATTCGATTATCCGAGATGCATTCTTTTGGTATCTCATTTGCGACAAATTGTCGCATTAGTTTGCCATTCATGATGGCGAAAAATTGGCTTCGATTCGCAATCCGTTCCTTCTCTTCTCCGGTCAAATCATTGCTAGTTACCTTTCCAATTGATAGGTATTCGACGTAAGGTTTTCTCCAATCCGATGGTGACATCTCCTTTAATGTAGTCATTTGTTTCCCTTTTAGATTCATCTCTTCTTGCTTCCCATCAAGTTGTAACATGCATTCTTCACATTCGTATTCCGCATGATACTTGATGTCTTCATCAATTGTTGGCCACCAATAGGGACTAAAGAATATTAATTGCTTAGTCATAGGTAGGGTCAAATGCTTGCCTTTTGCGTTGTGAGTGGCCGCTATGAGTTTTCCTCCTCGACTTCGTGTAACGCATATTCGTGTATCTCCGTTGGGTAGGAGTCTTATCAAAGTTCCTCCGTTGAGAATGAATCGCTTGCATTTGTTTGCCCATTGGAGTTGTTTTTCATTGGTGATGTTTTCTCCACGTACTTGTCCATTTCGCAAGTACTCAAAATAAGGTGTTCTCCAATCCGTAGCGTGATTTTCCTCCGTGGTCGATTCGTCTTCCGTTACCGAATCTAGTATTAGAGTATCATTTTCTTGCTCATGTACTCTCCCTTCATTTTGTTGTGAACAAACTGGACAATCTCCACAATAACTCGCTATGTCCCTCTTTCTCGTTGGCCACCAATAAGGTCCGCTTAAGATGGTGAACCAAGTATTTTCGAAGGTTTGATGATGTCCTTCTTGTTCATGCGCTTCCGCGATGATCTCCTCAATAATTTGTCCCGCTAGGCATGTTTTTGTCTCTCCACTCGGGCTAATTCGTATTAACTTTTCTTCATCCATGAAGTAGGGTTCACTAGCCCGTCGGATGGGTGATTGTTCTTCTTCCGTTGTTCCTTTTGTTAACAACTTTCCGTACTTGAGATATTCCTTGAACGGTTTTCTCCAGTCTTCCGTTGGTTGAACATATACCATATACCATTCTAGGCATGGTGTCTCATTTTCTTCTTCTCGTGTCTCCTCTTCACTCTCTTGCTCATTTTCTTCCATGTAATCATTTTCCTCTTCTAGTACTTCCATACAAAATAAATTGGCATCCGGTAGTTGATCGTTAATTCCGGTAGGTGGTTCTCCATTATCGATCCTTGAGAGGTGATCCGCCATTACGTGTCGTCTTCCGGGCATATACACAATCTCAAAATCGTATTCTTGTAGAAGAAGCATCCACCTTGCGATTCTCCCCGAGATTATCGGTCTATTTATCAAGTATAGTAACGCTTGGTGATCAACGTCGAACACAAAGTGATTGGCCAAAAGATAGTGTCGGAATTTGTTTACCGAATATACCATTGCTAAGGCTTCTCGTTCCGTCGTGCTATAATTTTTCTCCGCTTGATTTAATAATCGGCTTGCGTAATATATCAGTGAGTCAATATTTCCATTCACCTTTTGCGCTAGTACCGCTCCAATGGCTATGTTTGATGCATCACAATGGACATGGAATTCCATTGACCAATTTGGAGCCATTAATATTGGTGTTGTAGTTAGAAGTCTCTTGACTAGTTCAAATGTTTGTTGGCAATTTGTCGTCCATTCGAATGCTTCGTCCTTTTTGAGGAGAGCATAAAGAGGTCTCGTAATTTGTGCAAACATCCATATGAATCTCCTATGGTATGTTACCGAGCCTAAGAATGCTCGTAAGCTCTTGACATTTGTTGGTGGTGGTAAGTTTTGAATCACGGAGATCTTTTTGGGATCTATCAAAAGTCCCTCTTTGCAAACCACGTGACCAAGTAATCTTCCCGAGGTCACACAAATCATGCACTTCTCCGGATTAAGACTTAATCCACATTCTCTACATCGTTGAAGACAAAGCTTAAGGTGCTTGATATGATTTGCCTTTGTCCCATATATACTAAAATCGTCCAAAAATACTTTCATAAAATCATTTAGAAACTCCGCGAAAATCGTCATCACTCCCCTTTGAAAAGTAGATGGCGCACTCATAAGTCCAAATGACATAACTCTAGTGGCATAAGCTCCCCACTCCGTAATAAAACAAGTTTTCGGTTGATCTTCCGGTGCTACCCTCACTTGATTGTAACCATTAAATCCGTCTAGTAGTGACAACATCTCGTGTCCGGCTACCGTCTCGAGAATCTCCTCCGTGAATGGTAATGGAAATGGGTCGGATTTTGTTGCTCCGTTGAGTTTCCGATAATCTACGCATACTCTTAACTTTCCATTTTTCTTTGGTACTATCACTATTGGTGAAAGCCATTCCGCTCTATCTACCGGGTATATGAATCCGGCCTTGAGCAATTTGTCGATCTCCTCTTTCACCTTTGCCGCATAATTCGGATTCATTCGATATCGACTTTGCTTGATCGGCTTGGTATTTGGTTTGAGTTCTATCTTGTGCTCACAAATGTGAGGTGGTATCCCTTTCATATCCTCATACGTCCATGCGAATACATCCTTATAATCCCTTAGTATCTTAATTACTTGGTTTTCATAGGTAGGGTCAAGTTCCTTTCCTATTCGTACCATTTTGGGATCCTCCGTTGTCCCAAGGTTAATCTCCTTTATCATATCTTCATCTTCGATAGTCCATCCGGCGATTATTTTCCCTTTCACCGCTTCGGATGCCGGTGTTCGATCGATTGCTTGTTCTCCTTCTTTCATCTCATAAAAGTGAGATGGATAAACCGGTTTCTCTCCTATGTCTTCCTTTTGTTTTGGAGTTCCTTCTTTGAGCTTAGGGACTTGTTTCTCCTTCTTTTTGGTATTTGCTTTGAGTCCCTTTTTGTTGATATTCTCCACGTTTTCTCCTTCGATGCTTGTCATAACCATATTGCATTCGGTTTCATATAATAGCTTTAATCCATCAAGTTCCATATCGGCTATGTGGTGTAAGCTTGGATAAGCTTGATAGACTACTTGTTCCTCTTCATTGGTCAATCCGGCTTCCCAATCAAATCCTTCGATATTGATTGGTCTTGATGAATCCGGAAGTCTCGGTCTCCGATTAGTACCAATACATACATCCATTCCATTTTGATATAACGTTAAATGGCTTTTGCCCCAATCATGTTTGGCACGTGTTTGTTTGAGCCACGGTCGCCCAAGTAGCATTGAGTAACTATTCTCTTGATTCTCCATCTTAATCACCGTCACGGTAATCTTAAAGGTCAATCCTCCAATATTGATTTTCAAGTTCTTAATGATTCCAAGTGGCATTACTTTCCTTTGATCCGCCATTTTGATTGTAAATGGTGCCACTTTAAGTTGTTTTTCTATTCCCAATTTCTCCATCAAAGTGTCCGTAACTATGTTGACTCCCGATCCTCCATCTAGTAATACGTTAGATATTCGCCGATTTTTCGCCCATACCGCAATCATCGGCATCTCTTCATCAAAGTCTTTCGTGGCTACGAGATATGTTTGAGGGACTTCCCTCTCATCTCGCCCGTTCGTACAAATTGCTTCCATTACTTTTCTTTTACAATAAGGGGCTATCTCCAAAAGTTGCCCTATCGTGATATTCGCTTGAGTTGAATCTAGTACTTTTTGAATAATTTGTCCTACCCTCGTCCGGGATTCTTCTTTCGTCGCTTTTCCCTTAGCTGACTTTCGGTACTTTGGGGCCAGATCTTCTGGCTCTAAAAGATCTTCGCCCGCTTCCCGTTGGATCTCCTTGATCGTATTCGTTACTTGGCGGTGTATCTCCCGCTTCTTCTTCCACTCCGAATCCTCCGGTGCATCCCGCAACACTTGTGACTCGTGTTCTTTTCGCCTATTCTTTGGCTCATTCTCACTAAGCTCTTCGCTTTCTTCATCCATAACCTTTATGGTATCCTTTTCATCATCACTATCGCTATTCTCCGAGTCTTCGCTCGTTCGCTTATCTTCTTCATCTTCATCTTCCGATTCACTCCCTTCCTTGGAGTTTTCCTTTGCCGCCACTCTTTGGGCTCTCGTCATTACACACACACTTGGTGTCACTACATTTGCTGCCACTGCGGGCTTCTTCGCATAATCATTCGCTTCTTCTTGGTGTTTTCTAAACAATGAGCATTCTGGTTTTCTATGATCCGGTTGATGACAATAATAGCACTCGTCAGCGTTGCCTTCCCGTCGCGGTAGGCCAGTGTACCCGATTCTCGGCGCGGCCTTTTGGCTCATATTGTCCATCACCTCTCTGGGGTATTCCAATCTCCCGTGATTAATGGCTCCTCTAGGGCCGCCCGAATAGGGGTATGCTTCTTCCCTTGGGTAGTATTGGCTTCGGTAGGGGTATGTTGCTTCCCTCCGGTAATAATCAAACGGGTACCGATCTCCTCTTCGGTATTCCTGCCCGTGATAGGGGTATTCTTCATCCCTTTGCTTATCTCTCCCTTGATAGGGGTATCTCATATCTCGCCGATTCTCCCCGAACCGCGGTCGCTCTTCATCTCTAAACCTCGGAAGTACGGCCTCCGCCCTTCTCCGGTTGTTGTTCAATTGTGGTTGTACTTGATTCACTCCATATCTCCTATCTCGTCTTCTTCCATCATAAACGCATTCATTTGTATTGTGGGTAGTACTATTGCAATTCGAGCAAGTCTTTAATTGGCATTCGTTTGGGTAGTGACCTTCGTTGTGGCATCTCCGGCAAGTGACTCCCGTCCTAAACTTCCGAGTACCGATGGCTAGTTCCTCTATCTCTTGTTTAAGAGCCTTTAGATCATCCTTAGTGATATCGGCTTTCTTAGCCTTTCCTTTTCTTTTCTTTCTCCGTACGTCGTCGTCGGAATCGCTACTTGAATCTCCACTTGATTCGTCTTCTTTCATTCTCTCCTTTTTCATTTTGCTCATCTCAATCTTTCGTGCCGAAGCTAGTGCTTCCTCCAAAGTATCACTTGGTAAAATGTTCACATATTTCTCATATTCCTTTCTTAGTCCATTTATGAACCAAGTTTTTCTAATTTGTTCTCCCGGCGCGGGTTGAATCTTTGCGGCGGCTACCATTACTCTTTCATAAAATTCTTCCACTGATTCATCTTTCTTTTGCTTTACATGTGACAAGTTGTTGATGATCTCCCCTTCCGATTTGGTCGATCGGAACCGTTGGATAAAAGTTGTCTTTAAGTCGTTCCAATTCACAAAGTGATTCGCGGGAAATTGAGTGTACCATTCTAGTGCCTTTTTCTTAAGAGTCACCGGAAACAATCTTAGTTTCTCCGCATCGGTTCCTTCTTGATTGGCATGACATATATTGACATACTCTTGTATGTAAGTGTCCGGATCCTCTTTTCCTTTGTATGTGGGAAGAGGTATCTTCCCTCTTCTCGGGGCGGGTGGCACTCCTCCCGACATGGCTATAGTTCCACTTCCCCTTCCTCCTCCGGAACTTCCGGGATTTGTCCCTAGTGACGTAGTTCCGGATCTTGTTGTGCTAGTAACAATTGGTACTCTATAGTCAAATCTTTCTCCACTAGCTCTTACTTGTTGTAAAAATTCTTCAAAAGTTTGGTTGACTTGTCTTGATGTTGGTTCTCCACTTTGAGTTGTTGTTGAATATTCGTCCTCTACTAGGCTTTCTTGTGTGTCTTGATCAAAATTAATATTCCGAGGTGTCCCCTCTCTTGTGTATGTTTCAAATGTCCCTAATGGTGTGATTGTGTCTCTTTGCTCGTTTTGTTCTTTTCTATTTATCTCGTTACTTCCGTACTCGTAGGGTGATGGTCGGTCTAGGTTATCGCTTGTTAGTGGTGGGGATGGTGATCTAGATACATCAAGACCTTCGGCTCTTTGTCTAGCCCGTCTCTCGTATCGTTCCGCTCTCTCTTTTCTTTTTCTCTCGGCTCTTTCTTCCTCGCTATTGGGGTTTACTCCATGTTGCATACGGTTAATGTGCTTACGTTCGGCCTCGGCCTCTCTCCTAGATGGCGGCGAACGACTTCGCTCCTTAGTGTCTTCCTCATCGTCGTACATTAACACTACTTAGCATGATCTTAGATCACCCTAGTGGCCCTCCCGGCTTCTACTATGTGCATCTATATTCATCTTTTCGCTAGTACGGTTCTTAGGACACACTATTCTTCTTGACTCAATTCTCTTCTTCCTCTTTGTCGTACGTTATCACTACTTGGCATGATCTTAGATCACCCTAGTGGCCCTCCCGGCATCTTCTATGTGCATCTATATTCATCCTTTCGCTAGTACGGCTCTTAGGAAATACTCTCTCTTCTTGATTCGATCTAGTTTCCTCTTTTCTCCAATGGATTTTTTTTTTTTTTTTCAATCTTTTAATTTGATCATCTCCCGCTCACTATTCTTCAATCTCCCTAGTCCGTTGTAAAGTTTGATCATTACCCTTTCAAAGTACAAGTTGTATAATAATCCCTCCTTTGGGTAATGGTACCCTCTATGACTTGTGGCGTCTTTCGCCCACTTTCCAATTCCAATTCTCCCGTGATTCCACACTTTTGAAAATATCTTGGCTTGTAGTTCTTCCGGTAGTTCGTAGATTCTCCTCTCGAACTCCGATCGATAAGTAAATCCGATTTGCTTCTTGATGAAGTTCTTGGTTGCTTTCTTCTTATATACTTTGTGCATGTTCCACATCAAATCATGGAACCTTTTTACTCCTTCATATTGAGTTAGTACCTTTTCGTCCCAACTAAACTTCGGGTACTCCCAAGGCCAATGACTCACAATTCCTTTAGTGTCAATGTCTTCTATAGTATCATCAATCACGTATACTCCTTTCACGTTTGATTCCTCAATTTTTCTCGAAATCGATCTTTCGACATGTGAGGCTTCAAGTGGTCCGATTAATTTCTTTTCTTCGGATCCTTCTTCTAATCT
Source organism: Polytrichum formosum (assembly GCA_964035585.1). Lineage (NCBI taxonomy): Eukaryota > Viridiplantae > Streptophyta > Polytrichopsida > Polytrichales > Polytrichaceae > Polytrichum > Polytrichum formosum. Next base: position 9,808,015 of record OZ037935.1, on the reverse strand, counting down.
TTCTCGTAAATTATCGCGGCAATGGATATTCTCAAACCAAGGAATCATTGATCGTAGCCGGTACCATTACTCGTGTGTAGTATAGGTCGTAAAGGAACCCTTCTAGATTATAATGGTACCCACTTTGATTTGTTGTTCCCGGCATGCATTCCCACAATGTATCCTTGCCTTTGTTCCACACCTTAGAAAAGATGATGGCTTGTACTTCTTCGGGTAAGTCTTTGATTCTTTTCTCAAACTCCGATCGGTATGTGAAACTAATTCGCCTTTCTTCAAAAGATCTCCACGCTTGATCGTTGTACACTCGGTTCATACATACCATTAAGTCAAGAAATCGGTTGGTGCTAATCCATTCTCCCGCTTTGCTAGATTCTTTGATGTAGTCAGGATATTCCCATGGCCAACTCGATACTAGTTCCTTTTGGTCGTTTGCTATAATCTCCTTTGTTTTAATGTTCCAATTTTGCTTGTTGTTCATTGGAATTTTCCTCCGTTGTGTGCCACAATTTGTAAAGTAGGGACTCCTTAATCTCCACTTGATAGAATTTCTTTTGAGTTTCAAAATCCTTGAGTACCGTTTCACAAAAAGTGATGAAGTTTAATTCATCCAATGTATCACGTATCTCTCGGTCGTCTTCCGTATGTCTCTTCTCACTTGACATTCTCACTAGTAAGGCGCATTATCTCCGAACGCGCTAAGTTCCATTTGGTAGATATGACTTTGCGGTTATCCGATCTTCTTGGCGTGATTCTCCACTTGCTTAGTTAACGCATTCGCCAAGAACCTCCACTTTTGTCTCTTTTCACACTTAAAACACCGAGACACATTAAATCATTCTTTCACACTTAAATTACCGAAATACATTAATGGCAAGAATCCCCAGCATGGTCGCCAAAATGATGCACCCCGTGGGTCGTTCCTTTGCAATTTAGCTCAAGAAGACTCATGGTGAGACATCACGTAAATTTATATTCGCTTGAGGACTACCGTGCCTCATTAATATGTTCGGTCCTTGAATTAATAATTCCTCTCTTCTCCTTATGATATGAATATATTATTAGAGTGAACACAATCTCATTATCTTAAATTCTCATTCCCAATGTAAGGCATCATTGATTATAAGAATCCTTAGATTAGAGAAGGTTTCAAGAGGTGTAACAATATCCTTGATAACAATATATTTTCTAATAAGTTATATGTGAGCAATTTAGAGCTCGTAGTACATAACATCAATCGCACAATTGTAATATTACTCTTATAGTGAGGAAGAAGATCTCATATTCTTAAGTCTTCCTTTTTCAGCTCAAGTGTTACTACTTATAATATTGTAACTTGACATGTATGCATATAGTAGTTATAATTTCATAAACACATCATTGATTGTTTTAGCAATGTCACGTTTAACTTCCAAGTGTTTCTTGATGACGATAGTAATTATAACTCTCTTGAGTTTTACTCAAGAGAGAGAACTCTTCTCTTTGATAGTTGATCCTTCACTTGTAATGACATCCAACAACTCACAAAGAATCTTAAGAGAAGAAGCGCTTTTACTACAAAGTGTTTCTTGATGACGAGAAATAAACCTATCTCTCTTGAGTTTTGCTCAAGAGAGAGAGAGAGATCTTCTCTTGAATAGATAATCCTTCAAATTGTAATGACATCCAACAACTCACAAATAAACTTAAAGAAAGAAGTTCCAATAACAATTGTAGTAAGTAGCTTATTTCATATCAATATTACTTCATTCATATAGATTCACACTTTGATGTAAATTTATGTCTTCATCATTCTTGTTAATCATAAAATAAGTTCAATACTCCAACATATGTTCTATAATATAATATGCATAATATTTGTAAGTCAATTATGTAGGTTATGATAATAAGTTCCTCCTCTTTTGAAGGAGTTTGTAATCGTTAAGTGGTTTTGCTTAAAGCATAACATGCATGTAATTCTTCAATCATTCAATCACATGTAATTTTATAATTCCCTTTTGAGGAGATCAATGATAAGTTCCGCTTTGAGAGATAATTTTGTTTCCTTCACTCAAGTTTGACAATCGCTTTCTCAATTCAATCTCTCTCAAAGTCCCATTGATTCTCCAATTTGTCTTGAGCGCTTTGTTCTCACCCTCGCACTATCTTTTGAGTTCTTTCTCAAAAGAGTCTACTCAATCTACTCTACTCTCGGTTGCTCAATCACTCAAGTTCCAAGTACCGCTTGACAAACTTTGTAAGACAATTTGAGAGAGAGGTAGAAAGATCACACGCATATTTGTAGGAAAGATAATGTATTGCAAAAGTGCTCCGAGAGGAGAGTTACAAAAGCTTCAAGTGATTCTTGACACTCAAATTTAAGATAACTTCGTTGTGTAGAAAATGAGGTATAAGTCTCCTAAAATGCTTCCCTTATATAGTCTTTTCTATCTATTCCAAAATCTACATTAAGAGTGGTTGTGGTCTCCACTTTTCTAAATAACTATCTATCTTCAAAATATGTAGATGTTAACTATCTTAAACGGTTATAACCGTTTTACCATTTGAATGTTCAAGTCTCTAAGATTCTACTATATCTTTGTCGTGGCTACATTGTAATTCCTTTTGAGAATGCAATCAAGTCTTCACATTTGCTTGATTCCAATGATTTGTATTAAAACGTACTAGTAGAATCTATCCTTGTCTTAAATGCTCATAATGCTTCTTCATAATGTTTTTGTATCATAAGAATCTAAAATTCTTATAATCATATTTCTCAAAATCCTACATATATTATGCTAATGGAATGTAATACATACTTCCTACTAATCCTATCTTCCATAATGCTTCTTAATCAAAATCCTATATTTTGCCTATATGTTCGGAATGCCTCTTCATTCGGTCTCTACTAAAATTCCCAGTCTTCATTCATCGCCTCCTGGTGGTCCTAAAGCCGCAGGTTACAGGCCCTGTGGCCGCGCGTAAGCCCCCCAAAGCCCGTGTGTAAACCTAATTCCGTGTTAGGCCCTAAGCTGTAAGCCCGCGGCCTAAACCTGGCTTCTTCTTCAATGCAGCTTAGTACCATCTTTCGATGCCGCTCCTGGTTCCTCTTGGTGCTTGCTTCAGTGCCATTCGGTGCTTGCTCCAGTGCCTTTCTTGCTGTCGTTACAGTGCCTCTCTCTGGTTGTAATTCTAGTGCTTGTTTCGGTGCCTCTTTAAGTGTCGGTCCAGTGCCTGTTTGGGTGCCTCTTCCAGTGTAGGTCCAATGTCTCTCCTTGTTTGTTAGTTTGTATCCTAATTGCTCAGCTCTGTACTCCATCATTTTGTGACCTCAGACTTTGTACCTAACAGTTTGTAGAAGTCATTTTCCTTTGGGATAGAAGAGCACATTTCGCAAGAGAGATCCAGGAATCCCTTACCAGATTTATCAACCCTAATACAGGATGTATGCCTAAATGTACCGTTGATTTTTATAACTTCTGACCTTCTAGTGAAACTCGCAGTCAAATGAGGTTCGGGATACCAAACGACTCCAACGTGAAGGTCATTCAACAACTCAATAACAGAGTAAGAGACACCACTGTAAATGCAATTTGGACCCCTAAAACCCCAACATAGGGAACCCAACAATGCATTGATGTGGGCTTCAGAACACTCACCTGACAATGTCTGACGAGGAGAACCAGTGTGGTCGCCTGTAGCATCCTCAGGAACAGAAGATTCGGCCCTCCACCATCTTCCGAGATGAGGCTGATTTGAGTGTACACTGACCCCAGAGGAGAGGACAGGCCGGCCTCTTTGTCCACTAAGGAGAGGGGGCCATGTTTTTTCCCCATCTTCACTTGCTCTACGGCCTGCAAATGTTTAGAGGACAGCAAGTGGTGCTACAAATTTAATTCCAAATTCTTCTTGGGCGGGCACAGGCTGAGCATCTCCCGACAATAGAAACAATGCACCTTCATCCAGAAACTCTTTCGTGTGCCTTCCTTGAGCGGCTAGAACACGGTGAAAGGCTTCTGTGAATCTCCCAAACTGGCGTTCACTGCTTCCATGACTTCAATACCTTCTCGTATCAAGCTCTCGTGCATCTCGGGAGTCAATGGAACGGTCCTACCTTTAGGAGCAACGGACTGTGGGTGATCAGCATATTGCACTCCATTATGAGCGCACCAATTCTTCACGTGGTTGTTGCTGAGCAAGTGTTTCCATCTAAAATTGTTGCAAAGATTTTGAATGTTGCTCTTCTTGTGCTTACCACTACCCCCCCCCCCCAACCTCCTTACAGCATTCCAAGCAAAAAAATTTCACTACCCCGTGTCCATTGATATCAGCAATCCTCAACAACCACCGATTGTCTTCCAACGAGGAGCACTGCAATTCCCTCTTCATCTTCTCGCTATGTTCAAGGTAGTGGTCCCAAATGTCCTTAGAAATCATAGTGGAATGCAGTTGATGCTCTAAAGAATCAGTGACTCCCGATGTCCCACTAACCCTAGAGTTTGCTACTGCATCCAGATTTGGGATTGCACCTTTTTCACGTACAAGAGCACAGTTTCCATCTTCTGGTGCGGCCTCACTTCGCGTACCTGCATCATCCAAACGCCTGCGTTTGGAGGCTTCCCTTAAAACCGCAAGATTCAATGGCAAAACAAAAACATCCGCAGGCATGTCGCTGAAGGATTCCATTTTTTGCGGAACTCTGCGGCACTCGTCGTTGTCCCAAAAGTCGAATGGCCATTCCAGCGCTGATTTCTCCTCCAAATGCAGCCTCAATGATGCATAGGTTTCATCTTGGGAAACCTTGACCTTGCTGTAGAAAGTTGGAACACCAAAGTCGTCCTCCATTGTCCACATCTTGATTGTAGTGGCCATGACTTAATTTCCAAGAACCCTGTCCCAATCCAACCTTAAGCACGTAAAGAGTTCACGAAAACGCTTGGAACTGAAACCCTAAATCTCCTGGAAGGCATCTGAATTGATGACCCTACAACTACATCGACTACAACAATCGGAAGAATCGATATGCAGCGCTAAATCCTAAACCTCAGCTCTCATTCCGCACACTCATTCCGCAACGTTCCTCAATTCGGCCTAAACCCTAAACCTCATAGAAATCGCGCCTGCATCGACCAACTGCGAGTACCTCGACTCCGTTTGAACTACCCGAGATCCCTCTACAAAGAATCCGAAACACCTTCACCACACCTCCGTGCCCTAAACCACAAGTTCAAATTTTGTCAAACTCACTGCGCATCGCGCGCGTGCTTATTTCCCACTAGCCGTTACACTGAAAACGCACTATAGTACTAAAGCTTAATAGAAAGTCCGGATTAAAATGAGCTCATTCATCCACTGACTTCAAGATATGCTCTAGATATACCCTATACTTATATAGTATCTGTATCTGACTAGTATTGTAGTTGAATATTAACTGAACCTAATAAATTTAATTCCTTGGATCCCATTCTTTTGCCCCTAATTTATATCTACCTAAATTTTAATGGACCATATTTTCCGGCTACCTATATTACTTATAAAGGACATGCCACTTTTAATGTCCACTAATTTATATGTAAGTTTCTTATAAATTTTACCCAAAATTATTTAAATCTAGTCTATCTTCCGCCGCACGTAGGTTTCTAAAATGCGGGAAGTGTCCTCCCCGAGCATTGCTATCATCAATCAATGGGTCTACTTTTACGGGATCATGTACCTCCTGGCCATCTTGCACTAATTGCACAAGCTCCTCAGTAGAATACTCCACCTCAAAATCATCTTCACCTTCCATGTTTACGTACTCCAATGGAGAAAGCTTCTCTAGAGGCTTGCCTTGGACATCAAAGCCCAAATTCAATGTTGCAATGAGATTTCCCAATTCCAAAGTTGCTTCCTCCATTTTGGGGATGCCGACGTCATCCATAGAATTTGTTGTCCATCCGGCCTTTTTTCATCCATATTACTTGTTATTATCACACTTACACTACAGATTTTGGAAAAAAATAGTGACATTATCAAGGGTGATAGGGATAATAACAAGGGAGTTTTACACTAGAAAATTTGGTTTCGAAGTTTTGGGTTACAATATCAAGGTGTTCTATAAACAAAAATGACATTATCGAGGTTAGACTGTATTGTTGAAGAAACGGCAAGGTTATTTTGTGATCATGTACAGTGACTCACAAAAGTACTTGGCCACTACTTGTGAATCCATTTGGCATGCAATTGTAGAGAGAGCTTAATGAAACCGCCTCCCAAATTAATTAGGGTTAATCAACATCATTTAATGCAGTATTAGGTGGCTTCCTTTGGGTAATCCAAGTGGTACATTTTTGTGGGAGTGGTTCAAATAATCTCAAGGGTGGCCAACTACATATGTTGACAATAATGACTTCTTCTTCCACTTGTGTTTCCATTGAGTGTATAGATCTTTGAGAGCTTTCAATAGTCTTAAGTTGAGATTCTTCACATTTCTAGCGGTCACAATGAAGAAAACAAGTTTTCATGAGCGTTCCCAAGTCATAGCATTGAGTGAGCAAGGATTTTCACAACGTTTCATAGCCGGCCATCTTCACATTCCTCGTAGCACAGTTGGCCACATTCTAGTTCGGTTCAGAGAAAATGGGGAGGTGTCTGATCGTCCAAGATCTAGGAGACCACGCCTTTTGAGCATTCAGGATGAGAGGCTTGTTGTGAGGACTCTCAATCAGCTGAAATCTGGGACTGCAGCAGCTGTAGGTCGTAGTTTGAGAGCTCAAGGTCTTTGTTTGTCTGATGAGACTGTCCGTATAAGTTTTTGGAGGCAAGGGCTTGGTGATAGAGTGAAGAGGAAGAAACCATTGTTGACAAAGAGGCATAGGCAGAAGCATTTACAATGGGCGAAGGTTTCACAAGACTGTGATGTAGAAAACTGGAGTCATGTCATTTGGTCAGATGAGTCCAAGTTCAATGTTTTTGGTTCAGATGGCCGTCAATGGTGTTGGAGAAATCCTACAGAGCCTCTTCGTGATTGTCATGTGCAACATACGGTTAAACATGGTGGAGGTAGCATCATGGTATGGGGATGCATGAGTTGGGCCGGTGTAGGAAACCTTCACCGCATTGATGGCATTATGAATTCGCAAGTTTATCTTGACATTTTACATTCGCAATTGTTGGGTACTATTGAGAGACAAGGTCTTGATGAGGCAAAAGTGATTTTTCAGCATGATAATGACCCGAAGCATACATCTAGTCTTCTACAACGATGGCTAGGTCAACAAGATTTCGCTGTGATGGAGTGGCCACCACAATCTCCCGACCTAAATCCTATCGAACACTTGTGGAATGAAGTAGATAGACGCTTACGATTGTTTGGTGATTCACCCAAAAGTAGAGATGACTTGTGGGAGAAGATCCAGGTTGTTTGGCAAAACATTGAAGTAGAATTTGTGCAGAAGCTAATCCGCACAATGCCAACAAGGGTGGTTGATCTTCTTGCAGCTAAGGGTGGATACACACGTGGGTAGACATGTAGTTGTTGTACATATGTAGCATTTGCTACTTACTAGCTTTTCATTGAGTTCTCTTTGTGTTATCATGATTTCCTACTTAATCAACACAAGTTCTTGGCCATGCTTTTTGCATACTTCTTTCAATTTCTTTTTACCATTTCAATTTTTTTTTCACAAATTTTTGATAACATGTTCTTGACAACTTGTATGGTATCTATGACAAATCTTGCTTATTATTTCTCACTAGTCTAAGAGCTTTTGTCCAATTTTCACGATCACAGGCAGCGGCGAAGTACTTTTGTGAGTCATTGTATATAAACTTCATGATCTACTTAAAGTAATCATAAGTGACATGGACACTAGATTCACAAGTAGGTTATGGAATGCGTTGCATGGTCTTTTGGGGACAAGGTTGGCTCACGGGGGGTGCACTCCATTGTCAAGTAGAACATCACGTGCGAGACAAAAAAATCTAATTTTTCTAAGTTGCATCACCAAAATGGGTCAAAATTTTATCAATTTTTTTTTCATGAGTAGATGTAGACAACATCTATTAATAAGTCTTGTCTCTCCAAAACTTCTTGGAACTAATTGCTTTGACAAGCCTTACTACAACCATAAATAAGTTAGGAATCCCTTCAAACCCAAAAACCAATATTCCAAGGACCAACACTATTACGTTCATTAGCAAGGTCGTACACCGCAAAACTTCACCACTCCCTTGTACTTCTCACTTGCCTTTGCACTTTCTAAGTAGGTACTAGGATTTGTGGCCTACGAGACCTCATTCCACTATCCTAACCACCAGTTCTTATGTGGCCATCCTAAGGGTTACAAGCACCGCTCTTATTTTTATCCTTCATAAATCTTCTCCTTCGCTGATAGTTTTGGTTGCCTCCTTAAAAACAACTTGAATCTACCTTTGGCTAGCTACTCAGTAAAGCATAACTCCTTTCCATAGGAGCCCATACTGAAGTTATGACAACGTCATTTACAAAGCCTTTGAGGAAAATAAAAAACATTTTGAGCTATCTTCAATGTTACCCAAATGTTGATATTTGTGTACTTGGCACTGAGGACACAAATTTCAACTTTTTAGAGATCACTTTGAAAGCCCTTGAAAACAATGTGCATTTGAGAGAAATAAATGAATTTTGTGCCAATTTTAAAGTTACCAAAATGTTGATATTAGTCACCTTGTTTCAATTTCTTTGAGATTTGTCAAGGTCACTTCAAAAGCCTTGGGAATTGAATCCAAGGCCATTTGTAGCCAAATTGACTAATTTCAAATTTTTTTGAGAGGTTTAAAATTGCTTCAAAATCCTTGGGAAGCATTGCAAGGACCATTGTAAACAATTTGAGAAAAAATAAAGGAAATTATGAGAGCAACTTAAGGGTATCCAGATGTTGGAATTAGTCATCTCAGCACCGAGATGACTAATTTCAAATATTTGGAGAGTTTTCAAAATCACTTTGAAAACCCTAGGAAGTAATGTGAGGACCATTTGTAATCAATTTGAGAAAAATAAAGGAAATTATCGCGGACCTCTCCATAAGGATTGCCCGAAACACCATGGGCACAAGGGGGACCCTGGAGTGACACCCGGGACTTGTGGCGCCGTTGGTGAGAGGGCCCAAGTGATCCTAGTGTGGGTGAGGGCCCCGGGCGTTGGGAACGCCTCCCATCCACGGAGACTAGGAGGCATGAGGGTGAGGCCATAAGCTATGCGTAGCTTATGGCGTGCCTATTCTAGAATGCTCAAGAACACCTCAATCGGAGGTGTGAGCTAGAAGATATGGCAAGTTGAGTGGGGTGTTGTCCCGGGACAACGCCCTGGAAAAGCAGTGGCCTGGGAGTGACTCCCGGGATTGCGAACCTTTAAACTGGCATAACTTCCTCTCAATACTTGCCCGAATGGAACAAGTGAGTAGTCCATCGTGATCTACGTGAAACGTAGATGACGATGGAGTGGTCGATTGTTAGAATCGAAGATCATATGAGGAAGTTATGGGGTTCTGAAGCTGCTAGGCAACTAGCGGCTAAGGGGAAATGTCTACTTGGCCCCAAGAGTTGGGGGAGAGACAAAAGGATACTTGACGGTGGGGTAGGGGTCCTGCCTAGAGTCCTAGAGGCTTATATGGGTGAGGTGGTGTGGCCTCACCCACCCGGGGCCAAACGGCAAGGCCTCCATGGGCATTGGCCCAAGGTGAGGGCATAGTTGCCTAGTTTGGCTTGGGTTGTTGTAGTGTTGTTCCAGCAACACGATGTGCAACATAAGATTGGACTTCCATGGATGGAAGTCCACATCTTAAGATTGGTTACCGATTAAGCGGTGAGCCCCGAATCAAAGAGTAGGAGGGTTGGTCCCCCTCGTATGAAGTGTTGGGTCCGCGGTATTGGGAGCTAACCTTTCGCATAGCGGTATGCGAAGGGTTAGCGCTCGTAACTCTTGCTAGATTGAAAAATGGACCGAGTTAGCAATGGGGAGCTAGCAAGGGTTGCGACAGAAATTGTGAAAGAAACTTCAAGGTACCCAAATTTTGATATTAATCATCTCGGCACTCAGATGACTAACTTCAAATTTTTGGAGAGCTTTTGAAATCACTTTGAAAGCCCTAGGCAACACTGCAAGGGCCATTTGTAAACAATTTGAAAAAAAAATGAAATGTTTAGAGAAACTTAAGACTACCCAAATGTTGATATTTGTCACATTGACAGCGAGGTGGCTAAATATTTTTTGAAGATTTGTAAAATCATTTTTAAAGCCGTAGGAAGTAGTATGAAGGTGATTTGTAAATCGATGAAGAAAAGAAAAATATTTGTTACCAAAATTGATTTCTATTTTGTTTCATTCAAATCCATTCCTTATATTTTGAGAAGTTTCTAAAGCCATTTTTAAAAGAATTTAATTTTTGTTAAAATTGGAAACCAATTTTTGGATGCTCAAAATGTTGATATTTTGATTTTCCATAAGGAGATCGACTTCTATTTTTTGGGGCAGCATCTCGTTGGAATCTTGGGCATCAACTAGAGTATAAAACTATGTTAGTGCATGAATTTTGGATATTGACCTTGATATGTTTAGGGGTTCAATCATTTCATAATGATAGAATGATAGGTATCAATCGGAATGATACCATAATGATACCTATCAAGAGTTACCATAATGATGGATCGCTTCTATTATGCTCCTTAGGGGCCGCTTTTGTCTGAAGTTCGAGCATTTGAAAGATGTGATCATGGCCAACATTCGAAGGGTAAACCACAACTTCCTGCCATGAGTGTGGTAGCAAATAATATACAATGCGGATTGTTGATTGTTGTGATACACAATCCAAAGATTTGCAACCCAACTATGATTCGGATAACTCCCTATGACCAAGATCACCCAACAACACATGTAATTGTGGCTGCAGTTTCAACACAAAAACCTTGCAAGAATTAGATGTGCACAATACAATGAAAGATGTTGAAACACAATACCATGCCACTCTATATTGGTGGTTGTATTCTAGTGCGGGCACAAAAGAAGGCTTCCACAATGTTTCAATACAATTGAGATTGTGGCCTTTCTATTACAAACAATGAATTGGTCGCACGATCTTGGTAAGTTCTTGGGAGGACAACTAATATGTGTTGTGATATACATATGCGTTAAGAAGGCATGTATTTGGAATTTACTTGATGTGCTTCTAGTCCCATAAACTTTTGGGCTTCCTAAATTTCAATTCATTGAATACAACTTGTCGTATTGCAGTTTGTGTCACCAAGTCCATGTGCACATGAAATTGATGATCAAAACCAACTCTGTGCTTCATCCAGAGTCTCCAGTGTAGCCCGCATCCAAATACATGTTGTTTCTCAAGAATTTTGTCAAGCAAAATGACCTTTGTTGCAAATCTTTATACAAATTCCTCTTAGCATACTCTACTACATAGATTTGATGAGTTCATTGTGAAAGTTACACTTGATCCTAAAAGTAAATTTAGAATGTGATTCTTGATGGTGTCTTGGGGGTGAATGTTCACAAAACCTACCGAGGGGGAGGACAAGGTGAAAAATGTTGATTACTATTGTAGAGCTTGGTGATTATTATCTTAATCCAAATTAACACTTAACTCATGATCAAAGACCCTGAATTAGTCTAATGAACTTAGTTTGGAATTAAAAAGCAACAAACTATGCCAACTAAGTCTATTTTCCCTTGTAGGTGTTAAGAAACGAAATCCGTGTCTTGGCAGGACTTCTCTTTTGTGACAATTTTCAAAAGATCCTGGGAAAAGTGTTTCATTCACACATCTTAAGGCCCCTGCACACCTGACCTTAATTAGAAGTTACAATTAAAGCAACCAACTAAAGCGGAGTTATTGGAACCTCTAAGGCAACAATAGCTAAAAGTGATGCTTGGGAATGACTAGCAATAGATGAGGAGCAACAAACTTGGTCCTATCTTCGTAATAATTGGCAAGGAAGTAGCAGGCCCTACATCATCGGCCCTACAATCGTTGATTTTAGAGCTTGCCAACATTAATGTTAGGCATGCTTGACACTATATAAGCACCCATGTTTGAACAACCAATATATACAAATGAATTCTCCTTTAAGACAAGCCCTTTTAAGGTCATGTGGGAAAGGGGCATTAGAATGTGAAATACTCCTTAGTTCTTTAAGAGCTCATAATCAGAGCCTCAGGATGGAACTATGCAGATAGAGCCACACTCTATTGAACTTCCCCAAATCTCCATCAAATCTCCTATTGAATGACAATGCAGAAGGCAGAAGCCACACTTCTATTGGAAACACCCATGGAATTTAAGTGCAACAGGAGGCATCGAATTGTAGTGATGATTATGTAAACTTTTAGTTACCTGTGAGAACACAAAGAAGATTTAGATTGTGTGCAGAACACAATCACTTTCTTTTGTGCCACTGGGCACTATGTCACTGCAAATGCCAGGAGGAGTCCTGAGGCAAAAATCAGATTACTTACAGCCTCCTTCCAAATTGCCACAGGCCTGAAGATATTGTAGATGCTACACTGTTGCCAAAGAGAATAATATCCTTCCACATCTATCCCCATGTTTATCTCACTGAAGGAAATCATAGTTTCAAAATGCAGGGCTCTATAATGTAGATTTTATCTTAGATAAACCTCCAGCATCGATTTCATTTGAATGTATATCATGGGCGCGATTGTATCATGAGGGACAAGGTGGATGTGCCTAAATCAAACATAGCAATAATGTGGGCACCTATATGTGTGAGGTGTAAATCTAAGAACAGACACCAAAAAGACTGTTTTAAACGAGATTGGAAACTATGTGCTCAATTTATTCTAACCACTTGAAGTTTAACAGTGAACCTGATTGAGAGGACCTATTTGGCAATGTGGCAATGAGTAATCTATTCATATGAGATCCGGCAAGTGACTATGGACACACTAATCATCTCGCACTAATTGCTTGTTTCATACAAGTGGGTGTGGAAGGAAAGTATCTGAATAACACGTCTTATCCAGGTGCAACCTCCAACAGGTCATGCATTTGTCTCAATAATCTTGATGGCACTCATATTCAAACATTTATCACACCAGGAAATTCAACTGAGTAACCATTCTCAAATGCCCCTAGCTAATAGGCACCAAGAGGGAATCATCACATGTGAGCTTACCTCTCAACCATCCAAGATAAAACCTCACCCCAAATAGGTTTGTGGCTGATTCATCACTAATGACTTGGACTAGCCTACTTCACGTCTTTAAAGATAATTGTGGTGTCAAATCAGCTAAAAAATAGTGTGCTCCGGACTACTTATTCACTCCCCTCACCCTCATAATCCAACTTCTCCACTATAAAAAGTCTGGTCTGAATGCTTGGGAATTCCCTCATCCAGTTGGCAATCACGGATATTGTCATTTCAAATTGCACAACCTGATGAGAACCGCAAAAGAGGAACTCTCCCTTGAAATAATAGGCCCTGCCCATAGTGATGACAATTAAGCCTAGAATGGATAGTAGGTATTGAGCACATAGTCTAATTCTCATGATAACATGTCTTTTTGGCGGCGTCCATGCTTAACTACAAACTTTGCCATACACCACTCAAATCAAATCTGATTAAGAGTGACCACAAAAAGCCCACATACCTGATACAAAGTAGTGAGACTCACAGGATGCAACTTACGAAAGGGAGATTAATATGGACATATGTATCAAATGAACAAAATCATCACCATCAAAGTCTTTTTAGACCTTGACAGAAAAAAATATGTCCCAGCAAGGGTTAGCTACCTGAGTGCTAGTAGTACAAACTCTTCCTAGAAGATCTAACATTTCGTCATTATCAAGTGTTATCTCGAGCTGCACAAAACTCTAGTGCAGAAGCAGTGGAGTAAAAATTACTGGTATGGATCTTGAGAGGAATCAAAGAACAATTCAAAACTGACCATTGGGAATCCCATCACATTCCCATATGGTCTTGTTGTGCTGTCACCAAGAGCGTGGACTATCCAGTCCAGAGTGAAGTGGAAATTACATCACTGGGCCAGCTGCAAGAATTTGCTCTGTGAGCTTGGCATCACCACCAACCTTGTAGTCTGTGTATATTTCAAAGTTCTTCTGGAAAAGCCCTGCTAGCTTTTTCAAGGTTTCGCTGTAGTACTGCTTGTCTGGCCACTGCAATATCATAGCCAAATATAGAGCCAAAATTCTAAGATCCACAAATCATGTTTTACTTTTCAAACAAGTAAAAAGGCACAATGTGAATATTAGTCAATATCTTCCACTAGGTTCCGTTATTGTTCTAGTTGACAGGAGGTTGACATTTCCACACTATACAATGCATGGATGCTATCGAAGAAATGCAGAAGTATGAACAATGTGCATCCAATGTTAAAACACTATTGAAGAGATTTGTCAAAGTATATGTGACAGCGTTCAAGAGGTTTATCAAGGGTAGACATGAGGGTACTTACAGAACTTTCTGGGTGCAATACGTCGCTTGGAACTCCCTTGACTTCAGTCGGGACAGCCAGATTGAAAATTGGAGTTGTTTCGTACTTCGCTTCCAAGAGGGAGCCATCATGGATGGCATCGATTATCCTCCTTGTGTATGCAAGTTTCATTCTCCTCCCAACACCATAGCTGCACATGTAAATGGACATAAAGTTGAAATGAGATTCAAAAGCCATGGCCCGCAACAAAACAAGAGCGATTTTCATTTATAAAACTATGTGTAGTGCACAATGGTGAGGCAGTTGTTACCTGCCACCAGTCCATCCAGTGTTGACAAGCCAAGCAGTAGCACCATGTGTCTTCATTTTCTCAGCAAGCATGGCGGCATATTTTGTCGGGTGCAACATGATGAATGCTGCTCCAAAACAAGCTGAGAATGTTGCAGTTGGCTCCTTCACACCGTCAACGGTGCCAGCAACCTGAGCTTGCAACCATCCTGCTTAATGAGACCATGGTCCAGCAAAAACTAGACACCATTTGTATCCAAGTAAATTCCTTTCAAAAACAACAAAAAGGAGCAGAATACAATGAACTAAATTGAATAGCTTACCAGAGCAGTGTAACCACTGATGAAGTGGTACATGGTCTGTGCAAGTGTCAACTTGCTCACTGGTGGCAACACTCCAAAGGCATCGCAAGCCAAGAGGATGACATTCTTGGGATGAGGCCCAACACAGGGTAGCTTGACATTAGGGATGAACTCAATGGGGTAGGCTGCCCTTGTATTCTCTGTTACAGCAACAACATCATATTTACTCAGAGCAGAAGTTACAATACAATGGACAACATATACACACGAAGATAATGATGGTAATTGTGCCCTGTTCGTGCTTTTGACATCAGGGCACAAGGATCGAGAGAGAATTTCATTTGATGAACATTTCATTTGGTGTGAGCAAAAATATTCATGAAATCTTACCAGTGACGGACTTGTCCGTGTAGTCAACGTCTCTGTAGTGCTCCTCAAATACCACATTTTCTAGCACTGCAGGAAAAGGAACTATAAGTCAGGGAAGACAACAAGTAAAAGCTTCAGAAGACAGGATAGAGTGCAAAATTGGGTGAAAAGCGTGTATTTATGCAACAGAAACTGAGCACAGAATGACATTGTGAAATCTCTTACCAGTTCCAAATTTGATGGCATTCCAGATTTCTGGCTCCTTTTCTCTTGCAAGATCGATGCACTTGGCATAGCACCCACCCTCGATGTTTGACACACCATTTTCACTCCAGCAGTGCTCATCATCACCAATGAGGTAGCGGTTTTCATCAGTCGATAGAGTTGTCTTACCGGTGCCTGCCACACCAAAACATCAATCAGCAACAATGTCCAGGCACTCGAGCAAGAGATATAGTTGTCTTTTCTTTCTTTCTCTACCCTATTCAAGCACACGTGAGCTTCTCGTTTTTTTACCAACGATACCTGATAATCCAAAAAACAACGCCACATCCCCTGCCTTCCCCATATTGCAGCCTGAATGCAACGACAGGATTCCTCTTTTGGGCATCAAGTAGTGCATCACGCTGAACAGACCCTTCTTCATCTCTCCCGCATATTGCGTCCCCAGAATCACCATCTCTTTCCTTTTCAGGTTCAGATCTATGCTAGTTGAGGATGTCATGTAATGTGTGTATCGATTGCAAGGGAACTGTCCGGCATTGTAGATTGTGAAGTCCGGAGTCCCAAAATCCTCCAGCTCTTCAGGTGTAGGGCGGATGCACCTGCCACCCATATGCTTAATGCCACCGAGCACACCAACACACAGACTTAAATGCATCATCCAAACAGATCTCTCTCCCTCTAGGACCAGGCTAGAGGGAGAGCCCTCCAGTGTGATGGATGCATGATCTCCAGGACCTCAGATCCTTCGAGGATCCAGTCACCTTGAACTCTCTTTTTTCTTTTCAAGACTTTTTTAACAGTGAGTGGGCAGTATCCAAAGCAGAGGTCAGTGTTTAGCGTTTAGGTGTTCGTACCGGGTTTTGAGGGTTCAGGGTTCAGATTGATCTGGCAAACTTACATGTTATGCATAAAAAGCGAATGATAAGCACGGGCGGATATAATCCGGACTTTGATGCGGTTCTCCTCATCCCAATTCAAAAACTGATCGTTGACAAAAACCTGAAGAAAGAAACAATGGGATGTATATTTCAGAGATGCAAAAGAAGCAATAAGAGGGGGAGAACTCTGCATCACAAAGCTCACATATCTCAAATAACTCCACGTTCAATTTCGTACCTTTTCCAAAGAGTTCAAGTAATCCACAGCTCTTTCCCTGTTCACCAGGAAGGTTTCCTCGTCCATCTCGATGTTTGGAGAGCCCCTGGAAAACACACATAACCATATCAGTACCACGAAATCAACTACACATGGACAAAGCCTGTGTAACACAATTACTAGATATCCTTTGTTGACCATAACCATATACATCACTACCACCAAACCAACTACACATGTACAAAACATGTGGAACACATTCATAGCATATTCTCTATTCACCATGAGCAAGCACAAGCTCAACATAGAATTAAGAATTTACTACTTCCACTGCATCGAAGAGTAACAATACAAGATTTAAACACTTACTTTCCCCACCACAAGTCATCCTGCGAGGTCTCTTCCCTCACCACACGTTTGTCCTTGGGTGAGCGCCCAGTTTTGGCACCAGAAAGAGTAGCAAGGGCGCCACTTGCTGTGATGTAGGAGCCTTTCTCAAACTTGATGGCCTGTTCATACAGTTCTGCATCCCCAACCATATGCAAGATGAAGCAGAGGCATGCACAATCATAAAGTCAAGATTCGAAAAGAGAAAGCTTGATAAACAAATGTTTACTCTTGCATCACAGAGGCAAAAGAAGTTGATTTACCAGCAGGGGAGAGGTTGTACAGGACATGGGTAAACTTCAGTGAACTGTCACTGTTGTCTAGCCTTGGAGCAACCACAGACACGGGTGGAGACCTCTTCCTGGCTGGATCGCCCTTAACAACTTGAGGACCAACTTCACGAGTCAATGAGGCCAGAGATGCACTGCAGAACGACATGAAGAATGAGGTTAGCCTAAAATGCGTAATTATTTTGTTTAAAGTAAAAAAAACATGGATTTCTTATGTGCAGCTATGAAGAGGAATTTTTTTCAGTAATTGAAGATGGTTTGTTTACCTGATGGAGTGCATCTGCTGCGAATGGCGCTCCTCTTCACTCATGTAGGACCTTGGAGTGAGGGGACCCTTGGGTGTCAAGCCGCCCTTGGGTGTGGAGGGATTTGTGGAGTTCCTGGGAGTGGAAGGAGCTGATGCTTTCTTCTTCTGCAGAGCATGAAGCTCGTCCACATTTGCCACTTTCACAGGCCGGGAGGTGTCATCCTTGCAAACTTCACGCTGCGCAGTTGCAGGCACCTTCGTGTTGATCTTCGACAGGCCATTGGGGACCAGTGATGCAGTAGGGCTATTGAGGCTGGCGAACTCAAACTCGCCTTCGTGTTTCTCGTTCCCGTTAGAGGCCATTTTGCTCTGCCACTCTCAACACTTTGAACCTGCACATGTGACACACAAAAATTCAGGCTCCATTAAGCAAGCTAAGTGTTAAAACAAGAGTTGGAATCAACCAGAACGAGAAGAGAAACTGAGGCTCGAGTAAAGAGAAAGCAAGCATATTCGAACAGATGTACTGCTGCATGTCGACAAAGTCCAACATTGACACCGACATGACTCCAGAACGAGTACACGCTACGAAAGCATCAGGTGACATGACCAGAGCCATCAAACTGTCGCAATTGGATGCAACACAAGCCACTTTATGAAAACCAAGCATGACAGTCAACCAGACATCACATGAGCTTCCAACAAATGTCTCAATTTAGATAAATATGCAACTTCAAGAGCTACTCGGCTCCGTGCTTGAACGTGCACAAAATGGTTTCAGGCTCCACAAGCAAACTAAGTTCTTAAAAACCCAGGGCCCAGAACTGACGGAATCAACCAGACCGAGAAGTATAAACTAAGATTTGAGTGAAGAGAAATATTCGGACCGATGTGCCGCTCCATATCTGGAAAGTCCAACAGTGACACCGACCTCACTCCGGAACGAGTACACGTTATACACGTTACGACAGCACAAGGTGACATGGCCAGAGCCATCAAACAGTCGCAATTGGGTACAACTCAAGCCACTGTATGGCAACCGAGCATGACAGAATACACACAAATCACATGAGCTTCCAACAAATGTCTCAATTTAGACAGATATGCAACTTCAGGAGCTACTCAGCTCCGTGCTTGCTTGCCTTCTTCCTCCTACATGGCAGAAGCTGAAAGACCAAACCACGAACAACAGTACGGACATACACAGGAACACCAGAAAAAGGGCCTCCGAAACATTCCCTCCACAATAATTGAAAACTCGTAAGAAAACAATTTGGTGCTCCGGAAGAAATCGGAGCTCCAGCAGATTAGAAGCCAACCCACCCCACGTGCGCGCACGAGAAGCCTGAAAACACCATACAACAAGTGTACCAACACAGAAACAGAGAAAAACGCTCCCTTACTTCCATACCCAAACCCATCAGCAGAGCGGACAGGGACATTCTCAGTGAAAAAAGCTACTGCCTAGAATTATTAAGCAAACCTTTCTGCACTTATAACCATAAACCATCATGCTCCGCAAGGTCCGAAGTGCAGCTACCCTTAAACTCGAAGAGACTCTTCCCCCAAGCACATCTGCCTAAGCACATACTTCCACGTGAACCATACTAAAATCTGCAAACTTTGACAACACAAGAGGTGGAGAGCACAAAGTGGACATTCTAAGTGACAGGAGCCATTGCTCAGAAGTACTAAGCAAGACTTTCTGCACTAATCATCAAACAGCATCGTGTTCCGCACTCCGAAGTGCAGCTACACGAAAGTCGCAGAGACTCTCCCCCCAAGCACATACTTCCAGACAACCCATGGAAAATCTGCAAACTTCGACAACACAAGAGGTGGAGACACAAAGTGAACATTCTCAGTGAAAGGAGCCATTACCCAGAATTACTAACCAAGACTTTTACACTAATTACCAGAAACCATCATGCTCCGAAGTACAGCTACCCTTTACTCCCCAAGCACATCTGCCTAAGCACATACTTCCACGTAAACCATGCCAAATCTGCAAAACTTGGAAGACACAGAAGGTGGAGACCACCAAATTGCACCGAAACAGCAAGCTGGGGAGGGAGCTAGCAGAGCAAACGAACCCAAAAATCCGAAAGGCAGCACCAAATCGCGAGCCGCAAAGTTCCAGCGAGAGGTCAACAGGAGGGGAGCATGGGACCGGGTGGCAGGGAGCTCCAGAGGCGATCGGAGCGAGGAGGAAGGAGCTTCAAAGGACGCAGCAAACGCAACAAACGCGAGAGATGGGAGACAAGCCATGGCAGCTGGCTCCTTATAAGGCCCTGAGCCCCCTGGTAACTTCTCCATGTAATTAGTAAATATTTTTACCTTACGGTGGTTTTCTTTCACCTACTTTTACCCCACCCCTGGTCTTTTCCTCTGTGCACTCCAGTCAATACTACATCATGCCTCCCGTTTACTGAGCCGACGCAGCTAACAAATCCTGCATACCCGCCGGGGCCGGGTATGTAAGGTGGACAACCCTTAAATGGTTACCTTTTCCAACTAATCCACCTCTCCTAGGCTATGAAACAAACGAGGAGTACGAGATCGTTAGCAAATCCATCGAGGTTGTAGCCACTTCATCATAATTTTTGGAGCTCGTACAAGTTTTTATTCATTATCAAAGTGAGGATCCTTGTGCTCATTTAATGGTCATATAGATCCTTTCTCCCCCCCAACTATGTTGGCTATTGAGCCTAGAATGACTATCATATTTTGAGCACGTAGTCCGATCTTGTTTAAATACGTGTCTTCTTGGTATCTATTTTTTGAGGCAAACCTAACAACTACATGCCATTCAAACGGATATTCACACGCACAGTCCAACTCATAGAATTCACATACTGCCACGACAGATTCCCCGAACAAGCCACCACCCAAAAACACACCAAATACGACCCACTAATTAACAACATACAAAACAACGGATGGAAGACCAACCCCCTCATTACCATCACGGCAGGAGTCAGAGGAGCTATACACGAACACTCTATAGATAAACTGACCAAACTCAAAATCCCTAAAACTAATATCAAAACCCTCATGAAAGATCTACACCAAAACGCCATCAAATACCTCACATACCTAATCCTAAACAAAAGAAAACTCGACAACAAACAAGCACATGTTCCCCCACCCTAATTTTATTATATATATTAAAACGCTAACTATTACACCACCAGAGCCCACCTCCCAAAGGAAGCAAAACACCTTATGCTGCATCACGGAACACCGTGATCAGCACAAGACCAACGGGCTCACATTCATGCCGGTATTATGATACGGGCGTATTTTTTCTTTCTTTCTTCAAACAGATATGTATGGCATACCCATCCTTCGAAGGTCCCTCCACCCATGGTCACTTCTCCTCGTGATCTATAAATAGTTTGCATTGCATGGTGAATTGGTTTTACCTTTATTACCACCGGTGCGCTTGTATTCTAGTCAAGTTGAGCATTGCATTCTATTCAAATTGAACATTAGAAGATGCATGTCTCACTTGAATGGTTCCTCCACAATATAGGCTTCTGTCACATGCGCAACAGCAGCCTATCAATACCCACCTCCGGGTATCAAGTGGTACATCTCTCTCTGCCAGGTAAGTGTTTGGTAGCACATATAAGCTTACTATACAAGACTGTGCAAAAAGGCTTCAAAATCACACGCTGGTGTCCCCTAGGAGAAATGGTCCTTGGAATGTATACATATACCCGGACATACCCGGAAGACTTTTAAAGGAAAAACCACACCTCAAATTGAATATAAGAAGGTGGGTTGCTGGCCAGGTTCCCTAATACCTGTACTGGTGCCATCTATCTTAGGATACGAGAACTATTGAGATGATAATCAGAGATACCCGGCCATACCCGGATATCATGAACATATATATACCCAGACATCAATATGACAATGAATGTCAAAAGGTGGGAAGTTCCCCGGTTCCCCATTGCTATCAGCCGTTGCATTCTAATATTATCAATACATTGTTTCACTCAAGTTTTTCAATCCAAATTTGTCAGTGCAGTTCTCCGGACTATAAACATAGTTTAACTCCGAATAGAATATGACTTATTCCCGCCCCACCCAACATACAAACTTAGTTGAATAATGTTATGATAACAATGAAATATAAAAGGTGGAGAGTTCTCAGCAATGTACGGGGAGTATTGAGGTTTAGTTATGAGCTAGTCGAAATTTTTTTGGAGATATCCAAATGAGTTCGCAATGATTGGGATGAGGTACAGATGTAAAATTGTCGAGGTCGGACATCGACCGGTTCAAGGGAGAATAGACCGGCCATATGGCCGGTTGAGGCATCATAGTTTGGGTTATTTATCAAGAGTAATTTTTTATTTTAGGCAAGTAGCTAAAGGGACTAGGGATAACTAGTGGTCGGTTCTCCTCGTTCGTTGATCCACCCTCTTTGGATCCATACAAATTCCAAAGGCTACATCCTTGGCCCCAATATCCTAGGGGCTTGGCAAGGTTCAACTCCTTCTAGGGATTTCTTTCAACACAAATTCACCCCCTTAAAAGCATAACACCAAGTTTGTTTATAAAATAAAATAAAAACAAAAAACCCGACTTACTATGCATAACTTCGGAAACATACCCGAGTAAAATTTTAAAAATAAGAAAATTACCAAATGGTAAAGGTAAATGTAGGAATTCAACCGGCGGAAAAAAAGGGGAAAAAAAAAAGCTTTCGGTAGTTGTCAAGTAAAAAGAAAAAGAAAAATATGAACCTCTTTATGAAAGGTAGGAAATATACCGATTTTTGTATAGAACTCCCCGGGCTGTGCTTCAAAGTCATTTGGTGTCATTTTGAACCGTTGTCCACAGGAGTTCAAAGATACCCAGACATATATACACCTGGATGGCTTAAAGGGGGGAAACATAATACTATAAGAATGGAATATAAGAAGGTGGGTTGCTGGGTCCATGCCCAAGTACAGCCTACCGCCGCACCAACTCTAATTATTTATACTCATTATTATATTATATTTAGAGTAATTATTATCTAGTTACTCAGCCCAGCAGGGCCGTTTCCCCAGCTGCCTGCTGCTCCCTCCCTTGTGGCCCAGCTAGCTACTTGCAGGGTTTATTCGGCCCATTACTACCCAAAAACACTGCACTCGGATCTCCGCAAAAGCAAAAGCAAAAAGCAACAGCCCTAAACGACACCAACAACAACAACAACTCTTGTCGCTTGGGTACACAACACCTAATTAGGTGCATACCTTAATTCTCAAACGGGGAGCCACCTAAATTTGAACGAGGTGCTTGTTATTCCCCCTTATTATAATGCATGCAACAGTTCGGTTGCTACTTGACATAACATTCCTCAACAATGAAGGGGCAGAACCAACCACTACACTAGTTACAGATAAACCCGGTTGAGTTTGAGAAATAACCGGTTGACGATGATTCAAGACTGCAGGAGAATTGCCAATCGTTTTAGAGGAATCTATGGAATGAACATATCTCAAAGTAATAAAGAGGGAAAAAAAACCCGAAAGATCACAACATGTAACCAGTTGGGCTTGGAAACACTAGGATTTTGACCGAGTACGCCCAAATATCTCCGCGTCACTGAGGTGTTGTGAACGCCTCCCGTGTGGTCGAGGGCTAGGAAGATCTCGGCCGTCGATTGCGATTTGACATATCTAAAGACTCGTATGTTGCCCCTGCTTATGGCTTCTCTGCCCCTCGGGAATTCCATTGGGAACTTAGGGGACCCTCTGGGAACCTTCAAAACCCCACACAGACGCTCTCATACGATGGAATGAACAACAATCAACCCCTTCGTCTTGCAAACATTGATTTTTCATCTGCCAAAATTTCCTCCATCGGAAGTTTTTTTCCGAACTGCCCAAGCAGTTTCGTAAACCGTAGGATGGGGCTCTATGAATGGATGGCTTGGATGTGGTTTGCCCATGACCACACACCCTCCATTCACAGCGCCTCAGTGACATGGCAACTATATCTCCCTGGACATTGTTCCCCAACAAGGTGACCAATGCTTGGTGGGTGTGGGGAGTAGAACCATATTATTCCGAATTCCAAGCAGATTCTCCTTACATTTGTGGGAATCGTTTGAGTTTGTGATAGTTTCAAGGCAGGTGGACGGATCTACGGCTCCGGTGCACCGAACAGTGTCACTCTCCATTGTTTGTTAGTTGTGGGTAGCCTAGTATTTGGTGGCCAACTCTACAATGTAGAAGTATGTGTATGTTATAGAGTGCAAATTCAAGCTACAAACATGTTGGTCAAAAAGTGGGTGTATGAGAGTCTTTCCCACAAGGAGGGAGCGGTTGTGGATCATGGTCCACCGCTTAAAACGAGAATCGTACTTAAATAACGTGTGTGGACCTAATGTGGTCGCTCTTCTTTATCGGACTCTGTATCAGTGATCGGGGAGATTTTTGGGCATAATCGGTTGAGATCCTAGTGTTTGCAAGTCCAACCGGTTACATGTTGACATCCTCCGGTTTTCCTTTATTAAATTGGGGTATATTCTATACATTCCTCTAAAATGATCGGTAATTCTCCTGCAGTCTTGAACTTCAACTGGTTATTTCTCAAACTCAACCGGTTCATCTATAACTAACTGCCGGTTCTCCCCGATCATTGCTTTGTATATGGCAAGGCTTTTCGTTGTTACAAAGGGACACCAAACACACACATGTTATTATGATAGTATTGATTTCACGCGTGCTCAAAATATGTCAACCGTTTCAAGTTCAATAATCAACACGATTGTGATGGGCATGTATGATCATTTATAGAGAAATATAATCTTCGTTGTGACTTCTTATGGCTTTTGCATCTCAGCTCTAATTCAAAAACCTGAAGTGACAATTTCCGTGATTCGTTGTTGCTGACCAAACGAAACAATTTGCAATTATACTCAACAGCCAAAGTATATGTGAAGTTGGAAGTGCTCACAAGTAGAGGGGTTGCACACCTTACAATGAACATTTCATTTTAGAATTTGATAGAAATGCAACAACTGTTGCACGACGGTACGTTCAAGTCCAATTGGAATGACTCTACCTAAATCCAATTTCCACACCGTCTTGTTAAGAGGCTCCAACCAAACACATGGTGACACATGGCACTGTTTGAAATAAATTGAATTAAAAAAACACAAAAAGTGCCTATTTAATTTCATCTGCAGACAGGGTACATAAATGCAGCGCACTAGACATTTGGCCTCCCAGGAAACTGAGAATAGAAGGTAACCTAATCCTCTAACCACTGCTCAGGGAGAACCGGCGGTTAGTTGCAGATGAACCGGTTGAGTTTGAGAAATAACCGGTTGAAGTTGGAGACCTCGGGAGAATTACCGATCATTTGAGAGGAATCTATAGTAGAATATGCCTCAAAGGAATGAAGCCAAACTGGAAGATGTCAACATGTAACCTAACCGGTTGGGTTTAGAATCACTAGGATCTTGACAGACTATGCCCAAAAACTTCCCGGGCACTGCCTCTAACTATTTGGATTGATTGTGTTTCGCTCTCAAAATTATGTGGATGATAAGTTAGTTCAATTTGCATGGTTGTTGTTCTGCCATCAGTTTGGTATACGTGCGTCAATGACTGACAAAAGTAAACAGACAAGTATACCATGTGTGAGCCCAAATTGATGTCCACATGTGTTGTTAACACTTGTAAAACATTACAAGTAGTGTTTTGTTGATTTATGATTATTCACAAAAATATAAAAAGAGTGAAGCTTGAAGAAAGCTAAGTTTGAAGCATTAGGCTTGTGTGGAGTGGACTTAAGTAGTATGAGGACATACCTTGGTAAAGTGTAGTAGGTAGAAAGCCAAGGTTAGTTAAATGTTTGAATTAGGATCTTTGTTGATCATTTGAGGGAGGAAGGCTTAGGAGATTAGATGAGAGCCTACAAAGTAGGAGGAAATTTCAAAGGCTTATCGAGAGCCTTGTGGATGGGATGAGTCCCTACTTAGAAGGAGAAGGTTAAGGGATTATGATTGGAGGTTTTAATCCTCTCACCCTATCCTTATCTCATGCCCTCTCTCCCTCTCAACTCACTATATAATCCCTCATTCTTCCCTCACTCATCCTCTCTTTCCTTCGTGCTCCTTAAGCACCCCACGGGTTATAAGTGTGGGTGTGTGGGAAGCAAGATAGAAGCACATGTGTGTGCTTAGTTCTTAGGAGAAGAGCCAAGGCTATTTAGCCTTGAAGAGGGATTGACCTCTTGTTAGAAGTAGATTGGGTTTAAGGAATTTGGAGTTTGATTGTAAACTTCAACTTGTTGCATTGAGATTCATATTGAAGTGAGAGAGTTCAAACTTGTTTAAACTTGTGGCATTTAGAGTGACTAGATTGTACTAGGTGCATTACTTGTAGTGTTTTATTAGTTATGAACTTGAGCAGAACTTTATAGTGAGAGATTTGTCAATTATGGATGATCAGAGTGTTCAATGAGTATGAAAATTTGAGGGATTGTTTATTATAAAGTATGGGAGTTGTGGTAAAAATTTGAGAGCTTCAGTCATTGGGATGAAAGAGTTATTAAAAGTTGAAGGGGAGGGTGTCTAGGAACAAAGCAGCAAGATTTGAAAATATGTATCTCTTAGAGGGTTATAGATATGGATACCAAAATTTGACACTACCTTTTGAACTTATATATTTATCTTGTGTCAAAATTTTAGATTGATTGGACGTAGGAGTTGGAAGATATTAGAGTTTTAATGACCGGATGCTTTATCACAGCATTCATACTAAGTAGTTAGAGTTAGAATTTCATGCATAACTTTTGCATATGAACTCTGTTTGTGCCAAAATTTGGTGTGGAGATTTTTGATAAGGTACTTAACAAGTGTACCAAATTTCACTTGAAGAACATAAGTTGGGTGGGAGTTATACTATTCTGAAGTTTAGTAGGAAGACATTGATAGAGATTTACATCAAGAAGAACTTAGAGAAGGAAGGGCAATGATAAGTATATAAGTATTTTTTAATACTTGTATTTAAAGCCTATGTGCTCATGGAATCCACAAGCGAAGTGTCATGTATCAATACGGAATCAACCACGATGACATGTGATAGCACGAAATCAATAAGCGAGAACTCATGTAGTAGTGTGGAGTCGACGGCAAGGACTCGATTCACAAGAGGGATATCTTTGAAGGCATGCGTGGCCAAAGCGGCCGGGTGGACATTAGAAAAGGCTAAGGATATAACCTTGCCCGACATTAAGGAATATAAAACTACATAGTGTGGTGTTAATCAAGTTGTGTATATTCCAAGGGTAGATTGGAATTATATATTGGGTTACAAAGAGAGAAGTCTTTACATGTCATTATAAACTTTTCCACTCGGGCTAGGACGAAATCGAAGGGTGGAGGATTTTTGGTGACACCATGAGTACTAACCGGAAGATTTTTAAAATAATAAAAAAATACAGGGTCTGTGGATTCAGAGTTTCTCACCAGCAACTCCCATTACTGTTACTTATGACCTAAAACTACACAAAATATGATATTTAGTGTCACTTACTATTTGGAATCACGCAATGCTATATCTATTTATTGCATATCTCATATTTTACCAACAAATGTGAAATTGGTGGTTTGGACATTATAAAACATTAACAACTTTACTTGGTGAAAACATTGCATCAATATCAAAAGATATAGCATTGTGTAAATCCAATTAGTAAGTGACACTAAATATCATATCTAGTGTAGTGTTTTGTTGTCCTAGTGGATAAAGTGCATTGCAAGAAAACTGGGAATTTAAGACCCAACACATCATGGCATTCAAAATATTCATAAAATGTCCAAGGGTATATGTTAGGTGATATTATGGAATTTTGCAATGGCACATGTGCAAATACTAAGTATACATCAATACTGTTGGAGGCCACCTTCAACCATCCAGCCTCAGACGGTGTAACCCGCTGCTGAACCGGTTTACATGGAAGTTACTCCCACCAAAATTAGATATTCTTTCTCAATAGTCTCGTGAAGGTGTTTGCATTCTTCTGTGTCTCAATCCCGTAACATATAATTCCAAAGTGCTTATAAGTTCCCTAGGAGTAGTTGTTCTCAGTTCTCAAGTTTATGTTCCCCTGAAGGGTCCTTAGCAACTAATATGTAAATGCATATTTAATATCTCTTCATGTTTCCATAATGAGTAAGTGCTTTAGAATGTAAGTTGACATTACCTTTATAAGTGTAATGTCAAGGTTAAGTGTTTACGAGGAAAGTGTTTCCATACAATATCTTTCATGGTTTGTAAACATTCTTAATCCTATCTATCCCTTCTAGTTTCTTTTAGAACCTATTTCTAACTTTATCTAAGTCCTCAAGCTTCTTGCATGTTTCCTTTATGTGGCAAGCATACTCCCTCGCTAACTTAGATTTCTCGGGAGCCTATAGGTTTATGTTCTACGGCCATGAACTAATTCCTTAGTTCATCCGCCGTAAGTATCCCTCTTTTGCTTATGTGAAATTCCCACGTTAAGGTGGGTATAATATCTCTCAAATTCCCTTTCGCAAAGATATGGCTTTGAGTAATCCCTCAATTCCTTACTTATTGCCTCTCAAGTTAGTTTTGGATTTGATATGAGGGAAGGGGTTGATATGAAAGCTTGGTATGAGGGGGTGGTATGTTTGATTTGCCCAAATGCCGGATCCTCTCCCTCTTATGATTGCACTTTCATGTGGTGATGTAATTCCAACAATTCAAGTCCGAATGATGAGAAGGTATGTAGACATGTAATATCCTTTTTCAGCTCAAGTGTTACTACATTTCTCAATCAATTTCAATCATATTTGTATATAAGATATTTCTCTTAATTCGATTTCCTTAGGCAAGGTTGTGTCGACTTTCCTAAGGTCTTTTGAAGTTTCCGCGTACTCCAAGCTTATGTGGCCTCTTCCATATTTTTGATTTATTTTCCTAAGTCTTAAAATCCTTGCACGGAACTCTTAGTCTCGGCCGGTGCGTGATAATTCTTATTCCGCTAGCCGCGAGTAAATGTCTTGCTTTCCGCGAAGGCTTTGTAAGTTCCGTAAGCGCCGCGGGTGCTTTAATAATCTTCTAACACTCCGTAATCGCTCCGCAAATCCAATTGGAATTACTAAGGCACCGCGGGTGCCTATATGTAATTCCAATGCACCGTGGGTGCCTATGGAATTCCTAATGCACCTCGGGTGCCTATGAATTTCCTAACGCACCTCGGGTGCCTAAAAGTCCAATTGGAATTGCCAAAGCACCTCGGGTGCCTATAGGTAATTCCAATGCACCTTGGGTGCCTTTGGATTTCCTCACGTCTCAACAAAGTCCGAGGTTCGGACGCTCATGCCTCACGTCTCAACAAAGTCCGAGGTCCGGACACTCATGTGAAATATTCGGGATGAAATGAAGTGTATTAGGGCCCTCAAGTGGCCTCCTTATATAGTCTCACAAATCTACATTTTCCTAGGATTTTTGTAAATGTTAGCTCGGCTAAATTTAGCACTGAATCTAATTAAAAGTCTGAATTTAGAGTTCTAATTCTAAATTACTAACTCTAATGTACTTCCCATGTACATATCTTTTCATATCCCTAGCTAATTAATTGAGCATGTGCTCCTAAAACGGAATTATGTTCATGCCTTTTCATTTCTCAAACTGGCCCCTTTTTACATTCATTTCTAGTTACTATTTCGGCCTTGTGGACTGGGCCCTATTCCCGGCCATAAACTAGTTCATTTGGTTCACTAGTGACCTAGCCTAGCTTTAACCAGGTCGTCCTTATAAAGGACCCGGCAGTTCTCCTTTATCCGCTATCCGGCCACCTCGCCTCCCGATACCCGGACAGCTCCTCTTCCTCTGTTTGGCCGGTCCTTGCCACCTCGCCTCCCGATAACCGCACAGCTCCTCCCCTTGTTAGCCGGTCCTTTGTCCGATATCCGGCCAGCTCGTCTTCCTCACTTCGCTCCTTGCAACTTCCAAATGGCTCCGTTCTCACTTCGCTTCTTTTTCTCAATGAGCTTGCCTCTACATTTTACTTCCCCCTCTCAGAGAAAGCATGTCCCTATGCTTTCCTTTGCCATTCTGTGCTCAATTGTGTGATCTTTTGGTTTGAGTGACAAGGTGCTGCTGTTGATGGCTCCAAACCGTCTGCTGGTGAGGGCCGTGTGTTGTTCATCCAGTATTTTTGTCACAAAATCTTTGAGTTGGCTTAAGGTTGGCTGTAAGGTATCATCTGGATGTTTGTTGGCGAGGGCTTGATAGTGTTGCACAGCTTCATAGCAGATAGCTGTATCTTCCGTGGCCAGGGTGGTCAGTGCTTGGTCGAAACAATGCATCTTGCTTCGCTGAAAATTTCTGACTAAGTGGTATTGGTTATGTGTATAAGATCTCAGAGTTGGAAACGGCTCTCTGGGCATCTGAATCATGTTGTGGTGTTGCCCTAATAGCATAATACATCGAAGTATGTACCTCTTGATGTAGAAGGGAGGAGAGGCTGAGAGTGTCTCCATTACACCTAGAGGTGTTTTGAGTTCATTCAGACACCACATAAAAGCTAAAGTGTCTTTGGCCGCAGCATTTGCTTGGCTCCAGATCTCCTCCATCTGGGAGAATTCCAAGTAACACCCTGTTTTGAGGAGAGGAATGTTGCTGAGCAACAAGTGCAATCCACCATATGCTTGGTGGTATTGCATGATTGAGTTTAGGGGTTTGGTATGCTTCAAGATTTGCTGGTACAAATCTATTTTGGGGTGTATGGCCGACTGGGGAAGGATTCCCCGTCCGAGCTCCCCTTCTTGTGCACTAATTGTTTGCAGGAGATCTGCTTTTTCTTGTTGGGTGCGTGCCAGATCTTTCTTAAGCTCATTCAACAACCTGTTGGCTACACCTGTAGTTAGGGTGTGTTTCTCCCGGCTCATTAGGGGATGTACTGGGTCTGTGTCGGATGCTGAGGCGCTCCCGACTCGGTGCAGGTATGTTTTCTCCGAACCTGCTGTCATTTCTTCCTCCAATTTGCGATTTTCTGAGTTAAGGTTTGCAATGTCTTGCTGCTGGGTAGCAATCTGGGTTTCGAGCCTGAGAATTGTGCTCTTTTGATTAGCAACCAGATTATCCTGTCGCTGCAGCATTCTTTTCATGTCAGTAATGCGAGTGTTGAGGTGGCTGATTTCGTGATCTTTGCTATCAGCTTGTTGCATTCGGTCATCCATTTTGATCTGAAACCTTTTTAACTGTTCGAGGGCTTCGCCCTTCTGCGCCTTGAGGGATAAGATTTCTTCTTCAGCCTGGTCCAATTTTTGTTGTAAGGTGGCTGATTCTTCTTCCAATTGGAAGATAGCTTCAATGTTGACCTCATTGAGGTCCTCTGAATTTGCTAACTTCGTAGCCAAATGTTGTAGCTGGACTTCTTGGGATTTCAGTAATACTTCCAACCGACTGTCAGGGGGTGGTACGATATCTTGGTGTAAGATTTCCTCCCTTTGGACTTTGAAAAATTCGTCATTCAATTTATTGACAAATTTCGGTGGAGCCTTGCTGATGAATGAGAGAAGCAAGTTCTCCAATCGGCGGTGTGCTTGACAGATTTGTTCTACCATGGGAGGTAGAGAATTGGGGGGCCGTCGGGGTTCGGTGGTTTCCACAATCACCGGCTTTTCCGTTGGTAAACCTTGGGTTCCATCACCAACCTGTGGCATTGTGGCGTAGACTTGTGCAGTTGGAGCAGGCTGAGTCTTCGGCTCCTCTGGGAGTCTGGTGGTATGAGGTGGGAGGACTCTGATGGTGGTTTGCCCTTCTGGTCCTTTGGTTACCTTGACTTTCTTTCGTTTCGGGTTGGGTACCTGCTCCGCAATTGTGAGAGCTTTGGCAGTTCTGTACCCTGCTTCCAGTTCCTCACGAATGTTGAGGATCCCTGCTGCCTTAAGGATGACAGTCACATGAGGGCCAATCGAAGTCTTTTCTACCTTGACTCTGGTTGCGCGGTGTTTCGCATGCAAAGCGAGGATCTCTTCTGTCATTTCATGGTAAAATTCCTGTGGCCAATCTACTGCCTTGCCATTGAGTGCTGCCAATATGAGTTCAGCAAATGAAGTGGCTATGTGGTGTTGATGTGTGGGATTGAGGCATAACAGGGAGCTTAAAAGGCGTAGAGGCCGTTTTGAGCCAGGGTGTTGGCAGTCTGAAATCCTCACCGTCTCTCGTGTGTCCGCATTCTCTTTCAGGGATGGGAAGAGCTCGGCCAGTGTCCACTCCTTGGTGACTGGCTGTGCTTTCTTTGAATCCAACTGAAATACCTGTTGGAATTGTTTACGCCAATTCTTGTCAATAATGACCCTGCTTTTTCCTTTCACAGTTGCTGTTAGGGTGGTGGGTTCAAAAGAAGAAATCGCTTCTTTAACCAGCTGCGGATGCAGCACTCCCCATGGCACGGAAGTGATGAATTCTTCCAAATTTAGTGCTTTCAAGAAGGTTGTTTCTTCCGGGGTCAGTTGGTAATTAAGGGCCGCATCGATACTGAAAACATATAATGCAGTACGCTTTGGCTCTGGTCCTCTCTTCATACTTTCCGTAAGTTCAGGATTCTGGTCCCACTCTGTCACTGCCCTCTTAAGTACTGCTTGAAGAGTATGAAATTTGCAAGCCTGGAAATACCAATATGACTCACCCGGATTCCAATGTACTCCCGAGAAGGCTTGCAGACAGGCGAGCTGAACTCCTTTCCAAAATCTGCCATTCTCGTCCAACCTGGGCTGATATGCATGTGGACACTCCATGGCGTGTCTTGCTGAATTCTCCTAACCGCCAACTGATTCCCGTGTAACTCCCCCGAGTTTGTTGAATGCCGCAACTGTAGATTACTCAATTCAAAGTGGTGGGATTGTCTGGGGTGTGTGTCTTTGTCACCGAAGAGCTTTTTAGCTGACACAGGGTGGTTAGGTTTCTTGGTTGCGGTTGGGGAGGAAAGGCCAGCTAGACGCCCTGTCTCGGCTGGTATTGTGTGCACAGCTGGTGGGGCCCAAAAATTTGAATGCGAGGTAAACTCTTTACGTTTCCTTTTTCTTTTTCTTCTGAAGTTGTTTTCTTTCGTTCTTACTAATCGTGTGCAAGTGGGTTGTCACAGGATTTACTGGTTACTTTTGTGGGATTCCCCACTTCGGTGGGTCGAATCCCCAATTTTCTTGGGGTCCACTTGTTGGACCCCTCCAATAAAACAAAATTGGAGTTTCATTTTTGTAAACATTTTCTTCATTGTATATAAATTTGATACTGATTCTGGCATTCTTGGTTCAGTCTTGGCCACGCAGTGGGATACTTCTTGTGGATGAGCTTCCGTGGTTATTCAATTGTGATATCCAATTGTACTATATTAGGTTGTTGCAATCTTTTGAATTTCGTCCCTGGGTTTCATGCCAGAAGTTCATCCAGTAGCTGCATTCGGTAAAACTTTGGGTGTTTGCTTGTCTTAAACTAGTTGCTGCATAATTCGAAACTTCATACATCGGTCTCATGCCAAAATTTCATCCAGTAGGTGCAGTCATCTGTTGCATTTCGTAAAGCAAAAATATCCTTCAGTCGCTGCATCCAATCGTTGGATCCAATCGCTGCGCTCCACAGAGCTGGATTCATATGCTGCTCTTCATTCACACGCTGCCTTCCAGACCAAACTTTACTCATCTTCTGTAAACTTCATCCATCCACCATATTTGATAAAACACCATCCTTGTGTTACATTCGATACGTATTTACATTGTCCTGGGTCTTCTACTAAAGAAGAAAGCTTCGCTCTTTTTAGGGCTTGTAATCTTTACTCATTCCAGGGTATCCTAATTCCAATTTTCCTAGTTTCAATTCTCTAAGTGCTATTGATTTGATATGTTCATGTATCTAAGTAACATCTCTCTATATGGTAACCTATGGAAATCTCTTTTCTTTTTATAATCTTTAAATGGGTGGCTCCTAAATTTAGGTCATTCCCCTGTTCTAAGCTTATGACGTCGTCTCTAATTCCTTGCCTATTTTGTGATTGCTACTCTAATGCTATCTATGTTGGGTAAATAGGGAAGGCAACTCTTTACTGGTTTACTATTCCAGTGGTCAGTCCTAGGTGAGCCTTTACCTAGGGTGTAACTTTTAAAATTTTCATCTCTGAGTTGGCTCTACCCTAATTGGCTCCAAGCCAAGTAAGACAGGGTAGGCATGTGTTGTATTCTTTACAAGTGTTGTGGTTCCCAAATTTTCTTCTGAACTTGGTAGTGGTTCCCATTGGGATAAGGGTTGTAATTGTATGGTATGTAGGTTGGTTTCTTTTTCTTCTCTTTGATCGTGCCTTATGAGGTTTAAGGTGTCTTTCTCTTGTTGTAACTGTATGGTATGTAGGTTGGTTTCTTTTTCTTCTCTTTGATCGTGCCTTATGAGGTTTAAGGTGTCTTTCTCTTGTTGTAACTGTATGGTATGTAGGTTGGTTTCTTTTTCTTCCCCTCGATCATGCTTTATGGGGTTTAAGGTATATTGTTGTAGCCGTATGGTATGTAGGTTGGTTTCTTTATTACACCTGGGTTGGGGGTTGTTGTCCTGTAGTGGGGTAGGTTGTGCCCAATATACTTCCAGCATAACTCTATGGATTTCTAAGTCCTCTGCGTCTAAGGTCGCTTGATCTAGGGGTGTGGTAGATCCGGTGTGTGGGGGGACCATGTTCTTAGATGGGGTAGTTGGGGATTGGTTTATGCCACTCCTTTTTGGTAATTGGTTTTGTTTCTCCCTAAGCTCAGTTTCCAAAAGATGACATGCTAAAATTTGTAAAGCATAAGCTTGAGTGGATTTCGGCTCCTGATAAGGCTTGAGCTTGTTCATGTTGACTCGGCCCAAGTCCTCTCCCTGCAGGGTGGTGACATCAACTGATCCGTTGTCATAAACATGTTTAATAAGGTAAGGTCCTGCCCAACGTATTTTAAATTTGCCCGGTCCGGGTATTTTATGTCGTAGGTGCCATAAAATTCTTTGTCCGGGGTAAAATCGTATTTTGGGTACGGCCGGTAACTCGGGCTCTTCACTCCTTGGGGAGTGCTTGGATTCCTCCGTGTCTTGCATAATTCCTTCCTCCAAAGCATCATGCCGTTTGGCTTTCTTTTGGGAAGTTTTGCTTGTTCCATGGTGACACTGCTTACAATGTGTCCTTTTCCGAGGTTGGTCATGCCTTTCTTTGCGCAATAACTGCATGTGCCTCATGTTTTCTTCTGCTTCATGTCGAGTTAAATCAATGATTTGGAGTTGTTCCATCCTTTTCTTAAGAATGGGATGTATATCCTGGCTCCTTTGTTGGTGAACGTCAGGATGTAGGTAGGCCATAGGTAACAGAGCTTCCGTCCCAAACACTAAAGAGAACGGAGTGTGTTTTGTTGTCACCTTATAGGCTGTCCTATATGCCCAAAGTGCTGCATGCAACTTGGTGTCCCAATCTGTTCGATTGGCATTAACCATTTTGGTCAGGGCGATCTTGATTACTTTGTTGGTGCTCTCAGCTTGCCCGTTAGCTTGCGGGTAATATGTTGTTGACTTTCGATGTAAAATCATAAATTCTTGAGTAAGCACTTTGATGGTGTCATTAATAAAATGACCTCCTTGATCGCTCACAAACTCTAATGGGCATCCAAACTTCGTAATTATTTCCTCAAAAAGGAATTTGGCTGTCGACTTAGCCGTATTGTCCTTTAGAGCTCTCGCTTCCACCCACTTGGTGGTGTAGTCAGTCGCTGTGATAATGTACCGATTCTTGGTACCTTTAGCTGGCGGGTTGACTGGTCCAATGAAATCCAAACCCCATTTCTGAAACACCTCAGTAGGCATTGTGGGATGTAAGGGTTGGAGGTTGGTTGAAATCTTGGGGCCAACTCTTTGACAAATATCGCATTGGGTGCAATATAAATAAACATCTCTTTTCATGGTGGGCCACCAATACAAGGCAGTCAATACCTTGTGTAGAGTAATGTTGGCTGAGAAATGCCCTCCGGCAATTCCCTCATGAGCCTCAGCAATAATGGCAGTAGTTATTGGCCCGTTCACACATATTCTCCGTAAGCCATCAGGGCTTTCTTTGATCAAGGTCCCATTGTGGGTCAACCAATACGGCCTACTGCGTATTGCTATTTGTTGTCGTTGGGTGGTCGACGCCTCCGTGGTCAATCGGCCATGCCTCAAATAATCAATGAAAGGAGCTCTCCAATCAGGTTCCTCCTTGTCTTTGCTTGTGACCGTTCTGCAGTCGATCACATGTTCCGGGGATTCTCGAGGCTGACAACGCACACAGTTCTTACAGAGACGATCGATGTCTGGCGGTATCGTAGGCCACCAGTAAGGTCCTGAAGCGACCCGCGAGATCATCTCATCCATCGAGAGATGTGGGGATCTCTGTTTATGAATGTTTGTTAGCCATTTGATTCCCTCATCTTGGGAGATACACAATTTGATGTCTCCGTTTAACCTTCGGTTCAATAAGTCTTCTTCCAGGAAATAATCAGGTATTTCCTCTTTCATTATCCCCAACTCTTTGTGAGGCCAAACCCCCCACCCTTAAGCGTCCGTAGTCCGAGTAGTGGGTTTGGGCTCACATTCCTCCGCGGTATTGGATTTGGACTTGGATGAGTCCATAGTGCAAGGTTCACCCTTCAAGTGGTCTTGGATTTAACTGGAATTTCACTTTGGTCTTTGCTTCCTTTGTCTTGCCATCGCGAGAGTGCTCCACATTCTCCATTAATTTGTGCACGTGGTTTATTTTTAAAGAGAGGATGCAAGTGTTAAAAAACACTATTCTCTATAGTCAATCTCAAATACATTTACTTGTGAAAGCCACACATAACACTAACTAGCATAATGTAACTAACTACTTGTCTATGAGCTAATTAAGTAGGCTATCTACTAAGCTCCTTCATGAACCCATCTCTTTACTTTCTAATTACATAAACCTAGCTCCTTCATAAACCCAACTCCTTCATGAACCCAACTCCTTAGCTTCTAACTAAATAAACCCAGCTCCTTCGTAAACCCAGCTTCTTAGCTTCTAACTAAACAAACCCAGCTCCTTCATGAACCCAGCTCCTTCATGAACCCAGCTCCTTAGCTTCTAACTAAACAAACCCAGGTCCTTCATAAACCCAGCTCTTTACTTTCTAACTAAACAAACCCAGCTCCTTCATAAACCCAGCTCCTTCATGAACCCACAACTTTGTAGTTGTAATCCCCAACTACCTCACTAATTATTCAAGCCCTTAACTAATCTTCCTACCTAATTTTCCTAATTCTACTAACAACCCCTTTCTAATCACACAATTCTTCTCTAATCCTAAAATCCTAAAATCCTAGAGAGGAGAGGGGGAGAGAGAATTTCCTAACTTCACTAAGACTAACTAATCCACACAAGTATATTTTTGCACTCATCACAACCTCAAGTGCTCAACTCTTAAACATGGAACTTGCAACCACGTGTATTCAAAACATGAACTTTAAGTACCACAAATTGGAATCATGAATTAACTTTAAAATCCTTCACGTCAACACTAATTCTACCAAGAGGTCAAGCCCTCTTCAAGGCTAACAAGCCTTGGCTCTCAAACTAAAAACTAAGCACACACATGTGCTCCAATATGGCTTCCCACACCCACACTTATAACTCGTGGGGTGCCTTGGAGCACAAAGGAAAGAGAGAATGAGTGAGGGAAGAATGAGGGATTATATAGTAAGCTTGAGGGGGTGAGCACCCTCAAGGCTCACGATAAGCCCTTGAGATTTCCTCCTACTTAGTAGGCGCCAATCCTATCTTCTAAGCCTTCCTCCCTCAAATGATCAACAAGGATCCTAATTCGAACATTTAACTAGCCTTGGCTTTCTACCTACCACACTTTACCAAACTTGGGATGCTTCAACCCAAACTTAGCCTCCTTCGCTTTCCGCCGCTATAACTTTCTCCCCTTACTTTCCCAAATCGTTGCTCACCACTTAATTCAAACCACGATGCTTAACTCGTGATTTGATTGGTGCTTTGAGAATTTGCTTATCCTCCACCTTGCATTCTTCCTTGGACCTTCCCCATTAAGTGGCCATGATGAGGTGGTCCACTTGTGCGCTCCATGTGATCCTCCATTCATCCCAATTCGAATGCACTTGCCTCTTGAGTCACTTTGGTTGTCTCCATCCATTTGTACTAGCCTACTCACTAACTACTCAATCCAAGTTCTCCTTACCTATCCTCATTCACTCAAATCCTTCCGAAGGTAAAAACACAATAACAACTCACATCCTAGCCTCTTACAACATGGTACTTCTAAGACTAACATTTCACTCTTTTTATATTTTTGTGAAGTAACATGCTACTTCAAAGTGCATCAACTAACGTTTCAAGGGTCTAAGACTAAATGTGGGCACCCTTTTGGGCTCACATAATTGGCGACCATCGGGGGATGAATCCAAACATCTCTTGCTCCAAGGGTAAGTTGCCTAGTCAAGCTCGGTACTCCTTACATCTACTTCCCGATGTACGGGTAGGAAAGAGCTCACCATTCAACGTTTCCAATTGAATTGAATTATTAGGAAAGACCTCATAGACAAGGTAAGGTCCTAACCATATTGCATCGAATTTCGCCGGAAATTCAAGCTTTCGTGCGTCTTGAATCATGACCATCATTCCCGGTGTTAGGGCCCTTCTCTTATGTCGTTTGTCGAAAGTAATCTTTCTCCTTCTTTGGATTGCCTCAATATGTTGAGCCGCCATTCTCCTCCCTTCGTCAAGTGCTTCCAAATCGGTTAGTCGATTTCGTAAGGATTGACTTTCGGTAAGTCTCGTACTCACGGCCACCCTAAGTGACTCGACTTCATATTCGATTGGTAGTGTCGCTTCAAGACCATAGACTAAGGAAAATGGTGTAGCACGCGTAGTTACCTTATAGGTTGTACGGTATGCCCAAAGTGCCGCCGTTAGTTTCGTATCCCAATCCCGCTTCGAGTCTATAACCGTCTTGCGTAGTATACTCACCAAAATTCCGTTAACCCTTTCCGTTTGTCCATTGGTTTGTGGGTGGTAGGGAGTAGTCTTCCGGTGATCAATTTTAAATTTCTCTGTCATCTCTCGAATCAAGTCATTCAAAAAGTGAGTACCCCTATCGCTTACTAGGATCTTCGGCACCCCGAACCGCGAAATTATGTTTTCGTACATAAATGTTGCCGCGTGTTCCGCCGTGTCGGTCTTCACCGCTTTGGCTTCCGCCCACTTGGTGAGGTACTCGGTTGCCACCACAATATATTTCATTCCTTTTGAAGATTGGGGATGGACCTCACCCACATAGTCGATGCCCCATTTTTCGAAAGGAATTAAGGGTAATGATACATGTAAAGGCATCTCCATTCTAAGGTCGTTTCGGGCATACCGTTGGCAAGCGTCGCATTTCCTTACATAGTCATGGGCGTCCTCAAATAGTGTAGGCCAAAAGTAGCCCGCTCTAAGTATTTTTTGCCCGGTGAGTTGACCCGAGAAGTGACCGCCGCAAGCGCTATCGTGGCAAGCGATTAAAATCGCTTCAACCTCCGTTTTTGACACGCATCGTCGTAAAATACCATCGGACCCCCTTCTAAACAACCTATGGCCCACTACAACAAATTGCCTACTATTTACCCTCACCTTCCTTCTCTCTTCTTTTGTCCACTCTTTGGGCAACTTGTGGGTTGTTAGAAATTCCACTATGCCCGCATACCACTCCGGTGTAGAAGTGACCACAAAGAGGCTATCATCTACTAACATATCATTTACCGGATTTTTTCCTATCTCCTCCGACAACCTAGACAAGTGGTCCGCTTGTAAATGCATACGACCCGGTTTATATTCCACCGTGTAGTCGAATTCTTCTAATAACAAAACCCACCTAGCTAACCTACCACTTAACTCCGCCTTGTTAACTAGATACTTGATAGCCATGTGGTCAACAAAAAATACAACCGGGTTGCACATGAGGTAATGCCTAAACTTTTTAACGGAAAACACCATGGCTAGGCACTCCCTCTCCGTTGTAGAGTAGTTTCTTTCGGCGGGGGTCAATTGCTTACTCGCATAAGCTATAGGTTGATCCTTCTCTTTTTCTCCCGTTGCTTGACAAAGCGCACTCCCTATTGCCACATTACTAGCATCACAATAGACGTGAAAAGGTTTACCCCAATTGGGTGGTATCAACACCGGATAGGTGCTCAACCTATCCCGCAATTCCTCAAAGGCTTTTTGACAAGCATCCGTCCACTCGAATTTGACATCCTTTTTGAGCAAATGGGTAATGGGCACCGCTATCTTTGAAAAATTAGGAATAAGTTCCCGGTACCATCCCACATGTCCTAACAACTTAGAGATTCCCTTGGAATTGGTTGGAGTTGCCAAGTCGCTTATGGCCGCAATCTTATCCGGATCGGGTTCTCTACCTTTCTCACTAACAACATAACCCAACAACACTCCCTTATTCACTCCCAAAAATGTCTTATCCGGGTTCAATGCTAACCTCATCTTCCTACACCTAACCAATGCCTCCCTAACACAATGTAGGTGATCGTCCACATTACTTTGTGTGCTAAAATCGTCCACAAAGACGGTCATGGATTTGAACAACAAGTCGGTGAAGATA
This sequence comes from Polytrichum formosum, assembly GCA_964035585.1. NCBI lineage: Eukaryota > Viridiplantae > Streptophyta > Polytrichopsida > Polytrichales > Polytrichaceae > Polytrichum > Polytrichum formosum. The sequence continues at coordinate 9,767,733 of OZ037935.1, read as the reverse complement.
TACATTACTAATCGTTGGAAAGTAGCCGGGGCATTACATAACCCAAATGGCATCACTACCCACACAAAAGCACCCCAAGGTGTAGTAAAAGCCGTTTTATGGATATCTTGGAGGGCTATGGAAATTTGATTATAACCCGCATACCCATCCATAAAGGTATATCGCGAGTGACCTCCAACCTCCTCAAGCAACAAGGTGATAAAAGGTAAGGGGAAGTGATCCTTTTGTGTGCACGAATTCAATTTCCTATAGTCGACACAAACCCTTAATTTCCCATTTTTTTTCTTTACTAAGACCATAGGAGAAACCCAATCCGTGATTTCCACCGGCTTGATAAACCCGGCCTTCAATAACCTTTCCAATTCCGCTTTCACCAACAATTGCAATTGAGGATTCATCCTCCTCTCCTTTTGTCTAATTGGCCTCGCCCCCGGAATTAAAGGAATCCGGTGCTCTACCATTTCCCTAGGAATTCCCTTAAGCTCATCGTAGGACCATGCAAAAGTATCACTAAACTCATCCACCAAATTGCTATACTCCCTAACCTCTTTCTCCCCCAATTTGGAACCCATCTTCATTTGTCGGGTTTTTCCATTCTTTAATTTCACATCCACGTACCGCCAATCCGCTTCCGACACATGTGCTTGTTCCTCTTTGTTCCGATACCAATCGGAAGGCACATTGGGGTAATCTTTCACATCTTGACCTACAACTATCCCCGTAGACGTGGTCTTGAAATGTAAAGGCTCCTCCAATTTCGATGACTCAATAATCACATCCTCCTCTTGAGTCCCATCTACATGAATTAAACTAACCTCACCCTCTTCCACGTCATCTACCCAAGGTGTTAACCCACCGCTAACCCACTCTTCCTCGGTGAGCACCTCACATGGCTCCAACAATGAGCCCTCTCCTAAACTAACACTAGGAAATTCACTCCCTAAGCCTACTTGGTGAAATGTAACCATTACATCAACCTCGGACTCGGGGTACTCCCTTAGCCATTGGGCATAATCCCCATTATCCCCATAATTGTAAAAATTAGGACCTAGACTTCCCGAGCCCGAATCTATAACAACCCTTTGACCTTCGGGATGGACGACTCCCACCAATGCCTTGCCAATCTCATTCTCGTTTAAGTCATCAATTTCCTTCTCCAATGGCAAATACATCTCCTTCTTCATCCATCCTTCTAATGAACCAATGGACACTATGACCCTATTACCCTCCGGACCATAAGTGATGGATGGTTTAGGTCCACCCCAATTGACCATAGCATTCGCCATCCGCAACCAAGGCCTACCTAGCAAAATGGGGAAGGTGTCCTTGTTGGAGTGCATTTTAATGACATGGAAGGTGACCAAGTACTCCTCACCTCCCGTAGTCATTCTACAATCCTTGATCATCCCCAAAGGCGTAGTCGAACTTTGATTTGCCATATTTATGACCAAAGGTGAAGGCCCCGTGAGTCCAAGTCCCAATTTTTTCATAGTATCCTCCGGTAGTATATTTAGACTACTCCCTCCGTCGACTAGCACATTAGGAACCACCTTATCTACTATAACAACTTCTATTTCTATAGCTTTCACGTCTCTTCCACCTTGTGATTGGATCCTAGCGGCTATTTTAGCTTTCACCTTCCTCATCCTCTTGTGTACCGGCATTCCCTCCTTTAATGTTTTCCTTGCCGTGGGTGAAATTTCCAATAGTTGGCCGAAAGTAATATCCGCCTTGAGTGTACTAAGGTCCGCCCACAAGTCGTACCCGGTAGATCTTTCCACCTTAGAATTACCCACTACGTCGAATTCGTCTACGGGAACCCCCGGTCCTTCCCATTCACCCACATCGCTATTATCCAAGTCATGTACCGCATTAGTCCTCTCCCTATTTTGTAAAATTATATTTTCCCTCTCCACATCCTTAGTAGCTCTTCTAGCTACCCTATCCAACTCGGAGAGATTAATCTCTTCATCCGAAGAGTAATTTCCTTGCTCTCCTATTCCTACCTCCAACGGGGCATCCCCTCTCCTAGCCCTAGTAGTTACCGCTAGTGCAGGTGCTTCTTCAACCACACCCTTACCCTTCACTAACTCATATGTAATAGCATTGGTGTGAGGAGGCCATTGACTTTGCTCCTCTCCAATTCTCGTTGGGAGAGGAAGCATGTCATCACATGTAGCCTCCAACACTCCATCCATGAACCTAACATCTTGGGAGTTAGATGGTCCCGGATCCGTTGGAGGCGCTTGTCTCCCGTTACTACCATTAGGTGGAACTCCTTGTCTATTTTGTATTGGAATGTAACCGGTTGTAGTTTGCAAGCCCGCCGGTGGATGAAAAGTTTGCCTAGCATTACTATGGTCATAGTATAAGTTAGGTGGCCTAAGTTCATTGGCCGGTACTCCTTGTGGCCTAGCACCTCGCATATTATCCCTTGCTTGTTGTTGTGGATTAGCCACCGGGTAAGGGACATTAATTATTTTGTCCGGTTGGCGACACGTATCCGAGGGATGACTTCCTCCACAATTGCTACAATTAAACTCTTGACCTTCGGACCAACATTGTCCTTGAGCGTGCCACCTTCCACAAAAGGGATGAAATTCCTTCTTCTCTAAATTTTGGCCACCTTGCCCTCTAGGTTGTGGTCCTCTATTGCTTCCATTTCCATAGTGAGGTGGCGCTTGACCTCGTTGATTTTGTTGAGGTGGGTTACCGTTTCCTCTTTGGTCACGGTTTTGTCCACTTCTACAAAATTGACGCGTGTGGCCCGGTTGGCCACATTGGACACACCATAATCCGGAAGAATGCCTACCCGACTCAACCGGGGGTGGAGGCCCCGGTTGTTGACTCCGGATCATTAATGACATTTGATCCGTGAGGCTTTGCATTTGTTTTATCATAGCCTCTTGGAATCCTAGTTGGCTAGCACCTAGTCTTCTCTCAACCTCCTCCAAGTGTGGATCCGTTCTAGGGGCCGGTAGTGCCAAAAGAGGTGCCGGTTCCCTAACCGCTAAAGGTCGGGGGCCGGTGTCCACAATGGCATATGGAATTTGGTTCTCATACTTAGCGGGTTCTACCGCTACCACCCTAGGGCGTATGGGGATGAATTGTGGGATCAATTCATCCTCCCTTCTCCATAGCCTTTCGTGATCTTTATCCAAGTTTTCAATATCTCTAGCCGCACGCTTGGCATCCGCCAAGGTCAAGGGATTCCTTTCTAGAACACCCCTAATAGTTCCGGACTTAAAAAACCCTTGAATGAAAAATTGCTTTAGCGTGTCGTCGTTGAGCATGGTACCCACAAATCTAGTGCACACTAAATCAAACCTCCTAATGTAAGCCGAAATTTCTTCCTCCCTTCCTTGCTTCAATGACGACAATGCCCTTAATGCGGTACTTTGACCCACTTCCGGCCTAAATTCGTTAAGAAACTCCCTTTGTAATTGTTCCCATCCCCTAAAATGTCCCTCGGCATGATCCCGATACCATTCATAGGCTTCCCCCTCTAGAGTGGTAGGAAACCACACTAACCAATAACCCGGGTCGGTTATGAGGAAGCTAGCCAACCGTTCGATATACCGTTCCATGTGCCGAGAGGGGTCCTCATCCTTGGTCCCATAAAATTTAGGGAGATGAGATGGTATATCCATCGCCGCTAAATTTTGTGGAACCACGATTGGTAGGCCTCTTGGCCTAACCAATGGGTCTATTGGAGGTATAGGAGGTATGGGCGGAATTGGGGGTATGGGTGGTGGATCCATCCCCCGTTCCTCGGCCATGGTGACCGGTGAACTATTCAACAATCCCCTATCAACTTCTACCGGGAATTCTTCTCTAAGTGTGTAATTTTCCGAAGAAGTTTCACCACTCAATTTGGAGGGAGTGATCTCCTCTTCAAGTTGAGCTCCAAGTTCTAAGGTGTCTAGAATTGACCTAGTCCTAGGTTCGACGTTCAAACAACTCTCTATTATAACATTATCTTGTTCTAATCTATCACTGATTTTAGAGGACCGCCTCTTTCGAGTAGATTTCTCTAGTCCTACTATCAAACTTGGTTTTTGTGAGCGAGTCCTACCTTGCATTCCATAAGAATCGATCGACCCTCACTTGACCACACATAATCCTAGCAATTCCCCTCTTAATATTTTCACTTGTCTTGGTGTGGTTATAATTTTTTTTAGGAGGTGAGGAAAAGAACCTGCAAGCCCACTTAGGTGAAAGAATCCCAATAGGGGATAGGCATGTTCATGTTAATTTTTTGGTTAAGTCGGAGCATCACCTCCGCACCTTCCCGCAAATTAACACTCACCACAATACCGATTGCGAGGGGGTGACCTTCCGAGTAGATTATGTTAAAAGTCGAGGCTTCACCCTTCAACTTCTCACACCATCTACAATTCGGGAATTACCCTCTACAACGGATAACAACAATCACGAGTACAAAAGGCATTCCTTAATTAGTTAATGAGTTCACTTTGAAGAAATAAACATACCTTGAGCAATCGCATCCCCCTGTGAGTTAGCACTCCCCTCAATCGTGACTCAATGTAACAACACCATAAACTTTGTGAAATATTAATTTAATCTAGAGCATGAAATGACAACTCCCAAAACTTTGAGACTCACCCCGAGGTGAGTGTCAAAGTTCAATGTCCTAAGGTGAATTTACCCTCTAATGTTTTAATGAGCTACTCGGTTATAGGTTCCTTTTAAGTTCTTAGTAAATCCCCAAAAAGGTTGAGGACGTACCTTCGCCGCGCTCCTTCCTCAAAAATGAATTTGCGTAATTGACAATGCAATTCATTCCAAGGAATAGTTGAAATACAATGAATTCAAATGTAACCCAAAGAGAGAATACTTACCGAGTTTCGGGTGCTCCTTCCCTTCTCTCAAGTTTGTGTCTCCAATTTTTCCTAGTTGCCTCCAAGTCTCCTAGTCGCCTCCAAGTCTTGTAACTACCTTCCGCTTCGCTCCCGGCGGACGCACCAATTATGTGAGGCCAAACCCCCCACCCTTAAGCGTCCGTAGTCCGAGTAGTGGGTTTGGGCTCACATTCCTCCGCGGTATTGGATTTGGACTTGGATGAGTCCATAGTGCAAGGTTCACCCTTCAAGTGGTCTTGGATTTAACTGGAATTTCACTTTGGTCTTTGCTTCCTTTGTCTTGCCATCGCGAGAGTGCTCCACATTCTCCATTAATTTGTGCACGTGGTTTATTTTTAAAGAGAGGATGCAAGTGTTAAAAAACACTATTCTCTATAGTCAATCTCAAATACATTTACTTGTGAAAGCCACACATAACACTAACTAGCATAATGTAACTAACTACTTGTCTATGAGCTAATTAAGTAGGCTATCTACTAAGCTCCTTCATGAACCCATCTCTTTACTTTCTAATTACATAAACCTAGCTCCTTCATAAACCCAACTCCTTCATGAACCCAACTCCTTAGCTTCTAACTAAATAAACCCAGCTCCTTCGTAAACCCAGCTTCTTAGCTTCTAACTAAACAAACCCAGCTCCTTCATGAACCCAGCTCCTTCATGAACCCAGCTCCTTAGCTTCTAACTAAACAAACCCAGGTCCTTCATAAACCCAGCTCTTTACTTTCTAACTAAACAAACCCAGCTCCTTCATAAACCCAGCTCCTTCATGAACCCACAACTTTGTAGTTGTAATCCCCAACTACCTCACTAATTATTCAAGCCCTTAACTAATCTTCCTACCTAATTTTCCTAATTCTACTAACAACCCCTTTCTAATCACACAATTCTTCTCTAATCCTAAAATCCTAAAATCCTAGAGAGGAGAGGGGGAGAGAGAATTTCCTAACTTCACTAAGACTAACTAATCCACACAAGTATATTTTTGCACTCATCACAACCTCAAGTGCTCAACTCTTAAACATGGAACTTGCAACCACGTGTATTCAAAACATGAACTTTAAGTACCACAAATTGGAATCATGAATTAACTTTAAAATCCTTCACGTCAACACTAATTCTACCAAGAGGTCAAGCCCTCTTCAAGGCTAACAAGCCTTGGCTCTCAAACTAAAAACTAAGCACACACATGTGCTCCAATATGGCTTCCCACACCCACACTTATAACTCGTGGGGTGCCTTGGAGCACAAAGGAAAGAGAGAATGAGTGAGGGAAGAATGAGGGATTATATAGTAAGCTTGAGGGGGTGAGCACCCTCAAGGCTCACGATAAGCCCTTGAGATTTCCTCCTACTTAGTAGGCGCCAATCCTATCTTCTAAGCCTTCCTCCCTCAAATGATCAACAAGGATCCTAATTCGAACATTTAACTAGCCTTGGCTTTCTACCTACCACACTTTACCAAACTTGGGATGCTTCAACCCAAACTTAGCCTCCTTCGCTTTCCGCCGCTATAACTTTCTCCCCTTACTTTCCCAAATCGTTGCTCACCACTTAATTCAAACCACGATGCTTAACTCGTGATTTGATTGGTGCTTTGAGAATTTGCTTATCCTCCACCTTGCATTCTTCCTTGGACCTTCCCCATTAAGTGGCCATGATGAGGTGGTCCACTTGTGCGCTCCATGTGATCCTCCATTCATCCCAATTCGAATGCACTTGCCTCTTGAGTCACTTTGGTTGTCTCCATCCATTTGTACTAGCCTACTCACTAACTACTCAATCCAAGTTCTCCTTACCTATCCTCATTCACTCAAATCCTTCCGAAGGTAAAAACACAATAACAACTCACATCCTAGCCTCTTACAACATGGTACTTCTAAGACTAACATTTCACTCTTTTTATATTTTTGTGAAGTAACATGCTACTTCAAAGTGCATCAACTAACGTTTCAAGGGTCTAAGACTAAATGTGGGCACCCTTTTGGGCTCACACTCTTCTTGGAATACCAGTTCGCTTAATTCCATTGGGTGTTTGAGGTGTTGTATGATTGGTTCTCGCCAATCCTGTGTTTCCCCTTTTCTGAATGGGATGGTTCCATACTTCATAGTTTGGGAGCTTAACGTTGTCCCAAGTTGACATATCCGACATTCGTCAACTAGATGTTTCACGTCCAGAGAGATAGTTGGCCACCAATACGGGCCTTCGTGCACTTGAGTGGTTGTCTCTTCCGCAGTCAAGTGTGGTATTTGATATTCGTGTACCCGTCTTACCCAATCGACGGCGTCTCCTTTTGTGATACACATTTTCACTTCGCCATTGGGTAATTGATATTTCAAACCATCCTTGGTTTTGAAATACATCTCAGCGTTAGGGTCAAGTAATCCCATATCTTCATGGGTGTCAATAAAGTTCCAATCTTCAAAACTCTCCAGTCGTTGTATAACGGAGCGCCTCCAATCCGGCTCGGTTATCGCTTCTGGGGGCGTCGCGTCTTGACTCCCCTCGGTGTGTTTCTCTAGGGTCTCTGCTCCTCTGCAAATTTTGCAATACCTTAGATAGTTGCACACGTCATTTCCCCATGTTGGCCACCAATATGCCCCGGTGGCTATAGCCTTCCAGGTTTCTATGGCTGCCAAATGGGGTATGCTTTGCCCATGAATCTTAGCTAAGTACGTAGGTACTTGGGTCTCTGGTATACATATTTGGTTACTCTTCCCCCCTTTGCGTATCCGATGCAAAGTACCGTTGGTGAACACAAAATGCTTATGGCTTTGCTCCACCGCCCTTTTCACCTCTGGTGGTAAAGCATGGTTAAAGATTTTTCCGCATGTAAGGTATTCCAAGTAGGGACGTCTCCAATCTAGGTTCTCTTCACCTAGAGTTCGTGTCTCTTTCTCCTTTGCAAGGCCTACTTGGTTGCTGCATACCGGGCATTTCCCATTGCATAAGTTCTTGATGTCAGTCCCGCACGTGGGCCACCAATATGGCCCGAACATGGATAGGTGCCATGTTGTTTCCATGCTAAGATGTTCTCCTGAGTCCGTGACATGTAACTCCTGTAGGTATTTGTTTACCTCATGTCCGGCAATACATATCTTGATTTCCCCATTTGATAGTATTCTTTTCAATTTGCCTTCTTCGATGAAGTATTCCCGGCTCTGGCGGGCAATCTTCTTCTGTTGTCCTTTCGAGATGTGGGGCCCCTTAAGGTACCCGTAGGTGAGGTATTCTATCAATAACCTCCTCCAATCCTTGTTGTCTTGTGGTTGTGCGGCAATCGATCCGCAAATTATGTTATGGTATGGGCCTATAAATCGCTCTCGACAGGCTCGACAATCATACTCAATGTAGAATTGTATATCACTTAGCCCCATCGTGGGCCACCACCGGTTCCCGTGTAAACATCGGAGCCAAGTGGATTGATCGTTTAGGTGCGCTTTTCGATAGACATGCATTCTTGCTATATAATGTTTTATTTGGTAGTCCGCAATGCATATCTTCGCCCTTCCATTCTTTTCTAACTTCCGGAGTTTTCCTTTCTCCACTGTGAAAAACTCACTCTCTCGTATGAGCTCTTGTTGCCTTCTTTGAGTTTCCATGTCCATCTTGAACTTTCCCCGTGTCATGTATTCAACGAGGGGTGTTCTCCAATCATTGAAGGTTTCTTTGTAGGGTATTATCTCTGTCTCCTGACTAGGTTGTGAAGAGCTTCCTTCTGTTGGTAACTCTTCTCCCTGTCCTTTGCATAGCGTGAGGAGTAGTGAAACATCCTCCGCTATGGTTGGCCACCAATACGGCCCTTGCAGCACCAGTTGCCTGGTGGCGTCTATCGAGAAATGTTGATTTCCCTTTATATGAATGGTCTTGATGTAACTCCTCACATATCTTCCCGGTATACATTTATTTATGATGCCGTTGTGAAACATGCGATGTAACTTCCCTTCCTTGAGTATGAAAAATCGACTGCGGTAAGCAAGCAATCTCCTTTCCTCAAGGGGTAGGGAACTCACCCATGGGGTCCCGTATGTTTGACAGGTTAGATACTGGACATATGGTGTTGTCCAATCTGGTTCCGCTTTCCCATTCAGGTCCTCTTGTGCCTCCAAAGGTTTGATAGGAAGTGGGTCATCGTCGTCCTCGGAGTCATGTGGGGTGGGGTCCCCAGTTACGTCACCTTGGTCTGATATTTTACATACTGGGCATTCATCACAATATTCCAGTACGTCTCTTCGCCGTGTAGGCCACCAATAAGGTGTGCATAATATATAGTGCCATGTAGTAGACAGATTGTAATGCACTCCGTCTTGTTCATGAGCTTCACCTATAATCTCTTCGATGATGTCCCCGGCTACGCATTCATGTATTTTGCCGGAGATACTGACACGCATGAGCTTTTCATCGTCCAAAACGAATGGTTCACTCAGGTGTCTAATTTTAATTTGTTCTTCCGGGGTAGCGAGTACGGATAATAGTTTCCCGTGTGTAAGGTACTCGATAAATGGTGCTCGCCAATTTTCAAAAGGTTGCACATGTACCATGAATAAACTCGCATCCGGGAATTGATCTTGCACCCCTGAGGGTTCCTCTCCACTTTCGATTCTGGATAAGTGGTCGGCCATGACATGACTTCTACCGGGCTTGTAGACCACTTCAAAGTCGTATTCTTGAAGCAAAAGCATCCATCTCGCAATACGCCCGGATACTACTGGTCTATTGACCAAGTATATCAACGCTTGATGGTCTACGTAGAAAACAAAATGGTTGGCCAGTAAATAGTGCCTAAATTTGCCTACTGAATAAACCATTGCCAAAGCTTCGCGCTCCGTTGTGCTGTAGTTCTTCTCAGCACTGTTCAACAGTCGGCTTGCATAATGAATTGGAGAATCTCTATCTCCATGTATGTTTTGAGCCAAAACGGCTCCAATAGCTATGTTGGACGCATCACAGTGCACGTGGAAGTCCATTGTCCAATTGGGAGTTATGAGAATAGGTGTAGTTGTAAGCCTTTTCTTCACTTCTTCAAAGGCCTCCTGACAAGACTTGGTCCAAATGTACTTTTCTCCTTTCTTGAGCAATAAGTACAAGGGCCGAGTGATATCCGCATACATCCATATGAATTTGCAGTGGTAAGTGGCTTGTCCCAAGAAACTCCGGATTCCCCGTACTGTGGTTGGTGGGGATAGTTCTTTTATGACTCCCACCTTCTTAGGGTCCACCAACAATCCTTCCTTGCATACCACATGTCCAAGGAGCCTCTCGGAATTTACACAGAAATAACATTTCTCCGGGTTCAAGCTTACTCCATTCTCACGGCATTTAATGAGGCACTTCTCCAAGTGTTCAATATGGTCTTCCTTGGTGCCATATACGGTAAAGTCATCCAGAAAGACCTTCATAAATTTGTCGAGGTAATCGGCAAAGATCTTCATCATACCCCTTTGGAAGGTAGCTGGTGCACACATCAATCCAAAGGGCATCACTCGATATGCAAATGCTCCATACTCGGTGATGAAAGAGGTTTTCAGCTGGTCTTCCAGCGCGATCATAATTTGGTTGTAGCCGCTGTACCCGTCCATCAACGTGTACATTTCGTGTCCTGCAACCGCTTCCAAAATCGATTCTGTGAAAGGTAGAGGAAAAGGATCTACCTTGGTGACTGCGTTGAGTTTGCGGTAGTCGACGCACACTCGTAGTTTCCCATTCTTCTTGGGCACAATCACAATTGGTGATAACCATTCCGTTTTGTCAACGGGGTATATGAATCATGCCTCCAAGTATTTGTCAATTTCTTCCTTGACTTTGGCGGCATAATTGGGATTCATTCTATAGCGCATTTGCCTCACAGGCTTGGCCTCTGGCTGCAACTCGATCCTGTGCTCGCATATGTGCGGAGGTATCCCTTTCATATCTTTGTATGTGAATGCGAATACGTCCTTAAATCTCAATAAGAGTCCTTTAACTTGTGCTTCATAGTCACCCAAATCCTTGGCTATCTTGACTAACTTAGGATCCTCCGGAGTACCTAAGTTCAAGTTCTTGACCAAGTCTTCATCTTCAACCGTCCATCCGGCTATCTTTTTCCCTTTGACAGCCTCTGAGGCAGGGGTACGGTCCACTACTATGTCTCCTTCTTTTGCCTTGTAAAACTGGGAGGGATATACAGGTTTCTCCTCCATAGCCTCTTGCTCCTTCTTGGTCGCTTTCCTCGACCGAGGTTTCTCGGATTTACCTCCCTGTGGTGTAGGTGTTCCATTAGTAACCATCTCCATTGTATTGCAACTTGGTTCTTTGAGCTTCCTCAAGCTCTTTAAATCGAAATCTCCCATAGGGAGTAGTTCGGGGAAGGCCTCATAGACTATTGCTTCTTCCTCATCCGATAGTCCCATCTCCCAGTCGTAATCTTCCCAATGCAAAGGTCTCTTTGCAGGTGATAACGCTGGAGTTCTCTGGGTACTTATCTCCACCTTGTTTCCTCCTTGGGTCAAGGTCAGTTTGTTAAGGGGCCAGTCATGTTGAGCTTGAGCCTCCTTCAACCAGGGTCTTCCCAATAATAGGGAGTAACTGTCTTCGGTACTCACCATATCTATAACGGTGAGTGTCGTCCGGATTATAATTCCGCCAACATCAAGGCGTACGTTCCGGATAATTCCTTTGGGCATGACCTTCCTTTGGTCAGCCATTTTTATGGTAAATGGTGCGGGCTCTATTCTTTTGAGTCCCAATTTCTTTCTCAACGTGTCCGTGATGATGTTCACTCCTGAACCACCATCGATCAAGGCGTTTGGTACTTGCCTATTCTTCACAATTACGGATATCATGGGCATTTCTTCATCAAATGCCTTTGCCGTAACTTGATATGTTTGAGTCGGTTCTTTCGACTTCTCCTCATGTGTTAACGCCGCCATTATCCGCTTCTTGCAGTAAGGGGCTATTTCAAGTAACTGTCCAATTGATATGTTTGCTTTCGTGTGATTCATCACACTCTCCAAGATCTTATCTACCCTTGCCTGGGTAGCTGTTGGGACGCCTCCTTTCTCGGGGCTCCGTTCCGTGGGCTTCTCTGCCTCTTCCTTTTCTGGGTACCAAGGTGCGAACTCCTCTGGCGTGGGTAGAGCTTCGCCCTCTTCCTCCTGTATCTCATGGATAGTCTTACTCACCTCCCGGTGGACTTCCCTATCCGCTTTCCATTCTTCACTGTTGGCTCCTATCGGCCCTTCCTCAATCACTTTGTTGCGCTCGTTATCCTCGAACGCGTCATCCCTTTCATTTTCAGAGTTCTCCTCTCTCTTTTGGTGGTCTTCTTGCTCCTCCGAGCTGCCACTACTCGAATCATCATCGTCATCACTGTCATCACTTTCACTATCCTCTTTGCCTTTCTCGGCTGCAGCCCGCTGGGCTCTCGTCATTACACAAACCGCAGGGGACACCACATTGGCTCCTACTGCCGGCTTCGTGTTTCTAAATCCACTCAACTCCTGTTGGTGTTTAATAAAATGCGGACAATCCGGCTTCTGGTGCCCCTTCTGATGACAATAAAAACACTCGTCGGGGTTGCCCTCTCGCTGTGGTCCGCCAGTGAACCCAGTTCTCGGCGCTGCCTTGGTGTTGTTACTATCCATCAGGCTCCTGGTATACTCATACCTGTCATGGTTGATAGGTCCTCTAGGACCTCCTCGGTAGGGGTATCCATCTTCCCTCCGGAAATCTTGGGTCTTGTAAGGGGAATAACCATCCCTTCTATAATCATCCTTGTAGCTGTCATTGGGCCTGTAATAAGGCCGATCATCTCTGCGATATTCATTTCCCCGGTAGGGGCCTCCCGCCTCCCGCCGGTAATCGCCTTCCCTATAAGGGGATCTCTCTTCTCTTCTAAACTCGATCCTTGGTTCAAACCGAACCCTCCGATCATTCATGTCTCGCCTAGGAGTTATCGCTCCTGGCCTTCGATTAGTTTGGGGTTGCACTTGATTTACCCCATATCTCCTCTCCCGAGGTCTCCGTGATTCGTGCCGTTCATAGACACATTCACTTGTGTTATGCGTTAGGCTGTTGCAGTTGGTGCACTGTTTCATCTGACACTCCTGCACGTAGTGTCCTTCATTTCGGCATCTCCGGCATATGATGCCCGTACGAAACTTCCTGCTTCCTAGAGCTAGTCCTTCAATTTCTTCCCTGAGGGTTTTTATGTCATCCTTGGTCGAGTCATTCCTCTTTCCTTTTGACTTCCTTTTCTTCTTCTTCCGCTCTTCTTCAGAATCATCGCTTGAGTCGTCGCTGTCACTTTCATCGAGGAATCTTCCCTTCCTCATTTGACCTAGCTCCAATTTCCGAGCTGAGGCCTTGGCTTCGTCTAAGTCATCGGTCGGCATGAGATCAATGTGTTTGGCATACTCCTTCTTAAGGCCGTTAAGAAACCATGCCTTCTTGAATTGATTGCTGGGCTGGGGATTTATCTTTGATGATTCCACCATCACCCGTTCGTAAAATTCTTCAACAGTTTCATCTTTCTTCTGCTTGAGGGATCCTAGACTCTCAATCACTTCTCCCTCATACTTCTTGGATCTAAATCTCATCAGAAAGGCAGCTCCCAAGGAGGGCCAATCCGGAAAATGGTGCGGGCCAAATTGAGAATACCATTCTAATGCCCGTTTCTTTAAGGTAACCGGAAATAATTGTAGCTTGATCGCGTCGGTGTCTTCCTGGTTGGCAAGACAAACATTGTTAAATTCCTGCATATAAGTGTCAGGATCAGTCTTACCCTTATAGATCGGTAAAGGAACCTTTGTTCTCCGTGGTTGCGCGGCCATGTTGGCCGGGTTAGATGGGTTGTTTCCAAAACTTGGTACTGTGTTGTTGTTAGCTGGTGGCGGGCTGACTCCGGGGTTAATCCCAAGGTTTTGGAATTGCCTGAGTCTCTCTTCAAATTTTCTTCTTAACTCGTCAAATTCCTCTTGACTGATAGGTTTCTTCACTTCTTGGTCCGTGTTGTTTTGCGTACTTCCTCCGGAGAAACCGGAGTCTTCGTAGCTGAATTGTTCTCCAAAATTCCTTTTCAATTCCTCCCAACTCCTTCGGGTGAAAAGGTCGTCCTTGGTTGTGTTACCTGGAGGGGTTTTACCCTTATCCTGCACTTCTCTTCCCGGGGTATTCGTCCCGGTGCTTCTGCTTGTACCTTTACTTCTCAAAACATAGGTCCCAAGAGGGGTACCTATTATCAAGTCATCTTCATTCTCGTTTTCTTCTTGAGTTGGGTTGTTTTCCGTTGTGTCCTTTTCTTCGTATGTTTTATCGTTACCTCCTCCTTCACTTTGACTCCTTTGGTGGATAGGTTTGGTGGTGTGGGAACCTACTGCCGGTGGCTCAGAAGCATTTCTGTTTTCTTCTACTCCTGTAGTTCTTTGACGCGTACGCCTCGCGTACCTCTCTTCTCTTTCTCTCTTCTGCTGTTCGTTCCGCTTCACGGAACTATCTCCGAAGTGCATGCGCTCCACATGCCTCCGTTCTGCTTCCTGTTCTCTTGGGGTTGGTGATGTGCTTCTCGTGCTAGATGTGTCCTCATGGTCAACCATGTACGCTACTGAGAGTGTTTCGGGATCATGTCTTGGCCGGCCTCCAGCACTGACGCCTCAATGCACCCGTACTTCACCTGTTTGCCTATGGATGATTCACTTGGAGTTAAGTTCTCCTTGCCTTGTTTCTTTTTGGTATTGCTTCTAGTCGGACTCCTATTTTCCCACCCTACCGTTCAAACCACCATACAGAGGTAAAAATATCTTCTTAACATACAAATCGTACAACAACCCTTCTTGCTTGTAATGGTAACCTCTATGTCTGGTTGTTCCTAGAACATAGGCGCCGATACCTTCCTTTCCGTCATTCCAAACTTTGGAGAAAATTACCGCTTGTAGTTCCTCAGGTAACTCGTCAATATTTCTTTCAAATTGTGACCGATACGTAAAACCTATCTCCTTTTCTCTAAATAGTTGCCAAATTTTATCTTCGTAGATCTTTTGCATATCCCACATAAGATCATGAAACTTCTTGGTTCCGTCCCATTTTCTCAAAGCGCTTTTACTTGTGCCATACTTTGGGTAATCCCACGGCCATTTTCCTACAGCCAAAATCTTTTGTTGTTCCGAGTTCTCTTCTTCTAATTCTTCTTCACGTCCTTGCAAAATGAATCCTCGTAGGTTGAATTGTTCGAGTCTCCGCTGCACAGCTCTTTCTATCCGGTCTTGTTTCCGCGGTCCAAATGTTTCCACCCACTTACGTTGCTCATTCGCTTCTCGTTGGCGTCTCCCGTTATATAAGTAATACAAATTCTCCATTATTGCCTGCCATCCAGCTCTTTCTCCAAAACATAATATGTTTGTAAATTCTATCTCTAATCTAGGTAAGTGTAACGTCCATGTGGCGAAATCCCCAGCATGGTCGCCAAAATGTTGGAGGCCACCTTCAACCATCCAGCCTCAGACGGTGTAACCCGCTGCTGAACCGGTTTACATGGAAGTTACTCCCACCAAAATTAGATATTCTTTCTCAATAGTCTCGTGAAGGTGTTTGCATTCTTCTGTGTCTCAATCCCGTAACATATAATTCCAAAGTGCTTATAAGTTCCCTAGGAGTAGTTGTTCTCAGTTCTCAAGTTTATGTTCCCCTGAAGGGTCCTTAGCAACTAATATGTAAATGCATATTTAATATCTCTTCATGTTTCCATAATGAGTAAGTGCTTTAGAATGTAAGTTGACATTACCTTTATAAGTGTAATGTCAAGGTTAAGTGTTTACGAGGAAAGTGTTTCCATACAATATCTTTCATGGTTTGTAAACATTCTTAATCCTATCTATCCCTTCTAGTTTCTTTTAGAACCTATTTCTAACTTTATCTAAGTCCTCAAGCTTCTTGCATGTTTCCTTTATGTGGCAAGCATACTCCCTCGCTAACTTAGATTTCTCGGGAGCCTATAGGTTTATGTTCTACGGCCATGAACTAATTCCTTAGTTCATCCGCCGTAAGTATCCCTCTTTTGCTTATGTGAAATTCCCACGTTAAGGTGGGTATAATATCTCTCAAATTCCCTTTCGCAAAGATATGGCTTTGAGTAATCCCTCAATTCCTTACTTATTGCCTCTCAAGTTAGTTTTGGATTTGATATGAGGGAAGGGGTTGATATGAAAGCTTGGTATGAGGGGGTGGTATGTTTGATTTGCCCAAATGCCGGATCCTCTCCCTCTTATGATTGCACTTTCATGTGGTGATGTAATTCCAACAATTCAAGTCCGAATGATGAGAAGGTATGTAGACATGTAATATCCTTTTTCAGCTCAAGTGTTACTACATTTCTCAATCAATTTCAATCATATTTGTATATAAGATATTTCTCTTAATTCGATTTCCTTAGGCAAGGTTGTGTCGACTTTCCTAAGGTCTTTTGAAGTTTCCGCGTACTCCAAGCTTATGTGGCCTCTTCCATATTTTTGATTTATTTTCCTAAGTCTTAAAATCCTTGCACGGAACTCTTAGTCTCGGCCGGTGCGTGATAATTCTTATTCCGCTAGCCGCGAGTAAATGTCTTGCTTTCCGCGAAGGCTTTGTAAGTTCCGTAAGCGCCGCGGGTGCTTTAATAATCTTCTAACACTCCGTAATCGCTCCGCAAATCCAATTGGAATTACTAAGGCACCGCGGGTGCCTATATGTAATTCCAATGCACCGTGGGTGCCTATGAATTTCCTAACGCACCTCGGGTGCCTAAAAGTCCAATTGGAATTGCCAAAGCACCTCGGGTGCCTATAGGTAATTCCAATGCACCTTGGGTGCCTTTGGATTTCCTCACGTCTCAACAAAGTCCGAGGTTCGGACGCTCATGCCTCACGTCTCAACAAAGTCCGAGGTCCGGACACTCATGTGAAATATTCGGGATGAAATGAAGTGTATTAGGGCCCTCAAGTGGCCTCCTTATATAGTCTCACAAATCTACATTTTCCTAGGATTTTTGTAAATGTTAGCTCGGCTAAATTTAGCACTGAATCTAATTAAAAGTCTGAATTTAGAGTTCTAATTCTAAATTACTAACTCTAATGTACTTCCCATGTACATATCTTTTCATATCCCTAGCTAATTAATTGAGCATGTGCTCCTAAAACGGAATTATGTTCATGCCTTTTCATTTCTCAAACTGGCCCCTTTTTACATTCATTTCTAGTTACTATTTCGGCCTTGTGGACTGGGCCCTATTCCCGGCCATAAACTAGTTCATTTGGTTCACTAGTGACCTAGCCTAGCTTTAACCAGGTCGTCCTTATAAAGGACCCGGCAGTTCTCCTTTATCCGCTATCCGGCCACCTCGCCTCCCGATACCCGGACAACTCCTCTTCCTCTGTTTGGCCGGTCCTTGCCACCTCGCCTCCCGATAACCGCACAGCTCCTCCCCTTGTTAGCCGGTCCTTTGTCCGATATCCGGCCAGCTCGTCTTCCTCACTTCGCTCCTTGCAGCTTCCAAATGGCTCCGTTCTCACTTCGCTTCTTTTTCTCAATGAGCTTGCCTCTACAAATACAATGTCAAAGAATGTGATATATTTTAGAATTCATGGGGAGCCATGTTAGGAAGTCCGGTTAAGTCCAACCTCTTATACGCTTTTTACTGATGAATTTCACCTTGATCTTGTTTTGAGACAGAAGGCCGACAGGCCAGCACCAAAGCACAGGAGGCAGTTGACCACCTGGCAAGTTTCTGTCAAGTAGAGAGGAGATTTCACAGCCAAGATTCAAACCGCCAACCTGTTCCTTGAGATTTGGGTATCTCTCCACCATCATCCAGTAGTTTAGGGTCGTCTCGGACCAATCTCACCTTAATCTAACTAGGCCAATTTCCGGTATTATGCTAATCTTGGGGTTAGATCTACTATAGAACGAAAGTTCTAAGCTATGAGAGGTTCTCAATGTGTTTGCCTTCAACTTACATGATTGTCAACTATCCTTGGCCAAGCGATACTAGCAAGGCCAAGTACTTATACCCGTACCTACACCTATACCTGGATATCCACATAACATGGGTATAAACCAAGGTTGGTAGGCTGGGGATTCGTGGCACTCACTAAGGAACATCCATCCAAGATATCGTGGATGAAGTGGCTCCAATAAAAAAAGCCCCCCTATGGGGTTGAGGGCCGATTCATTCGAATGTGACATCACTAGACTAATTCGGGGCCTTTGACTCTATTTCCGGAATCAAATTGCCTAAAAATAGTCGTTTAGATGATTCCTGCGTTTTTTTCATCCGCATGGATGATTTTACTTGAGTGCCACGAATCCCCGGCCAGGTTGGTATGGTATCATCTTTTCTTTATACCATTCAGATATCTATGTTGAAGATTTCACATATTTTGATATTGGTGTGGTATGGGTATTTGACGATATTGTTATTTTCAATATCATTTGGGCTTATGTATACCATGCAATAACCATCATACCCAGCCAAAATTGCCCTGGTAGCATTATTTGCTTTAGGATGGTATGGGCCTAAATCCTAACCCATGCATACAAAATATTGTCTCACCTTGAGATATCGACCATATATCGTTATTTGATTGGTACAACGATTTCAATACCTAATAGTAGGTTCTTTGACATTGTTATTGATACCATGCATTCACCTATATACCAAACCAACGCTAAAATAAATTTATATCTTGTAGTAATTACGTGATTGATTTAAGGTTGAGTAGAGGTCATGTTACTTGTGCTCCATGTGGCAATTCTACACAAGGATTCAAAAGTGATTTAGGGACTAGATAACCACCACAAGGAGAATGGTTGACGAGCTACTCGAGTTGGCTACCAGTCATAACCAAACAACTCATGGACAAAATCTAGGAATTATGGATGATATTGCATATTCATGGATGAACGATTGTGACGAGTTCTTATAGCCCCTTTCTGCTCTTAGATGAGCGACCGGTTATGATTTGTAAAAATTAGCTCCGATATACTACACTAACTATTATATTTAGTGTCATATGGTATTTTACGTCATTTGTGGCAACAACTCTAATGACACTACTCATGAACATACAAAGGATTGTTTTGAATCGACCACACACTGGTTAAAACAACCACAGAGACGCATCGTGTGGTCACATGACCTATCCAAATTTGAACAATTATATTTGTAAGGTGAAATGGAAAGAAAGAGGATGCAGAGTCGATACCATGCTCCTCTTCATGTGTGCGATTAAAAATCAGATTTTGACACGTTATGTGACCGCGCAATGCATCTTTGTGGTTATTTTAATAAACCATATGGTTGATATAACAATCCCCTAAGTTTACAGTTATTGTCATTCCAACTTACTTTAATCCATCCACTTATAGTTTGGTATATTCGGCACCCTTGACATTTTGTAATGAAATATTGTCATGAATGATTGAATTTGGATGAAAAATCACTTAGTAAGTGAAATTGATATGCAACATTGTAAGTTTATAATGCCCAATTTTTTTTTACAAGGAATGACAAATAATGTCGGGTTACGGTTAGTGTGGTGACTCTACATGGGTGATTTCCAATTAGTATGGACTCTGGAGCAAGACGAATAGAATCGGTGACACTAAACATACTAATTTAGTGTGCCGTCACATAGTGGTCTTTTGAAGTATAAAGGCTTTTTGAGGACACCTGGATCCCGCTGCCTGCAGATTCAGTGTGGAATATACAGCCGAGATTCAGTGGGTTGTCTTTTTGCTGTTAGTTATGGCTGGCTTATTAGCATTTTGATGGAGGCATGAGGACCGTGGGCCAAGGCTGCTATAAGGTAATAAGTGCAGCAAATTAAATGCCCCGGACTCCCGAGTCCTAAGCTTAATCAAGGCTCCCTTTTCACACTGACACAGGCGGCAATGAACGGGGAGAACTGAACGCTAGTTACAGATGAACCAGTTGAGTATGAGAATAAACCAGCTGAAGTTCAAGACTTCAGGAAAACCACCCATCATTTTAGAGGAATCTCTAGAATATACCTCATGTTAATAAAGAAAAACCAAAAGACCACAAACATGTAACCGGTTGGATTTGGAAACACTACGATCTTCCCAAACACTGGAGATTTCTAAGCACATGTCGGTCTAGATTGTGGTGTTTCCAAGTCCAACCGGTTACATGTTGTGATCTTTCAGTTTTTCTTCATTAACTTGAGGTATTTTCCATAGATTCTTCTTTAATGATGGGTAGTTTTTATGACTTCAACCAATATATATATATAACATCCATGGGTTTTCCACTGAGGTCAATTTGAGCCCATTAGTCCCACTCTCAGACTCAATTGGTTCATATGTAACGAGCAAGCATCGGGATCTCCCGTTCATTGAGGGCCACTTCACACACGAGCCAAGAGCCGTGACCATGAAATTGTGAGAGCCCAAAAAAAAAGTGTCCAAAGGCCGTCCCAAGACACCTCCAAAATCATGCAATGTGGTCACGGACTCTCAAGTGTAGTGTGAAGTCATATGTGACCGGGCCCTCGACCAAATGCTATTTCAATGAATGTCTATTCATGAGGGTCCTCACACATGATAAAATAGAATAAAACAACAGTTGTGGGCGTTCGGAGTGCCATGGTCTCCCGGTTTTGTGCTACAGTCAAGACTCTATAAATGTTACATGTCGGGAGTAGCAAAAAAATAACATATATAGAATTATAACAAGTAACATTTACAGAATTCATACCGATGATTAATAACATTTATAGAAATAGCACTTAAAATTTCCGAAAATGAAGAACATAACGTTTTATAAAAATAAAAAATAAAAGTACAAATGATAATACATTATTCAACTAAACTAATTGAAAGAAATAATCTATATAATAATAACTTGACAAGATTCTTCCAACTAAACTAATCGAAAGAAAGAGTCTATAGTAGTATGACGAGAAGCTTCCAAATGATGAGATGAAACTTCCTTCTGGAGTCCTTGAATGCTCCTGATGTGTGATAGGGCATCATTTGGTCTTTGTTCAAAGTATTTCTTCAAAGTCTCTAGAGAACGCTGAGCAACACTAAATCCTACAACTTCTTCTACCACATCAACCATAACCTCATCAACATCAATTTCTTGATGTTTTGAGGAATACATATCCAAAAACTCCTCATCGGTAGGTTCATAGGGGTTGTTTACATCAAACTCCATCTCATAGTCGAGGTATTCATGAGCATTCATCATGTCACCCACCTCACTATTAGATGACAACAACGTCAGTTGATGAAGTAGAGTAGCAACTTCATCAACCTCTACCAAGTGCCTAGCTTCCTCTATCTCTCTCTCAATAGAGATCGAAAGAACACCCGTGTGCCTCCAACAATTTTGAATTGTTCGCAAAGAATATGGGATAAATGTGATTACATGTTTAAAATGTATGCTCTCATATATGATTACCTTGATTTTCTCAAAATTAACACTTATAGAGGTGCAATTAACAAAGAAGGGAGTAGAGCATGTTATAACACTTAACACATAACACTCACTAGTCTTACCAATTGTGTTTTTGTAGGGGAGTATAATTTTCTTAACATATATGAAATTATAACGCTTATAGGGGTAACACTTATAGAGTCTTGACTGTAGGCCTACCTCCAAGGAGTGGTTTTTGAAAATGGTCCAAGTGACCATGAAACATGATCCATTTGATGCCATGTAGGAATCCATGTAGACTTTACATCCATCTTGCATTCACATACTGCGGTGGTCCCTCAAGCGTAGTGTGAAGCGAACTTGGACCGGCTCCGCCTTTTCCACCAATGAGAGTGCTTGAAGTGTAATGGTCACGGGCACTCAGTCTCGTGTGTGAAGTGGCCCTGAATACCAGGGTCCAGGAGGCACCTTGGAAAAGCCCACATTGCTAAATTATTTTCACCGCTATTATTGAACATTTGTCTTCAATTTTTTGGGGGAATTATTCCTATCGGGGTAATGTCAAAGAGACGTCCTCAATATGTATGCAAGGGGGGCATTTTGGTACAAATATACCACCTACTACCTAACACCCCCCAAAAGCCAAAAGCTCCACAGATGTGGGGGAAAGTGCTAAGTTAAGTTAAGCTTACAATGGAAAGTGTTGACATTTCTTCCCAACTCCCTCAAGTTCACTTACTTGAGAAGCTAAGTTCCCGTCAATTGTGTGTGTGTGTGTGTGTGTTTTTTCTTCTTTTGGTTTGATACAGAAGACCGACAAGTCAACGTCAAAGCACAGGAGGCAGTTAACCGCCTGGCAAGTCTTTGTCAAGTAGAGGGGAGATTTTACAGATGGAAATCGAACCGCCAACCTCTTCCTTAAGATTTGGGTATCTCTCCACCATCATTCAGTAGTTTAGGGTCGTCTTGGACCAGTTCCTGTCAATTGTGTTACCGACTTATTCATAACATACCCAAGCTTTATGCTTTCTCACCCATTCTAAACGAAACGAGAGATGCCTTGTTCCATGAGGACCTTGCATTCACAACACTTACACTTAGCTTGGTTGTCATTTTTAATGAATACCACAACATGTTTATTCTCGGTCCCTGGTTGAATTATTCTCTTGCCTAGGGTACATAACGAAGCTTAATCCATGTTTGTGGTAGACATGTTCAATAATTCACAGCCCATCCATCGTCCATGCATGTTATTTTGTTCAAATTCACGGTGTTTCATCCTATTGTGTTATATGAATCCAATGTAATATGAGCATCGACCAATCACGCTCACTCGGTGACTTTGACCTTTTTTTGTTGTTGGTTGCACGTGGAGATAGGGAATTATTGCATACATGAGTGTACCTCTCATCCATCCTACATAAGAACTTGACCCCCTACATGTTTTGTAGTTGTTGCATCTCAAATGACATGGAACAAACTAATTCAAGGTCCTTAGAACTAATTCCAATGCCAAATCGACTAAACACAATGTGCTCCGGACTGCATATTAATCCAAGGGTGCCATGTTGGATGAATGAGAGGCACACTCGTATGCAATATATGCCCTTTCTCCATTACATGTCTTCATGTTGCTCTCCATTCTAAGTAGTATGGAAAGGGAGACATGATTGGTGTTTTAAGCAATTCCAAACTGTCGATGAGTTCAGAAATAAGTAAGTAGTTTTTGGTAAATTGGAAACGTGTGCTTTAAAGTGTTGGTATTTGTACTTGCCATGCAACCATTATGTAGGTGTTATATACTAAAAAGACCGTGAACACGATGTGCACAAACATTTGGCACCATAGTGAAGATATTAAAGAGGGTGTGCGGCGACAATTTAGTCCAGAATTGGCCAAGAAGTTTTGAATTATCTAGATACTAGATACAGAAGTGCCAAATGTAGTGTATAGTTACTTTTCGATAGGCTCGATATGTATTTGACTTGCCTTTTGCACGAGCTTGGTCAAAAAGCCCAGGGGTGTTCCATGATTCAGTACAATGCCTCTCTTAGGCAATGATACCCATTAATCCTTAACTTCCCAAAGCGTATTGTGGTTTCATTAGATCAACTAAAAACCAAGTTTTCCACAACTCAATCTCTATTGTACCTAAGAGAAAGTTGTTGCTAATGATTTTAAGATCACATCAATATGGTAGCAATATTTAGTAATGTTAATGATTTATTATAATTGATTTATAATCATTATACTTTAATAATTTATGATAACTATATACAATAAGATTACAATCCAAAATTTCAAGATTATATGAAGAATAGATATACACTTTTGAGGCAAAACAAAAGACTCCATCAAAAATTGACAATTTTCAATAAAAATAATAATATGAATTTATCATATATAGAAATGTATCAACAAAGGGAAAAGTTAGTTCATTCTTGGCTTTGAAAATCTCTTGTGAACAACCATCTCTTATAATGGAATTGGATTATTGCCATTGACAAGAAACTTTTACGAGGGAACACAATAATACCTAATGTGACCTTCCTAGCACCTTCCTTTTGGATGAATTTGTCTTCAAGGGTCATTCATAAGTTTAAAAGTGGCCTCTCATGAAGCTAAGGGTTAGGATGGGTGACCATGTAATGGACACTTACATACAACCATTTGCTTCTAGTACATGCACGAGATCAACACTTGAATAGGAGATTTGTGATCAACACTCAAATATGAGTTACTTATAACACAAGTATGATTAAGTTCGTGAATTATGGACATTGTGCGATTTAGATATGAATCATGATAACTAAGAGTGTTCAATGGCCTTGAATCATGCTTATATTTGAAGAACGAATGAACCCTAACCCCTAAAAGTCAAGGGCTTTAGCTTGAATCAAAGATGTATTATAAAATATGGAGTAGAAACTTTATTTTGAGTTGGCATACCAAAGAAAGTTTTAGAGAGTTCATTTTAAATCATGTGGTTGGAATATAGATTGTTATCACTGGTCTCCACCAAATCATTTGACAAGCATCTTCCTTCATAAATTAATAAGAATTCCAAGATGTATCAAAAACATTTGATCTCTAATACGACTAGCTAAATCTATGAGTTGCATAATTTGGTGGGGAAAACCAAAAAAATCCATGTTGCCGACATTATTACTTTCCCAAGATAGCTAATAATGTAACAAGAAAAATTAAGGGTTCCAATCATTTCAAGGTCCGTATCTTAAACTCGATGATATAAAATTTTGATCGGTTTGCTCTAGATGGTGCAAAAAATTATTATGTCAAGGTGCAAGGAAAAAAACAAGAAAGAAAAAAATTGCCTCATGAAATATATCTTTGAAAAACGCTCACAACCACTTTTTAGCTTCTTGGGCATTTAGGGGTTAACCATGTGGTCACTGCTCCATTTTAATCAACAACCGTACTCTCTTTCTGGTATTTAGTGTCACTCGCTATTTTCAAGTTACAAAGTGTTATATGGTTTCTTTGGATGTTAATCATTACTTACAAGTAAAATGTGTTCATTGAATAATGCTCATCTAACAATGCGCAAATTATTTGTATGAAATGAGGTTTGTAGTAGGTTTGTAGTATAAACTTATAGCATCGAGTACCTTCAGATACTAAGGGCCGCTTCACACTATGGCCATCCAAGTCAAGAGGCTGTGGGATTGAATGGCCATGAAATGGGCTAAAAATAGCCAATAAAATATGGGAAGTGGAGCCTTCGGCCGGACATAGTGTGAAGCCTCCAAAGGCTAAGCCCAAAGTCCAAACATTTGGCCATGAACTCCCATGGCCTCTCGACTTGGATGGCCATAGTGTGAAGCCTCCAAAGGCCAAGCCCAAAGTCCAAACCCATCACATGAAGAAAGAGCATCCCACTTTATTCCATGCCCAAAACAACCGCTCCAATCTAACGGCCAAGATCTTGTCAGTTTTTGATTTTTTATGAAAAAAAATTGACGGCCTCTCAACCATAGTTTGGGTTTCCATTCCTGTCCGACCCAAACTACCTTTGTGAGCCCGTTGCCTTTGTCAAAAAGTATCGCCATGTAGGCATTTAAAAAAGCGACAATCTTTGGACTTTGGCCTCTAGTGTGAAGGGTCAAGAGGTTGAATTCTTGGTTTCTTGCAATATGATTGGTGGAAATCAATAGCCTCTCGACCTTCGGCCATAGTGTGAAGCGGCCCTTACTTCCGAACTCAAGATTGAACCCAAGCTTGAAGATTAGTTTTCTCAAACTAAGAGGAGTATCTCTTTGACCTATGACCAACAAGGTTTTGCGGGAAAACGATGCCACATTACCGCCACTTTCATTTTTTCATACTTTAGACCTGGACCTCATTGTAAACTCCATGGGTCTAAAACTTTCCTCATGATCAATATAATTGCTTGGTTTTGGTGTTTCTTTGGTCTTGAACGTTGATGAAAATCCGCCTTTAGTTAAGGGTGGGTTGTCATCAGGGTCCAAGACCAAAGAAACTCTAAAACCGAGTGATGCTATTGGTTGAGAGCAAAATTTTGGACCCGTGAAGATTGCTTTAGGGGTCTAGGTCCAAAACATGCGAAAAAAATGAAGCGGCATTGATGTGACATACTATCCCGCCAAATATCAACATTAAGCATTCAAGAACACACTCCTCCTAGTTTGAGAAACCAAGTGTAAGTTCGAAAGTAAAGTCCATTAACTGGTGTTTTGGACCTAAAGCTTATTGGACATCAACCCGAATGTAAGCCCGCCCTAAGGGTGGGTTCATAGTAAGGTTTGGGTCCAACAAACTTGGGGTCCAGTCATCCAAACACCCCTTCAATGGACCTTGCTATTGGACTCAAGATTGGATCCAAGCTTAGAGTTAGGTTTCTCAACCTAGGAGCAATATTGTCTTGAGTTGAGACCGCTGAGATTTGGTGGCCAAATGATGCCACATTGGCACCACTTCAATTTTTTTTCTTCTGTACCTTGGATCTAGACCCTAGTGTAAATTCCTTGGGTCCAAAAAAACTCTCTTGACCAATAAGAAGATCGCTTGATTTTCGAGTTACTTATTTGGTCTTGGACCCTAGTGTAAACCCAACCTTAAGTTAAGTGATGCTAGGATTGATTGTATGGTACCAACTAACTTAGAGTTGGTTCACATGGGATCCCAAGCCCCACTCATGTTAGCAAGTCCCAACTTTTGAACCTCAAGAAGTCATTAAAATATGATTAATTATAATAAAAGTCGGATCTTGATTTTTTTATGCAAAAATATTCACGGGACTTGTGTTGAGAGTCGGGTCGTGCTATTTGCTTGACCGAAATCTCAACAGAAGTCCCAATCCTCACCTTCCAAAAGTGTTGCCATACTAGGGACTTAGGACTTGGGACCCCGTGGGAAGTGGTGAGTCCCAACTTCCATGCTATCAATGGTTGAGATTGCACAGATTGACCTCAAGTGACTTGGGACCCGAGTGAAACCGCCGCCTTACTCGCCATCATTTTGTTCATAAGAGCAAAGTCCAACACTGGCAATTGAGGAGGATACGAGGCACTTGCACACACAGCACATGCATCATGGTACCAAAGCTGCACATAAAGAAGAAGAAGAAGAAGAAAAAGGAAGGGAAAGGAAGGAAGGAAGACGGGGCTGCTGGCAGCAGTCATGCTAGAGAGGAAGGAGAAAGGGAGTTGGAAGAAATTAGGGAGGAACTTGAAGGGAAGGGAAAGTGGCCACAGTAGTGGCTGCCGAGGCCCTTACTTCACCTCCTGCTGGGCTTTTAAAGGCCGAGTGGTCCAGTCTATGACACAAGATCTATGAGCGCATTCATGTCTTCAGGAGTTGTTGGCCCTCTGTCAAGGTACTTCACCTTAACAGGAGGCACAAAGCCCCGCAGCTGGAAGGCACATTAATTAAGTTCACTTACTTACTTAGGACCACTGCACACACGAGCCAAGAGCCGTGACCATGAAATTGTGAGAGCCCAAAAGAAAAGTGTCCAAAGGCCGTCCCAACACACCTCCAAAATCATGTAGTGTGGTCATGGATCCTCAAGTGTAGTGCGAAGTCATATCTGACCGGGCCCTCAACCAAATGCTATTTTCATGAATTTCTATTCATGCGGGTCCTCACACATGATGAAATAGAATAAATCAACGGTTGTGAGCGGTCGGAGTGTTGTGGTCTCCTGGTTTTGTGTTAGGCCTACCTCCAAGAGGTGGTTTTTGAGAATAGTGCAAGTGGCCATGAAACATGATCCATTTGATGCCATGTAAGAATCCATGTAGACTTTACATCCACCTTGCATTCACATACTCCGTTGGCCCCTCAAGCGTAAGTGTGAAGTGAACTTGGACCGGCTCCGCCTTTTCCACCAATGAGAGTGCTTGAAGTGTAATGGTCACGGGCTCTTAGTCTCGTGTGTGACGTGGTCCTTACTTACACCATGCCACTACACTATTTTGTCTAATTAGTGTGGGTTACCATTTGGAGTTACACATTGCTATGACATTTTACTGGGAGTATCGCTTTTTTTACCAACTAAGTTATATCATGTTTTTCACTGTGCACACTAAATATGATAATTTAGTGTCATATGGTACACTCTAAACTCCGTATTATCACACCTGTGGCAACCAAAGTTCACGTGATATTACATAGTTTTGTAGTGTTAACATGGATGCGTGATACTATAGAATTAGTGTAGCATGTGACATTATGGAATAGCACAAAGGAGATGTGAGGACAATTTGAATTCGTCCCCGTCATCTACGCTAGTGTGGTCCACTCCACTTGGCCTTCCCGGGCGATGTGGCAGAAGCATGCACCAACATTCAACAAGTGGCATAAGAAGAAGAAGAAGAAGAAGACACTCCACATGGCGCGATGTGAGCATGTGGGTTGACTTCTTTGGTTGTTTGCATTAATGACAAATTTCGTGATATAAGGGAGAGAAATGTGACAATAAGGAGTGAGATTTGAACTACAAACATCCGTTCCCTATGGTTTTGGGATATTAGAGAGTGTGTGACATTATGGAGGTTGATATTACGGAGTTTAGGGTGTATTCTATGTCGCTATGGTAACTTTTTAGATGACACTTCTTATGAATAACTGAACAAATATTGTCATGGATGAGTTCATCCATCGGTCAAAACCTCGCCCTTCTCTAGTCAAGCACTTGTGATGAAGTATTGTCATGGATGATTGAAATTTTAATGAAAAATCATTTGCTCAGTGATAATAATTGCAACACTGTAAATCTATACCCCCCCAAAAAATAAATAAATAAATAATTAAATAATTACAAGGAATGATAAATAATGTTGGGTTAACATTTAGTGTTGGTGACACTACACCGCAGTTTACAATTATTATTGAGCAAGACAATTAGAATTGGTGACACTAAATATCATATTTAGTGTAGTTATGTTATTTGGATAGAAAATGATACTCTTCGTAAAATGATATAGCAATGTGTAACTCCAAATGGTAACCCACACTAACTAGACAAAATAATGTACTCAACACAACAAGTAACCAACCAGCTACAGCTCACATCCCCTAAAAGGTTGAAGCAAAATCACCCCAAAATCGTTTACAATGTTCACTTTTGTCCTATTTGAAACCTCATTAGAGAAAATTGGCACTTCTTATGGTGAATTTGACCATACGGATGGAAGTTTTGTGGAGTCACAATTGTTCACACAAATTTCAATTTTCCAAATGTCCAAAATTGGAAGACTATATAACATAAACATGTACGTTGGTATCCACATGCAATAGTGATTGCCCGAACAAAAACGTTTGCCTTGGATTTTGGGGGTTAAAGGTTTGTGACCCTATCGTGGGTGGTTCCGACTCCACATACAATTTTGAGTGTTGTGGCCAAATCGGAAATTGTCTTGTTCAATTAGCAGTTGCAATTCATGAATACATGTTGGCATTTCAAGTTTTAGAATTGAAGTTCAGATGCAAAAGTTATGAGGTAGAAGTGCCTAGACCAAACGCAATTATAAATTTGGACACCTATATTTGAGTGGTATGTGGTTAGGTGTGCATCTAAGAATTGGCACCGAAAAGACATGTGTATAAAAGAGACTGGACTACGTTTTCAAAATATGCTAACCATTCTCAATAATCAACTGAATGGGAGTCCACCAATAAGACCACTTAATGAGCACGAGAATCTTCAATTTGATAACAAATCAAGATGATATTGATATGAGCTCTCAAAAAAACGAGACAATTGGCGACATGCATGATTAGGATTTGCTAATCATCTTGCACTATTTGTAAGTTTTGTATGTGGGTGCACCAAAAAAAATCCATTTAAGGCACATCTACCTCAAGAGGTCAAAGTGAAGATTTTCTTTATCATCACAACAAATAACCAACCTATAGCTCACATGTCAAGGTTTGTGGCCGCTATTGTCCACACTTCCAACTCCAAAAATTGTAATTTTGATCGTTGGGTCCTCAATCAAATCGGGAATTGTCTCATCCATCTAGCGATTATGAATCTTGCATAATGTCATGTCAAATCTCAAAAATCATAATTGAGATGCAAAAGTTATCAAAGGACAATGTGTAAAACTATCTCTCTCTTAATATGATATACATGCCCTCCTAATCATGTTAATAATTGAACCTAAGAGTGGTTGATAGATTACGAGCAATTAGACCAATATCGCCCTTACACATGTTTTATGGTATCTATTCTTAACTTCGAACTTTACCATATACCACTCAATAGAGGCGTGCAATTGAAAGGAATGGCCACACATGGTCCACATACCTAAGTTATGCAAACTTTAGGTGCATTGTTATCTCGAGTCTCATGGAAAATAATCTTCATGAAACAAGAAATGTCTTTTTGACAAGAGACTTTTGTGGAATGTTAGTATAGTATGGTTTTTCTTGCATACTTTTCATCCCTTGGATCGTTTACATGGAATGGAATAAATTAGTCTTAAAAAACCTTTCAAAACGTATGGAGAGCTTCCATAACATTACCCAACGTTCAACTCTTGTTTTGTGGGCCCTCAAAATACAATAGTGGGATGTTCAAAAAGATGCACATGGAGACTCAAATTCAGGAAACGCTCCAAACTTCCCACAATTATATTATGAGGCCCCACATCGCTGAGTAATGTCATGCCTCTTGTTGCTCATCATGGTCTCTTTGAGGGCTTTAACTCCAATTGGTATGAGTGTTGGCGGGAGCAATATGATGACGTCTTGCAATGATAAAGGGTCCAAATATGGGTATGATCTCTTACTAGTTGAATACGTACAGGAGCAAGCATGGTCAAGTATACGGAAAAAGCACTACGGAAAAGTGTTCCAGTATACTAAAACCATTTTTTTGGGTCAAATGCCTAAAAGTAGTAGCAAAGTGTTGTTTAAATTGTATTTTTCCCATGGTGCCCTTTATTGTTGTGTTAGGTACTCAAATATAGAATATCAAGATGAGATCTTCAAAAAAAATCATTAAAAATACTACTCAAAAGGTAACAACTAAATATGGTTTTGGACGTAAACTTCATGACTTTAAAAATTTTGAAGTTGGATTTCTTATATATTCCTTGAATTCATTATAAACTTGACGGCACCATTACAAAAACTTGTAGAAATACATCAATTTAATGTAATTTTATCATGTTTGAAAAAAAATTATACAATTACGTGTTCAATACATATGCTTGCACACTACTTGCATTGTCTTCCTAAAATATGTAGACTTTTCTTGAAAACAATTTGGTCAACATTAAATGCCCAGCTTTGTAGATCAATGTGTTTTTCAAGTGTTTATGATTTTTTCTTTCACAAACTTCAAATACGTATATAGTTTTGAATCACTTTCACTTAAACCTATCCAAGGTAGTGGAATTGTGTACTTGACCATGCTTGCGCCCGTACCATGTGAAGCCGGACAACAACTTATTAGAAGCATTTTTCTAGTATTCATGACTCTTTTAGGGCCACTTCACACATGAGCCAAGGGCCACGACCATGTAGTTGTGAGGGCCCTCGACTCTCATCTAAAAGACTGTACCATCCGTTTAATTATCATGATATGCTAGAATTTGCATAAGGCCTACCTCTTGGAGGTGGGCATGACGCAAATTCCAACAGATTATGAAACATCATTTCTAGTCTTCCATGTAAGAATCCACGCAAACTTTTTCATCCATGACAATTTTTTTGGGCTCTTATGCCTTCACCTACTAGTGTGAAGTGAACTTGAGCAATCTCGGCCTTTTCAACCAATGAGAAATCTTAGAATGCAATGGTCACATGCCTTCAGTCTCATGTGTGAAGTGGCCCTTAGGTACCCCAACTTCGGATTTTGCATGGAAGTGGTTGTAATCACTCTTTGCAATTAAACTCATGCCATTTGTTCCAAATAGTAATAAATCTTGGTTGGTTGAAAGTCATACTTTATATTCTCATATATGGGGCTTTACAATAATTGTTTCAAAGTTCAATACCAAGAAATAACTTCTTGACACAATTATTTACTAATATTGAGTTCTTTAGGGTGTCTACATACTTCTATCACGCAATGGAATTGGTGACTAGAATAGAGTGACACGTGTAGAGTTTAACAAAAAGGCATGATGTAGATTGAAAGTCCGTCTCCAATGAGCCACGGGCCTACTACCAAAACAAAGGCAATGACACTTATAATGCTACAATGGGAAGACCCGGGTACATTATAAAGCAAATGGACTCATAATCATGTCGGGGTAAAGCCACCAATGCTATTGTTTCTTTTGCATTTCCTTTTCTTGAAACCCCCACCCAAACGTTGGTGGAGAACTACGAGTCCTCATAAGAACGCTATACCATTTCATAAATATCTCTCCATAGTTTCAAGCAAAGTTGCAAGAAGTTGTATTTATTTGGTTTCTTAGCATTCTAAGGTCTCTTGTTGGTAGAAAATTTTAGGATCATTCGAGGTTGTGTACCAAGAATAAATGAAGTTCAAATGGATCCAATCACTAAGAGAAAATGTGTCCATTCCAACCATATGTCGCAACTTGTCCATTGCAAGAGGCATTTCAGTTAGGCAAAAATTAAATTAAGATAATTGTCATCCGAACCGTTGGGTAGGAACCACTGAATTTTGAAAGCTTCCTAGTAACTAGCTCAAATCTTCTTTCTGTACATTGAATTAGTAAGAAAATGCTAAATTTAATGACCATTCATTAGAAAGGAAGATCATGGAACTTAAAAAGAGTGAAACACTTTTGACTATTGGCAAGAGATGGTAGGAGTTTTGGTTAAGGACCATAGACATGTGAATAGTGTGAGGAAATGTTTAGAATCATGCTATGGACATATGCATCCTTTGAGGGTCGAGCTCCCGGCTCCCCTCACCCAATATTTTTCTTTAGGTCATAGTCGGAGAGAGTCAAGAGAGACTCAAGGAAGTGTATGAGCTGGAATTCCCTCTCAGGAAGAGAGTGGATGTTTCTTGTGATTTCCCTTTGTTAAGTACCATTGTTTGTAATCTCATGCAGGGTATGAAACCCTTTTCATTGGCAATTATTTTGTGTAATTTGCATTTGGGTGTGACCATCTTCATAGTACATTTGTTGGAATTCATGATCTTGACTTGCCAACATAACATTATTCAGACCCATGACAATGTTTTGTGAGACTGACAGTATTCCAAGGAATGTTCCCCAGTATTTTCACATTCAGTTTGAATGTGGGGAATATTCCCTAGAATACTATCAGTCCCACAAAACACTATCATGGGTCTGAATAATGTTATGAGTTTCTTCATTATGGGTCCTAACATATACAACTAAACTAAATCTCATCTATTATTGTAGGCTAAAAGTTATGGTGGGTAGCAAATACCATCGTCCATTGCATTTTATATGTAGTTCGAGAATTAGGGTGGCCCTCAATAATTTCAAATGCAAGATTTGCAGTGAACAAATGAGTTGTCATGTTTTGAGAGAGGTAACCATAAGTGAGGTAGATCTACTATCATGACAAGTGAGGCAATAGTTTCTTACATACAATAAAGTTTGACATGCCATGATATTTCATGTGAACATTACTCTTTGTCTTCATTTCATATCCTAGTTTTGAACATAAGATATTGTGTGCTCAAAAATGGCGCGAACTTTTTTAAATTAAAAAAAAAACAAAACCAAGATTATCATGGATGACAATTTTTTAGTGGACCAAAATAATAGATGCGATTGGTATAGTTTGGCATTTTCCGTCCAAGTCTGTTGCACCCACACATATGAATTGATGTCCCATGTCATTCTCGCGCCATCCACTCTACATGCCGCCATCAACATCCGATTGTTTTGGAACTTGTGAATGTCAACAACTGCTCTACCCATGGTCCATGACTCCATTGTATAGTAGAAATAAGTTGACCACTACATCAAGGTCGTTTAGACAAAACACACCTTCCAAATGATAACTACCTTAATTTTGTCGGTCAATGTGCACGTATTAGTTTGGAATATGCTACCTCATTAAGAATATGTCTATCCCACAAAAATGAATTAATTCAACAACATAGGACCAAACCAAAAAGTTGATAATCTACCACGATCATTATAATTCTTTCAGTTGCCACTAAATTGATTGATCTTAGTACTTGGTTACAAATTGTTGCAATAAATTGTCTCACTACCCGTCTATGAACTACCGTCGAGAACTCTCTATTGTAGCAAGAAATCATTATTTTTTCCTCGATTTATGTCACGTGTCATTCTTACATTGGTTGAGACCCGCTTGGAACTCCAAGTGAAAACTACATTATAGCACCACCTTAGTGAAGATGATATAGATTACTCTTTAAAGGTAAGGTAGCTCAAGTGGATGGGAAGGAAAGGGGGGGGGTACTTGCAAGCACTTTGTCAACATGAATGTGACCATAGAAGAGACCATATACACATTATTTAGGTGGAAAGTGCATCATG
Source organism: Polytrichum formosum (assembly GCA_964035585.1). NCBI lineage: Eukaryota > Viridiplantae > Streptophyta > Polytrichopsida > Polytrichales > Polytrichaceae > Polytrichum > Polytrichum formosum. The sequence goes on along the minus strand of OZ037935.1, from coordinate 9,733,483 downwards.
TGGGATCCCTTTAAGTTACAAAATCAACGGTTGTAAGATTCTAGTGGTGGTGGTCTCTCGGAAACACCGCTTGGGCCGACTTGTTAAAGTCCCTACAATATAACTACCCAAAAAAGGTCTTGTCCTTCATTCTTTGCCAAGTGTCTATATTATCCACTTGTGCCATTTGGAATTCCACGAAGAATCTTCGTCCATGGCCATTGGCGAAAACCAATCGCCTTTGGTATAAAGCCAAGGAAGGGGGCCCCAAGGAGCTTGGGGCTTGGGGTTTGGGCCTCTTGATCAAAGATTCCGGAATGCCATGGACCACAACTACACCAATTCGTCCTATTAATGTGGGCAACGATATGGAGTTACATGTTGCCATAACATTTTATTGAAATGTTCATTTTTTTACTTATACAATACAAACAACTACAATGATTATCTCAATTAGTGTGTGTTATTATTGAAGTTACACAATGCTATAACTATTTAACGAGAATGTAATAGTTTACCAAGTAGGTCATTGATGTCCTATAATGTCCGAACAACCTATTAAATTTTTTAGTAAAAATAGAACTCCTAAATAAGATGTTATTGCATTGCATAACTTTGAATAGTAACACACAATAATTGGAATAATCAGTGTAATATGCACATCAAGGATCATAAAATAACATGTTTGGTTAAGAAGCGGTGTTATTCTTGACAACAAGTTATAACAACATGTAACTCCAAACGGTAACTCTCAGTAGTAGTAAGACGAATCGGTCTTCCCACCAACTTCAATCCAAGAAGCCCCTCATGGAGGTGGGCCTCACGGATATTTCCGAAAGAGTGCGTATTATGTACTTGAAGGAAGCTGCCCACGTTTTAGACAATGGCCTTTGTGGCAAATGATCACCTCACTTCATAGCTCATGTTTTTAGGTAGCGGCCTTCTTTCAACACCCCACCTACACCTCATCAAGGTCATGTGGCAACCAAAGTGCACGTGATATTACAGAGTTTTGTAGTGTTAACATGGATGCGTGATACTATAGAATTAGTGCAGCATGTGACATTGTGGAATAACACAAAGGAGATGTGAGGACAATTGGAATTCGTTCTCCCGTCACCTACACTAGTGTGGTCCACTCCACTTGGCCTTCCCAAGCAATGTGGCGGATGCATGCACCAATATTCAACAAGTGGGATGAGAAGAAGAAGAAGAAGAAGAAGAAGACACTCCACATGTTGAGACATGGCGCAATGCGAGGGTGTAAGTTGACTTTTTTGGTGGTTTGCATTAATGACAAATTTTGTGATATAAGGGAGAGAAATGTGACAATAGGGAGTGAGATTTGAACTATGAACATTTGTTCCCTAGGGTTTTGAGATATTAGAGAGTGTGTGACATTATGGAGGCTGATATTACGGAGTTTAGGGTGTATCGAATGGGCTTCATCACTTCATTGATGGTTGCCGGTTGGGGACTAAGGCAATTTTGTAGTAAAGGGAGACGCCGTTTATGGTCTTTAGTGTCACGTACACTATTTGCAAAGGGCCTAAACTAGATGCCTAGAGGTCTCAAAGTGTCACATTTGCAAATTGCCAATATAATATTATTCGTCAACATAAGTAAAAAAATTAAGTGAAAAATATACACATTATGACATTTAGCGTAGCATATTGGGGTACTTGAGATGTTAGTTTTGTGTTCTAGTATGCAAGGGGGAAGATATTATTGAGCTCACTAATGCCAAGTAGCATATATTTACAAATTTAGCATATGTATGCAAGAAGAAGATATTCTTGAACATATTCATAACAAGTGTAATTTTTTGACACTTTAGTCAACTTGTAGATCATTGTGTAGCATAGACATGCCTCTCACAACACTATTGAACATGCTCATGCCAAGATATTAGTTCGGGCACTTGGAATACCAAGTGTCATGAGATGACACTAATGGTGAAGTTGTTGATCATTAGTGTAACCTGGCATCCCCCTTAAAATAGGGTAAGTGACATTATTACGCATGTGACACTAAATACCATAAACAATGTAGTACACTAAATATCGTATATAGTGCCACCGATTCTATTTGTCTTGCTCATTACAAATTTGTAAACCGCCCATATTGTAGTGTCACCAACATTAAATATAAACCAAACATGTCATTCCTAGTAAAAACATTTGAGCATTTATAATGTTGCAATTACTGCCACTCACGAAGCTATTTTTCATCCAAATTTCAATTATCCATGATACATTCACATTACAAAAATGTTAGGATGCAGGATATACCCAACTTTGTTTCAATATCTGGCATTTGGATGAACTAAAAGTAAGTTGGGATGACGATACTTGTGAACTTTATCATAAGAAGTGTCATCGGAAAAGTTACCATAATGACATAAAAAACCATATGACACTAAATGCAATATGTAGTGCAGTGCAGTTCCATGGAGTTCCACCTTGAAGCTTTGAATTATTCCTTACATGGACCATTTTTGGTCTCTTCCTCAATGGAATGATATAGGTATATTAAACAAGGATCAATCTCTCTAACTCACTCTCATATATATATATATATATATGTTACACAATCACAATGAAGGTGATTAGGGCATGTTTATACTGAAGGCATAGATTGTAGCCCAAAGTCTTTTGGAGGTCACAAGTCCTTAGTGTAAATCCAAATTCATGTCGCAAATTCGTCATGCCTACCTTCAAGAGTTGTCCCAAACAAAATCCCTATAATCCCACAAACATTATCAATACTTGTCATGTGGGGTTTTGTGTAGATTTTTCAACCACTTAAGATATTATGGGTTATGGTCCAAAACTACCCTAATCTAAACCTAAAGCAGGGGCATGTGACACTCTCAACCAATGAGAATTCAAAGATTCTCACGAGCCATGGCCTAATGGCTTTTGTGTAACATGCCGTTACCTCCCAAGCTACATCATTGTTAAAAGAGTGCGATGTTGATTCAAAATATCTCCAAACGATCAAAAATGTATTCTCTGCTATCAAACATATATTGTTCTACGCTGTAGTTAGTTTTTTGCTATGGCTGAACAAACAAAACCCAGGGTACAAACTCTCAAGGAAGGCTTTACTAGTGTCTATTACAGGCATTTGTCACATTATAGTTCATTAATCAGACAATGGGATGCTATCTTCACTCTAAGACATCATTGATCCATCTTTTGCTCTCCTTTCTCACGAAGTTTCCTCTCACTGTGTCTCATTCAATGGGGTATGTGTGTCTATCACAGTAAGTAACCATCTCGTCATGAGATTGTATAACAATAGTCTTTCGAGAACAATAGTCTTTGAGTATCACAATTGTCTTTGGTAACCATTGGCCAATGCATCTTCAAATCACAACAACTCCTTCATTAATTGGTCAATGTTAATTTCAATACAAGACAAATTGTTTATTCATGAATTCCAAGATTTAATCGTTACTCACAACTTCTACAACTAACAACGAACATCAGAGTCAAGCTATAGTCTTAGTTGCCCTGCACAACCTGCCACAACAACAATCACCAGGGTAACACACAAGACAATAGTTGATTTGGTTAGCTTGCACCTTCTACTCAAAGATCTCGTCTCTAGACTATATACTCATATAAAGACTCCAATTAAGTCTAGGATAACTTATGCCTAAATCTCCTTGATAATCCAAAGTTTATCCTAATTCAAATACACGTAATCAACTTAATCTCTCATTTCTCCCATTAATCAACTGATCATAATATCTTCTCATCACATCAGTTAATTGGGGAATATCTCATTAAACTAACTTGACACACTTAACTTCTATCAGCTTAAAGTATTTGTTTCAACTATAATCTCACTCGGCTGAACAATATGTTCTTTTTTCTTCCTCACTGTCTCTCACAGGTTCAACAATAGTCCATAGTTTTACCCACAGATTGACATTTGGCCATTCATCTCTCCTACGTTGCCCATCACAGGCCTCAACAATCGTCAATAGTTTGACTCTCGGCCTTCCCTCTCTCAAGGTTCGCCTCTATTAACGCTTAACAATACTCTGTCTCTACGCTCTGTCTTCCTCGACAGGGTTCGGCTCTCTTCTCTTGACATTATCAGATTATAGTTTTACTCTCTCGCTCTCGATCGCTCAAACGTTGTGCCTCTCGAAACGCTACAGATTATAGTTCCACTATGGTCTCTTTGGCTCACAATCATTTCATCACTATGTGCCAATGGTTTAACTTACTTCACTCCGAAGTAATTATATTCTCACTTCTCGCTCGCTCTTTATGACTTGCTTCAGCCAAAGATTTTACATATGTTCCTAATTCAATTAGACTCTCTGCCCATAGTTCGACTCAATGTCTTATCTTCAATATGTTTATCCTTCTGTTTCTCTCTCTGAACTGAAGGAACTTTCCACTCAGACAATAGTTTTCTCATTCAATAATCTTCACACTCTCGGTTCACCGTTCCAATTCGCTCAACTATATTCCAGAGTCCACTCTCATTCTTACTCCGAACTCTCTCACCATTCAATAGGCTCTTCCAGTCTTACTTGACTATCTGTTCATATTTGCTTCCACAGATGATGGTTATCACACACATAACTCTTATTCAATCACTTGAACTTTCACTCGCACAACTTCTACTCATTCAACTCTCTTCTCAATCGCGGATTCACTCCAATACAATCTCATCAAAAGACAATGGTGTCACAATTTCACTCTACGAAATCAAAAACAAGAAAATAGTTTGAATCACACTTCGGCAACTATGTGCAACTTATATTTCAGAACAACAATAAGCTTTTTCCCAAAGCCCCAATCCCACAATCACTGTGGCGATTGTTAAGTTGTTTACTGAATATAGATTCACTACAAATAACCTCGCACACTCTCTGCTATGAGGGAGACAGATTCACTGAGTTCAACAATGCTCTCAAAAAGTCTACAAGAAAATGCTTGCCTACATCCCCTCGCCAACCCTCTTAGCTCGGCGGGGAAGACGATAGTTTCTGTAACCAACTAAGGCCACCTATGGCCGTGCTAATAGTTATAACTACCTTCCTAGCCTATGGTTCAACTATTTTCATCCACTGGAAGGCTATTTCATCCAGTTACTAACTATTTGTCCATAGTTTAACTAATTGACCAAAAATTTGGCTCACATACGCGAATGGATACTTTCATTAAGAAAACACATGAGTTATCTTCTTATTCCAATTTTTCTTCTTGGAGAATGGTTGCTTACTATCAACAATTCATGGAACACAACCCAAAACACGAGAGGACCCTAAGGAATGTTATTTATTTATTTATTTATTTATTTATTTATTTGTATGAATAACATTGCACGTTTAGAGAGGATCTATGGCCTGAAGGGCCATTGTGAATGAAGAGTCTGTTGACGTTTAAAATGCATGAAATTGTACAAAAATCAATCTATGACCAGATTGGAGAAATGAATTCAGTTGTGTATTGACAACTGTGCATTAAATACATCCATGTGAAATGAATAACACGTTGTAATTTGCAGTGAGGTTCACATGTGGATTTACTATGGATCTTTCAAAAATAAAAATAAAAAATCACAAATAATCTCATCCTTATTTTCTACGAATTTCAAAAGCTTTGAATTTCACAATGTGGTTGGAGAGAGAGAGAGAGAGAGAGAGAGCATGTTGTTGATCTAATTTTTTGATCCACTATGAATGCACATGAGTTCATCAATCATGACTGGAATTTGATCCAAACAATCCCTACATATCTATCGAGGAGGAAATTTTAGGTATGCCCAATGAAAAAAATTATGTAGCTGACAATGAACCCATTGAAGAAAATAACAATGTGCAAAATGATGATATGATAGTAGATAAAGTAGGATTCAAGGATGTTGAAATTGCATTAGTGACCTCGAAACAAGTTTTGGAACAAAGACAAACTAATGTTACACCTCCCATCCAAAGCATTTGAACACTTCAAAAGAAAAGAGGATCTTGACATGCACAAGAATCTCATCAAACTACTATAGATCCAGTCTTTCATTACGCTTAGATGTACGATGACATTTGTATTTTATGTATTTTCATCCTCTGTTTATATAAATGTTATTATTTTTAATTCCAAAGTCACATAAGTGTCATTCATGTAAGTGTTACAAATTGTCTATGCTACCCCCCATAAGTGTTACAAATTTCCTTGCTCCAAAGTGTTAACACATATCGAAGGTGGACAGTACCCTAAATGGCATAATTCCCATGGAGCCGCCCAGTGTTCAAGTTTGAAGTGTGCACATGCATTTCAATGTGAAGGGCTTCAAAATAATCACACTTCACTCAAACTTTCAAACTTTTTTGCAACACTTCACCAAAAAACTAACTTGATATTGGCCGTTTTGTATTGAATATGAAAATAAATTGATGTCTGACTATATTGAAGAAGTACATGCAAAAAAATGATGCACTAAAATTATTTAGATTCCCTACACAATGCACTTAACCATCATCCAACTCCAAAGGCAAAGTCCTCCGGTTTTTGGTCGATGTCCAAGTGTCAAAAGTTCTAGCCCAATCTATATTTTCCATCGGAAGACCGCATAATGACACTCGCATCAATGCATCCAATATTTCAAGTTTCAATCAACTTCTACGATCACTCTTCACCCAATTCTATTTGAAAAATCCACGTTCACATATAGTTGTGCTTGCCAAGCCGAAGTTGCAGTCAATGCCAAGTCGAAGTGGTAGAGTTGAAATTGCAGGAATTATTGAGATTTGGAAGTGTCTGCTAGAGTGCCAAGATTGGAGTCCAACTATGTTTCTATTTGCAAATTGCATCCATTGTATTTTGTGACAGGCAATTTTTGGAGAGGCCTTCACTGTGAAGGGTGGACATTTTGCAGAGCACATTTTTGTGAAGTGCCCACCCAAAAAAAAAAAAAAAATTGACGGCCAAAATGGCATTTGACAAGTGTTGAAGACTTCAATATTGAACACTGGAGCCACCCACACCGAGATTCCAAGTTGTGCACGTGCCGAACTAAAAGGCTCACCTTACATCAGCTTATTACCAGGTGGCGTGCGTGTATCGGTGGATTCTTTTACCAAATTGTATATGAGTAGGAGAGTATGTACGTGGAGTTTGAAGGGACCTAATTTCTATTCCCGGTTTACTTCAAAACATGAGACCCTTAACAACTGCAAAGGGCTGCGGGCCATGCTTCGTTCCCAATTCAAGAATCTTAAACCTCATAAGTCCATGTGCACTTGTGATCGTAGGTGGCCCCGAGGGGTCAAATGAAATGAATCTCCACTAGTGCACCTACCATTTGGGCGAACCAACCCATACACTCGTTCCTTGTTGGATGCCTAAACCCTTTGCCTCCAAGGAACCAGTGTACGGGTTGTTTTGCCCTAGCCCTAAACTCTTGTTTCCAAGGAACTAGTGTACGGGTTGTTTCGCCCTAGCCTGCACCTACCACCTCATTTGGTTGTTTACTGAGTGAAGGGTTTAAGTATTATATGCATGTAAGGCAATTTTTTGATGGTGGCCGATTCTTCCTACATAACATTACTAATCAGTTACATGATGGTCTCTTTCCAAAGAAAGTGGTTGTGCTTAAAAAAACTCTAATCATTGCTTGTCGAATAATTCACAATGCACAACATATGAGTGTTCCTCATAAGCATGGAATTATGGGTTTGGAGGAGAATTTATGTTCATGTGATACATGGTCCCACAAAACACAACCAAGGAGTTGTGTACAACCAAGGAGTTGTGTAATGTTATGTAGGCCCGTTACTCACATTTGATCTATATTTTCTTTGCACTTTTGTAAATAGGTCAACCGATCAATGAGGTTTTCAAACTACTTATGTTAATGTGGCTTAGCCCTTGTTGACCTCAAATTGTAAGAAATAAAAGAAAAAGAAACTTCAGTGTTCGTGCACCAACGTGAATGAGAGCCCGTTTACCTTATATTAGTCATGGTGTTTCATGATGCAACATAATATGTATGGCCCTTCTCTTCGGCATGTGGGCTTTATGGACTTCTAAATGCATACTGTGATTCGATTGGTTCCATGAGTCTTGGCTTGAGGTTTGTGGCATCTATGTGAATTCATGCATTGTTGATGAAGAAGTTCTAAGTAAAACGAGTTTCTTATGTGTTGGGGGTCAATTTGATTCCAGTTGGATCCCACTTAACAAATTCAAAAGAAATTGGTGTTGGTTTTGGAGTCAAATAGTCTAGAAATATTCACTTCAAGATACAAAACAATATGCTTCATTTTCACTTTCCAAATGGACGAGTTTAGGTAGACACCACAAATCCCTAATTATTTTCCACCATATACATATAATATCATATTCTAACTTTTACCAAAGTCAACATATACTAGTGGTTTAATATGTACTATTTTGAGTTATACTTAGCGTTTTGGCCCTACTATGCAATGTGTATCCAACCAACAACTATATGTGGACATTCAAGTGTATATGTAGTTAATAGTTTTGAGCTACCATTGCATGGTGAACACGACATTGTTTACAAGCTCCCAACAATTATTAAATATGTATTCGTCCACGAGTTTGAACTATAGTGAACATACTTTATTTTAGATAACAAGTGAAACTATGATTACTTGTGTTGATGATGATCATGGTTTGTGTATGATTATAGGTGATTCATATTTGCACCTATATAACCATTACTTCAGAAGGTGAGCACAACCCTGGGCTAGATCACATCTTCATTCGGCTGGGCCCCGCCCCTCCTACGACTCCTTCACTATCCAATTTTCTCTAAATATTTGTAATTTTGATCAATTTTTATTGTCATATTGGTTCCCAATGAGGAAGAGTTCCCACGTAGGTGCGGGCAGGGAGCATGGGGAAAATCAGGTTGTGAAGGAGGCGTGAAAGGGGCGGGGCCCAACCGAATGAAGATGTGATCTAGCCGGGGGCGTGAGCACACCTAATAATAAAGAAAATAAATATCCGAACTATACATAGAGGGTCAATATCTTCCAAATGAATCCCAATAAACTATTTCAGGTTCTCTCATGTCATTTACAATGAAATCAACAAAATTGATAGAATGCCGTGTAATACTACAACTCTATGTGTTTTCACCTTCCCAATAAATGAGTTACCTAAACACCACAAAGTTGTAGCCTCGTAAAGGGGTTCTATGATACCATAACTTATGAGACGTGCCTATCTTCAGGTACAATTGGACACTCCTTTCCTAAATTCAACTTCCACGTCACCTTTATGAGGTTCCGACCAATCGCATGATGCACATGTACTTTTTTGGGGGACCAAATATGATAAAGTCACGCTTAATGTGACTTACATGTAGGGTAGCATATAAGTCATATTGTTGAATATGTTGTGACGATAAGTTCGTCAATACCAATGTAAGTTTTGGACTAGAAAATTAAGTCAAGGGTTAGACTAGTTTCTAATCCGATGGCATAGGCCGGCATTTGCCAAATGATACATACAAGGTAAACAACCCTTACTTGGTTACTTGTCTTCATTGGACACATGTATTTGAGAGGTATGTGGTTAAGTGTCATGGCTGCAAGAAAGGAAAGAAAGGAAGATAACTTTGATGTTGCCACTGGTGTGAATTATTCTGTTGCTTCATTTTCGATTTGGTCTACATCTATATATAGTCTTGAAACGAGATTCGAGATATAGAGGACCTCTGCCGAGTGTTGCCTCCTTTCAAAGGCAAACACCTTGAATGGGTGTGGACAAGCGGGTCATCACCTACCTCTCCCCAAGGGCAAGTCCCCAGGTTCCCAAACAAGTGGTTAAAAATATCCATTTCACCCATACACCCCCCACTACGATGGCGTGGATTGCAGGTCGTAAGGTGCACTAGAAATCAAGTGCTAGGAAGGTGACCCATCCGAGTACTATAATGGCCTTAGGCCACATGAGGCCTCGGGTTTAAGCCACCCTTTGGCTCCAAGAACATTTACCAAAAGGACATGTATGTGTGAAGATTGGATTACATGCTCAAATGATCTCTAAGCTCAACAATCAACATTATTTGGGAACTTGTCTAACCATTTCATGAGCACAAAAATCTCCACTTTGATAATGGATAAGATATTCATATGAACTCCAATAACAATGAGGAAAATGGCCACGACATCGATTTGGATTCACTCATCATCTTGTACTAATCGCATATTTTATATCCTGTAAGAAGTGGGCTAGCTGGGAAAAAATTGACCATTTGAGATGCATCTACCTTATTGTAACCCATTTTGGGTGCCAACCGTCACCTATGTAAGGTAGAAATACCATAAACTATGAACTACCCTCTACCCGTGCAGTAGACTTCCGTCAGAATAGTGAAGTGCCATTTATGAAACCAATAATTGCGAGGTTGGCAGCTTGATATGTGTGTACAGTCAGTTTAGCCAAATTTAGTGATGTTTGACTACCATCAATCACAATTGAATGTGCTCATGAGTTCACCGGTTTAGGTGATGTTCTGTGTGGAAATGAGCATTACCGTGTTCGGTTTAAGGAGAATATGGTGAACGAGTAGGGGGTTTGACAAACTTTCCACTTTGAAAAATTGTAGAATATTTTTTATAGGAAATAAAAATATGAAACAACTTGCATTCTTCCTGAATCCTTCTCTTCTATCTTGGAAAACTATCTCATGATTTTAAGACCATATCTTCAATGCGAATCACCTTATTTTCATGGTTTATGGTATTTCTACCTTATACATTGGTACAGAGATTGAACTTAAACCAATCTTGAAATTGGAGTCCTAGACACTGTATAGCCTAGGATTGGATCTCTCTTTTAGAAGACATGGAAACAAGCCGCATAAAACTGCTAAGAACCCACGAATTTAGTGTATCATCATTAATGCATCAGAGTGGCGCAGCGGAAGCGTGGTGGGCCCATAACCCACAGGTCCGAGGATCGAAACCTCGCTCTGATAGAACAGAGATGCAAGCTTCCGTAGACCTATGAGTTTTTATTATGTCCAGTTTTTTTGGATTCAGTACTTTCCATGTTCAGTAAGTTTTTGGTGTATGCTTGGGAGTTTGGGGTGGAGGTTTAAATGAAGAATATTAATATTGCTTCATCACGGACCAAACGCATTTTAGCACCATCTGGCATTCAAATCCGTTATTTAATTCAACAGCTTTTGATATCACTTTGATATATCAGTACACCGATTACCCCAACTACTGTAGTGTGTGTGGGACTAATTTCCGAATCACATACTATTTTGTCAAGTCTCAAAATTAATGAGGGTTGGAATTTGACCAAGTGATGCTAAATTCATGAATACATGTTCATTTACCATACACTTCAAGAAAATTAGTGCGTGTTCAAAGGTGCTTGTAGAATAATAGAATGCAAACACATCCTGATCATTGAATAGTGCCAAGAGGAATAGTGTTGGTACTTTTAGTGAATAGTGTTGCTACGAGTAGTATTTTAAGTGGAATAGTGTTGGTACTTTTAGTGAATAGTGTTGCCATGAATAGTATTTTAAGTGGAATAGTGTCGGGATGAACAATGCTTCCTAGATCTTTTGGTGGTACTAATTTCATAGCAAAAAGACATTTAGTACCGCCTTCACTGTTAGCCCTCCCTTGCTAATTGGGTAATCAATGTACTTATTATACTCCAAGTAATCCAAGGTTTTGAATCAGGCATATAGATATGTTCCAACATGTGACAACTATATATATATATATATATATAAATTTGGACAATGGTGTATGTGTCAAGTGAATATAAATAATATGTGACAACGGTTGACACATGATGTAAAGTGAATTTGTTTTACGAATTGTGAACATTTGATGCATTTAAAAAATCAATTTGGGACACTATAAGGTCCTTGACCCATGTTTGAATTGCATGAATGAGCTTCATAAAGTTTACATACAATATGATAACAGTCTTTCTTTCTTATTGGTGTGTGTGTGCATGGGAGAGGGTGATGTGTTTCCCATTGCCTATGCTTACAATGTTTCCACCTTCATAACATTATTCAGATTCATAACAATGTTTTGTGGGACTGACAGTACTCCACAAAATATTCCTCACATTCAGTCTGAATGTGGGGAATATTGTCAATCCCACATAACATTGTTATGGATCTTAATAATATTATGTTATAATCTTCAAACATATCAATTCCAAATTATGGCAACACTTTGAGAATCAATCAATGGCCTAAATGAAGGAGAGGTGACCTACCAATCAACACTTTAATTTGTTGCCATGTACAAGTCAAATACTTGGAGCACTTAAGGTATGTGGACCTTTGGCAGTCACTTCTCTTTATTGGACACCTACATTTGAGTGGTTTATGGCAAGGTTTGTAGTTAAGAATGGCATGTTAGGAGACATGTGGTTTGATGAGGTTGGCCTATGTGCTCAAAATACTAAATTTTGATCATGTTTTACTAATTTTTGGTGTTTTATATGCTTGATAAAACTTGACCAGATTAAGGGAGAATGGCTCCCATTCACGTTGGTGCATACAACACCAATGCTTGTCATATTTTATTATGTGCTCAAATTACTAACCATTGTAGATTCAAATGTTAACAAATGGGTGGGCCCATGTGATCACTTTAAAAGAATGAAAATCTTCACTAAACCGACCTCTTATAATCTTTGCATCTCAATTCCTATCATGATACCTAAAACGACAATACTAGTTGGTCCACCATTGGTCCAACACAATTGTCCCATATACTTTATTATGTTGTTAAAAATGGGTTTATGCTTAGTAAAAGGATGTTATTTTCCTTTGATTTTGTTTTAATGATTTTTGGTTTTTTCATCAATAATCAACGACTTGTAGGTCTGCTAGTGAACACAATTGTGCATTGACTCAAATATAAAATTTGAGAGGTAAACCATGCCCTTTATACAAGTGGAGTGGAGTAGAGGCCATAACTTTGTGTGGGATATGTAAATTTGACAAGTTGCTCTGATAGTCCTCTTGTATGTATTTGTGCATAACCTTCCAACCTCAAAATTCTTCTCGGAGTTGAAATTGGATTGTGGATTAGCTTTTTGTTGTTGAACACAACTCCAGAGAATTACTCTTTCGTGATCCAAAAAATGGCGATAACATAATTTCTTCATTTCACCTCCTACACCTCTTGGGAAAAACTATTGAACTTTGTTCATGTCTTGTGCATAAAGACTTCAAATCACATATTCTTTTTCTGGAGGAGGTGTGTTGTTTGATTTCGTAGCTTTCTGAAGTTGGATGTTGCTCAAAAGAAATTTCATTCTTTTTGTGTGCACTTGAGGTGATACAATTAGTTGAGGACATAGACTAAATTCTACATAGTCATGTACTTACATGTTGTTTATACGCAAGTTGAAAACTTGACTACAAAATCATATCCTTATCTTCCTACTATTCTACAATCAATTACAACAAAGCATCCTACTTAGTGTTTTGAAAAGTGATAATTCCTCCATAATTTGGCTATCATGTAAAACAAACAAAACAAAATTGAGAAAACATGCCTTGATTTTCCACATACATTTGCCAATTTTTTTTAGAATTTGTTTTTAGTAGGACTAGCTAAAACTACTCAAGATGTGTATAATTCATAGTTGTTAACTAGATCGGGCAATTCCCAATTCAATCCAAAGGTCAAATTTGTGAGTGGAGCTAGAAGTGCGCGATGATATGGCCACACACCTTACATAGAAAAGGGGAGGGGAATGACCAATGGTAGCCAATGTAAATGGATGGAGATGACTCCATGTCTTTGGGAGAAAAACACTTGGCTTCCTTCCTCCGGGAAAGAGGAAAGAGCAAAAGAGGAGGGGCACTTTGAGGCAAAGGCACTACACACTACATGCATGGCTTGGTCTCCACAAACGATGAACATGGGAAGGGGCTTGCAAGTGGCTCCGTGTCTCGGAAAGGACACAAAAACGTCCCATCATCACTTGGGTACCATGTCCTTATTCCCAAACGGGGCCGTATCGATGCGACTTCAAGTGTTGAAAAGCTACAATCTCAAAGTGGTGATGCAAATGATGCAGTGGAGCTTGTCAATCAATCCACCAAATTTGTCCCCGTTTGCCACAAATACGTCAAGTTGGAGGATATTCAAATGACACTATTCAATTAATTATGTTACCCAATATCTCACTTCAACAATCATTTCCAATGGATATATATATAGCAACATCTAGTATATGAAAGGTTAATCGTCCTCCTAAAGATTTTCGATGAGATTTGTATGGGTCATGAGCATATCTCGTGGTTGCATTTGCAGAGGATTTGCACATGTACATGGTCATTGTGTTATGTTGTGTTTATTGTGATTTCCTCAAGCAATGGATCATATGTACACTACTGTTTATTGTGATTTCCTCGAGCAATTGATCATATGTACACTACTACAAACATAGGACCATTGGCGACCTTGAACCATGAAATTAGAAGTGGCCATCGTATAATTCATGTGTGACTTTCTACTCCTCTCCATTTATATCTACTGCAAGGTTTGTATCCAAACGGTTCTAAGGACATTATACACTATTGACATTGACAAGTAGGTGCAAAAATTGAGGTTGTGATACATGAACAAACCACGTACTCCAAGTGCCTAGGTTGTGTCACCTGCCTCAAAGGGAAACTAGGGAAGGAAACGCCACCTAATGGTGAGGTGACCATCTAAGGTAGTCCTTGTACATAGTGATTTTTGTATGCAAGAGACATGCACGGGGCCTTTCTAGAAGGCCTCATTGCTAAGAGAAGGGGTGGTGATTAAAAAAAAATTGGCATAATAACTGCCACTTGTGCCAAAATATCCATAAGAATAGTTTTTCCAAATGTTATCCCCTTTGGCTAGCAATGCCAATATATGGTAGCATATAGCTACACTAAATATTGTATTTAGTGCCACGTACTATTTAGATAGCGCAATGCTATAACTATTCACTATATATCTCATTTTCCCCCAACAAAGGTCAATTTGTACATTATAGAACAATAACATATTTACTTGGTAAAAACACACATTTAATGGTAAAAAGATATAGCATTGTGTAACTCCAAATAGCAAGTGACACAAAAACATCATTTAGTGTAGTTTTAGACCCTAGCATCATTTAGGTGTTAAATGGGACATTTAAAGTTTCCTATATTTCCTTTTATGTACACGTGAGTCCAATTGGAAGAGTGAAATTGATTAATTAGTTGAATTTAGTTGGATATACTTATAACATGGTAAACTAAAATTAATAATTAATAACCTCCAACATTCTCGTAAGACATCTCAAGAGAGAATTGGACTTGTAAACATGGGCTAGTTTCATACCACACATGTTTGTCACATTAATCGCACAAGAACATGTTTTCACTTCCTTTTCATGATTGATTATGTTAATACGGAGAGAGGGAGTCATTGCATACAAGTGTGCCTCTCATCCATCCAACATAAAACTCAACCCCTCTAGGTTTGTGGCCGATTCGTCTCAAATCATGACTCGGACTAGACTATTTCAAGGTCTCTAGAGCTGATTTTGGTGTCAAATATACTATAAATATCAATGCCAAATTGCATGTTGTTTAAAGACCATATAGTTTCATTCTCACATACCAAAGAAAAGAAAAGAAAAACCAAGGTTAGGCAGTCCGATGTGAATTTGAGCCCGTTGGCCCTACCCTCCTCAAGAATCCCCTTGGTGTAGGGTGGGGTTTACTGCCTACCTTGCGGTGGGTCTCACATACCAAGTAGAACTTGACTTTCATACTTGCTGGGAGCTCGTACAAATTGTCACGGAACGAAGGTCACAAAAGAAACCTAAGAGTAACTTGGTGCTTTTAAGGATTAATATTTGAATGCTTGTTTGAAGAACGTTGTCCACAAAAGATCACATGATGTTACCACAAGCTCACTCATCATTGTGCACCAAGGTAGATGAGGCTCATGTGGACATATCCAGCCATGTGGAATCATCTAGCTAATGGATTTGAGCAATAGGCTCTTCAACATGTTAACAATTGTGAATCAAGGCCAAAGAACTTGAAATTATTGAAATTTGGAGTTGAGGAAGGTGTTGATCTAGGCTCTAGAATCAAAGATTGTCTGCTTCCCAATCCAGTGTTATAAGGGGGCTCTTCCATTGTTCAATGAAATGTAGGTGGACGACATCACTAGTAGATTCTACACATGTCATTTGCCAACGAAAACCAAGTTTAATGCCAATATTGACTCTGTCATGTCTTTAAAGTAGTCATAGGTAAGATAAAATGTTGCCGAACTAGCTTGCATAATAGAATACCTACAATACAATTTGGTGAGCACCTCGCAACCACATGCCGCCTCCTAATTTGCCCACCTCCCCACAAAAATCAAGCGTGTCATAGCTCAATGCATAGCACTCCTCATTATGGAGGATAGTGGGTGCAAAGGTGAATACCCCAAATACCATGAAGGTGGCTGCTAAATCAACATGTATTACTCACCCGCCAAATTAGAGCGATTGTATTGCCAATTAGGAGCCAAAAATAGGTGTCTAATAAAGGAAGCTAAACAAATTGGTCTCATTTACCCTATATCTCACCCTCCGCGGAAAAACTAAATTGGTTAAAAATAGAATTTTGGGTGCCTTTGCTAGAAATCGAGTTTTATTGTTTACTGCATTCTTGACGCCCTTTTGGATGCGTGACTATGTTTAGCCAATTTACTTTTTCCTTTGCTAGAAATCGAGTTTTGCTGTTTTACTACATTTTTGACGTCCTTTTGGATGCATGACTATTTTTAGCCAGTTTAGTTTTTCCGCGGAGGGTGAGATATGGTATGGCATTCAACTACAACATCTACATATGATCCCTATAGTATAAAGGAAGTTGGCAAGGGCACGGTGCAAGTAGACCGAGTTGGAATAAAGATGTAAGGGAACCTCTAAATGCCTAAGAAGTGGTCCGAGATGATCCTAAACTACTAGATGATAGTGAACATGTACAAAAAAACTAGAGGTTTCTTTATATATTATTTGATTGGTTTTGTTTCTTTAGAACTTTGGTTATGAATCAAATCCTATTATTTTGAAAATACCTACCTATCATTGGTGTAAAACAATATTGGACTAGTATCATGTTTTTTTTCCTATATATTTTAGGTATTTATAATGATTTTGTATAATTTCTTATACCATTACTAATGTTGATTATTCATACCCATGCATCCACCTACACAACAGTTTACAATTGGTGTAAACCCATCCTAAGATGTGTGAATTCAATATAAGGTAGACGTGCCTAATTTGGTGACTTCCCTCAACCAGACACCTATATTTGAGTGGTATGTGGTCAGGTGTGGCTCCAAGAATGGTTACCAAAAAGACACGTGTTTAAAAGAGATTGGACTACATGCTCAAAATATGATATGCATTCTAGGTTCAACAGTCAACATAATTGGGGGGGGGGAGGAGGGGAGGGGAACCTATATGACCACTTAACGAGCATGAGAATCTTCACTTTGATAATGCATAAGACATTCATGCGAGCTCCAAGAACTATGAGGAAAGTGGCTATGGCCTCGATTTGGATTTGCCAACCACCTTGTGCTAGTCGCATGAT
Organism: Polytrichum formosum; assembly: GCA_964035585.1. Lineage (NCBI taxonomy): Eukaryota > Viridiplantae > Streptophyta > Polytrichopsida > Polytrichales > Polytrichaceae > Polytrichum > Polytrichum formosum. The sequence continues at coordinate 9,715,879 of OZ037935.1, read as the reverse complement.
ATTTCAAAATTCATGTCCTAGGAGAAGTGGGCTAGTTGGAGAAAGTAACGACCGAAGACCCATCCACCCCTTATGTCTGACAACAATTATATACGGTTGAATCTGCACTTGATATTGCTTGAAGCGACTCATGAGAAGGATGTTCCAACAACATTTGACACTCTGCACATGTAACATGCACTGCCATCCATTCATTCATGTGGCACCCTCCTTTTCAATTAGTTAACTTAAGTTACTTGGAGTTCCTCAGCCTGCCTGCCTGCCTGCTGCCCTTGCATGCTTCCCACGTCCTGTGTTGATGAGAGAGGTTTCACCAAATCTCTGTGTCAAAGAAAAACGCATATAAAAGCAAGTCATCAAAAATCACAGTGACTGTCTGAAAGCAGTGTAGATAACCGGTTACATGTTGCAATCTTTTGATTTTTCTTTAGTAATTTGAAGTACACACTCTCTAGAGTCCTCTAAAGCGATCGGTAATTTTCCTGATGTCTCGAACTTCAACTGGGTATTTTGTCAAACTCAATTCGTTCATCTGTAACTAGTGGTTGGTTCTCCCCGTTCATTGTATGTAAGTTACAGAGCCTCTGCTTGAGTCTGTTTTGGCGTTGATTTGGAGATTGGCTTGCAGGTCCCACAATCAAGTGGAGGAGCCTCCAATGTAAGGTGGGAAGGGGGAGGATCAAGTAAGAGGTAGAGATGTTGCCACCATGGAAAGTGGTACTAGGCAATTTGAACCCACTTCTTTTGCATCACTGTAGCTTTGTAGTTTGTCTTTTAATGGTAGTATAGGACCAATTAACGAGTCACGGAATCTGGCACACTTTGATTGACGATCCCAAGAGTCCACGGTGCGTTGATCCCCAATTTTCTCATAGACATGTTTCGTCTTTCAGAATTGCTTATGAACAGAGTCGGGGAGCGAGATTTTGACATCACTGATCTAATGGTTGGATTGGGATGTGGGGTTGGAAGTGGCCCATGATAGAACACACATTTCTTAGCACAAGTGTGTGTTTTGCGAGTTCACCGATTCGACAACCAAGTTACATCTCAAAGTTTTACAAGTATGTTGCACCCGTAGGTCAGTTTGCATCAAAAGTGTCTAAATTTGGAATGAGACAATATGATATGTAGCTTTGGAGTCTTTATTTGTATGAGAAATGGGCTAGTTTTGGATTACATTATTCACAAAGTCTAGAGCTAGAAACATATAAATGATGTTTTTTTGGATAACGGCATGGCCCGATAACGGTTTCTGAATCTATCCAAATCCAAACATGTTTCAAGTTCGGCTTACTTTTGATATTTGTGTCCAATGTGAATTGTGGTCACGTTTCACCTTCTTGTTGTGCCCTTGGGCTGGAGATAATAGGACGATTATCTCTTCAACCATTTGTCTTTGTGTTGTTGCACATGAGCACCGAAGAGAATATGGATGTCTTGGAATTTTTCTTGTCAATTGAGGAACGCTCCAAATTTGTGATTCACTACATTTTTTGTATTTGATTTTGTGTGCATTGTTGATCAGAGTGGCCTTCGTGACTTGTCATATAACAACATGCGTCCCCTGCCACCTTCTCCAGTTGCCACCCAATTCCATATTGCAACACCATTCACATGGGTCGATGATGTGTAAAGTGGGCCACACCAAATCGAGTATATGGTGTACAAGAGATCTTATTGACATACAATTCAAGAGCACTGTGGATTCGTGACTCATTAGGAAGCATGTACCCGTAGGGTGCTGCTATATGGTTTAAGACTTTGAGTGCCGAAAGCTCATTTCTAGGTTCAATTGAACATGGTCTTGCCCAATGTGGATACGGCATGTGATAATTCTCTTCCGAAAATAAATATTTTGTTTCGAATCAGTCTAGCACCCTACATGGTATGTACCGCTTGGAGGAAACCAAATTGACAAAAATGTGACTATATCGATTATCCCAATTAGTGTGTGTTACTATTTGGAGTTATGCGATGCAATAATGTCTTACTCAAGAGTTTAAATTTCACTGACGAAAGCTCAATAGGTTGTTTCGACATTATAGACATTAAATGACTTTGCTTGGTAAAATATTACATTCTCATTAAATAGTTATAGCATTAAGCGGGATAATCAGTGTACTTAAGTTAAATTTTGTGGTACTAATGCCAAGGGCCAATATTGAACTTGTGGTACTAATTGCTGGATGAATCAACCTGCTCATGCTACACAAATCGCGAGGTTGAACATTCGAAGCGGCTTCTTCTTTTGGAGAAGCCAATTGCTTGATTTTGAACAAGTAAGGAGGATCCGAAGAACGGCCGCCTTGAGCGACCTAAGGTAGAAGTGTGTATTGCATACACTTTGAGCGTTACGGTCCCTTTCCTAATCCACAAACAAACACTCAATATTTTATTTGGATTAGTGATTATGTTATGAGCACAATGACATTAAGATCAAATGAATCAGACCATAATTAGTTTCCATAGAAAATTTCAAAGTTACAAATCGCATTTGACTTTTGTTAGTCATGTGGTTCCCCAAATGTGGACAACGTTGATAGTTGATATTTTGTCTCCTTCAACCAATGAGTTGAGTTTTTACATGCTTAGAATAATATAATTAGTGTTCACATGTGTTGGAATACGTAGTTGTCCACTTTGGGGGAAATATAGGTGTTGAAATTGAGATTGTTGATGGAATTGCGCGTTTTTACCTACATCAAATAGGGTTGTTTAGTTTGACCTTGTGAGTAGCGTGACTTATTGTGTTGACTTGCGGTTCCAAGTTATTCAAACAAAGTCAACTTCACTCTTTAACACCTAGAAACACGTGGAGCCATGTGAGTGTGTCTTCTTGATTATTTATTGCAGTAGCTTATATTTTGTTGTTATTTTGGTGTTGCTTTTAGGGTGCAAGCATGGTCAAGTGGACAACTCTTGAACCCTCCATAGGTTTAAGTGAAAGTGAAATTATGTCTTTCTACAGAGTCATGGATGATTAATCTTAGACCACATCCATATGAGTATAATGTTTAAAATATTCCCAAACTTCAACTAAGTATAATTTAACCATGATATATCATAATCTATAATGATGTATTTTATGGTCCAATTTTGATCAAGGTTATCACAAAGCATGTGTCTTTTGAATCTATGAAAAGCTACAAAACACGGGTTACATGTGGAAGTTATCCAAAACTCTCCACTTTTGAAAGAAAGTTAACAAAGAGGCGAAACTCACTATGTTTTTTCAATGACAACAACCATTGTATTATTTTAGCAATTTTATTTACAAAGAAATAAGGAGGTCTTTCCCCACTCAGGCTCGGGGAAGTCACTTAGTGTATTCTTTGGGGACACATGAGCGTACAACACATATTTTTTGGGGGGCTATGTAGCTCATTTATTGCATTTTAGTGGACCCTATATTTTTTAATAATTCTACTTTCTTCAATTTCTTACCACCCTATGTGTAATTATAAATTAAAATCTCCATTATATTTTAGACCCTTCATTATTTATATTTATTTGAATTTTCCTTCGTGGACAATAGCATTGTACTATAGCATTAGAAATGGAATTCATCACACAACAAAAATTAAGTTGTGTATACAAGAAACATGTTATTTGCATAATTGGTTACATGTCTAAGCCCATTGATAATGGCGTACTTAATTGTTTCATCCAAACATTGAAAGAAGTCCACAAATTCCAAAACAAACCAGCATCACTAAAGTGTTCATAATGTGTTCACTAACACAGTTGCACTAACATTGCACATGTTATCATGCAAAGTGTGAAGACAATTTGAAATGCCTACTTATGAGTCTTACGTGATGTCAGCCATAAACCCCCACCCTTTAGCGTCTGTGGTCCAGGTGCGAGTCCATGGCTCACATGTCTTTGTGGACACTTGGCCTCAGGAACTCCATGCTCATGCTCCAATAAACTTTAATGCAAGCACACTCTTTTTATTCAACCCCATAAGGCATTAGTATTGAAAAATACCCATGCACCTATGATGATTATTACACACAACCACAATCCATCCTTTTCCTCTTCTAATCTTCTACATATTGTATGTGCTATCGGAATCAATAATATAGCTCCTAAGCCCTAAGGCACTTTCCACATTCTGGAAGCACAGTAAGCCCTACCTAACTGTATCCTTCACAATGCCCACTACCCGCCTTACTACATTGCTAGATATTGAGACCCTGCAACTCTCAACTCCACTTAAAATCTCATATTCCCCAAATGGCTTCCCCTTCAATTCTCAAGATGTTGAATTCACTTCACACTTCTGGCTTACATTCCCAGCTCAACACCCTTCTTAACCCCAACTTTGAGGCTCATGGCTTAAAGCCCAGCGCTGAGTCACCTTGCAGCCTAGCCCTTGTCGAAGTCTGACTTCTCCTTAGCTCTGAATCCCTTTGCAATTGCCCTAAGCCGAAGCCTGATTTCTCCTTAGCTCTGAACCCCTTCACAGTGCCCTAGGCCGAAGCTTGATTTCTCCTTAGCTCTGAATCCCTTTGTAGTTGCCCTAAGCCGAAGCCTGATTTCTCCTTAGCTCTGAACCCCTTCACAGTGCCCTAGGCCGAAGCCTGATTTCTCCTTGGCTCTGAATCCCTTCACAGTCGCCCTAGGCCGAAGCCTGATTTATCCTTAGCTCTGAATCCCTTCACAGTGCCTCAAAGCCTAATCCTGATCTCAGCCTAATGTGCCTCAAAGCCTAAACCTGATCTCAACCTAATCTTGATCTCAGCCTAATCCTGATCTCAGCCTAATGTGCCTCAAAGCCTAAACTTGATCTCAGCCTAATCCTGATCTCAGCCTAATGTGCCTCAAAGCCTAAACCTAATCTCAGCCTAATGTGCCTCAAAGCCTTCCTGCCACACACCCCTCTGCCGAACAAGTCCTGGGCCCAGGGCCTCTTCTCCCAGCCGCTCCTCCTCTGTCTCCATTAGCTACCAGAGTTCTCCTGCCGAAAAAATCCCCTCGAGCCTCCAGAGCCTGATCAGTTGACCGGAAATCGCTGGGCTCACACCCCTTTCTCCGAGAAGGTCAACCCTCCCCTAAAACAACGCCTAACCTAGCCTAAAACGAACACCAACCTGGGCCAAAACAACTCTTCCACATAATCCCACTAATCATCCAACCTAACCAACTTTCATACTAACTTAAACATCACTAACCACCCCACTTCCAATGTGACACACACTAACACTTCAAACTTAATTTTAAGTAAAACACAAAAGCTTCACTTCTTTTGGAATTTTGAGTAATTGAAGAAAAGGTAAAAGCAACCGTCAATTGAACTTTTGAGGTTAACACCTCATGTGGGCACCATATTGGGCTCACACGTGAAAATTGAGAATCTATCATCACAAAAGATGCCACAACCTCTCACCTAGAACAAATCCATCAATCCACCATAGATTCACCAAATATGGCCCCACGGAGCTCTTTAAACGCGTAGGGGTCAATGCACAATGATAGAATTCTTGTCTTGCGTGGAAGGAACAACCAGAGAATTATACAAACGTCAATGAAATGTTCCTCAAAAGTACACTTAATAACCATCATCCAACGAGTTCATCCATTTTGTAGATGGATTTGTGATCATTTTTCATCTAGTTCTTAAATTTTTCTTACCCTAAACTCAACCTAAAAATAATAAAAATTCCCTACCAATTACTATAATGCTATTTTAGAAATACTATAAACATAATTTTGGGTATTACAAGTGACCCTATATTATATATAATGTGCTACCTCATATTTCTTCAAGGCTATGGTATATCAAAAAAATATATAATTTTTATCAACCATGAATAAATGTCACCCTATATTTGTTCTCTCATAGTTATCTAAATTTTCGACAGTGACTTCCCCGGGCACTCAGGATCCAATTCTTTTCTCAATCCATCCAAATTATCCTTGGGCTCACCCATAGCTTGAATAAATAATAATACTAATACTAATACTAATACTAATACTAATAATTATTATTATTATCATTTCGTGACAACCTTGGCCTTCGGGGGTCCTTATACAAAATCATATGGTAATCAATTGTAGTTAGAAAATTTGGACAAGACAAAAATCAGAGAAACACTCAGGGGAGACTTAAATGGTGATCCTTGTATCATCAGATAAATTTTATTAGGACAAGCATAAGGTTATGTCATGTCATTTTGGGTGTTAGAGTCACAATTCATTCAATTTAACATAGAGATTTCAAAATCATTGCATCTCACACTATTCCCCTTAGAAATAGTCTAGTAGTGAGTTCATTTTGAATGGAGCAAGTGTGATGCTCAAGCATAGGCACATGCATCAACAATAGTATTGCATAAAGCATCCTATTGGAGTCTCTTTACCAAGGCTAAGGGCATTTTGATGTAGTCGATAGTCTCGTGTTAATTAAATCCTTTTAGTGTAACTTTAAATGGCAGTGCATGCATCCTTACATAATTCTCAGTCTTCTTTGATTAATTTTTAAATTTACTTATATTGTCAGACAATGGTCTTGAGTTATTATTCATTTCTAATTTCCTCTCACTATTCAAACCTCTAGACTATAGCCCAGTGGATTAAATTAACCTTACAACCGCATATCAAAATCACTTAGTTAGTTTCATGACTTACTCTGGTACAATCCCCTCCGCCTCTTGGCCTTCTCAGTAACCTTCCATTGTCCATAGTCTCTCTTGGGTACCTCTTGGCCTTCCAAAGACTATTGACTTGTCATTTGTATCTTCAAGGGGTTCCATCTACAACAAACATTTATACTTTGCAATTATGCTACAATGACACACCACAAAAATCAGTTCTCTTGAGAATGTATCAACACATTGAGATGATAGTCTTTCTCAAGTTCTCATCCCTAAGCATCGAATGCTTCTCTTTTAGGATATTAACGAGGGACTTAGATTAATCACATAATTTTGTGAGATCATTCAAAGTTAGATACTCAAGGCAATCTGGTAATCAATTCTCTATACTTCTCTCAAACAATTGGTTTCGAGTTATTCTCCCTAACTCATTATAGTCCTCAATGGGTTCTCTTAAATTACATGATCTCTTTCATTTGACAATCAATTTGCTAGCAAAAATTCCCTTACTTGATTAAGTAGGCAATTGTCTCTCTCATATAACTTTGGTAATTCTCAGTAGTTTATTAATTTCGGGCAATCACATCTCTATCCTCGGAATGATTTCGTCTTAACACATACTATTGACTGAAATTTCTCTCCAAAAAAGTAATTATTTCATAGTTGAACTTTTATCTAAATGTCTCAATCACAAAGTTTTCCAAGGCAACATACAATACTTGGAATTGTGAATCACTCACGTTACCTGGGAGACAATAGTCTCACCCAAACAACTTAAGAGATTATTCTTACTCAAATTGAATCACTCTTAGACCATTGACTGAGTAACTTCCAATGAACCATTTACAATTTGCATGAAAACATAGATATGAATAACAATGGATTTCCTCTCCCATGACTACCACTTACAAACTTTTACTGATTGTCACACAAACCATAGTCTCAACCATAGAGATTAATAAACATCACTTTGCTTTCAAGTAGTGTCATAAAGTGATACAAAGTCCTCTATGCAGATGATCACCCAAAGAATCAATCCTATTACAAAGAACATGACCACTAGTCCTCTCAACTAGGATAAATTGATATAGACGAGGATCAATCCTTGATCCTTAATACATTGTAAGATAATTGCTCTCTCGGCCAAAGTTTTTTAAAAAATTGTCTTTGGATCTCTCTTAAGAAGGAAAAAAAACACCAATCTTTTCTTCCATTTCACTTCGTATGATTCTTAGGGCTACAACACTTCCTATCAGACCATAGTCTTTTAAAACCTTCCTTTCTCTATCTCCTAGCCTATGGCCTGAATTTTGGCACATGTTAATTATATTTCTAGTTTCTTTCAATTTATTTTCACATTGTTTTCTCATTGGAGCGAAAAATCCAAAGGCCTCACTCCGCATCAACCAATACATGTAATTCAATATTTGCATGATGTTCTAATGAAATTATCCATAGTTGCTTCATAACGGCATGTCATCTTGTTTTCCGACTATTGAAGTTGTTTGTTGTGGACAGTCTTTGCAAGGTTGCAAGTTGGCATTTCCGCACATTGGTCTATAGTCATGTCCTATGAACATTTTACAATGTGCATATGTGAAGCATGATGATTACCCCTCTTGTTAGGAAACCAATTGATAAAAACAATGCATGAGTCAAGAAGAGATATATATATATATATACATTTACAAGTAACATATGAGCACCCCATTGCCTATAACAAAAATGAAGGAAAAAATAAAAAATGATTAAAAAGCACATTGATCTACAAAGCCAAGCAATTTATGTTGACAATTTTTTTTCAAGAAAAGTCTATGTATTTTAGAAGACAATGCAAGTGGTGTGCAAGTAGGTGAAATTGAACAAGTAATTGTCTAATTTGTTTTGAATATGGTATAATTATTAAATTGATGATTTTCTACAAATTTTTGTAACGATGCCCTCAAGTGTATAATGAATTCAAGGAATATGAAAAAAAATCCAACTTTAAAAAATTTAAGGTCATGAAATTTACATTCAAAACCAAATGTAGCCATTTTTTTAAACATCACTTTTAATAACAATTTTTTGACATCTCATCTTGATGTTCTATATTTGAGTATTTAACACAACAATAGAGGTCGCCATTAAAAAAAATCCAATTTTCTACTATTCTTAGGCGTTTGACCAAAACATGTATGGTTTTAGTATACCAAAGCATTTTTGGGTACACTTGACCATCCTTGCACTCTTCAACAACCCCCTTCGTTTTTTTCTATCCACACATAGACTAACTTATAATCTGAACTTCTTGTTCATAAGCAAGCCGTTTATTCCCTATAAATGGCTCAAGTAGGCGATAAACCCTAGAAAATTAAACTTACACCAACACGTGCATAAGCGGTTGCATGATTCAAGTGGAGATGGCACTTCCAACAACTCGTGTTTTTTTTATATACGCAAAGAACACCTCATCCACAACCTTTGGATTCTATCCATAGGCATACCAATTATTCCCAATAAATGGTTTAAGTAGGTAGAAATCCCTAGATAATAGAGCTTATGTTGGACCTAGATAACAGGTTGCTTGTTCAACTAAAGAGCATCTCCAGCAAATCCCTATGTTGTTCTATCCACACAAGGAGCAATTTCAACCATAACCTTTAGTTTATGTCCATGAGCATATTGGTTTCCTCCCATCAACGGCTTGAGTGGGCAAATGTCTTGCTGCAACCACAACTCATTATTCACTCTCCATATTTGGTTATGTACCTAGTCCACAACCATGAATTGCCTCATGCAAATGTCACTCACATCAATGTTGTTGTCCTAAAGTTGCAATTGCACATATTTTCTACTAATAACGCAATATTCATTAAAATGAGAGTTTTCCAGTGAATTGGGAGTACATAAAGCAAATTGTTAATCCAAGAATGAAGTGAAAACCATTGGAGAGTTGTAGAAGTCAAGTTAAAAAATAACATTTGGTCAAGAAAGATCACTTGGATACAATTTGCATGTGATTGATCATTGTTTTATGGCGTTGTTGAATAATGTAGTGAAACTCTGAAATTATGCATTATCCGATTTCCTTGTTGTAAATTATAGAGTAATGTGCTGCCTAAAATTGACCATTTAGGATGACAGTTTAGGTCAACTCGACCTGAATTGACATATATATTATGGTTGCAAATATAGTATTCTAAATATTCAGGTCGAGTCAACCTAAATATTATCTATTTCACTATAAATTATCGATTACGTACAGTGCACTGTTTCGGTTTAAGGTCAACGCGACCTAAATCTAGGAAGTCTAATTCTCCTAATTGACTAACATATTGTCCTCATTAATATTTAGGTCGACTCAACCTAAATGTATAAATTGCAAGTTTTGATAATGAGAATGTTTTAAGCGCATAGTAGTATTTCAATATATTGTCGATCAAAATGGTCTCATCAAACTAATGATCATTCATACTCATCTGACGACTGCTAAATAACCATGCTCATTTAGGTCGACTCAGCCTAAATGAGTTGATTTCATGATAACATATTCAAATACCCATTACAACCCTAAAGGACGATGCAGTCGATATGTGGTCGATGAATGCCTTTGAGACGATCCTCTTTTCATCCATTTGTTTTTAGTTGGACACCTGAAGTTTTGCACATCCTACAGTGCCTGATTTAACCTCATTCAATGAATTGATAATTATAGGGTCTCCCGAATTCTTACAAGAACGTGCGATGCCCACACTTGGTGTTTAATGGATGACGTGATTATCACTTTATATGTATCATAGTACTATTGTTGCAGCGGTTTTTGTGCAATTGTAGATTCCCCAGCTCAACATACTCTCATTTTAATGGAAACTACACGTCTAAAGTATAATCTAGTATTTATCAACCTAAATTGGCTACAAATATAACATGACTTTTAGGTGTCCAAATGGACAATATTATTTTGAGAGGATCTTATTCTCTCAAAATATTGAATATAAGGTTCTATGATGTCAAACGTGTTGTGTTGTTGATCAACCCTAAAATTGAACTGAAAGTCATAGATGACTTATAATGGTTTTCTTTCATGAATATACATTTGATGTCTAGATATGTACATATACAATATAATCTATTACATGTCACAGTTCATAATTGGTGTGTTGACCTTAACAGCAATAATAATTGTAGGAGACACTACTTGGCAGAAACCATGAATGTATATGGACTAGGTAACTCTCAAAGACCGGGACACCCAAGTGGGGTTACAAGTTAACCATATTGATGGCCTCTCCTCTATACCCTCTGACCACGAAGATCAACGGCTTAGATCGAGGGTGTGAGAAGGTGAGGGTTATGCTATGGGGAAGTCGCCCTCTTTCCCAATCCTAAAACACCATCTCATGTGCCAAATGGTTATGGACTAAGGTAGGTGCTTAAACCAACACTTTAAGCTATTGCACATACATATGGCTATGTGGTTGATATATAAAAAAATCATATTATCCTTTGGGCTAAACATAGGTATAATGAAAATAATAATAGTTTCAGCCTCCATTGAATATATGATGAATATTCAAAGTCAAAGCCACTAGCTTCGTTAAACTGATCCCTAGGCCATGTGTATGACAACCTTGCATATGATGAGGATCCCCACCTTCATTGCCTAGAACCATGACAAGATTACCTACAACCAACACAACATACAGTGACTGCCAAAACTGAGTACAAACACAACATATTGAAATTCAACAAACAATGTAAGGAAATTGGATGCACCAAAAATGAAACCATAAATTGCATAAGATTACCATTGCAATCAGTCATACTTCCATGGGAATTGAGGCCTATTACACACAAGTATGCATGTACAAACAAAAAGTAAAGTGAAGTTCAATCCAAAACTCAGTTTTGCTCACACAAGCTGGAACAAAGTTAAAAATTTGTCCACCTACCCTTAGCAGCTATAACAGCTGCAATGCGCTTAGGCATGCTCCTATACCTCGGGGGGGGGGTAGTCATTGGTTGGAGTAGCAATATACGTGCGAACAAATGATAGGGTATTTTAAAAACATGGGGGCAAAAAATTATAATTGGACTTAAGAGTAATATAGGGTATCAAAAATGGCACTGGACATCTTTAAAGTACTATAGTGTATGGAATAATAGGTAATTTGGAATTATAAGTAATGCAAGCCATTTTTCTATTAACCCAAAATAGAAAATCACATAATGATAGCATGTGAAAAAAAGAAGAATTGAAAGTAATACCCCCTATAAAATAGTGGTTGTTCGCACCTATATCCTTAACTTTCTAACACACTGCCCCCCCGAGTCCTATACAAGTTCTTATACTCATTGGGAGTAATTGAAGCCCAACAATCCTCAACACGCTCCCACAATTCTAACATTCTTTTGGGAGGTCTCTCATATTGGTTTAGTCGACGTTTTAAAGTTGTCCACAAGTGTTCGATCGGATTTAAGTTTGGAGATTGCGCCGGCCACTTCAAAACAATAAATTCTTGCGAATTCAGCCAACGGCGCACACTCTTGGATGTATGTTTCGGGTCATTATCATGTTGAAAAATCAAATTGGCAGGATCCGAATTGTATGCATGCAGCGTATGAATCAACTCTCGCTCTAAAATTTCTCTATACATGTACTGATCCATTTTTTCCCTCAATCCTACACATCATACCAGGGCCATTCGGAGTCATGCAACCCCACATCATCACTCCCCCACCTCCAAACTTGACAGTTTGTTGCACCATTCCAGCACTTCTACTATGTCCATCACGAAACCAACACCAACTGCGACCATCAGAGAAAAATCGGTTGATTTTTGTTTCATCGGAGAATACTACACGATCCCAATCATCATCAGTCCAATGGCAATGATGTCTAGCAAATTCTAATCGTCCCTTAATTTGAAGAAGTATGAGCTTTGGTTTCTTTTGCTTCACTTTATATTTCAAACCTGCTTTTCGTAACACTCTTCTCACAGTACTATCGCTCATACCAACATGAAGCTCTTCTCTCAAGTAATTTCCAACTTTGTGTGCAGTTTCTAAGCCACCCACAGTGATTTCTCTCATACAAGCTCTACGATCAGCTGCACTGTACACTTGTGGCCTGCCACCAAAACTATGATTGACATCATTCAATTCACTCAAATGTTGCTTACGAAATTGTGCAACCCAACTTTGGGATACCTGTAAGTCTCTAGCAACATTTATAGTACTTTCACCCCTCCTCAACTTCTCTAAAGTAGCTTCTTCTATTTGCTTTCTACCAGCAGCAGAGAGAGACCTCAATGAAACCATTTTGCTCAATTTGCATACATGATGTGCACTGAATGGGGACACAATTATAAATGTGAAGGCCAAGAACATGCCCACCCAAAAAATTGGACCCAGAAAACCATTTGTACATGTCAGATTTGTAGCATTCATTGCGTAATCCAAGTGTGAGCATAACTGAGTTTTGGAGCTAATTTACTTTGATCTAGATCTTTCTCAAATTATCTTGCATTGCTGGACTTGTAATTTGGTAGCCACATCAGTCACATGCATGTATACTTGAGCCGTCAACTGATTTGGCATTAAATGCAATAAATTATAAAATATGAATGGTTAAAGGTAGACTAGGCTTTTTCGTACTCAGTTTTGGCAGTCATTGTAGTTGGGTACTAGACCCAAGCTAGATCAAAGCCCAACATGGTCACCTCCATGATCCCACCTAGTTCAGTTGAAGAACCATCCCCTTGCATCTTGGCTACCGACCCCCCTTTGTGTCCATAATTGACCCCCTTGGCTTTGGGGCTTGAACCATTCCCCCATGTGAATAGAATGGCTAGAATAGGCATTGACAAGCCACCCTAAACCCACCTTGAACCAACGATTTTTAATTCGGCTACGCAGATGTTTTTTGCTACATTCATTTGGGCCCAGCTATATGTACACATACAATTTTGGGGTTTTTTTTTTCAAAATAGCCCCAAAACATATGAAAATATTGAAAGATAGCAAACTCGATCCCATTGGCTGGGTTCGAAGAGCCAGCCCAATGCTTCATCCCAAGCGTCCATGTGGCGAGCAATCTAACGGCCAAGGGATGGGTGGCCAAAACCCTAACCTTTGTTGATAAAAATAGCCATCTTGGGCTCATCACACCACCTACACTTCGTAGGTGACAACATCATAATTGGACAATGTAGCCCTCAGCATACGATGCCAACACTGAGGCAGCCAACCATAAATGCAATATTAGCATTGGTGTTGGCCCCAGTAAAATAGCGGATATTATAAAAAAAACCAATAATGAGGCTCATTGCATTTATTGAAGGTGCTCCATGCACATTTAGTTCTTTGTCGTTTTTGAAGAGCAAGTTGAGGAACCGGCTTACAACACACCTAGATTTGGTCATCCACATGTTTGCACAAGACTTTTATACCCTAGATACTTTCCCTTACCAAACAGCCATATCAGATTGGAAAGCACAGAGAAATCGGTATAGAGGGGAAGAATAGTTGAATTATACTAGTAGCAGCATATTATTGGGTATTGGCTTCATACATGAGAGGTTTCCAATGTATTGAATCTACACTCAATTTTTGGAACATGATGAGGTAGAGTAAGCGTAATATAGAATATGATGCCATTTTTGAACCATGTGCATTGTGTGGACTATGGCATGGTTGGGGTGCAACTTGCAAGTTTTTTTTAAAGTGTTACATAAAGTTACCACCTATATTTTGAAGGAACCGTTGGAGGATTTTCATGGTGTACATGGGCCGAATCTTCATGTGTTCTCTTCTATACTAACTTTTGTTGGGTGATAGATGGGATGCAATAATGTGTAGTTTTGCAGACCATTCCACGCTGCAATGGGCAGGGTTGAAAGATCGGGGTTCAATTCCCCAATGGAATAGTGATTTCTATATGGAATTGTTTATGTAGCCCAATTTGCATTAGCAACTTAGGAGGTTGGGGCCAAATTTTAACTCTAAAATGCCAAAGCATAGCCACATAATGTGCCGCAAACAAAATATATATCGCCACACACTTAAACCTTCTTGAACATGTCATCGCATTTGTCATATGTTGAATCATTCCACATCGCTAGGCTAGACTCCTTTGTTCCCACTCAAAGTGCAAATAGAGCTACAGTAGTGAATGAATAAACTAAGCGCCAATTTACACACCCATTTTCTTTCAAAAAAAAATCACTGCCTTGAACCGACCCAAAATAGAGTGGAGCATGTTACCTACCCTACATGGAGGTAGTGGAGGCCGGTATACGGTGGTGCCACTAATGGCACCCAAACTTGTCACTTCATGGGCCTGGACACTCCTTTTTCGTGGGGAACAATTCAAGGTAGTAGAGTGTTGGTGATTGGGAGGCGTTTATAGGTGTTACTTTTGGGTGGGGTGTTGGTTTTAGCACCCTCTACCCTAGATAACTAGCAAGAAGACTTTGGATGACAAGTGGGAAGTCATCCTCCTAATCAAGTTGGTTATTGGTCATAATTGGTTTGCTCATGGATGTAAATTATAGGTTATGGATGAAATGCCGTTGGCATGGATAAGAAAGCTCAAGAGAGTTGTTGGAAGTGCCCTTCACTTGGATGACTGACTGGTTATGTTAGTTACCATGCTGAAACCCTAAGAAAACAATCATCCCAGGTTCACCAAACAGGCTCTACTCAACCAACAAAAAATCCTCAATGTAGACAGTGAACTGAGACTTTTGGTAATCTTCACGTAGGCTTTCATGCCATTGAGACAAATTGAACTCCAGAAAACGATTTCCGTTGCTACATATGCTCCGAAAGATATGGTGAAGAAGGAAGAAAGTTTTAGTTTGCATTCAATGCAGCTCACTAAAAATCAATGATCGGGGAGAACTGGCAGTTAGTTACAAATGAACCGGTTGAGTTTGAGAAATAATTGGTTGAAGTTCAAGACTGTAGGAAAATTACCGATCATTTTAGAGGAATTTATAGAATATACCCCAATTTAATAAAGGAAAACTGGAGGATGTCAACATGTAACCGGTTGGACTTGCAAACGCTAGGATTTCAACCGATTATGCCCAAAAATCTCCCTGATCACTGCTAAAAATATGGGCGCAGGCAAACTTACAGAGCCACTGACAAAGCAATATTGCACAATTGTTGGAGAATGTTGTTAAGTCCAGTAAATACCGCGTTACAGAATACAGATTTTTTGCATGGTGTGGGACTGACCTACCATTTGTTATTTTTGTCACAAATCCACAGTCCGAAATTGAAACATAAAAAGCAGCTCTGGAGACTGTACTGTGCACATGGTTTGGTCAATCCAAGACCATAATTATTTTGTTTATGAAAGGTGTGTATAAGTTTGAATTTCTTGCATGTCAGTAAGGGCCACTTCACACACGAGACTGAGAGCCCGTGACCATTACACTTCAAGCACTCTCATTGGTGGAAAAGGCGGAGCCGGTCCAAGTTCGCTTCACACTACGCTTGAGGGACCAACAGAGTATGTGAATGCAAGATGGATGTAAAGTCTACATGGATTCCTACATGGCATCGAATGGATCATTTTTCATGGTCACTTGGACTATTTTCAAAAACCACCTCTTGGAGGTAGGCCTAACACAAAACCGGGAGACCATGACACTCCGAACGCTCACAACCGTTGATTTATTCTAATTTTTCATATGTGAGGAGCCGCATGAATAGAAATTTATTGAAATAGCATTTGGTTGAAGGCCCGGTCACATATGACTTCACACTACACTTGAGGGATCATGATCACACTACATGATTTTGGAGGTGTGTTGGAACGGCCTTTGGACACTTTGTTTTGGGCTCTCACAATTTCATGGTCACAGCTCTTGGCTCGTGTGTGAAGTGGCCCTAAATATATTGTGTTTTCTTTGTTTAAGGCTCTGGTGGTGGTGGTGGTGATGGTGATGCCTCCATATGTTGCACTTTGATCATCGGAAGAGTCAGATCTTAGCATGACCAGAGATGCTCCACAAGTTGTCCATTTCAACCTTTGTACGATAACAGAGCCAACACTGATCGTATATTTTACTTGAAGAGGTTGTGTTCATCGGAGTTGTCCTGTCATTAAAGAGCTACATTAGAAAATATTCTTCCTCACCTAATGATATCAAATGAGTTCCGAAACCCTAGCAACCAACTGCCAGTTTGGCCATAGCCAAATTGACTCGGGGCTCATCCCTATGGCGGTCAGATTAGTTCAGAGCTCTTGACTTTGTGCCATTCATGACACATTCCTTATTGATGATTAC
Source organism: Polytrichum formosum (assembly GCA_964035585.1). Classification (NCBI taxonomy): domain Eukaryota; kingdom Viridiplantae; phylum Streptophyta; class Polytrichopsida; order Polytrichales; family Polytrichaceae; genus Polytrichum; species Polytrichum formosum. The sequence continues at coordinate 9,698,991 of OZ037935.1, read as the reverse complement.
TGATGATTACTTTTCGCTCAACACTTCTGGAACAAATTAGATGAAGTTCTTTCTCACAATGCTAATCACCACAGCGCCAGACATTAGCATCTGTTTGTGCATAGACATCTTTCAGGCTCACTCTTTAAACGTGCAAACAATCAAGCCTGCATTCTTGCATTACGGGATCTCGTTTTCCCTCACACCTTATCCATGATCTGATACGTCATTTCTATGTTGGATTTCAAGCAGATTGACCGACTTCTTCAACAATCAAACGTGCTTCGAGCCTTCCACGGGTTGGGTCGATCGACAGGTAATTGCAATTCTGTCAAACTAAATGCCCCCTTCAGTGTCATGCTCCATTACATCCTGCTGACACAGAAAGCCTGCATCTGGTAACCATCACGTTCTCAAGGCAATATTCATCTTCATAGATGTCATCAGGCACAAGGATGGAAACTAGCTACTAGGGTTCCCTTGGTCGCAGAACATCTTTCTGATCAAACTTTGCAACACCAGAGCCTCGATCGGTTGGATGAACTTTTTTGTTCAAGATCATTGTCTTGGGGAGTGTCTTTGATAGTTTTGTATTCAGCAACAGGTTTGGACTTCCGGAGGCTTGTGTGTCTGCTGCGCCAAACTGCTATTTTGTGGAGAGGGCCACCAAGATGCATGCATACAAGGGGAATTTTAATTCGAAGTCAGGCTCAGATTTCTACACAATGATAGAGTATAAGGTATTTCGGCACTTCCAACTTCACATACAATTTGGGCGTTCGATCAGATCAAAAATTGTCTCAACCAGTTTGCAATTGCGAATTGTGAAGATTGTCATTTCAAGTTCCAGATCAT